>OX454528.1:41168010-41873084 GCA_949715645.1 Portevinia maculata
CTGAAAACCATTTTTTTTTTTTTTTTTATATAATTTGCTTACGCTGTTGTTACAGTACCCTTATAATGCTAAGAACACAGTGTAAGCTAGTTGGTATTAGAAAGAATAGAGAGATAGGAAAGAAGTGTTTGGGTGCAGTTGTAGGATTTTTCTCCACGGGTGGTGTCTAAGTTACTTAGGGAGATTACGATTTCATGTATTCGGTATAAAGTAATGGACTTGGCCGGGATTCGAACGCACGACCTTCCATTCCGTAAGCGAATACACTACTACTGCACCATTGCCACATGCTGTAGTATGTCTTCTCCTTAATGTGGACTGTGTCATTGTCCAGCTGGATCAGGTAAGTACCGTCTAAAGGAATAGAGGAATTTTTATTTAGAATCGTCCCGTTGAAGTTCGTGAGGAAGATCGTATTTTCCCCGATGAGTTCGATTATCTCCTCGTTCGTTGTCCTGTAGTCGCAAAGTGCGTTACCACCAATAAGGATTTCGGGGAAGCAAGAGTCCTCTGGTATTTCCCTGAGATTGCCTTCTTCGCACACGGATGTGTTACCTATATTTAGACATTTACCTTTAAGTCCGTACGTCCTGTCGTGGCTAATAAGAAGTCTTGAAAAGTCTATATCAATTTGTCTCTTGTTTCTTATCGCTGCGCGAGCGGTTATTAGATGGTATGCCTTCGGGTCGATTTTAGGCATGGATATTACATATAGCATCAATGTTCCATTACAGTACACTGAAGGTCGACCGAATTCAACGGCTTCTACAACGTTTTGATACGGTAAGGTTTCGAGTGCATTTATGATAGTATTTATCTCTTCTAAGTCCAAAAGGTTGCTGTTGACTATATCATTCTTAGCCATTTGGCAGGCTCTGACTATTTTGTTCACCCCCTCTTTTAATATAAGTATCTTGTTTAATAAGTCGTGCTTAAGTTTGTCCTTCTCTCCTTTTTGTATAACGTTGTTATAGTGTTCAATTACGTCGTTAATTCGTCCTGTTATTTCTCGAGTCTTGTCCAACAGTTTTTCGTTAATAATGTATTGTCGGTTATTGTTTTCTACCATGTCTGTCTGTTTTTCCAAAAGGTTGTCCCAGTCAGTTGCGTCAGGTGAACCGCCTATCCATTTTAAGGCTGTTCCGATCCAATTTATTGACCTAGCCCTTCTCGTCCCGGCGTCTCTCAATTCGCCAAGACGATCTTTGATTTGATTTAAATGATAATTTAGAACAAGTCGCATTTCTTCGTCCTCAATGTATTTGAGCATCAGTTTTTCGGTGTCTTGGACAAGTCCGTCATATTTCGTTAGGTCAATTACATGTACGAGTTTAAAGAACCCATTTGTCACCCAAGCATTTCCCTCTTTAACCGTGACAATCGGAGATTCGTAGGCGAAAATATGTAGAGTCTGCATGGGAGTGAAAAGAGCTACTAATCTGCAATATAATCAAAGTTTATTAAAAATGAAGTTACAATTTTATCTTAAAATCTAAGTAATACAACTATGACATTTATGTCGGTTCAAGGTATTTGCAAGGACATTCTTGCTCTAATGTTTTTTTCTTTTTTTTTTATTTGTGTGCCTTTTGTCTTTTGTGTGTCTCTTTATTCTTTCTATCTTATTTATTACTTAGGATTTTTTCCTTTTTTTTCTTTTTTTTGATGCTCGATGAGGTAGCCCTCCATTAAATTTTCGGGGTAGTCACTCCGGATCGGAAGGTTCGTATTGGTCCGCTTTGGTTTGTAAGGTTAAAATTTGCAAACAACCTACTAGGGTACGAAGAACAACACCACCGTAATTATGGTTAGATAATTATTTAGTGAACCGGCCCCTTGTTTCGTGAGAGCTACACTCCGAGGCATATCAGTTTCTTTTTCATACATTGTGTAATTCATATTTTTTTATTTGAGTTATTTAATATTTTTTAGGTGAGCCTTATGCATTTTTTTCCCGCTCACTGTCGTTATAGTTACCTGATTATTTTTTGCCACGATTTCCCTCCTATACAGAGGCTTGTTTTTGCTTTTCCTGCCCTTAATGGCTGTGTATACTTCATCCCCTGGGCAGTATTTTCTCGATTGGAATGAACGGTCCACCTCCATCTTTATTGCAGGCTTCGGACCCTTCATCGGCGGGTATTGGTTATTTTGATGCCTTCTATTCCAGAGGGAATACGACCGGTGCACGAATCCGTTATTCTGGAACCTATTTGGGTTTCTTGAGGGTAGTGAGGGTCTATTTTCGGTCTTGAAGTTATAATGGACCGGAGAGGATATAGTGTTCTGTGCCCGTACGTGCACAGAGTTGTTTCTGAAACTTAAATTCTGCATCTCGAGGCAAGCGGAGTATGCCTCGGGGAGAGTTCTTGGCATCCGGATTATGAGAAGCCTTGAGAGATCTTCGTCCAGCCCCCGCACGAAAACGTCCAATGCCCGATTTCGGTAGGCTTCCACCATAGCATCTATGGTCTCGGGGGAATATGTTTCGGACCGGATCTTGCTTATGATCAATGAGAACTGGTGGTTCACAGTGGCGTAGAAGTCGTCTACTTTGGAACCACCTTGCTTTAGCTGACTTAGCTGATGCTCCAGTGTCCTAATGTCCCTTTTGTCCGCGTAATGGAGAGAGAGGACCCTTTTGACCTCAGTCCACTCACCATCCAGTACATTGTAGGATACTAGAGCGGAGTCGGCCTTACCCCTAATCTTCTGCCTTATGTTCTGCAGAATGGCCCTATAAATGGGCTTGTCCCTGACTATCTCGTAGTCCTTTAGCACAGTTTCTACGCTGTGCACCCAGGATACGTAATGTACTGGGTTACCCTCGAAGACCTGGAGCTGTTTTACAGTGTCTGGTAGCTTCGAGATTTCACGTAGCTCGGCCTCATTGACCGGGCCTCGCAGCACCTCTCTTTGTGGGATTCTTTGTCTGTCTGACTCTCTCGAACCCGTATTTTCTATTGTTGTAACCCTATTTCCGAAGGAGCTCAGCCTTCCTATCAAATTCTGGATAGCATGCGGGGAATCAGCTTGCTCCATACGCGCGAGCCGGCCCTCGAATCCCCTCAGCTGCTCAAGGACGGCGTTGACCGCCCCTGTCAGCTGAGTGACTGAGTTTTTAATTTCTTCCATCCTAATAGAGTGGTACCAAAGAGTGTTTTCGTTGTATATTCGCGAGAATTCGATTGGTTCTTTCTTTCTAACCTATATAATTATTAACACCCTCTGTATACTTAGGGAATTATTATTTTTTTTTCTTTTTTTTTTCCTCACAAAAGCAGTCTTATTTCTTATTTTGGATAACAAATTCTATGGATGGATGAAACGTCTAGACAATATGCGTTTATATAAGATGTGCTGAGACGGCACAAATGTGATTTGGGATTATTTCCCAATTTAATTAAATTGAATATGGTTTAAATTGAGCTACTTAACAATATACTCTTACTGTATAATTAACGGCCAGTTCATCATGTTCTTATTCCTTCTCCTTTAGAGTTGTCTGCTGCCTTGGATTATATTATAATATCGGTTTCACCGCACTTGATTTTTGATTTATATTTTCTTTTTTTTTGTTCACTGTTCCGTTTTCCGGAAACTGCACGGGCGCCAATTAAGGATTTTACCTTGGTTGATTATAAAAAATAAATTATTCTAGAACCGCTCACTGGTTCGTATTGAAACACATTCTTATATTTGTACGTATGTATGGTTTTATTCAATGAGATATTCTTATATTTGTACGTATGTATGATTTTATTCAATGAGATATTCTTATATTTGTAAGTATGTATGATTTTATTCAATGAGATCGCGACTGCACTCTCTGACTGCCAAACTAACAATGTCCAAAGTTAAATTCATAATTTAAATCCCTAGCCTATAATATTTGCTGATCTGCAGTTCCCATGCAGATCCACTTTATCCAGCCGGATCGTATGTCACGGTGGGAATGGCCTTCTGAGGTGCACCGGATGCGCTCGTGCTTCGGTTGCACTTTTGCATGCGCTGGGTGAATGTTGGGTGAATGCCCGAATATGATAACTGCTTCGGTTGCACTCTTACACGCGCTGGATGGATGTTGGAATGTGCTAACTAGCATCATTGCTTCTTTAAATAATGCACACAATGTTTGGAAACACAATTTTTTTTAATGATCTCTTCATCTTGAGTATCCAAGCAGAGAGAAGACACAACATTTTTTTAATAAAAGAAACAATCATTCTTTATTTTTCTTTACAATACATTTATTGATCTTCAATCTTATAATGACCCCAGGCCAAAGTACTTATATTATCTTCACAAATATATCTTTTAGTATCTTCAAAGCTCAAAGAATGCTTATTTAAATTTTGGGTATAAATTATATGAAGTTTATTCTTAAAAATAGTCATATTCCTATAAATAGAGCACATATCAAATAAAAAGTTAATTACATTATTTGTAAAAGAAAAACACATTTTTTTTTATTAATCTTTTTTTTTTACAATTTCAATATGGGATGATCTACCCAATGGTCCAATATAGGTTAGCGTGAATGGTGTTTGGTTGATCGCCATTCTTGTGTCCTCTGACAAATTATCATACCGATCCGGAAGAAATATCTATTTAAAGGAGAAAAAAAGTAGGTATATAGAATTATATTGTTTTTTTATTTAAATGTTTGTACTTACTTGAAAGTCTTTGAAGATACACAGCATCTTCTTCCCAAATTTGGTTGAACAAACTTTGATTTCTTCAATTTCATACCGTTGTTCCTTTACTAGGGTATTGAGCTTTATTGTTTCCTTGAAGCTGCTCCTGCTCTCGATGTTATTTAATTGTTCCTGAACGTTCATGGTGTTGTGAAAAATGTACAATGTGAAATAAGAATACAAATTCACACTATTTATACCATTTCAAATATATACTATAGTGAAACAAAATAATAATGTTATCATATCATTATAACATTATGACATTAATAGCTTCGCCAATTGGTGTGATAAAAACGGTTTATCCCTGAACCCTACCAAATGTCAACATATGACATTCTCTAGAAAGAATATACCTTCCACCTTTCAATATTCTTTGTCTCAACATATTCTTTGTAATGTTGATAATTTTAAGGATCTTGGGGTTTATTTCGATCCCAAACTGGTTTTTGCCAAGCATATCAATTTTATTGTTAATAAATCTAATTCTATGCTGGGCTTCGTAAAAAGGTGGGCGAAAGAATTTAATGACCCATACGTTACTATGTCATTGTACAATTGTTTTGTCCGTCCAATTCTAGAGTATGCTTCACAAGTTTGGACGCCGTTCTACAACATTCATTCAAATCGAATAGAGGCCATTCAACGTAAATTTATTCGATTTGAACTTAGAGGATTTCCATGGGATCATCCTTTTAACCTTCCTCCTTACAGTCAGCGTATTAAACTTCTTCAAATGTTACCCCTTTCTCAACGAAGGCTTAATAGCGATATCATTTTTTTACAGCAGCTTATATCCGGTCAAATAGATGCACCTGACTTGCTGTCGTCTATTGGCTTTAATTTTCGTGGTGGTGCCCATAATTTGCGCAGTGCTGAATTATTGTGTAGCCCCCATCATAGAACGAATTATGGGAAGCATGAGCCTATTAGTCGCATGAGAAGAATCTATAATCTAAATGATCATGTGATTGACTTGCATGTTAGTAAAATTAAGCTAAAAAATATTTTGCGTAATAATGCTTTAATGTCTTAAATTGTTTGCATTATTTTGTGTCTGTGTTAGTATTTTGTAGGTACATAATTATTGTATTTTTAATTGTTTTGTCCTTACTAACACCTGCACTAAATGATGAGCCTGTGAGAGCACTTTTTGTGCCGGCAATTTCTGCTCGTGATAGTTGCTTGCTTTAAGCACTCCACGACACAGAGCTGATAGTATATAAGATAGTGTATTAAAAAAAAAAAAAAAAAAATAACATCAACCCATGTTGTTGTGAAATAAGAATATGAATTAACACTATATATACCATTTCAAATACATATATAGTGAAACAAAATAATAATGTTATCATATCATTATGACCTCAACATGTCATTTGTTATTCCAATGAACGGTTACGGGGGAAGCGATCCAATTTCCAACTGATAACAAGCATTATTTTTTCAGAACAAATTTGTATTTATGTATTAACTAAACTAAACATTAACTATATGTGTATGAGCTTTATTTAAATGCGTATAACCATATCTAACAATTTTTAATGATCTCTTCATCTTGAGTATCCAAGCAGAGAGAAGATACAACATTTTTTTTTTTAATAAAAGAAACAATTATTTTTTTTTTTTTACAACACATTTATTGATGTTGATCTTCAATCTTATAATGGCCCCAGGCCAAAGTACTTATATTATTTTCACAAATATATCTTTTAGTATCTTCAAAGCTCAAAGATTTCTTATTTAAATTTTGGGTATAAATTATATGAAGCTTATTCCTAAAAATAGTCATATACCTATAAATAGAGCACTTATCAAATAAACAAGTCTTGTAGTTTTCTATTGTTAGTCTTTTTGTTACAGATTTCTTGATCCCTTTTGCTTTCTGAACAGAAGCACCATCAACAATTGTAAAAGAGTACATTTTTGCACGTAAACCGATAAATTGATGCATTTTCTTTCCACTATTCTCATCCTTAAACATACCCAATTTTTTCGCATTAACAAGCGGAAAGTTGTGTACATTTAAGGGGCTGTAGTCGGAAGTATCAAAATATGTAGATAAATCATGCAGGATATCAGAGTAAAAATCGTCTGTATTTATTGTATAAATGAATGAATCTGTGTCCATGTAATTAAGAAGCAATCTGTTATTAAATTTAATGTTCATATATTCATAATTGAACTCGTACATGAGTAATTTTGAAAGTTCCAAAAGAACGAAACCCAAATAAAGTGGTTTATTATAGACGACTTTTACCCTATTCAACTGAATAGCAATCATGTTTTCCGAAAAAATTGACCTACTGTGAACATTTGGTTTTGCTAATAAAGCGCGTGCACCTTTCTTCTTACCAATACTCTCCCAATGTGTGACAATTTTAACATCAGTTCTTTTATCGATGTTTTCCATTGTCTTACCATAGACGCTATTGTTCATTACCTTGAAAAAGTTTTTTTCAAAAACATTTGCAGCTTTCATGCGATGGTGAGTATTCAATTCAATATACTTTTGAAGCCAATTCGATTGTTTGAATTGAATGATTCTGTGAATTTTTTTTCAATATTAAACCGTGTTTTAAGGCTTGTTTCAAGTTTTCTATATGAATAACATATTCACTTTTAGCATAAAAACTGCTTACCAACTTTTTAGATTTGGTTCCAGGAGTACTTATATTTTCTGGACAGAATGGTAAGTCATTGTGAGTATCGTGTAAGGTATTCGGATAATCCAAGTCTACCTCCAAAACGTAACCGATATCTTTACTTGTGAAAGACATGATATAATTTTCAGTAAAGTGATCAATGTTAGACACCCATTGAAAACCACCAGAGGGAAGAGTTTGGTTCATCGCCCAACCATAGAGGTTATTTACATCCAAGTACATCAGATATGATGAAGGTATGTTTGGGTTATATGTACTCATAAATTTGTTGTTTGCTTCCGAATATCTATGCCAACATTGCGATAAACCACCTCTTACACCTTTTTGGAAAAATTTATACATTTCTAAATTGGTTAATAACTCCAACTCAATGTCTGTAACTTTGAGCATAGCATGCCAAGATAAGGTGGCGACGGTGTAGAGGTTAGTGTGTTGGCTTGTGACCCGTGCGGTGCAGGTTCAATCCCCATGGGGAACAACAACATACGCCACCCAATCACATGCCTCTACACCAAAAGGAGGATTTCTGCCTGGTAGTACAATGGAACGTTACCGAGTGTGAGTGCTCTGGGATTTGGATTTCCTTTCTTTTTAAAAAAAATTAAAAAAAAAAAAAAAAAAAAAAAAATCCCAAGATAAGCCTGGTGTTGTATAATAGTAGCAGGGATCTAATTTATAAATTTCTTGACAAATTTTCCGAAAATTTTCAAAGATATCAGCAAGCAAAACAACATCGCTCTGCAAATAAATTTTTAGGTATTCTCCCATACTTTTACAATTGAAAAACTTCCAAATTTTTTGTGCAACTTCGTATGCTTCATCGGAACATTCCTCATCAGTTAGTTTCTTGAAGAATGCACTCTTTTCCGGTAAAGATTTCTCTTCTAAACGCTCCCATGAACATAGATAATCATAAGGAAACACACCTTTCCTTTTGATTAAATCGAATTCTTGAGCACAATTAAAAAAAGAAGTTGTTAATTTAAAATCATCATTACCTAAATTTCGCGATAATGAGTCAATACTTTCATTCAGAAAGCGATAGGAATCAAGAAATTTCAAAATAAGTTTCTGATTTTTCATCTACAAGTATTTTCTTAGATATAGAAATATACTTTTCCTTATTTAGGGCTATGACATTTATTTCTCCCTCCACTTCATTCAATGAGGAGAAAAATAAATAGCTGTCATAGCCTGTGAGATTATGTAAAAAAATTGGAATGAATTTAGGAAGACTTGATCTTAAATTACATTGATTATGACTAGGCCCTCTATATTCCCCTGTAATATGGCAATGATCTCTTACTCTATACTAGCATTCTACAAATTTGTTCCCACAAAATATGCAGCACTCATCGTTCTCCTGACACCATTGTTGTTGCATTGTGAGCTCTTTCATCGGAACTGCATATTTATAATAATCAGCATACAGACTTTGAATGCCTTCACTTAGATTCATAATAAATTGTCTCGTACAGTCTGGCCCTATACAATAAAAATAAGATTATTAAAACATCAAAAAAAAAAAAATAGAAACGTTCTCATTGAATTCTTGCTTTTATCAAAGAAACAATTAATATAGTATGCAAATGCGCAAGGAACATGCTGTTGAGTTGTTGTTGTTGGCGATATTGTTGGGTCAGGAAGACAAATACTTACAGGTAGTAAAATACTTTCAAAGTCTGCATATATCACGAAGGGTACACTGACAGACTTTTCAACATTTGAAAACTTTATTGTGTTTGTCTCCTCCTTTGGCATATATGTAACCACATGAGTGCATTCTTTCTTATGTTTTTGCAAACTTTCCTCATTGTAATAATGCTGCAAACAACTATTACAAAAGTATAGTTTTTTCCTCTTCACCGTAAGTATCCTATCGCGTAGAAGCCGACTCAAACATTTGATCCATACATAGTGTGACCCTTCGTTATCATCGCAATATAACAAGTTTATGTGCAATGGTTTCTCATTTTTCGTCAAGTAGTATGGACCCTCAATACATTCTTTACTGTTGCCATCATCATTCGAGTACCCAAACACATTTACACTTATTTGATTTTGTGCTTAAAATTTGCAAATCTGATCAATTCCCAAAGGAAAAACGAGATCTTTAAAATTTAACACCATATTTGCAGTGACGATACAATCACTCGTTATATCCGATATGTTATAAGAATGTGGGAAACGGGGCTTCGACACATTTGGATTTACAGCTGATATTATCGACCATTTGAAACAATATAAGTCACTGTTCTTAATATTGATAACAGCCTTTTTGTTATTAATGAATTCTTGTAATTTGAAGTGTCTTGACCCCATCAAACATTGGTATCTATTAATATTCAATTCCAAGGCTTTTATTTTAATCAGAGTCCATCCACTGTCTCGCTCCTGAAATTCTTCCTACTTCTCCCTTATAATCTCCTTAATATCTTTTATAATTTGTTCAATGTTATCATATAAAAGAGCGGATTGCATACGAGTTACCATTGACTTTACATCAAACTCCATATCGTCTTCATTACCAATCTTAACAAATTCAGCAAATAATTCCAAATTGAATTTAATCGAATTATTCTCAACGATTTTCTTTTGCAAAAGATTGTGCACAATCGTTCGCTTCCGATCAAAAAATGAATTCACATCCAAATCTTCTTCTTTTTCATTCATCACAGAATAGGAGACAATTCGTTTTTAGAACGATGACATTATCTTAAAAACATTATCACCGTAGGTCACTTGCACTTTTGATTTGTGTGTATTGCTTCGCTGATGCTGTTTCCAGTTCCTTTTATTGACTTCAATGTTACACAAATTGCATAGAATATTTGATGATGATGATGATGATGATGTCGATGCTGATATTGATGTTGATGCTGGCAACTCTGATGATATCGGTGGTGATGATGTCGATGCTGATACTGATGTTGATGTTGGTAGTGACGTCACTGTTTCCATTTCATTTTTTCGCCTCTCCTCATCCGAAACTATACATTTTAACAAGTGCGCCTTCAATTTGTATTTTCTGTTAAACGTTTTACCACATAACATACAATGATTCAATATCTTGTTATGTACCGTTTCCGTATGACGCATCAAAACATCATTACGTAAAAATGCCTTGTTACAAATACTGCACTTCATCTTTGTTTTTTCTAAGTACACACGTTTGTTGAAAATGAAAATTTTATAACCTTTGCAATCGTACAATGAAATCTATTTATAGAAAGAAAAAAATAGATACATCAGCACTTAGTTATCTCAGGATTCCCGCCCATCAATGAAAACAATATCCCACCCAACAAATAAAAATAAAAATTACATAAACAATATTCTTACCAGATTTATATTTAACTGCTCTTTGAATTAAATTCACAAAAAAAAAAAATTTATTTATTTATTTTTTTATTCACACTTACACTTCGAAATGATTCAACTGATACTTTGAATGCGATTCCACTCGACTTATATACCTTTCGCAATCATTTTTTTTACATACATATAATCAAATCTATTTACTATTTATAATTATGGTGAAACAAATAGGCTGACTTATATGACCTTCGCAATCATTTTTACATACAATTTTGTCACAACATCTTTAACACAAATAAATTAATTAAACCACAACAGATATGGCTTATCTCTAACCGCAAAGATGTATTTTTTACATTTTTCTAATGTATCGCCATGCTTATCAGTGTTGACTATAAAGTTCAAAATCGCTGCTTATCAGTATCCACCAAAGCTACCTACGTCAGCAAAGCAGATATATTTGTTACATTTTTTCATGTTTCGTCATGCTTATCAGTGTTGACCTACAAATTTGACATCCAAATTTGACCTTCAACGACAACAATAGATATGGCTTATCTCTAACCGCAATGCCTATCGGTGTTGACTATAAAGTTCAAAAGATCAATGCTTATCTCCGCCACCCTATTCCGCCACCATAGGAGTCCCAGAAGCTACCAAAACATACTACTTCTGTTCATTTGTTTTCTCAGTTTCTTTTTGAAGGCACAGCTGCACAAGTCGGAAGAAAAAAAAATAAACATAGTTTTCAATGAAAAAAGTATTTTTTTTATCTCTTTTCTGAAGTTATGTAGTGCTTAGTTTTCTGTCTCTTTTCCGCTACTCTAATCGATTTCGGTAAGTGTATTAATAATCTTTTGGTAGGAACACATTGTCGTTCGTATGTGGTTTGAATACTACGTTAAAATCTAATTTGCTTGGCTAAAGTGGTGTAAGTGTACCTTGGACCTATCATAGCGCGACCATTGAACCATTGTTTTGTCCTTTAATGTAAGTTTTTAAATAATATTGAAGTGATAAATTTCTTTTTCTGTTGTTCCCTTAAAGTAAGTTTTTAAATAATTATGAAGTCTTTTGTAAAGTTTTTTTAGTAAAAGTAATCAAGCACAAAAACTTTAAGATAATGGTTTGTTTTTTTGCTGTTTTTTGAAATAAATAAAGAATGGTACCATTTTTACTTTTTATTGAAATAAATTAAAGTTTTCACCTTTAAACTATAGGAAAACTTTCAATAATATTTTCGGCCCAAGGTACAATACTCCGTGGACCAAGGTACAATTACGTCTTGTACCTTGGACCGTTTGAGGTTAGCATATAAAAGTAAAGTTTTCTAAGGAATGGTTAGCAATATCCTTTTGGTAGTTTCGCCATATCATAGAAAAGACTTCAAGTTGTAACAAAAAAAAAGAAAGAAAAACTAATGAAAAAACGACACATAAAATATTGGCAAAAAACTGAAATTCGGACCAAGGTACACTACATTCCCCTACGCATCGGTTGTTTGGTGGAGTAAGCTTTCGCGTAAATACGTTACTGCTGCTTTCGCCAAACTCCAAAGGAAGGTATGTCTCGGCTGCACGGGGGCCATCCCCAGCACGCCTGGATCCAGCCTGGATGCATTATTGAACCTCCCGCCGCATGAAGAGCGACAACATTAGACTTTTTTTTCTCGTTAGGCAAACATGCGTCAGTCTTCCAAACGCAGACTTATGCTATCCTAATGGCCATGGACTATGTTGCGGGTGGCGACGGTGTAGAGGTTAGTGTGTTGGCTTGTGACCCGTGCGGTGCAGGTTCAATCCCCATGGGGAACAACAACATACGCCACCCAATCACATGCCTCTACACCAAAAGGAGGATTGCTGCCTGGTAGTACAATGGACCGTTACCGAGTCTGAGTGCTCTGGGATTTGGATTTCCTTTTTTTATTAAAAAAAAAAAAAAAACGTTGCGAGGAACAGGTGGAGTGGGCGAAGTATCTGCGTCTGCTGTGCTTGAATTCGGTCGGAAGGTTAAATTTACTTAGACTTTTCAGGATCCCGAGTCATAACGGGATAACGGGAAATGAGGTCTCCTATGAACTTGCTAGACAGGGCTCAGAGGGGGACTTCTCAGGACCTGAACCAGCGACTTGTCTGCCTGCGTCCTCGGTCAGGGCTTCCATTGACGGTTGGGTTTCATATGAACACAATCGCCGTTGGCATGACTCTCCAAGGTGCAGACAGACTAAGCAAATTCTCCCCGGTGTCTGTAGGAAATCCGCGGCATTCTTGTTGTCTCTCAACAGAAAAGACTGCAGAGAGACTACTGGCGTTCTTACGGGACACTACGCTTTTGACAAACACCTTAAGGTGCTAGGCCTAAGCGATACTACCAACTGCGAAGCCTGTGGAGAAAGCGACGACACTGCGGAACATTTCCTCTGTGATTGTCCTGCTTTTGCTCGTTTCAGGTGGCAGGTATTTGGTGCGGATATGGTGAGTACTGTAAACCTAAGCTCCTTATCATTGAAGCGCCTTCTCGTTTTTCTTAGGAAAACGAGTAAATTCTCACAGTAAAATGTGGTGTGTCTACCTGCTAGTACAATGGACCAGTATTGAGTCCGAGTACTCCAGTGTAGAAAGTTAGGCGATTTATAAGGGGGGGTGCTTCGACCTAAAAGATCTTTTGTACCGTATGGGCCAGAAAAGTTTAAACTAGTAGAATTTCCACTTTCCGTTTAAAGCGGACAATTTTACCAGTAGAAGAATTCTTTATGTCCTCGGGGCTCATTTGCTCCCTGAAAAAGATCTTCTTTCTAATTCCATTAAGGGCTGGACATTCACATAAAATGTGTTCAGCTGACTCGTCCTCTTCAAGACAGAGTCGGCACTCAGGAGAGTCTGATATTCTCATTTTGTGTAGATGATATCTTAAACCATGGTGACCAGTAAGGTAACCTACTAGGTTTTTGATATCGTGCCTGCTTAGGTTTAGACATTTGCTGGCATTTTTATTGAAGGGCCGAATGGCTCGTTTGGCCTGTCTTAGACCTGGGATGCTTTCCCAAAGATAGATACATTTTCTATGTCAACAGCTTTTAATTGCTGCCGTTGCTGCTGATCTAGGAGTGCAGCAGAAAGGTTCGGGACCTATGAAAGGTGTTTCTGAACCATTTCTGGCCAGTTCGTCGGCCTTTTCGTTACCTACTACCCCGACATGACCCGGAACCCACCATAATTTGGTCTTGTTTCTTGTCCCGAGTGTTTGTAGGGTATTGAAGCAGTACATGACTGATTTGGAGTCAATGGTATACGAGCTAAGGGCGTTTATAGCTGCTTGACTATCCGTGAAAATATGGATGGTTGCACCTTTTATGCCAGATAAAATAATATGGCTGGCGCATTCTTGAATGGCGTGGAGCTCTGCTTGAAATACGCTGGGACTTTTTCCCATGGGTATCGTAAAGCGTTTGTGTGGTCCGTATATTCCCGCTCCTACCCCCGTTTCCATTTTAGAACCATCCGTATACCACTTTATGCCGTTGTGGCTGTTTGGTGGGTTATTACTAACAAATGCTTCTCTCTTGGGGATCTCCGTGGAGAACCGTTTGTTGAAGCATAGTGTTTTTTGAATGCGGTCTGTGACCGCGCAGTTCATGTTAAGTTCTGGTAGTTCATCGAGAAGGATGTTTAGATCCGGGTGATCATTAAGACTTATCTCGTTTAACTGTATTAGACTTATTGCACTGCGGATCACCACTTTTTGAATGTATATGTGGAGAGGTGTGATTCCTGTTACTGCCTCTATGGCAGCTGTAGGACAGGTTCGCATGGCTCCGGAGATACCAAGGCACGCAAGCCGTTGTACCTTTTTGAGCTTCTCTATTGCGACCTTTTGTGTGGATTTTGTCCACCATACTATGGAGGCGTATGTTAAAATGGGTCTTATCATCACTGTGTAGATCCAGTGGACGATCTTTGGAGATATTCCCCAGGTTCTGCCATATGTGCGACGACAGGCCCATAAAGCTCTATTAGCTTTAGTGATTTTGTTATTTATGTGAGAGTTCCAGTTAAGTCTCTTGTCTAGGATTACTCCAAGATACTTGACTTCGTCGGAGTACTCTACGACCGTGTCGTTTATTGTGATTAGGCCTAGGTCTAATTTCCTCCTTTTAGTGAATGGAACGATGACGGCTTTACTGGGATTTATGGAAAGATTTTCCTTGATGCACCAGTCTATGGCTGTCTTTAGAGCATTTTTCATTTTTGATGTGACTCCAATTGAGTCTTTGGCCCTGACTATGATGACAATATCATCGGCGTACCCAATTATAGTGTAGCCCAAATTGCCCATCTTGTGTAGCAGGTCATCGATGACCAATGACCACAAAAGGGGTGAAAGTACTCCTCCTTGTGGGCAGCCCCTTACGGCTGTTACTGATACTGAGGTCGTTCCTGACGAGGCAGTTATTTTGCGACTTTCGAGCATCGCTTTGATCCATTTAATAGTTGGTTTGTCTATGTTTCTATGGTACAAAGCATTTGATATGGATACATATCCAGTATTGTCAAAAGCACCCTCTATGTCCAGAAAGGCACAAAGTGCGATCTCTTTGCAACGGTAGGCGTTTTTTATCTCTGTAGTTAGTCTTAACAGAGCGCCTTCCGTGGATTTACCCTTCTGGTACGCATATTGGTGAGGGTGCAGAGGCATGCTTTTTGATATGCATTCTCTAATGTGGACGTCAATAATCCTTTCCATTGTTTTCAGGAAAAACGATGTCAAGCTTATCGGACGATATGATTTAGGTAATTCGCTCGGCTTGTTTCCCGGTTTGGGTATAAATACTACGTTTACCTCCCTCCAGGTAACTGGTATATACCCCCAGTTGAAGCTGAACCTAAATAAGGCAATCATGGATGGTAATAAAAATTTTATTCCATTTTGAATGAGGGCTGGAAAAATACCATCTGTTCCTGATGCCTTGAATGGTTTAAATGATTTAATTGCCCATTTAACCTTATCCGGAATAAAAAGTGTTCCGGATAAACTATTAATTCTGCTGAGGTTTCTTGGAATTGAGACCTCCGCTATATGGTCATCTGTAATGACCATCGTGTGAGACCTTGGGAAGTGAGCCTGAAGCAAAGTTGTCAGCGTTTCTTCCCGGTCGCGTGTGATTGAACCATCTGATTTGATTAACAATCCCATACTTTTTGCTTGATCCTTTGACAGAGCCCTTTGGAGGCGTGCCACCTCTGGAAGTTTTTCGATCTTCTCACAGTTTGCACGCCATGAGGCTCTTTTGGATCTGCGCAACTCTAAGTTGTATATGGTCAGCATGGATTTATATTGTTCCCATGTGCCGGTGCGTTTGGCTTTGTTAAAAAGCTTTCTCACTCTCATTCGAATAGGCTCAAGGTTATCATTCCACCATGGTACGCACCTTTTAACCACGGTTCTTTTAACCTTGCAACTACTTTTGAATGAGGCAAGAATAATATCATTTATTTGACATTGCGCAGCATCTGCATCATTTGTTGTGGATGGTGCTTCTGGCAGCATGTCAGATCTGACCGCTAGATTTTCGCGGTAAGTTCTCCAATTAGTCAGTCTGTTGTCATAACGGACTGACGCGTGTTCGACATTGCATCTTATCTCGAATCGGATGTGCATATGATCCGATAGAGATGCCTCGCCAGACACATGCCACCCCTCTATGATATCTTTCATAAAAGAAGATGAGATAGTAAGGTCTAGGACCTCTTCTCTTATGGAATTTCTAAAAGTGGGACTATTTCCCTTGTTTAGAAAAACGAGGTTGTTGCTATATAAAAATTCTAATAACGACTCACCTCTATTGTTAGTATCTCGGATGCCCCAAATCGTGTTATGTGCGTTTGCACAGCAGCCGATTATGATGTGTACTTTTTGGTCCTCACAGTACCGGACAAGTTCCTGTACTGGTAAGGGAGGAACTACATCAGTGTCTCCAGCAAAGTACGCCGATGCACACACAAATTTGTGTAGCTGTCGGCCTTTGTGGCGTTCTATTAGAACTGCCACCAGGTCCCTAGTTGTGAAACCTGGAATGAGAGAAAATTGTATATCTTTCTTAATAGAAATGGCCGCCCGTGGTCTGAAAGGACCTTTGGCGAAAATGATCTCTATTTTTACAGTTTAATCCAGATATCTTACCATTGTTTGCCTATGGTTCCTGGATTAGACCAATAGCGATGTTCCCTTCGGCACATCGCTGGCTAAAGGTGTCCGAGGCACCCATAGCCCTGTGCAGGTTAGCCTGAAGCACGCTTAGACGAGATGTCATTATTTCCGTGCGAATTCAGGGTTACGTACTCTGTTAGGCTTATTGTCACCTCTCCTTCGTACGACACCCTGTTGAGGAAGACCACTTTGTCTACCTCTCGGACTTTTGTTTTTGTGTCCGTCTTGCGCCCATGCCTTCTTACGATCCATACCTAGTTTAGGCCTGAACCGTTGTTGGCTTTCTTTGGCGGTGCTGTGCGCATTGGCCTTTTCGGCTGCGCTTGGTCTTGCGCTTGTGGCTTCTCTTTCTAGCACTGGTGTTGCCGTGCTGGAAGCTGCTGGCTTCGCGGCAGTGCTGGTACTGGTCCCAATTGGATCAGTTACGGTGCTGCCGTGAACTTTGGTGATGTGCTTTTGAGGATCTTTCAGGCCCTGTTTGGCCGTCTTATCAGCACTTTTTAATATGAGTTTGGTCTGTCCAAATCGGAACGAGACAATCCCCTTTAGCTCCACAAGTCTCCTCATGGAGCTGTCATTGATTGCAAAGACCATATGAGCGATGTCTCTCTCATCCGATCTTTGCAGAACTCTCCACGTTCTCGTGTTTAATTCTCTGTTTTTGCCATCTAATAAACCCAGGATCCTTTCGCTAGCTACCCCGGTACTCTGCGGGAAGAACCCTCTGATGACATGTGGTTTTGGAAAATTTTCCTCTCCCACAAGCATCACCTCTAACCCGCATTTCTCCTTAAGCTTCGCGAAGGTTGTCTCCATCCACTTTGCAGTAATGGCGTCCGCACATACTATCATAAGCCATCCGGCTTTGAAAGTAGTACCGCGGAATGCTGGTTTGACCTCCTCGTCACGTTTTTCAATCGTGATGTCCATAATCCTCTCTTGTATCAAACCCATTTGTTCGTTGGAGAGAGGATTACGATCGATGTCCACTGGTACAACCCCCAGTCTGACATAGCTCGTTATATTGCTATACGAGACTTTGTCGAAGGTTGTCTTCCCAGTGCGACTTCGCTTCGCTTCGGATTGAGGCGGGGTATTATCCTCGGATCGCGTTCGCTTCACCTCGGGACCCTTGTTGACCATCGTTTGTTTCGCATAGATTCGGGCCTGATCAATGGTGCTCCCCTTCTTCTGCGCGCGCCTAAATTTGCGCTGTTCCGATGGTGTGAATCTGACGTACTCAGACTCAGTCCGTGCCACATTGCGGACTGTCTTAGTTACGTCCTCTGTATCGGGATGTCTTTCATCCGATAATATGCTGTTGCATATGGTGCTAGATTCTGAAATAGAGTCACTGAGTTGAGACAAGTTCTCTTCAGGTTCCCCCATTTCAGAGTCGATGATTACAGACTCTATCCCATTGACAGATGTCGTGTCGTCATCGACAGAGTGTTCTAAAACATCCCTAGTTGATGATGCAATCTTAGAGGCATCATTCTCTATTTGGTTTTTTTGTTTTGGATCAATTTTGATTCTCACGAGTATTCGGGATATTGTGTCGCCCGTGGTCTACCCGTCTAACCACAGGAAGGCTATCTTAAAATTGGAGGTCGCCTGGTGTTACCAAACCTGGCAATGCTTAGCTTGGCTTAACAAGAAGGAATAAAGAGAGTGACAGATGACATTTAAGAAGTTGCCGTGAACAAAGAAGCAGGAGAAGAAACGAAATTTTTAGGTACAAGTATTTCATCCTTGTAAAATTATTAGATATTAAGTATTGAATTTTATATTTCATTAAAGCTTTGTGTTTAAAAATTTGGAATTTGAAGCCTTTTATTGCCACGGCAACATTCTAAAAATTTCGTTCTAACCACGAAAAGTGGTAAAGACTGGCCGACAAAGAAACTCGCAAGTCGAGTCAATTACTACAAGCAATAGTACTGCAGGAAGGAGATTAACCAGCTATAGCTCAAATACATTTGGCAGCAAAGGTCATCCCACTAAAACCTTTAAGAGGAAAACTGCAAAACTAGTGTAGCAAAAGCGAGGTTAGAGACCCGCATGACCACGAGTGCGTCACATTGCCGCGACCAGTTGCTTATTGCAACGAACATTGCTACGTAAAGAGGCATTAACCATACGAAGCAGCAAACACACAGAGGTTAGTACCACATATCCATAAAATATCTAGGTTATCAGTTCACATAGGTAAACGCTCTCACATCCACGCCGTCACTGACAGGTAAGCAATGCCTCAAGAAAACATAGAAATTTTCAATAAGTCAGGCAGAACCCTACGCTCACCTCCGCCTCCGTCGCTGCCACCACCAGCACATGCACAACAAAATAAGAAAACTAAGAAACAGCCCAATAAACGAGTTCAAACAAAAACAGGTTTTTTCAATCCCAATGAGTACAATTGTAGATCTTGCAACAAACCCGACACAATAGACATGGTATCCTGCGACGAATGCGAAGACTGGTACCATTTTCAGTGTGTCGGCGTAACGTCTGCCGTCGAGAATGAAGATTGGATGTGCTCCAAATGCCACGAGAAACCACCTGACGTCGGTCGACATGCTATGGTCTCTTCTATGGCTGAACATTTTACTGGTGCTACACCTGTTGCTACCGCTGGTCTAGATCAAGGTTCGGCAGCTCAGCGTAGTGTAATCGCTCTTACGGATAATCGACTGGCTTCCGCCAATACTAATCCTGGTCAAAATATCATGGCCACAGAAGGCGCCACACCCCTGTCGAAGGCCATCTCAACACGAACAGTCCGGTCTCAATCACCAAATTCATCAAGAGCAGAATCCAGTAAGAAATCTAAATCCACAGACAGTAGGAGATCGCTTAAGCTTGGCTTAAAAAGGTTGGAGGAAGAAAGGCTTCTCAAAGAAAAAAGGGATAACGAGTATCTTAACGCGAAATATAACCTATTGGAACAGATTTCGGAGGACGAAAGCGTAGTGGAGTCGTTCACAAAGAAAGATCGACTGGAACATTGGGTTAACGAACAGTTAAAAGACAATGAAGCTCATCAGCTGAGAGTTAATGTTAATCCATTTCCTCAGGCAAGTTCCAGTTGCCATCCGAACCTTCGAAATGCTCGCCAATATCCTAAACCGACCCCAGTCCTAAATGATACGTGGATCGAAAACCACGTCGATCAGTCGTACAAACCGAACGTAAATTTAAATCAATCCTGGGTTGGTGCAAATTTTCACCAACGCCCATTAACACAGGACGTACGTACCCACACAAGCAATCCGCATCGCAACCGCTACCCTCAAGAAAGCTACTTCGCGGGAAATCCTAATGCGCTTAACCAACGCAACTATTACCAACACTTACATGATAACGATGAATCTCACCTCACTAGTCGGCAGTTAGCCACTAGGCGTATAGTGCCTACAGAGTTACCGATATTTTCTGGCGATCCTGAAGATTGGCCACTCTTCATAAGCTGTTTCGAAAACACAACACGATCCTGCGGGCTTTCAAATGATGAAAACCTCATTCGTTTGAATAAGTGTCTGAAAGATCCAGCGAAGACAATGGTTAAGTGCAAACTCAGAGATCCAATTCAAGTACCATCTATCATAGCCACACTACGCATGCTATATGGCCGTCCAGAAACCATCATCAACAATTTAATTAGGAAGTTAAAAAGCGAGCCACCACCTAAGGCCGACAGATTGGATTCACTAGTGACCTTTGCGCTTTCGGTGCAGAATATAGTCGCTACGATTGAGTCCACTGGTATGAGATCACATCTCAACAACCCTTGGTTGATACGACATTTGTCAGAAAAGCTACCAGCTCAAACCCTATTAAATTGGGGAGTATTCAGGATGGGAATTCAGACCGATGCCGTTGACCTCATAACATTTAGCACTTGGCTCGGTCAGGTTGCTCAAGCAGCGTGCGAAGTGACAGATATGACGTCAGTACGGCCAATGAGGGCCAAGCCCGAAGAAAGACGCACGAGAAACACACAGTTTTTGAACGGGCATCACCAAGAATTGTCAAACAATGAGCGAGAGCAACGGTGCTGTGTAATCTGCAGCAAAAACAATTGTAAGTCCATAGAGCAATGTGGTAAATTCATTAGTTTTAGTCTCAAGCAAAGGCGAGACGCAATGAATAGACATTCCCTTTGCCGTACATGTTTAATACGGCATTACAATCGAAGGTGCACATCAAACAAACGATGCGGCATAAATGGCTGCATCTATAGACACCATAAACTTCTACACAAGTATGAAGAAACTCCGACGCCACCAGCTGGGGAAAGTGATAACAACACTCGCACTCATGATGAAGAAGCTGGTGCACCGAGTGGGGCCGCAAGTAGTGAAAGTCACGCGCATACTAATTTCCACAATGAGCCCAAGCAAACCTTACTCTTCAAAATCTTACCAGTTACTCTTTACAACAAAAACATGAAGGTAGAGACTTATGCATTACTCGATGACGGTTCGTCCATAACATTAATGGACGAGGAGCTGGCTAACACCCTTCAACTGGGAGGTATACCAGAACAGCTGTGTTTAAAATGGACATCAAACGCACATCGAACAGAAAAGAACTCGAGAAAGGTAAACTTGCAAATTTCTGGATCAAATCGTACAAATAAATTTACCCTCTCAAATGTACGCACTGTAAAATCGCTCAACCTACCGGCACAATCTATGAATTTCCAAGTGCTGAAATTCAGGTACACGTACTTAAAGGGAGTTCCAATTGATTCGTATGACGAGGCTAAGCCAAAAATATTAATTGGTCTTGATCATGCAAAGTTATCCAATTCGCTAAAACACCGCGAAGGGCATATGTATGAACCAACGGTAGTAAAAACACGGTTGGGATGGACGGTGTTCGGTCCATGCGTTGGATCTGTAAAAAGGCAGGCAGACTTCTATGCGTATCATATATGTGAATGCCAAGATAAATTAGATGAAAGCCTTCATGAGCAAGTTCGAAGTTTTTTTGCAATTGAAAATGTTGGCGTGAAAGAGTTAAAGCGACTTATGAATGCAGAGGATGTAAGAGCAAAGGCTCTCTTAGAGAACTCAACCAAACGTGTTGGAGATCGATTTAGTGTGCCGTTTTTATGGAGAAGTGAACAAATCGAGCTGCCTGATAGCAGACCCGCAGCGGTGCGTAGACTTACTTGTCTTGAGAAAAGACTCAAGAGAGACCCCGTCCTAGCAGAAAATCTTCGCATGCAAATTCAAGACTACGTGAGAAAAGGGTATGCCCGCAAGCTAGCGAATGGTGAATCAAAAGAGACACGAAACAAAATAACTTGGTATTTACCTATTTTCCCTGTTACAAACCCAAATAAACCATCAAAGGTACGAATTGTGTGGGATGCAGCGGCCCGTGTTAGTGGGATTTCCTTGAACTCGATGTTGTTATCTGGCCCAGATGAATTACCGGCGCTGCCTGAGGTTCTATTCCGATTTCGGCAAAGATGCATAGCGATATGGGGAGACATTCGAGAAATGTTTCACCAAATATTGGTTAACAAGGAGGATCAAGACGCGCAAAGATTTCTATGGAGAAATGAAGAAAACGGGGAGATAGAGGAATATGTCATGCAAGTTTTAACATTTGGATCTACAAGTTCCCCGAGCTCTGCGGAATTTGGTAAAAATAAGAATGCGCTGGAATATATAATAAAATTCCCTAGAGCCGTGTGGGCTATAATCAATAATCATTACGTTGATGATTATCTGGATAGTGTAGATACTGAAGAAGAGGCGCTGCGTTTAGCAAACGAAGTTATTTTTATTCATCTGCAAGGGGGATTTGAAATTAGAAATTTCGTGAGCAACTCTCAAATGGTTACAAGAGCACTCGGGGAAAAGGCAGCCAACTGCGAGAAGAGTTTTAAAAATCAGTCCGTATTGTACGAATCCGAAAAGGTTTTAGGGATGTGGTGGTCACCTGGGACTGATCAATTTTCATTTTTAAACAGTACTAAAATATTGGTTGAGGATGTCATAAATGGAGATCGCCCTCCGACAAAACGGCAAGTTCTTAGGATTCTTATGAGCATATTCGATCCACTCGGGCTAATCGCTCATTTCCTCGTATTGTTAAAAATTGTTTTACGAGAAATTTGGCGCCAGCGCACTGAATGGGATGAAGAAGTACATCCTACCGAATTTGAATTGTGGCGCGAATGGGTAAAGTTGTTGCCTAAGGTAAAGGCAATTAAAATAAGAAGACCTTATCTGAAAGCATTAAAGTTTGAAGCTGGATGTTCTGTGGAACTACATGTTTTCGTAGATGCTAGTTTATCAGCATATGCAGCGGCAGCATACCTGCGGGTGCAAAAAGGAACTGTGGTAGAATGTGCGCTAGTATGCTCGAGGAGAAAGGTTGGTCCTCTAAAACAGCTATCAGTACCACGAATGGAATTGGAGGCAGCTCTGTTAGGTGTCAGAGTGGCGAAAACGGTAGTAAAAGGGCATTCAGTAAAGATTGATCGACAATACTTCTGGTCTGACTCCCAATCGGTACTCTGTTGGATAAAAAACGATTGTAAAAAGGTGAAACAGGTCGTAATGTTCAGGGTAAGCGAGATCTTAGAAGGTTCATGCGAAGCTGAGTGGAGGTGGATACCTAGCGACGAGAACGTAGCAGATGATGCCACTAAGTGGAACACAAAGATCGATCTGTCCTCAGAAAGCCGATGGTACCAAGGACCTAAATTTCTCTACAAAACAAAAGATGAGTGGCCCTCAATGGATCCAACACGACTAACAGCAAGGGAATTCGATGTGTTTACTCACACTGCAGTTCCGTTTCTAAGTATAGTAGACTATACCAAATTTTCAACTTGGAAAAAATTGCGTGGAACTATGGCGTGGGTTTATCGTTTCCATGATACGCTCAACAAGAAAGGGCAGAGAAAGTTAGGGGGCATTTTGTCTCTAGACGACATAAGGCGAGCTCAGAACTATTTGTATAGACTCTGCCAGTTCGAAGTTTATCCGGAGATTGTTAAAAATTTATGGCAAAGGGCAGACAATTCAGACAGCCCGACGTTAGAGAGGTCCCATCCATTGTGGAAATTGAGCCCATATCTGGATCCAAGTGGTGTAATGCGCGTCAAGGGACGCATTGACGCCTCTAAAGATGCATCATTTGATTGTAAAAGACCTATAATCTTACCAAGAACTCACTACATTACCCACCTAATAGTCGACGATTTTCACCAGAGGTATAGGCACCTCTATTTTGAAACTGTGGTAAATGAAGTTCGGCAAGTCTACGTTATTCCCAAGCTACGAATGGTGTTAAAATATGTACAGAAAATATGCCAGGTATGCAAAAACAGAAGAGCAGTACCAGTGCCGCCGGTAATGGCAGATTTGCCTCCAGCGCGGCTAATGTCTTTCACCCGAGCATTTTCCTTTGTCGGACTAGACTACTTCGGGCCATTGCACGTAGCAGTTGGGAGACACTCAGAGAAAAGATGGGGAGTCCTCTTTACCTGTTTAACTGTCAGGGCGATTCATATCGAACTCGCGCACAGCCTATCTAGCGACTCGTGTATTATGGCAGTGCAGCGATTTTGTTCGAGGAGGGGAATGCCGATCGAGATATGGAGTGATAATGGCACGAACTTTAGAGGAGCAAGTCAAGAGCTAAAGGAGAGTTTGGCACAGTTAGAAGGCGACAAGGTTGCGGAGAAGTTTATTAAAACAGGAATTAAATGGAACTTTATTCCTCCAGCGTCGCCACATATGGGGGGGAGTTGAGAACGACTTATTCGCTCTGTAAAAGAAACGTTAGCACAAATGCATCTCGATAGAAATCCAAAGGATGAAGTTTTGTTGACAATGATGGCGGAGGTGGAGTGCATAATCAATTCGAGGCCGTTGACCTACGTACCTGTAGAAGATGTCAGTGACGAAGCGCTAACGCCGAACCATTTTTTAGTTGGTTCATCGAACGGCGTGAGGCTTACCGGCCAACTTGATGATGGGTTAGCTATCCGAAAAAACTGGATAACCTGTGAAAGATATGCAAATAGGTTTTGGAGACGTTGGGTACAGGAGTACCTTCCCTGCTTAACAAGAAGGGCAAAATGGTTCCACCCGGTGAGGCCAATAGTAGAGGGAGATGTAGTTATTGTTGTTGACCCAAACAGCACGCGTAACGATTGGCCTAAAGGAAGAGTTCTACAGGCTAAAATAAGTAAAGATGGACAAACGAGGTCCGCTGTAGTACAAACAGCCACGGGAGTTTATACCCGACCCGCTACCAAACTTGCCGTCTTGGATATACACCGGTTTGGCCATAATGGTAACCAGGACAAAGCAACCTGCTTACCAGGGGGGAGTGTTACCAAACCTGGCAATGCTTAGCTTGGCTTAACAAGAAGGAATAAAGAGAGTGACAGATGACATTTAAGAAGTTGCCGTGAACAAAGAAGCAGGAGAAGAAACGAAATTTTTAGGTACAAGTATTTCATCCTTGTAAAATTATTAGATATTAAGTATTGAATTTTATATTTCATTAAAGCTTTGTGTTTAAAAATTTGGAATTTGAAGCCTTTTATTGCCACGGCAACACCTGGTATCCGAAGTTTGCAAACTAACGACTAAGCACCCTCTTAGCCATGCATCTCTCGGCGCTTGCTACCTTTAGATTAGGGGTTTGTTGGGGAAGTAGGACTTAGGGATTTGAGGGAGGGGATAGGGGGTAATTGGGAGAAAGAGAAAGCGGAGAAGGGGGGAAGGGGGGCGGACGTGGAGTCCTGGTCAGTTCTTAGTTGACGCTCATCAGACGGCCTGTCCCTTACCAGAATAGCCCGATGACTCTTTACGTCGTAAGCCTCCGCACCGGCACCATCGAATTTGCGTTCCATGATGGTGCACACGTCAAGGTGACTGACCCCGCAAGGAGGAATGGCAACACTTTGTCGGGAGGAAAGTGGGTAGGCGGATGCAATTTGGAGAATTTGTCGATTTTGTAAGTATGTTTCTGTTATTGTGTATATACATATCTATATGCAGACTATCCAGGGGTTTATTTGGAGTTTCAGGTTTTTCGAATTTGGTTTTTTATGGGTTCCTGTCGTATTTTAGTGTTTGGCATTGTTCGCAATTGTTTAATGTTTGGACTATGTTGATTTCATGTAAGGGAAGAAGTATTTACGGTTCAGATGAAGCAGAGTTTCGTTAATTCCTCTTTGGTTGTTTTTTAAGTGGTATTCGTTTATCAGTCTATCTTGTTCGTCATAGTTTGTTATGTCTTCGAGTTGATCGGTGCATCTAATGATTTTGAAGAGTTTATTGTTAGAGAAGTATTAGGAATATATAAGTTCCATCATCTATAGGATGGCTGTTAATTTATTTGGTGATACGAAGTTTTTTAGAATTTCGATTACAAATTTTTCGGTATAGTCAGGTTTTTGAATTATACATCTTAACTTGTTCCTGAAAGGGATTTCCGTTCTAATGGAGAGGTTATTGGATTTTAAGAGAATCAGTTGTATGTTGAATTCATTAAGGGGTCGTTCGGAGACTGAAATGTGATCGTTGAGATCTTCTTCTGCGGAATGGATTGTTATTGCAGATGTGTATTGTGTGTCTATTTCGTTTATGTGAATTTTGTAGTGACTTCACTAGTGAGCACAACGGCAAATTTGTGGAGAGTTGGGTCTTGCACACGAGACCATAGGACAACACTAAAAGGAAAAGAAGTAGGAGAAATTGATCTGGCAGTAGCGGAGTTTTTTTTATATACGAGTCACGCGAGAAGTCAACGGAAAAATCGTACCAGCTTAAAACGGAAGAATCGCACCAGAGTAAGGCAATAAACAAAACGAAGAATTATTTAAGCATTCGGCAGTTCAGTATCCCACCCCCACGCAAACAGTCGATTTTCATTGAACTCTAATAAAATTTACGTTGATGAAATGTTGGCATTTTTTAATTTTTATTTTCGTTTTGGTAACCCCGACGGCGAACAAAATATTAACGAAGATGCCAACCGAGAAGAACGAATATGCAGATCCCGGACCAAGTACACCGCCCCACCCTGGGAATAATAACATGGTCGACGACCTTCATATATTTAATGCATTTCGGATAAAAACGCAGGAATTTTTCACATCGGACTCTGAACTGTGGTTTAATTTGCTCGAATCCCAATTCGCTGTCAACCGCATCACATCCGACAATACGATGTACCACTCAGTAATAACACAGCTTAACCAAACCGTAGCAGAAAAGGTGCGTACCTTTCTCCGTCAGCCACCGGAGTTGGGTAAGTACGTAGCACTTAAACAACGTTTAATCCAAAAGTTCACTTCAAGTGACCAAGGCAGAATCAAGAAACTCTTGTCCCAGATGGAGTTTGGGGATAAAAAGTCGTCACAATTATTAGAGGAAATGCGAAATCTGGCTAAGGAATCAGTCGACGACAAATTTCTTGCGACGTTGTGGTTAGGTTGTTTACCAGTAACACTCCAGCCAATCCTATCGCCGTGGAGTGAGGAACCTTTGGAGAAAGTAGCCAAAATAGCTGATGACATAATGGAAACAACGAAGCTAGGGCCGACGATTGCTGCCACCTCTACATCTTGCCCAAGTATACCCGGCAAAATCCAGCTCGAGAAATTGGCTGACAAGATGAACGATCTATGCAACCGTTTTAAAAAAGTGGAAAGTAGGTCCCGCTATGGCTACACACCAGCTCTTGCCCGACAGCATGACCAGCCAAGGCAACGTGACTCGTCAAGGAATAGAGGTACTTCAGCACGACGCGATGGGGGTGGTGTTGTGTTTGCACCTAATGAACCAAATCACGTGTGCACAGTAACCCACTTTTGATTTGAACATGATCAGTGACCATTAATGAACATACGAGTACATTAACTTCGGCAATTTGTTTTAACTGATCATGTTACACATCGTCATTGTGGATTTCTATGCACACAGTGATTCATAGTATAATAATTATTATTTGATTTTGTTTTGATCATGACCACAGGTGAATGTGTCGCGGTGAACATGGAATCGGATTGCACTTGGGTGGAATGAACTATGGGTTAACTCAGTTCAAGTTGCAATTTGATTCTTATGTGTTGTCACGCGGGCCATCATTTGTAGGCCATGATGGATAGGAAAATATGATTAACGTAAGCAAACATGTAAGGGAATTGAATCGGTTCTGCTTGTATATAAAAGAGGAACATTTTTAATAAAGAATAAGAACGGACTTACAGCTAGAGTTAGAGTAACAGTAATTCTAAATCCTAATCCTGAGTTTGATTTAATCGGCTGAAGAGATAAGTAAATACTTGCAAAAGTCGTGCATTTTAATGCTCGGATTAAAGCGGCTATAGAGCTAAGAAAATCACTCAAAAGTAGGGAATAGATAAGTACGTAGCATGGCAATAAAACCAGAAACGTAACTGTGGTTTTTGCTGGTATCATCTCAAATTTGGTACCAACGCCACTAAATTTGGGACTCCATGTATGCATTTAATCAGGCGGGAAACTAAAACGCCAAGCTCATATGGAGGCGAACAAGCTTGGCGCATCCTCATCTCGCCCTTTTGTCTACGATGGCGCGACTGGCAGCAATTTTCTCATCGACACAGGTGCCGTATCAATAATTCCACCAACGAGGCGGAGTGCGGCTTCTCAATTGCCAAATGGTATCAAAATCTACGCAGCGAACGGTACCGAGATCAGCACGTTGGGTTTACGGCGCAACTCCCCATGGCTTTTACGGTGGCAAAAGTGCAAACTCCAATTTTAATGGCGGATTTCCTTCATTTCTACGAACTGTCAGTTAATTTGCCCAAGCGCACGATTGTCGACACTCCAACAAATATGTCCCATTTAGGAAAAATTCGATCAGGTAGCTCATCGCAAGTAACAATTATCAACAATTCTAACCCTTTTGTTTCTCTTTTGAAGGTGTTTAAAAATCTGTTCATCGATCACCCGGTAAGACGCATAGTAACAAAAGGCCCGGCAGTTACTGCGACGTCTTTCGCCTGACAAATTGGCAGGGGCTAAAACAGAGTTTCAAGAACTTATGGCACTCGAAATTTGCAGACTATCGAAGAGCAATTAGGCGACGCCCTTACACATGGTTCCCAGAACGTCAACGACCTGGCGGCCTTGCGGGGACTATCGACTCTTAAATGCTATCACCGTGCCAGATAAGTACCCAGTGCAGCATATCCAAGACTTCGCACATATTATCCACGGTAGAAAGGTATTTAGCACTATTGACCTAAAGAAAGCCTATCACCAAGTACCCATGGAACCCAGCGACGTACCGAAAACTGCCATAATTACGCCATTTGGACTATACGAGTTCCTTTTTATAACATTCGGCCTCCAGCACAAACCTTTCAGCGACTAATCGATGAGGTTCTTCGAGGTTTAGACTTGCTGTCGCTTACATAGATGATATATTGGTAGCATCAACCTCAATGGAGGAACACGAGCGTCATCTGCGAATCATTTTTACAAGGCTAGACGAATATAATTTGGTAGTTAATCTTTCCAAGTGCGTTTTTGGGAAATCGGAATTCGGTGCAGTTTTTAGGTCACTTGGTGGTTCCAGAAGGCACCAGGCCATTGCCAAGCAAGGTGACCGCTATTCAAGGTTTTCCGAAACCAACGATCGCAAAAGACCTCCGGCGTTTCATTCCTAAGGCTATTGATATCCAGCGCCGCATTCAATGCCTGATAAAGGGATTAAGAATGAGAAGACAGAAATTAAATGGACACCGGACGCAGAAGAGGCGTTTCTTCAATACAAGGCAGCACTATGCAATGCCACGTTGCTCGCACACCCGGCAAAAACTGCGTTGCTTTCACTAGCGGTTGATGCATCCAATTTCTCAATCGGGGCAGTGTTACACCAAACCGTATTAGGAGAAACAAAACCACTTGCATTTTTTACGAGAAAATTGTCCGAGGCGCAAAAAAAATACTCAACATACGATCGAGAACTGCTCGATATTCATGAGGGCATTAAACATTTCCGTCATTTTCTGGAGTGACGAGAGTTTGCAATTTATACTGACCACAAGCCTTTAATTTTCGCTTTTCGTCAGAACGGCACCAAGACAAACTAGGCACCTCGAATATATGTCAATTTTCAACAGATATCCGGGATTGATAACGTCCTTCCAGATCTACTTTCAAGGATAGAAGAAGTAACCACCCGCCAGAGTATCGATTTTCGGAAGTTGGCAGAAGACCAACGCACCGATCCCGAGTTGCAGTCGTTGTTGGCTAATAACAATACTTCGCTCAATCTGAGAGCAGTAAAGGTTTTGGAAGCGGCTGATCTAATTTGCGATGTGTCGGGTATGTATTTGTGTACATTCGTTACTAAACAATTTCGAAAACTTGTTCTAGAAAACTTACATGGTTTGGCACATTACGGGGTAAGAGCGACTACGATACTACTCCGAGAAAAATTCATATGGCCTGGTATGCGCAAGGCATGTGCCAGTTTCGTAAACAAAGACACAACGAAGCACCACTTTAGCATTTCGGAGAACCTGCCGAACGATTCCAACACATACATGTGGATTTGGTTTATCCGTTACCACCATCGAATGGATTTTCTTATCTGTTGACGATCATAGATAGGGCATCGCGTTGGCCAGAAGCAATACCCATCGTGGATGTTCGGGAAATAATACTCCGATACGTTTCAAAACAACAAATAGTTCAATTTTGAAGTATAATGTAAATTACAAAGAGTTTATGTTTTGTCTAAATAAATATGTACATAGATTTGACTGTAAAAGTCACTTGTTCTTTAGATTCGATAAATACAATATAATGTTCTGTCTTGAAATGACCACCGCTCGTTCGGGTTGTGAGAATAAGGAAATTGTCTTAAAATGACCACCGCTCGTTCGGGTTGAAAGAAAACTGTAACCAGCAATGTGACGAGCACTGCCACCAAGTCCATCGCCCAGTTAGTCTAGCCAATCCCACACACGAAAAGTGCTGAGCAAGCGATAGGCTGTGTGTAGCTTGCACATAATGTGCACCACGAAGCCAGCCACACAGAAAAAAGATATGATTACAATTATGCGCCACGGAATCATTCTGAGAATTATGCGCCGCCAACGATCGGCCGGGCTATTTCACCGAATTAAACGAGGTCATCGTTGCCAATGATACCGTCTCATGGACGGGTATCAATGACAGACGATAAGCGCGTGTTATGTTAGGCAAAACTAATTAGCACCGCGGGGATTAAGTGTCGCCGGTGGATGATTGGCAGTGATCGTACATATGGTTTGGAATGTGCAGCGTCGGCACAACTTACTCACAGAGGGTGGGTAAACTGTTTCGACTGCAATTTGAATAAATGATAAATCATAAATCATAAATAAATGTATGTCGTTGGGGCGTCAACATCCTGCCCGTCGAATGGAGATTCGAAAGTAGGTGGCTCCAAGATGCGGAACAGCTTCTGTACTGGGCGCTGACACAGACCAGTCGATGTCTGCAGGGTAACGTTGCGGATAAGTCCATCCCTGCCCGGGTGCACCTCTATCACCCGACCGAGGCGCCAGTGCATGGGAGGAAGGTTCTCATTGCGGACGGCCACTATATCACAAGTCTGTATGTTGGGTTCACGTCTTTCCCATTTGATACGGGTCTGCAGAGTCGTGAGATACTTGTCGCTCCAACGAGTCCAAAAGTCCTGGTGTATCTTCCGGAGCCATTGATATTGCTTCAGGCGGTTGAGCGGGACGTCTGCGACTGAAGGCTCGAGTACTGCGAGAAGGGGGGCTCCGATTAGGAAGTCTCCTGGCGTTAGAGCCAGTTTGCCCTCTGGATCGTCATGTAATGGCACCAACGGTCGCGAGTTTAGGCATGCCTCGATCCGAGTCGCCAGCGTGTGCAATTGGTGGTACCACAGTGATTTTGTACCGATGAGGCGAATCAGATGGTGTTTGGCTGATTTGACTGCAGAATCCCAGAGACACTCTTGGCTCCGGTGAAGGCGGTTCCGTTATCACTGTATAAGTCCGAACATGGGCCTCGCCGGCTGACAAATCGGGTGAAGCCGTCAAGTAATGATTGCGCTGAAATGTCCTCAATGACCTCGAGATGGACTGCTTTCGTTGTCATGCAGATGAATACAGCCAGATACGCTTTAGTGGTAGTGCGGGAGCGTTTGGTCCCCACACGCAGTGTAAAAGTTCCACAGTAGTCGACCCCCGACGCCAGGAACGGTCGGGCCGAGGTGACTCTGGGGCCTGCTAGTGAAGCCATCTGCTGCTTAAGGACATTGCCTCGTTGCCGTCGACAAACCACGCACTTGTGACTTTGCGCATTAATATGGCACATATGAAGACCATTATGACGTCTGCACAATAAATTCAATAAAAACTTCGAGTTTTCGTTCATACCGAAACTAATTGAATTATTAGACAACAGGAAGAAAACCAAGACAAGAGAAAAAAAAACAAAAAAAAAACATAGGGGCGGGCTACAGTCCGCTTGGGCGAACTATTGGATACCCTATTCTTATTCCTATATCTCATAAGTGGGCGTGACAAAAATTTAAAGGATTTTATCGAAAAAACTAAGCTTTTGTAAATAAAAACGCTCCCTAGCTCAAACTTTGGTTTTTCAATAAAATTGTTTTATTTAATTGTGGGCGTGTCAGTGGGCGGATTTAAAAAAAATTTAAGTATGAGCATAAAGGGCACCTAGAGAGTATATACTATAAATTTCAGCTCCCTAGCTCAAACTTTGGACTTTCAAAAATAAAAAAAATAAAATTGTGGGCGTGTCAGTAGGCGGATTTTGAAAATATTTACACATGAGCATAAAGGGCCCCTAGAGAGTATATATTAAAAATTTCAGCTCCCTAGCTCAAATTTTGGTTTTTCAAAAAAAATATTTTATTTAATTGTGGGCGTGTCAGTGGGCGGATTTTGAAAATTTTATGTCACAAGCAGTTTTATGGGCCAAAGATCATATATAAAAAATTTCAGCTTTCTAGCTCAAAATTCAATTTTTTCCAAAATTTGTTTTATTTAATTGTGGGCGTGTCAGTGGGCGGATTTTGAAAATTTTATGTCCCAATCAGTTTTATGGGCCATAGATCATATGTCTGTCATGTGTCTGTGGGCGGATTTCAAAAACTCTTAAACTTGATTATTTTGGGACCCTAGAGAGTATATGGTTAAAATTTCAGCTCTCTAGGTCCAGTTTAAAGGCCTAATTTTTGCCGACGGACGGACAGACGGACGGACGGACATAGCTAGATCGACATTACTATCGATGCTGATCATAAATATAGTAACTTTTAGGGGTCTACGGGCAATATTAAGGTATGTTACAAACTATGCGTCAAAATTAATATACCCCTAGAATAGGGTATAAACAAAGAGAGGACAAAGCAAGTAAATGGGAATAATTGAAGATTCTCTTACAAGTTTGAGCCAACGTACACTAATTACTCTACGATATTCTGATTTAGAAAAAGAAAATAAGAAAAGAACACAAATTGTGTGAAGATTAAACTAAAGGAAAATATTTATATATTATTATGAAGCTGCGATTGTGTTATGTTTTTGGTTTGAAATTTGAAGGCTGGTCCAACAATATTTTTCAAGTCATCCAAACATGTAATTAGAGTGGGCGTCGATTCGTCTGTTGTCGTACGAACAAGAACTTGGCCGTTGACGGTGTTGACCGCAGAGAGCAGAGAGCGATTTTTCAGTCTAAGTGCATGCCGTTGCAACTGGTAGTTCCCCTTGGTAAGGCTTTCATTAATGTAAAAGCTTTGAGATGAATTAAACCCAATTTCAGAGAGCATCAGTGGCGATTTTCTTGCTATGCGATGTTTGGTGGCGGCTATTAGCACGCTCTTTTTTCCTCGTTTGTCTGCGAACTTAACGATTATGCAAGCATCGCGTCGTGGGGGTCGATGCAAATTAAGATGAGCCGGTGACTTGGCGCGGAAGATTTTAAGCAACTGTGGTGGGGTGTTAATTTGCACAGCTGCACATATATTATTAAATATTCAAGTGAGATCCTCATTTTCAGTTTCTGGTACTCCCGACATGATTGCATCGGAGCAGAATTTTTCTCGTTCGGCCTCGTCAAGAGAACGGTCTAAGCGCTTCAGATCGTAGCTGATATTTTTTACTTTCTCTTCCAGTTCACTAACCTGATTATTTAATTTTGTTTCCAGTACTGAGAGCTTTGCTTCCATTTGAAGAGAGAATTCTTCCATCCAATTTTCAAGCTTTTTCTCTAATCGGGTCCATACTTTGTCGGCAATCCCCGTTGTGTTGATTCCCCCATCACGTGGAGAATTCGTGCTTTGATGGCGAACACCTCTCGTCTCAATTGGCATATTGGAACACAGTGTGAGAGAAATTCAGTGGGAACAAAATCAATTTTCTATGTTAGGTACTTGATTATAAGACTTGAAATTCAGGAACCAAAATGGTGTGAGTAATAATCAATCAACGAACAACAATTTCGACTTATGAAACGCGTTTTACGGATGGAATTGCAAAAAAATTGACGGACACTTTTACAAAACTACTGACTGAATGCGTTGGAAATCGCGATGTTCGGCGGCCACCAGTATTTTCCGGAACATCTTCTCGACGTCTGCCGTGAGGGCAACTGCGAAACGCCGAAACCGGAAAATGATGTTGGCCAAGGTATCCTGGATGGTCGGTCCAACCAACTGAGTGTCGTTCAGTGAGACCCCGGTGGTGGTGCTGGCCGAGGCGTTGAATACCACTCGGAAATTCTCCATGACAGCATGATGCGGAATGTAGTAGCATCCAGAGTGGTTGCCAGCATTCGGGACACGTTCCATGTGTCCAAGGTTGGAATACTCGCGCATGAAGGTGACATACTGAGTCTTCAGATCTGGATTGCAGGCAAGACGCCGCTCCAAACAATAGAATTGCCGTAGGGCGCTGGCGAAGGAGTCGCCTAGTTGAGGGCCTTCACGGCCAAATGGGATCTGTACCACGTACGGGCCATCTTCGGTACGCCAATGGGTGGATGAGAATATCTGGCTGCACTCATCATCCGCTTCCCCGAAATCTCGGACTTCCTCGAGCATCCAAAATCTGCGAACGAGGTCTTCAAGGCGCGCGCCATCAGTGCCAAGATGAGCGCTTAATGTCTGCAATGGCTTCCGGGTAGATGTGGTGGTTGTCGCCGGACAAAATATGACCCAACCAAGACGGGTGCGTTGGGCGTGGGGCTCATGATCTCGCCCTTGAATAATCGCACCCTCAACAATGAGTCCCCAGACATCGGAGCCGATAAGGACATCAATAGGGCCCGGAGTGCCGAACTTGGGATCGGTCAATTATAAGCCAGCGAAGTGGGTCCATTGCTTCACGTTCACTCGTACCGCTGGGGTCGTTGACACAATGGATGGTATGATGAACACGTGGAATGTGAGTGCGATTTCCGAAGCCGTCGATTGGATGGTAAGCATTGCGCTGCCTCGAGTCTGGGTATGAGCTAGGGCCCCAATACCTTCAACGTTCACTTCCAAGATTTCTCTGTGGAGAGACAAATAATGAGCAAAGGAATCTGTGATAAAGCTTACCTGCGACCCAGGATCGCAGAGTATCCGTGCCAAGCGCTGTGTCGAGTCACTCCTGGCCCAGGCGAGTGCAGTAGCTAACAGCACGGTTTGGTCTCGTTGGGTGAGACAGGATATGACCTTCGGCTGGTGTAGTCAATTTGGGACTGCAAGGTGGGACATCTCGTGATACGATGCAGGTTGTGGCAGTGTGGGCACCGACTATCCCTGGAGGTGGTAGTGGCCACATTCGATCGGATCACTTGTTGACTCCTCTGCTGCGGACGGCCGGACTGTTCACTTCGGCCAGGTGTGCGGACCAGTTCCGTGGCCAGACTGTGGGCACGCTGCTCCAGGTGAGCGATGAGTCCCGCGAGTTTCGGGATCTCATTAGGCTTGCACCGCAAGCACCACGACTGTTGGGTGGCGCTGGGTAGAAAGCCGGAGTACATGCTCCCAACCAGCGGCACCTTAGATGCGCTCACGGCTTGGCGTAGTTTTCCCAGTTTGAATGCTTCTTTGAGCTCGACGTTGTTGTGGACCAGCGTGACGAATGCGTCTTTGAACGCCAGCCAGCTGCTGAGGTTCCCGTCAAATACAGGCACCTGTAGGGGGTCCAGCTTCATATCCATCCGGGGGGCCTGACCGCGGCCTTGATCCTCCGTCCGGGGTGGTGGAGGCTGCTCACCCTCCAATTGTCGGACACGACGGTTCGGCACAATGTGCACCCCACCAGCCATCTTCTCCACCCGTATCCAGAGATCGGTATGTGCGCTGAGCTCGCCCGGCTTCGCCTGGCCCACCAGGATGTCATGGTTCTCCGTGAACCTCTTAAATGTCGCGCTGATCATGGTGAGCTCCTGCTCCACTTGCGCCCAGTCCCAGGTGTGGACGTCCGCTGCCAGCACCCGCTCGTGGGTACGAGCGATCGTCGTCACCGCTGCCGATCGCAGGTTCAATTCGGCCATATTCAGTAGTATGTTTTGGTTGGAACTGGTTGAGGAAAAGTAGTGGAATTGGGTAGTGGAGTATGTGGAGGTCAAAGGTCACAGATGGCAGGTGACAGTTGACAGTTCACAGGTGACAGGTGACAGGATGACAGATTGCAGGTGACAGTTGACAGTTGACAGGTGACAGGTGACAGGTGACAGGTGACAGATGTGATGGAAAAGGGTTAATTAATTTATTTGTTAGAGATAAGCCATATCTATTGTTGTCGTTGAAGGTAAAATTTGGGGGTCAAAATTGTAGATCAACACTGATAAGCATGGTGATACATGCATTGCGGTTAGAGATAAGCCATATCTATTGTTGTCGTTGAAGGTCGTTAAGCATGGTGATACATGCATTGCGGTTAGAGATAAGCCATATCTGTTGTTGTCGTTGAAGGTCGAATTTGTGGGTGAGTCGTTGGAGGTAAAATTGGTGAGTCATCATTGATAAGCATGGTGGGAATTTGTAGATACGTTCTTGGTGTTGTGTCAAATGGAATGTGTGTTCTATAAATAGAAAATAGATTTGATTGTATGTAAAAATGATTTGTGAAGGGTAAGGGCAAGCCATATCTGTTGCGGTCAATTAATTTGTGTAATTAGTTAATCATGCATGTGCAGTATAGAGATAGATTTTATGTTAAAAAATGTAAAAAATACGTCTGGTCTTTGCTGTTAGAGATAAGCCATATCTGTTGTGGTCAATTAATTTGTATAATTAGTTAATCATGTATGTACAGCATAGTATGCTCATTATTGCGAAATGCATATAAGGTGACAGGTGACAGGTAATAAGTAGTAGGTAATAGTTACAGCATAGTGTGCTCATTATTGCGAAGTGTATATAAGGTGATAGGTAACAGGTGACAGGTGACAGGTAATAGGTAACAGGTGATAGGTAATAGGTGGCAGGTGACAGGTAATAGATGACAGGTGATAGGTAATAGATGACAGGTGATAGGTAATAGGTGATATGTAACAGGTAATAGCTGACAGGTGACACGTAATAGAAGACAGGTGACAGGTAATAGGGGACAGAGGGCAGGTGACAGATGACAGGTGACAGTTGACAGGTGAATAATATAATAACAGGTAAATAGATTTGATTGTATATAAAAAAAAATTATTGCGAAGGGCATATAAAAGGAATCGGATATAGAAAGTCAACTATTTCTAGTATGACTATATATATATATATATATATATATACTTTCAGTCATAGTCGCATACAGGCTGAATAATCATTTCCTATGTTCATTCTTCGAATTGAAGAAACATTTAAATTGGAAAATATAATTCACACTCACTCTTGCACTAACTTGCAATATAAATGGAATCCTAAGATAAATTTAGTCATATGAGTCAGACAGTTGTGCTAAATAGATTTCATTTTACGATTGCAAAGACTATAAATTGTATTGAATCACATTCAAAGTCATTGTTGAATTTTTCATTTTCAATAAAGCTGTGTAAGAAGAAAAAAACAAAGATGAAGTGCATATTTGTGACAAGGTATTTTCACGTAATGATGCTTTGATGCGTCATACGGGAACGGTACATAACAAGATATCAAATCATTGTATGTTATGTGGTAAATCGTTTACCAGAAAATATAAATTGAAGGCGCACTTGTTAAAATGTATAGTTTTGGATGAGGAGAAACGAACAAATGAAATGGAAACAGTGACGTCACTACCAACATCAACATCAGTATCAGCAACAACATCATCACCACCGTCATCATCGAGTATAGTATGCAATTGGTAATGAAGACGATATGGAGTTTGATGTAAAGTCAATGGTAACTCGTATGCAATCCGCTCTTTTATATGACAACATTGAAAAACTAATAAAAGATATGGAGGAGATTATAAGTGAGAAGTTGGAAGAATTTCAGGAGCGAGACAGTGGATGGACTCTGATTAAAATAAAAGCCATGGAATTGAATATTAATAGATACCAATGTTTGATGGGGTCAAGACATTTTAAGTTATTGTTTCAAATGGTCGATAATATCAGCTGTAAATCCAAATGTGTCGACGCCTAATTCCCCATATTCTTATAACATATCGGATATAACGAGTGATTGTATCGTCACTGCAAATATGGTGTTAAATTTTAAAGATCTCGTTTTTCCTTTGGGAATTGATCAGATATGCAAATTTGAAACACAAAATCAAATAAGTGTAAATGTGTTTGAATACTCGAATGATGATGGTAACAGTAAACAATGTATTGAAGGTCCATACTACTTGACGAAAAATGAGAAACCATTGCACATCAATTTGTTATATTGCAACGATAATAATGCGTCACACTATGTATGGATCAAATGTTTGAGTCGGCTTCTACGCGATAGGATACTTGCGGTGAAGGAGAAAAAACTATACTATAATAGTTGTTTGCAGCATTATTACAATGAGGAAAGTTTGCAAAAACTGAAGAAAGAATGCACTCATGTGGTTACATATATGCCAAAGGAGGAGACAAACACAATAAAGTTTTCAAATGTTGAAAAGTCTGTCAGTGTAGCTTTCGTGATATATGCAGACTTTGAAAGTATTTTACTACCTGTAAGTACTTGTCTTCCTGATCCAACAATATCATCAACAACAACAACTCAACAGCATGTTCCTTGCGCATTTGCTTACTATATTAATTGTTTCTTTGATAAAAGCAAGAATTCAATGAGAACGTTTACAGGTAAGAAGTTTGCTATTGTTTTCTTTTGATGTTTTAATAATCTTATTTTTATTTTATAGGGCCAGACTGTACGAGACAATTTATTATGAATCTAAGTGAAGATATTCAACGTCTGTATGCTGATTATTATAAAAATGCAGTTCCGATGAAAGAACTCACAATGCAACAACAATGGTGTCAGGAGAACGATGAGTGCTGCATATTTTGTGGGAAACCATTTATAGAATGTGAGTATAGAGTAAGAGATCATTGCCATATTACCGGGGAATATAGAGGGCCTAGTCATAATCAATGTAATTTAAGATCAAGTCTTCCTAAATTCATTCCAATTTTTTTACATAATCTAACAGGCTATGACAGCCATTTATTTTTCTCCTCATTGAATGAAGTGGAGGGAGAAATAAATGTCATAGCCTTAAATAAGGAAAAGAGTATTTCTATATCTAAGAAAATACTTGTAGATGAAAAATCAGAAACTTATTTTGAAATGAGATTTCTTGATTCCTATCGCTTTCTGAATGAAAGTATTGATTCATTATCGCAAAATTTAGGTAATGATGATTTTAAATTAACAACTTCTTTTTCAATTGTGCTCAAGAGTTCGATTTAATCAAAAGGAAAGGTGTGTTTCTTTATGATTATCTGTGTTCATGGGAGCGTTTAGAAGAGAAATCTTTACCGGAAAAGAGTGCATTCTTCAACAAACTAACTGATGAGGAATGTTCCGATGAAGCATATGAAGTTGCGCAAAAAATTTGGACATTTTTCAATTGTAAAAGTATGGGAGAGTACATAAAAATTTATTTACAGAGCGATGTTGTTTTGCTGGCCGATATCTTTGAAAATTTTCGAAAAATTTGTCAAGAAATTTATAAATTAGATCCCTGCTACTATTATACAACACCAGGCTTATCTTGGGATGCTATGCTCAAAGTTACAGACATTGAGTTGGAACTATTAACCAATTTAGAAATGTATAAATTTTTCCAAAAAGGTCTAAGAGGTGGTTTATCGCAATGTTGTCATAGATATTCGGAAGCAAATAACAAATTTATGAGTACGTATAACCCAAACATACCTTCATCATATCTGATGTACTTGGATGTAAATAACCTCTACGGTTGGGCGATGAACCAAACTCTTCCATCTGGTGGTTTTCAATGGGTGTCTAACATTGATCAGTTTACTGAAAATTATATCATATGTCTTTCACAAGTAAAGATATCGGTTACGTTTTGGAGGTAGACTTGGATTATCCGAATACATTACACGATACTCACAATGACTTACCATTCTGTCCAGAAAATATAAGTACTCCTGGAACCAAATCTAAAAAGTTGGTAAGCAGTTTTTATGCTAAAAATGAATATGTTATTCATATAGAAACAAGCCTTAAAACACGGTTTAATATTGAAACAAATTCACAGAATCATTCAATTCAAATAATCGAATTGGCTTCAAAAGTATATTGAATTGAATACTCACCATCGCATGAAAGCTGCAAATGTTTTTAAAAAAAACTTTTTCAAGCTAATGAACAATAGCGTCTATGGTAAGACAATGGAAAACATCGATAAAAGAACTGATGTTAAAATTGTCACACATTGGGAGAATATTGGTAAGAAGAAAGGTGCACGCGCTTTATTAGCAAAACCAAATGTTCACAGTAGATCAATTTTTTCGGAAAACATGATTGCTATTCAGTTGAATAGAGTAAAAGTCGTCTATAATAAACCACTTTATTTGGGTTTCGTTCTTCTGGAACTTTCAAAATTACTCATGTACGAGTTCCATTATGAATATATGATATTGATAAGTGTTCTATTTATAGGAATATGACTATTTTTAGGAATAAACTTCATAAAATGTATACCCAAAATTTGAATAAGAAATCTTTGAGATTTGAAGATACTAAAAGATATATTTGTGAAGATAACATAAGTACTTTGGCCTGGGGTCATTATAAGATTGAATATGAACATCAATAAATGTATTGTAAAGAAAAATAATAATTATTGTTTCTTTTATTAAAAATGTTGTATCTTCTCTCTGCTTGCATACTCAAGATGAAGAGATCATTAAAAAATTGTGTTTTCAAACATTGTGGGGGTCATTCAAAGAAGCAATGATGCTCTTCAAATAAAATTGTAAGATATGGTTATACACATTTAAATAAAGATCACATACATATAGTTAATAAATAAATAAAAATTTGTTCTGACAAAATAATGCTTGTTATCATTTGGAAATTAGATCACCATGGAATAACAAATGACATGTTGCGGTTGAGGTCATAATGATATGATAACATTATTATTTTGTTTCACTATATATTTGAAATGATATAAATAGTACACTGAGATAGAAGAAATAAATTCTGATGTTGATCTACAGGAAACATGTCATCTATGTTAAAGAATCATCATCATCATCATCATCATCTTCATCATCATCATCATCTAATTGTTCATCAAATAATGTATATAAAAATTAAATAAAGAAAACTATTTGTTTATTTCTAATTGATCATTGTTTATTATAACACATATTATGAATAAGAGCAGGTGAAATGAAGGGAATTGAATGAAATTACAACAACAACAATATTGCTGTGTGAGGCAATAATCTGTCAATCAGAAGCAGGTGAAATGAAGGGAATTGCATGAAATTATAACAACAACAATATTGCTGTGTGAGGCAATAATATATCAATCGGAAGCAGGTGAAATGAAGGGAATTGTATGAAGTTACAACAACAACAACATTGCTGTGTGAGGCAATAATCTGCCATTCGGAACGGAACTTGAAAATGCTTGGAGTTACTTGAAAATGCTTGAAAACTTGAAGTTAATTGATAACGCTTGAACACACTTGAAGTTGCTTGAAAATGCTTGAAAAATTGTATTGTATTGTATCCAACATCTTGCAAACGACTGACAAGCATCCAAGAGTATCAATTGACATGAGAATCTTCACAAATGTGCCGTTCGGATACGACTTTAAATTGTAGGTCTCTTCCACATCGCACAAGCAGGTGGTTGGAGTATTGTTAATTGATCAACAGATCGTTGTTATTTGCTAATAAACAACTGATCAGCTTAACAGATCTGATCAACCGATAGCTGATCTGATCATATATATATATATATATATCCGAAACTTATTGTGTCCCCGAAATGCAGTTCCTTTATGACACAGGGGGTTAGCATTTCACCGTTGATATAAGTTCCTCGTGAGTAATGGTAATCCGCTAGATGTACTTTTTGTTCTTTAAGATCTATATGAATTGCCGACTGATTAGGAGACACAAGTGGAGTATCTAGATCTATGGCATTTGGATATCCTCTTCCAATTCTAGTGGTTCCACGGCGTAAGCGGAGTTCTTGCTTCGTTACTATATTAAATAGTCTCCATTCAGAATCCGGTATGTAGTATATCGACTCCATCTTTTTTTAAAGAAAAGAAGGGTGTGGAGATGTTAGGTTGGTATATATATCCTTAGAATAGGGTATAAAAAAATTATTTTATTTATTTGTGGGCGTGTCAGTGGGCGGATTTTGAAAATTTTTTATCCCGAGCAGTTTTAGGAGTCATAGATCATATATAAAAAATTTCAGCTTTCTAGCTCAAAATTCGACTTTTTCCAAAATTTAGTTTTTTTGAGTTTGTGCGCGGATTTCAAAAATTCGTAAACTTGATTATTTCGGGACCCTAGAGAGTATATGGTTAAAACTTCAGCTCTCTAGGTCCAGTTTAAAGGCCTAATTTTTGCCGACAGACGGACGGACGGACGGACATGGCTAGATCGACATTACTATCGATGCTGATCATAAATATAGTAACTTTTAGGGGTCTACGGGCAATATTAAGGTATGTTACAAACTATGCGTCAAAATTAATATACCCTTAGAATAGGGTATACAAATTATATAAACAATATTCTTACCAGATTTATGTGTATTTGACCACTGATGTTAGTTTATCACCCTCAAAATAAAACACTTTCTCAAACAACTGCTCTTTGAATTAAATTCATAAAAGAAAGATTTATTTATTTATTTTTTTATTTCACACTTGAAAAGATTCAACTGTCACTTTGATGCGATTCCACTCGCCTTATATACAATTCGCAATCATTTTTTTTTTAAATATAATCAAATCTATTTACTATTTATAATTATGATGAAACAAATAGGCTGCCTTATATGACCTTCGCAATCATTTTTTACATACAATTTTGATACAACATCTTTAACACAAATAAATTAATTAATCCACAACAGATATAGCTTATCTCTAACCGCAAAGACCAGATGTATTTTTTACATTTTTCTAATGTATCGCCATGCTTATCAGTGTTGACTATAAAGTTGAAAAGTTCAAAATCGCTGCTTATCAGTATCCACCAAAGCTACCTGCGTCAGTATGACCTTCGCAGTCATTTTTATAATTTTTATATACATTATTTGATGAACAATTAGATGTTGATGATGAAGATGATGATGATGATGATGATGATGATGATGATTCTTTAACATAGATGACATGTTTCCTGTAAATCAACATCAGAATTTATTTCTTCTATCTCAGTGTACTATTTATATCATTGCAAATATATAGTGAAACAAAATAATAATGTTATCATATCATTATGACCTCAACCGCAACATGTCATTTGTTATTCCATGGTGATCTAATTTCCAAATGATAACAAGCATTATTTTTTCAGAACAATTTTTTATTTATTTATTAACTATATGTATGTGATCTTTATTTAAATGTGTATAACCATATCTTAGAATTTTATTTGAAGAGCATCATTGCTTCTTTGAATGACCCACACAATGTTTGAAAACACAATTTTTTAATGATCTCCTCATCTTGAGTATGCAAGCAGAGAGAAGATACAACATTTTTAATAAAAGAAACAATCATTCTTTTTTCTTTACAATACATTTATTGATGTTGATCTTCAATCTTATAATGACCCCAGGCCAAATTACTTATATTATCTTCACAAATATATCTTTTAGTATCTTCAAAGCTCAAAGATTTCTTATTTAAATTTTGGGTATACATTTTATGAAGTTTATTCCTAAAAATAGTCATATTCCTATAAATAGAACACTTATCAATATCATATATTCATAATGGAACTCGTACATGAGTAATTTTGAAAGTTCCAAAAGAACGAAACCCAAATAAAGTGGTTTATTATAGACGACTTTTACTCTATTCAACTGAATAGCAATCATGTTTTCCGAAAAAATTGATCTACTGTGAACATTTGGTTTTGCTAATAAAGCGCGTGCACCTTTCTTCTTACCAATATTCTCCCAATGTGTGACAATTTTAACATCAGTTCTTTTATCGATGTTTTCCATTGTCTTACCATAGACGCTATTGTTCATTAGCTTGAAAAAGTTTTTTTCAAAAACATTTGCAGCTTTCATGCGATGGTGAGTATTCAATTCAATATACTTTTGAAGCCAATTCGATTATTTGAATTGAATGATTCTGTGAATTTGTTTCAATATTAAACCGTGTTTTAAGGCTTGTTTCAAGTTTTCTATATGAATAACATAATCACTTTTAGCATAAAAACTGCTTACCAACTTTTTAGATTTGGTTCCAGGAGTACTTATATTTTCTGGACAGAATGGTAAGTCATTGTGAGTATCGTGTAAGGTATTCGGATAATCCAAGTCTACCTCCAAAACGTAACCGATATCTTTACTTGTGAAAGACAGGATATAATTTTCAGTAAACTGATCAATGTTAGACACCCATTGAAAACCACCAGATGGAAGAGTTTGGTTCATCGCCCAACCGTAGAGGTTATTTACATCCAAGTACATCAGATATGATGAAGGTATGTTTGGGTTATACGTACTCATAAATTTGTTATTTGCTTCCGAATATCTGTGACAACATTGTGATAAATCACCTCTTACTCCTTTTTGGAAAATTTTATACATTTCTAAATTGGTTAATAGTTCCAACTCAATGTCTGTAACTTTGAGCATAGCATCCCAAGATAAGCCTGGTGTTGTATAATAGTAGCAGGGATCTAATTTATAAATTTCTTGACAAATTTTTCGAAAATTTTCAAAGATATCGGCCAGCAAAACAACATCGCTCTGTAAATAAATTTTTAGGTATTCTCCCTTTTACAATTGAAAAATGTCCAAACTTTTTGCGCAACTTCATATGCTTCATCGGAACATTCCTCATCAGTTAGTTTGTTGAAGAATGCACTCTTTTCCGGTAAAGATTTCTCTTCTAAACGCTCTTATGAACATAGATAATCATAAGGAAACACACCTTTCCTTTTGATTAAATCGAACTCTTCAGCACAATTGAAAAAAGAAGTTGTTAATTTAAAATCATCTTTACCTAAATTTCGCGATAATGAATCAATACTTTCGTTCAGAAAGCGATAGGAATCAAGAAATCTCATTTCAAAATAAGTTTCTGAATTTGCATCTACAAGTATTTTCTTAGATATGGAAATATACTTTTCCTTATTTAGGGCTATGATATTTATTTCTCCCTCCACTTCATTCAATGAGGAGAAATGAGGCTATTTTAGAAATTGAAAATAGTGATCACAAATTAATAACAGATAGAGGGAAAATAAATATTGGTTGGGATAGATGTAACGTTTATAATTTTGTGCCTGTTAAGCGTTGTTATAAATGTTGGGGATATAATCATGAAGCGAGTAAATGTGAGAATAATGTTGTCTGTGCTAAGTGTGCTGAGTACCATGATTCCAGAAGCTGTGATAAAACAATACTTAAGTGCAATAATTGTGATAAAGCAAACAAAAAATTTGGATTTAAGCTAAAGGTTGACCATGATTGTAGAAGTCCATCTTGTGAAGTGTTTAAGAAAAAAGTAGAAATTCAAAAGAGCAGAATAGCTTTTTAGCAATTACAAAAAAAAACCAAAAATAGTTTATTTTAATATCCAAGGTTTAAAAAATAACTTTGATGAGCTGCTGGGTATAATTTATAATAATGATTTTGACGTTATAGTTTTGTCGGAAATGTAATGTCTTATTGTGGTGTGCAACTAGACTGGGTTCAGTCGGGCAAGCTGGATCTAGAAATGAGAGAAAATTATGGGAGAAGGATTGCCCTTGCCTCGGCTATTGCGCCAGTCAGCAGATTCCCGGCAGCAGTTACCTGCTAGGCACGGGAGGGACTTTTTCGTTGAAGCGAACCTAGTAAGCGCTGCGAAATCGCAACAATAAAACTAACGTGGTTCGTCTCAAGAACTCTGGGATAAGAGTCCACTTTATTAATTAACTTTAGGGGTTTTTATACATATTTAATTGCTGCATATGCTAAAAATATCGAACCCATTATCGAATATAATTTTTAAATGCTGACTATTACCTTGGCACAAAGTTTCATGACCGCTTCACACATTCATCCAGAATTGCGTGCTCAGCACATGACGTATTATCCAGCGCTTGATAGTACATCATGTGCCCCGCGCGCACCTGTATAATGGCTTGTATGAAATTGTAACCTGAGCGATCTTTCCCTCGGTTTGCTTTGTGCTGGCCATCCTCAGTAGATATCGGTGAGCAGGTGAGGTACTTTTAATTAATTATTATTTCTACTCTGTGCTACCCGATATCTTACTGGGTTGTGGCTTTAATTCAATTGGAAGGTAATAGCCGCGCGTCTTCCGGGTTCGATGTTCCAGCATATGAGAACTGGGTAAGCAATTAAGTGGCCACTGGTGTGGTCCCTTCACACCACCCGCCCGGGGGAGAAAAAAGAAATTATGCTATGTCTTGATTTCTTTTTTCCCGTGCCACTTGTACAATTTGGGGAACGTTTAATTATATAAATTTTAATTCTTGTTATCTTAGGTAAATGTGCTTTCCCGTTTTATGATTATATGCTAATAGTTTACAAATTGCTTAGCGATTATGCTTATATACTACGAGTTTACAATTAGTTTAGTTTCTATGCTTATATACTAAAAGATTACACATAATTTAGCTTTTATGCTTATATACTACTAGTTTACAAATAATTTAATGCTTATATACTAAAAGGTTACAAATAATTTAGCTTTTATGCTTAGCTTATATACTAATAGTTTACAAACAGGTTAGCTTTAATGCTTATATACTAAAAGTTTACAAATAGTTTAGCTTTTATGCTAATATACTAATGTTTGCAAATAGTTTAGCTTACATACTAATGGTTGACAAATAATCTAGCTTTTATGCTTATATACTAAAAGTTTACAAATAGTTTAATGGTTATATACTAATGTTTACGAATTGTTTAGCTTATATACTAGAAGTTTACAAATAAGTTAGCTTTTATTCTTATATACTAAAAGTTTACAAATAGTTTAGCTTTTATGCTAATGTTGGGATATCCGCTTTCCCTTTTTTTTTTTTTTTTTTTTTTAATATTAGTTTAGATCATTAGCATATACATATAGAATGGCTTTAATCTATTCTTATGTACTTTTAATTTTTTGTTATCGTAACTGATTTCGCAGTTTACCCCATCTTGGGATATCACCTCGTAAGGGCCGATGTAGATTGGGTCTAGTTTTTTCCGGTTTTCATTCCTGAGCAAGACTAAACTACCTATGTCGAAATTTGATTGTTTCGTTTTACCGTCCCTGTCATACCTATTTTTCCTATTGACCTTTTTTTCTATTAGGGTATCCCTGGCATCTCTATGAGCTATCTGCAACTTGTTTCTTAGATCAATTACGTAGTCTTCATAGTTGTACACTGGGTCTACCTTTTTGGTGATGTTCGAAGGTAAAATGCACTGTCTTCCGAACACAAGTTCGAAAGGGGTGAATCCTGTTTCCGAATGCACCGAGGTGTTATAACAGAACACGTAATAAGGTAGCCATTTGTTCCAATCTGAATGTTTGTCGGAAACGTAATTTCTCAAGTAAGCTCCTAGAACCTTATGTGAATTTTCTAGGGCTCCTATGCTCTCGTGATGATATGCCGTCGATTGCAATTGCTCTATCTTTAACAATTTGCATATGTCCCGGAATACCCTATTCAGGAATTCGGTGCCTTGGTCCGAAGCTATCGTCCCGGGGACTCCGTATTTGAGTATAAAAGACTCCACAAGTCCCTTGGCTACTGTTGTGGCCTCTTTATTCGGGAGTGGGATTGCTTCGGTAAATTTCGTGAGTTCGTCTTGTAAGGTAAGAATGTACTTCGATCCATCTTCTGCTTCGTCTAGAGGCCCTACTAAATCCAAGAAAATTTTCTCGAACGATGATTCTGCTGTTGTTGTTATAGTCATTGGTTGTTTTTTTGGCTGAATGTGTTTGTTTCTTTGGCATCTGGGGCAGTGCTTAACGAACGTGGCCACGTCGTTCTGCATGCCTGTCCAGAAATACTTTTTCTTTATGTTGCGTAACATGCGATTAATTCCTGCGTGTCCGCTTGTTGGTAACATGTGGTAGTCGGTTAGTAATAGTTTTATTTTGCACGGGTCCGTTACTTCAGTAATGTTTGCAATTAGGTACACCTCTAATTTGCTTTCTTTAAATATTTCTTGTAATTTTTTTTTAATATATTTATTTTTAATTTGTGACGGCCGCCTGAGAGTTTTCCTAACTCTTCCTTAGTTATATACACCTCTTTAATAGCTAAAGGTCCGCATATTTCCCGCACGTCCCTCAACAACATTTGGTCAAATGATGCTGATCGGGCTGTAGTGGGGGTTTTGGATCCTTTGCTGTTAGATGTCATCGGTTCCTCAGTTTTAGGCACGTCCCTCGACAACATTTGGTCAAATGATGCCGATCGGGCGGTAGTGCTTATTTTGGACCGGTTTAAGATCAAACAATTTCTTGTTGGAACGTATCCTAGAACAAGGTTTGGACCTAATATTTTTTCGGTACCCTTAAATTTTGCAAAATCTTCTTCTTCTTCGTTAAAACTACTTATTATTTTCAGTTCGACTATTTTCAGCCCACCTTCTGGTGGTTTTAACAACTCTGTTATTTTGTTTTTATAGTATTCTTCCTTGCTTAATATTTTCGTGCGCTTATCCTGATTATGTTTTCGGGCTTGAGCTCGTGTTGTTATGCATACGTATAGTTCTTGGAATTCTTCGGAAGTTATTTTAATCCGACTTAGAGCGTCCGCGGTACTGTTATCTTTTCCTGGCGAATACTCTACATCGAAGTTGTATTCTTCGAGAAGTAGTCTGAATTTCGTTAATCTACTTGAAGGCTCCTTTAGTGAGAACAAGTACACGAGAGGTCTGTGGTCGGTTAGAATTTTGAACCGTCTTCCGAACAGGTATGGTCTGAAGTGCTTCACAGCCCATACTATGGCAAGTAACTCTTTTTCGATAGTGCTGTAGTTTTTTTCTGCACTATTAAGGGTTTTACTTCCATATGCAATGGGTCTGTCGTCGTAATTTGATAGGACGGCGCCTAAAGCAAATCCGGATGCATCTGTTCGTAGGATGAATTCCTTTTCAAAATTCGGGAATTGGAGAATTTTCGGGCTTATGAGGAAATTTTTAAGTGCATTGAAGGAAGTCATGCAGTCCTCATCAAAGCTAAATTCTACCCTTTTACGAAGTAACCGATTTAGCGGAATGGCTAGCGTGGCGAAATTCGGTATGAATTTGCGGTAATAATTTGCAAACGCTACGAACCTTCGGACTTCATCCGCGTCTCGTGGTACTGGGAAGTTTTTCATAACATCGGATTTGGATGGATCAGGTAATATTCCCTTTTCTGAGATTATGTGTCCCAAATATAGGACCTCTTTCCTAAGAAAAGAACATTTTCCGGGATGAATTTTTAGATTAACTTCTCTGAGTCTTTGAAATACTTCCATTAGGTTTTTATTGTGTTGTTCAAGATTTCTTCCGAACACAATTAAGTCATCAAGATATACGAAACAACGTGAATAGGTTAGACCTGACATAGCAACCGACATCATTCTCGAAAATGTGCTGGGTGATATTTTTAAACCCATTGGCAGGCGTTTTAGTTGGTAGTGCCCGCTTTCGGTTGAAAATGCTGTGTAGGGTCGGCTGTCTTTCGCTAGTTCCATTTGGTAGTACCCTTGGCTAAGATCTATGCAGGAGAAGTAAGTTGCTCCTCCTACCATATCAAAAATGTCAGTTATGTTTGGCAGCGGGAATTTATCGTCCTCGATTACCTCGTTTACCCTCCGGTAATCGATCACCAATCTGAACTTCTGAAGACCCGTGATGGGATCTTTCTTTTTTGGCACAATCAGGATAGGTGAGTTCCATGCGGAAATCGATGGTTCGATAATATCGTCTGCCAACATCTTCTGTACTTCTATTTGTATGTCATTCTTTTGTGAATGAGGTAGTCTATAGGGTTTGGTATACTTAGCGGTAGCTCCATCCTTGAGCGCTATGTGGGCCTGGCCTATATTAGTATATGACAATTTGTCGTTCTCAAGATGAAAAATGTCTTGGTATTTGGTGCATATGAGCTCAAGTTCTGAACGCTCTTCTTTGCTCAGTGTGTCAAAGTTTAGATTAGCAAGTACATTTTTTTTCGGTTGGAGGTTAATTCCTCGGTGGTGTTATTTCTTAACACGTAGTATTCAGTTAATGGGGTAGACTGTGGTTCTATCCAGTATAATTTTACCTCAGATTCACGGGTGTTTAAGATTTTGATTGGCATTTTGCCTTGTTTTGCCTGTGAGATCGAGCTGGCCATAAACACTCCGTCACATAATTGCTGTGAATGGAATACTCGTGCTTCTGAGTGTTGGCTGTCGAGCCAATATGTTGACTCGGATCGAGGTGAAAGCAATATCGATGCCGTTCGGGCTTGGTTAACTATGGGGAATGAAATGTAGGCATTGGGTGTGTTTAGTTTTAAAGTGTAATATTCTAAATCGATAATGGCTAGAAAATCCTTCAGAAAATTAGCTCAAAGGATGCCGTCTACTGGTACTGGGAAGGAGTCAGGTACTACGTGGAAGGTGTAGGTTGTCTGTAATTTTCCCAGCAATAGGGTATTAGTACATGTCCCTACTGTCTTGAGGTTACCCGAGATTCCCATTATTGTGGTTCTATTTCGGCTGTCTACTGTAGTTCCCTGAGTTAGCACATCTTGTCTTATTGTGCAGATGGATGCACCTGTGTCGATTAGGAAAGTGATAGTTTTATTATGGATATCTTTGATATGGACATACAGGCCGTTTGTTATTCCCCCTGCACATATTGCTATTGGTGGCTGTGGGTTTACTGCCCCCCGAATGGTCGGCTTCCCTTTCGGTGGCTATTTCGTTTCCCTGGTTCACTACGAAAGCTGCTTCCCTTGAGTTACCCTGATTACGGCGGGGAAGGGAATTATTAATTCGGTTCGGCCCGTTATTTCGGGTGTTTCTATTGTTAGGATTGCAGTTATTGGCAATCGGTTGTTGTCTATTATTAAAATGACTATGATTGAAATTAGTTCTGTTCCTATTTTCGCTTTGGTGGGTTGGGTAAATGTTAGGTCGATTAGGGGTATTACTGGCTTGAGGGTAATGATTAGCAGGTGGTTGGTTAAAGTACATCGGTTGATTATGTCTAGGCGCGTAGGTTGGAATATTTGGAAAGCCATGATTGGGATAGTAGTTTGGGAAATGGTTAGTACGTTGGGTATTTGAGGTGCTAGCAAAGTTTGTATTGCGATTATGGAAGCCTTGTTGTATCCTTTCTCGGAAATGTGGTGGATTTCGTCGTTGCTGAAATCTTGTTTGGGTATTAGCATAACGTACAATTTCCGTTGTGGGGTTGTGATCGGTTTCTATCTCCAGCAGGTGGTCGATAGCGTCTTGTAGTTTCGTATGACGGGCGCTGTCCAGAATGATCTTGTATCGCTCGTTGACGCCTTGCTTGAGAAATGCTAGTCCTCTGCGTTCATTGGCGGTTGTAAGCGTCTCTCGGGCAGATTCTCCTATCATGCTGGTTTCTAGTTCCGTCATTTTCGTTATAAGGCATTCAACCTCTGACACAAACTCTCGCATTGGCCGATTCCTTTGTCGAAGCTTGTCGAGTTTGTGCTGGAGACTTTCTATTGTCTCTCTAGCCCCACATTTGGCTATGAGATTTGTTTTTAGTTCAGCAAATGTTATCGGGTTGGCTGACCCTAGTTCCGTCAATGCTCTACCCTGTATCTTACATATCAGTAGAAACTTTATGAGCGTAGGTTTGGCAGTATCGCTGAGGGTGTCGTAATAAAACTCTATGGAGTTGAGGAAGTCTCTTATGTTCTCCGTACGGTTTTCACTGACTTCACAGTTGAGTACTGGCAACTTCTGTGCCGTACTGAAATCAAATTCGCTCATTTTGGGTTTATGTTCTTCCGTTACTTTGCTATCAATAGATTCGTCTTCCTCGATGCTATGAGTTACTATATCTTCCGATTGGGTTCGGAAGTATTTTGCGTCTGAAATTAGTCGCTTCAGGTTCGTTCGCTCGAGTTCGGTTATTTTGCCTTGATCGATTAGAGAGATCTGAGCTGAGAAGTTGTCCCAAAGTTGTCTGATTTCTTGTAGTTTAGTTTCGGCGTTTTTAGGCTTTCGTTTCCGATTTGGGGACTTCGAGAGGCTGGTGTAACAGATTTTTAGGTGGCTTAGTGCTAGTTCTAGCTCCGCGAAACTCATCAGGATAGTCTGGAAGAAGAAGTCCTATCAATTCTATGGATTGCTAAGCTGGAAAAAATTAAATTCTAAAGTCTTGAACGAATCTCCTACTAAAGGAACTGCGGATCCCTAAAATCTATATGAAATCACGAAAATATCTCGACCCAATCTAATTGTTAAAAAAAAATTTCGGTAGAGGAAAACCATTTTATTATTATGCTATTTGTTATATGGCTACGATATGAAATTTCTAGGTATTTATTATATATTAACAAAATATTGACTTATAGTATAGGCCTATACCGTCGCTGGTCGTTTTTCCAGTTTGTCGATGACGTCCTCTATTACTTTCCTTCGGAAATGCTGCAGTCCGAGGTAGGCTAAGCCGATTAGGACGGCGGTTACGAACATTAGGCCTAGTACAGCAGCGGTATGGTTCTCGGTGGGTTGGACGTTGGCAGCTGTCAGCACTTGGGGGCCCGTATTGATGGTCTCTTTACTCTCTTGGGAGCCCATTCTTGGCTCGTTCCACGACGGAGTCAAAAAGTTCGTGGAACTGGTGGTCCAGGAAAGGTTTCTTCTCCTTTCGTTGGTTTTGCCGGTGTAGGTGACGGATCTCCCGAATCTGTCGCAAAAAGCCGTTTTTCTTAGCGGTGCTCTGGCCGGGGATATTGGCGAGTCGGCACAGTTCTTGGATTTGTTGTCGTCTTTTTACTCGTTGTCCTCCTCTAGTTTGCGGTGGAGTAGGTACTCGAACGGGGGTTGGTTCCACCTTTCGCCGGGTATTCCTTCGGCGGTATTCTTCAATGGTTAGGGGCCGTGGACCCGGTGCTGGTGCGGCTGGTGTGTAAGTATTCCGTAATATCTCTTCGGCGGCAGCTACGTACTGCGCGGCTAGGTTTAATGCAGCCTGGCGCTCTGTCATTTCCTTGGTAATCCCTTTTGCCCTCCTGGCAGGATCGCCATGTAATGTCTTATTGTGGTGTGCAACTAGACTGGGTTCAGTCGGGCAAGCTGGATCTAGAAATGAGAGAAAATTATGGGAGAAGGATTGCCCTTGCCTCGGCTATTGCGCCAGTCAGCAGATTCCCGGCAGCAGTTACCTGCTAGGCACGGGAGGGACTTTTTCGTTGAAGCGAACCTAGTAAGCGCTGCGAAATCGCAACAATAAAACTAACGTGGTTCGTCTCAAGAACTCTGGGATAAGAGTCCACTTTATTAATTAAATTTAGGGGTTTTTATACATGTTTAATTGCTGCATATGCTAAAAATATCGAACCCATTATCGAATATAATTTTTAAATGCTGACTATTACCTTGGCACAAAGTTTCATGACCGCTTCACACATTCATCCAGAATTGCGTGCTCAGCACATGACGTATTATCCAGCGCTTGATAGTACATCATGTGCCCCGCGCGCACCTGTATAATGGCTTGTATGAAATTGTAACCTGAGCGATCTTTCCCTCGGTTTGCTTTGTGCTGGCCATCCTCAGTAGATATCGGTGAGCAGGTGAGGTACTTTTAATTAATTATTATTTCTACTCTGTGCTACCCGATATCTTACTGGGTTGTGGCTTTAATTCAATTGGAAGGTAATAGCCGCGCGTCTTCCGGGTTCGATGTTCCAGCATATGAGAACTGGGTAAGCAATTAAGTGGCCACTGGTGTGGTCCCTTCACACCACCCGCCCGGGGGAGAAAAAAGAAATTATGCTATGTCTTGATTTCTTTTTTCCCGTGCCACTTGTACAATTTGGGGAACGTTTAATTATATAAATTTTAATTCTTGTTATCTTAGGTAAATGTGCTTTCCCGTTTTATGATTATATGCTAATAGTTTACAAATTGCTTAGCGATTATGCTTATATACTACGAGTTTACAATTAGTTTAGTTTTTAGGCTTATATACTAAAAGATTACACATAATTTAGCTTTTATGCTTATATACTACTAGTTTACAAATAATTTAATGCTTATATACTAAAAGGTTACAAATAATTTAGCTTTTATGCTTAGCTTATATACTAATAGTTTACAAACAGGTTAGCTTTAATGCTTATATACTAAAAGTTTACAAATAGTTTAGCTTTTATGCTAATATACTAATGTTTGCAAATAGTTTAGCTTACATACTAATGGTTGACAAATAATCTAGCTTTTATGCTTATATACTAAAAGTTTACAAATAGTTTAATGGTTATATACTAATGTTTACGAATTGTTTAGCTTATATACTAGAAGTTTACAAATAAGTTAGCTTTTATTCTTATATACTAAAAGTTTACAAATAGTTTAGCTTTTATGCTAATGTTGGGATATCCGCTTTCCCTTTTTTTTTTTTTTTTTTTTTTTTTTTTTTTTTTTTTTTTTTTTTTTTTAATATTAGTTTAGATCATTAGCATATACATATAGAATGGCTTTAATCTATTCTTATGTACTTTTAATTTTTTGTTATCGTAACTGATTTCGCAGTTTACCCCATCTTGGGATATCACCTCGTAAGGGCCGATGTAGATTGGGTCTAGTTTTTTCCGGTTTTCATTCCTGAGCAAGACTAAACTACCTATGTCGAAATTTGATTGTTTCGTTTTACCGTCCCTGTCATACCTATTTTTCCTATTGACCTTTTTTTCTATTATGGTATCCCTGGCATCTCTATGAGCTATCTGCAACTTGTTTCTTAGATCAATTACGTAGTCTTCATAGTTGTACACTGGGTCTACCTTTTTGGTGATGTTCGAAGGTAAAATGCACTGTCTTCCGAACACAAGTTCGAAAGGGGTGAATCCTGTTTCCGAATGCACCGAGGTGTTATAACAGAACACGTAATAAGGTAGCCATTTGTTCCAATCTGAATGTTTGTCGGAAACGTAATTTCTCAAGTAAGCTCCTAGAACCTTATGTGAATTTTCTAGGGCTCCTATGCTCTCGTGATGATATGCCGTCGATTGCAATTGCTCTATCTTTAACAATTTGCATATGTCCCGGAATACCCTATTCAGGAATTCGGTGCCTTGGTCCGAAGCTATCGTCCCGGGGACTCCGTATTTGAGTATAAAAGACTCCACAAGTCCCTTGGCTACTGTTGTGGCCTCTTTATTCGGGAGTGGGATTGCTTCGGTAAATTTCGTGAGTTCGTCTTGTAAGGTAAGAATGTACTTCGATCCATCTTCTGCTTCGTCTAGAGGCCCTACTAAATCCAAGAAAATTTTCTCGAACGATGATTCTGCTGTTGTTGTTATAGTCATTGGTTGTTTTTTTGGCTGAATGTGTTTGTTTCTTTGGCATCTGGGGCAGTGCTTAACGAACGTGGCCACGTCGTTCTGCATGCCTGTCCAGAAATACTTTTTCTTTATGTTGCGTAACATGCGATTAATTCCTGCGTGTCCGCTTGTTGGTAACATGTGGTAGTCGGTTAGTAATAGTTTTATTTTGCACGGGTCCGTTACTTCAGTAATGTTTGCAATTAGGTACACCTCTAATTTGCTTTCTTTAAATATTTCTTGTAATTGTTTTTTTAATATATTTATTTTTAATTTGTGGCGGCCGCCTGAGAGTTTTCCTAACTCTTCCTTAGTTATATACACCTCTTTAATAGCTAAAGGTCCGCATATTTCCCGCACGTCCCTCAACAACATTTGGTCAAATGATGCTGATCGGGCTGTAGTGGGGGTTTTGGATCCTTTGCTGTTAGATGTCATCGGTTCCTCAGTTTTAGGCACGTCCCTCGACAACATTTGGTCAAATGATGCCGATCGGGCGGTAGTGCTTATTTTGGACCGGTTTAAGATCAAACAATTTCTTGTTGGAACGTATCCTAGAACAAGGTTTGGACCTAATATTTTTTCGGTACCCTTAAATTTTGCAAAATCTTCTTCTTCTTCGTTAAAACTACTTATTATTTTCAGTTCGACTATTTTCAGCCCACCTTCTGGTGGTTTTAACAACTCTGTTATTTTGTTTTTATAGTATTCTTCCTTGCTTAATATTTTCGTGCGCTTATCCTGATTATGTTTTCGGGCTTGAGCTCGTGTTGTTATGCATACGTATAGTTCTTGGAATTCTTCGGAAGTTATTTTAATCCGACTTAGAGCGTCCGCGGTACTGTTATCTTTTCCTGGCGAATACTCTACATCGAAGTTGTATTCTTCGAGAAGTAGTCTGAATTTCGTTAATCTACTTGAAGGCTCCTTTAGTGAGAACAAGTACACGAGAGGTCTGTGGTCGGTTAGAATTTTGAACCGTCTTCCGAACAGGTATGGTCTGAAGTGCTTCACAGCCCATACTATGGCAAGTAACTCTTTTTCGATAGTGCTGTAGTTTTTTTCTGCACTATTAAGGGTTTTACTTCCATATGCAATGGGTCTGTCGTCGTAATTTGATAGGACGGCGCCTAAATCAAATCCGGATGCATCTGTTCGTAGGATGAATTCCTTTTCAAAATTCGGGAATTGGAGAATTTTCGGGCTTATGAGGAAATTTTTAAGTGCATTGAAGGAAGTCATGCAGTCCTCATCAAAGCTAAATTCTACCCTTTTACGAAGTAACCGATTTAGCGGAATGGCTAGCGTGGCGAAATTCGGTATGAATTTGCGGTAATAATTTGCAAACGCTACGAACCTTCGGACTTCATCCGCGTCTCGTGGTACTGGGAAGTTTTTCATAACATCGGATTTGGATGGATCAGGTAATATTCCCTTTTCTGAGATTATGTGTCCCAAATATAGGACCTCTTTCCTAAGAAAAGAACATTTTCCGGGATGAATTTTTAGATTAACTTCTCTGAGTCTTTGAAATACTTCCATTAGGTTTTTATTGTGTTGTTCAAGATTTCTTCCGAACACAATTAAGTCATCAAGATATACGAAACAACGTGAATAGGTTAGACCTGACATAGCAACCGACATCATTCTCGAAAATGTGCTGGGTGATATTTTTAAACCCATTGGCAGGCGTTTTAGTTGGTAGTGCCCGCTTTCGGTTGAAAATGCTGTGTAGGGTCGGCTGTCTTTCGCTAGTTCCATTTGGTAGTACCCTTGGCTAAGATCTATGCAGGAGAAGTAAGTTGCTCCTCCTACCATATCAAAAATGTCAGTTATGTTTGGCAGCGGGAATTTATCGTCCTCGATTACCTCGTTTACCCTCCGGTAATCGATCACCAATCTGAACTTCTGAAGACCCGTGATGGGATCTTTCTTTTTTGGCACAATCAGGATAGTTGAGTTCCATGCGGAAATCGATGGTTCGATAATATCGTCTGCCAACATCTTCTGTACTTCTATTTGTATGTCATTCTTTTGTGAATGAGGTAGTCTATAGGGTTTGGTATACTTAGCGGTAGCTCCATCCTTGAGCGCTATGTGGGCCTGGCCTATATTAGTATATGACAATTTGTCGTTCTCAAGATGAAAAATGTCTTGGTATTTGGTGCATATGAGCTCAAGTTCTGAACGCTCTTCTTTGCTCAGTGTGTCAAAGTTTAGATTAGCAAGTAAATTTTTTTTTCGGTTGGAGGTTAATTCCTCGGTGGTGTTATTTCTTAACACGTAGTATTCAGTTAATGGGGTAGACTGTGGTTCTATCCAGTATAATTTTACCTCAGATTCACGGGTGTTTAAGATTTTGATTGGCATTTTGCCTTGTTTTGCCTGTGAGATCGAGCTGGCCATAAACACTCCGTCACATAATTGCTGTGAATGGAATACTCGTGCTTCTGAGTGTTGGCTGTCGAGCCAATATGTTGACTCGGATCGAGGTGAAAGCAATATCGATGCCGTTCGGGCTTGGTTAACTATGGGGAATGAAATGTAGGCATTGGGTGTGTTTAGTTTTAAAGTGTAATATTCTAAATCGATAATGGCTAGAAAATCCTTCAGAAAATTAGCTCCAAGGATGCCGTCTACTGGTACTGGGAAGGAGTCAGGTACTACGTGGAAGGTGTAGGTTGTCTGTAATTTTCCCAGCAATAGGGTATTAGTACATGTCCCTACTGTCTTGAGGTTACCCGAGATTCCCATTATTGTGGTTCTATTTCGGCTGTCTACTGTAGTTCCCTGAGTTAGCACATCTTGTCTTATTGTGCAGATGGATGCACCTGTGTCGATTAGGAAAGTGATAGTTTTATTATGGATATCTTTGATATGGACATACAGGCCGTTTGTTATTCCCCCTGCACATATTGCTATTGGTGGCTGTGGGGTTACTGACTGCCCCCCGAATGGTCGGCTTCCCTTTCGGTGGCTATTTCGTTTCTCTGGTTCACTACGAAAGCTGCTTCCCTTGAAATACCCTGATTACGGCGGGGAAGGGAATTATTAATTCGGTTCGGCCCGTTATTTCGGGTGTTTCTATTGTTAGGATTGCAGTTATTGGCAATCGGTTGTTGTCTATTATTAAAATGACTATGATTGAAATTAGTTCTGTTCCTATTTTCGCTTTGGTGGGTTGGGTAAATGTTAGGTCGATTAGGGGTATTACTGGCTTGAGGGTAATGATTAGCAGGTGGTTGGTTAAAGTACATCGGTTGATTATGTCTAGGCGCGTAGGTTGGAATATTTGGAAAGCCATGATTGGGATAGTAGTTTGGGAAATGGTTAGTACGTTGGGTATTTGAGGTGCTAGCAAAGTTTGTATTGCGATTATGGAAGCCTTGTTGTATCCTTTCTCGGAAATGTGGTGGATTTCGTCGTTGCTGAAATCTTGTTTGGGTATTAGCATAACGTACAATTTCCGTTGTGGGGTTGTGATCGGTTTCTATCTCCAGCAGGTGGTCGATAGCGTCTTGTAGTTTCGTATGACGGGCGCTGTCCAGAATGATCTTGTATCGCTCGTTGACGCCTTGCTTGAGAAATGCTAGTCCTCTGCGTTCATTGGCGGTTGTAAGCGTCTCTCGGGCAGATTCTCCTATCATGCTGGTTTCTAGTTCCGTCATTTTCGTTATAAGGCATTCAACCTCTGACACAAACTCTCGCATTGGCCGATTCCTTTGTCGAAGCTTGTCGAGTTTGTGCTGGAGACTTTCTATTGTCTCTCTAGCCCCACATTTGGCTATGAGATTTGTTTTTAGTTCAGCAAATGTTATCGGGTTGGCTGACCCTAGTTCCGTCAATGCTCTACCCTGTATCTTACATTTCAGTAGAAACTTTATGAGCGTAGGTTTGGCAGTATCGCTGAGGGTGTCGTAATAAAACTCTATGGAGTTGAGGAAGTCTCTTATGTTCTCCGTACGGTTTTCACTGACTTCACAGTTGAGTACTGGCAACTTCTGTGCCGTACTGAAATCAAATTCGCTCATTTTGGGTTTATGTTCTTCCGTTACTTTGCTATCAATAGATTCGTCTTCCTCGATGCTATGAGTTACTATATCTTCCGATTGGGTTCGGAAGTATTTTGCGTCTGAAATTAGTCGCTTCAGGTTCGTTCGCTCGAGTTCGGTTATTTTGCCTTGATCGATTAGAGAGATCTGAGCTGAGAAGTTGTCCCAAAGTTGTCTGATTTCTTGTAGTTTAGTTTCGGCGTTTTTAGGCTTTCGTTTCCGATTTGGGGACTTCGAGAGGCTGGTGTAACAGATTTTTAGGTGGCTTAGTGCTAGTTCTAGCTCCGCGAAACTCATCAGGATAGTCTGGAAGAAGAAGTCCTATCAATTCTATGGATTGCTAAGCTGGAAAAAATTAAATTCTAAAGTCTTGAACGAATCTCCTACTAAAGGAACTGCGGATCCCTAAAATCTATATGAAATCACGAAAATATCTCGACCCAATCTAATTGTTAAAAAAAAATTTCGGTAGAGGAAAACCATTTTATTATTATGCTATTTGTTATATGGCTACGATATGAAATTTCTAGGTATTTATTATATATTAACAAAATATTGACTTATAGTATAGGCCTATACCGTCGCTGGTCGTTTTTCCAGTTTGTCGATGACGTCCTCTATTACTTTCCTTCGGAAATGCTGCAGTCCGAGGTAGGCTAAGCCGATTAGGACGGCGGTTACGAACATTAGGCCTAGTACAGCAGCGGTATGGTTCTCGGTGGGTTGGACGTTGGCAGCTGTCAGCACTTGGGGGCCCGTATTGATGGTCTCTTTACTCTCTTGGGAGCCCATTCTTGGCTCGTTCCACGACGGAGTCAAAAAGTTCGTGGAACTGGTGGTCCAGGAAAGGTTTCTTCTCCTTTCGTTGGTTTTGCCGGTGTAGGTGACGGATCTCCCGAATCTGTCGCAAAAAGCCGTTTTTCTTAGCGGTGCTCTGGCCGGGGATATTGGCGAGTCGGCACAGTTCTTGGATTTGTTGTCGTCTTTTTACTCGTTGTCCTCCTCTAGTTTGCGGTGGAGTAGGTACTCGAACGGGGGTTGGTTCCACCTTTCGCCGGGTATTCCTTCGGCGGTATTCTTCAATGGTTAGGGGCCGTGGACCCGGTGCTGGTGCGGCTGGTGTGTAAGTATTCCGTAATATCTCTTCGGCGGCAGCTACGTACTGCGCGGCTAGGTTTAATGCAGCCTGGCGCTCTGTCATTTCCTTGGTAATCCCTTTTGCCCTCCTGGCAGGATCGCCATGTAATGTCTTATTGTGGTGTGCAACTAGACTGGGTTCAGTCGGGCAAGCTGGATCTAGAAATGAGAGAAAATTATGGGAGAAGGATTGCCCTTGCCTCGGCTATTGCGCCAGTCAGCAGATTCCCGGCAGCAGTTACCTGCTAGGCACGGGAGGGACTTTTTCGTTGAAGCGAACCTAGTAAGCGCTGCGAAATCGCAACAATAAAACTAACGTGGTTCGTCTCAAGAATTCTGGGATAAGAGTCCACTTTATTAATTAAATTTAGGGGTTTTTATACATGTTTAATTGCTGCATATGCTAAAAATATCGAACCCATTATCGAATATAATTTTTAAATGCTGACTATTACCTTGGCACAAAGTTTCATGACCGCTTCACACATTCATCCAGAATTGCGTGCTCAGCACATGACGTATTATCCAGCGCTTGATAGTACATCATGTGCCCCGCGCGCACCTGTATAATGGCTTGTATGAAATTGTAACCTGAGCGATCTTTCCCTCGGTTTGCTTTGTGCTGGCCATCCTCAGTAGATATCGGTGAGCAGGTGAGGTACTTTTAATTAATTATTATTTCTACTCTGTGCTACCCGATATCTTACTGGGTTGTGGCTTTAATTCAATTGGAAGGTAATAGCCGCGCGTCTTCCGGGTTCGATGTTCCAGCATATGAGAACTGGGTAAGCAATTAAGTGGCCACTGGTGTGGTCCCTTCACACCACCCGCCCGGGGGAGAAAAAAGAAATTATGCTATGTCTTGATTTCTTTTTTCCCGTGCCACTTGTACAATTTGGGGAACGTTTAATTATATAAATTTTAATTCTTGTTATCTTAGGTAAATGTGCTTTCCCGTTTTATGATTATATGCTAATAGTTTACAAATTGCTTAGCGATTATGCTTATATACTACGAGTTTACAATTAGTTTAGTTTCTATGCTTATATACTAAAAGATTACACATAATTTAGCTTTTATGCTTATATACTACTAGTTTACAAATAATTTAATGCTTATATACTAAAAGGTTACAAATAATTTAGCTTTTATGCTTAGCTTATATACTAATAGTTTACAAACAGGTTAGCTTTAATGCTTATATACTAAAAGTTTACAAATAGTTTAGCTTTTATGCTAATATACTAATGTTTGCAAATAGTTTAGCTTACATACTAATGGTTGACAAATAATCTAGCTTTTATGCTTATATACTAAAAGTTTACAAATAGTTTAATGGTTATATACTAATGTTTACGAATTGTTTAGCTTATATACTAGAAGTTTACAAATAAGTTAGCTTTTATTCTTATATACTAAAAGTTTACAAATAGTTTAGCTTTTATGCTAATGTTGGGATATCCGCTTTCCCTTTTTTTTTTTTTTTAATATTAGTTTAGATCATTAGCATATACATATAGAATGGCTTTAATCTATTCTTATGTACTTTTAATTTTTTGTTATCGTAACTGATTTCGCAGTTTACCCCATCTTGGGATATCACCTCGTAAGGGCCGATGTAGATTGGGTCTAGTTTTTTCCGGTTTTCATTCCTGAGCAAGACTAAACTACCTATGTCGAAATTTGATTGTTTCGTTTTACCGTCCCTGTCATACCTATTTTTCCTATTGACCTTTTTTTCTATTAGGGTATCCCTGGCATCTCTATGAGCTATCTGCAACTTGTTTCTTAGATCAATTACGTAGTCTTCATAGTTGTACACTGGGTCTACCTTTTTGGTGATGTTCGAAGGTAAAATGCACTGTCTTCCGAACACAAGTTCGAAAGGGGTGAATCCTGTTTCCGAATGCACCGAGGTGTTATAACAGAACACGTAATAAGGTAGCCATTTGTTCCAATCTGAATGTTTGTCGGAAACGTAATTTCTCAAGTAAGCTCCTAGAACCTTATGTGAATTTTCTAGGGCTCCTATGCTCTCGTGATGATATGCCGTCGATTGCAATTGCTCTATCTTTAACAATTTGCATATGTCCCGGAATACCCTATTCAGGAATTCGGTGCCTTGGTCCGAAGCTATCGTCCCGGGGACTCCGTATTTGAGTATAAAAGACTCCACAAGTCCCTTGGCTACTGTTGTGGCCTCTTTATTCGGGAGTGGGATTGCTTCGGTAAATTTCGTGAGTTCGTCTTGTAAGGTAAGAATGTACTTCGATCCATCTTCTGCTTCGTCTAGAGGCCCTACTAAATCCAAGAAAATTTTCTCGAACGATGATTCTGCTGTTGTTGTTATAGTCATTGGTTGTTTTTTTGGCTGAATGTGTTTGTTTCTTTGGCATCTGGGGCAGTGCTTAACGAACGTGGCCATATGAGCATATGAGCTCAAGTTCTGAACGCTCTTCTTTGCTCAGTGTGTCAAAGTTTAGATTAGCAAGTAAATTTTTTTTTCGGTTGGAGGTTAATTCCTCGGTGGTGTTATTTCTTAACACGTAGTATTCAGTTAATGGGGTAGACTGTGGTTCTATCCAGTATAATTTTACCTCAGATTCACGGGTGTTTAAGATTTTGATTGGCATTTTGCCTTGTTTTGCCTGTGAGATCGAGCTGGCCATAAACACTCCGTCACATAATTGCTGTGAATGGAATACTCGTGCTTCTGAGTGTTGGCTGTCGAGCCAATATGTTGACTCGGATCGAGGTGAAAGCAATATCGATGCCGTTCGGGCTTGGTTAACTATGGGGAATGAAATGTAGGCATTGGGTGTGTTTAGTTTTAAAGTGTAATATTCTAAATCGATAATGGCTAGAAAATCCTTCAGAAAATTAGCTCCAAGGATGCCGTCTACTGGTACTGGGAAGGAGTCAGGTACTACGTGGAAGGTGTAGGTTGTCTGTAATTTTCCCAGCAATAGGGTATTAGTACATGTCCCTACTGTCTTGAGGTTACCCGAGATTCCCATTATTGTGGTTCTATTTCGGCTGTCTACTGTAGTTCCCTGAGTTAGCACATCTTGTCTTATTGTGCAGATGGATGCACCTGTGTCGATTAGGAAAGTGATAGTTTTATTATGGATATCTTTGATATGGACATACAGGCCGTTTGTTATTCCCCCTGCACATATTGCTATTGGTGGCTGTGGGGTTACTGACTGCCCCCCGAATGGTCGGCTTCCCTTTCGGTGGCTATTTCGTTTCCCTGGTTCACTACGAAAGCTGCTTCCCTTGAGTTACCCTGATTACGGCGGGGAAGGGAATTATTAATTCGGTTCGGCCCGTTATTTCGGGTGTTTCTATTGTTAGGATTGCAGTTATTGGCAATCGGTTGTTGTCTATTATTAAAATGACTATGATTGAAATTAGTTCTGTTCCTATTTTCGCTTTGGTGGGTTGGGTAAATGTTAGGTCGATTAGGGGTATTACTGGCTTGAGGGTAATGATTAGCAGGTGGTTGGTTAAAGTACATCGGTTGATTATGTCTAGGCGCGTAGGTTGGAATATTTGGAAAGCCATGATTGGGATAGTAGTTTGGGAAATGGTTAGTACGTTGGGTATTTGAGGTGCTAGCAAAGTTTGTATTGCGATTATGGAAGCCTTGTTGTATCCTTTCTCGGAAATGTGGTGGATTTCGTCGTTGCTGAAATCTTGTTTGGGTATTAGCATAACGTACAATTTCCGTTGTGGGGTTGTGATCGGTTTCTATCTCCAGCAGGTGGTCGATAGCGTCTTGTAGTTTCGTATGACGGGCGCTGTCCAGAATGATCTTGTATCGCTCGTTGACGCCTTGCTTGAGAAATGCTAGTCCTCTGCGTTCATTGGCGGTTGTAAGCGTCTCTCGGGCAGATTCTCCTATCATGCTGGTTTCTAGTTCCGTCATTTTCGTTATAAGGCATTCAACCTCTGACACAAACTCTCGCATTGGCCGATTCCTTTGTCGAAGCTTGTCGAGTTTGTGCTGGAGACTTTCTATTGTCTCTCTAGCCCCACATTTGGCTATGAGATTTGTTTTTAGTTCAGCAAATGTTATCGGGTTGGCTGACCCTAGTTCCGTCAATGCTCTACCCTGTATCTTACATTTCAGTAGAAACTTTATGAGCGTAGGTTTGGCAGTATCGCTGAGGGTGTCGTAATAAAACTCTATGGAGTTGAGGAAGTCTCTTATGTTCTCCGTACGGTTTTCACTGACTTCACAGTTGAGTACTGGCAACTTCTGTGCCGTACTGAAATCAAATTCGCTCATTTTGGGTTTATGTTCTTCCGTTACTTTGCTATCAATAGATTCGTCTTCCTCGATGCTATGAGTTACTATATCTTCCGATTGGGTTCGGAAGTATTTTGCGTCTGAAATTAGTCGCTTCAGGTTCGTTCGCTCGAGTTCGGTTATTTTGCCTTGATCGATTAGAGAGATCTGAGCTGAGAAGTTGTCCCAAAGTTGTCTGATTTCTTGTAGTTTAGTTTCGGCGTTTTTAGGCTTTCGTTTCCGATTTGGGGACTTCGAGAGGCTGGTGTAACAGATTTTTAGGTGGCTTAGTGCTAGTTCTAGCTCCGCGAAACTCATCAGGATAGTCTGGAAGAAGAAGTCCTATCAATTCTATGGATTGCTAAGCTGGAAAAAATTAAATTCTAAAGTCTTGAACGAATCTCCTACTAAAGGAACTGCGGATCCCTAAAATCTATATGAAATCACGAAAATATCTCGACCCAATCTAATTGTTAAAAAAAAATTTCGGTAGAGGAAAACCATTTTATTATTATGCTATTTGTTATATGGCTACGATATGAAATTTCTAGGTATTTATTATATATTAACAAAATATTGACTTATAGTATAGGCCTATACCGTCGCTGGTCGTTTTTCCAGTTTGTCGATGACGTCCTCTATTACTTTCCTTCGGAAATGCTGCAGTCCGAGGTAGGCTAAGCCGATTAGGACGGCGGTTACGAACATTAGGCCTAGTACAGCAGCGGTATGGTTCTCGGTGGGTTGGACGTTGGCAGCTGTCAGCACTTGGGGGCCCGTATTGATGGTCTCTTTACTCTCTTGGGAGCCCATTCTTGGCTCGTTCCACGACGGAGTCAAAAAGTTCGTGGAACTGGTGGTCCAGGAAAGGTTTCTTCTCCTTTCGTTGGTTTTGCCGGTGTAGGTGACGGATCTCCCGAATCTGTCGCAAAAAGCCGTTTTTCTTAGCGGTGCTCTGGCCGGGGATATTGGCGAGTCGGCACAGTTCTTGGATTTGTTGTCGTCTTTTTACTCGTTGTCCTCCTCTAGTTTGCGGTGGAGTAGGTACTCGAACGGGGGTTGGTTCCACCTTTCGCCGGGTATTCCTTCGGCGGTATTCTTCAATGGTTAGGGGCCGTGGACCCGGTGCTGGTGCGGCTGGTGTGTAAGTATTCCGTAATATCTCTTCGGCGGCAGCTACGTACTGCGCGGCTAGGTTTAATGCAGCCTGGCGCTCTGTCATTTCCTTGGTAATCCCTTTTGCCCTCCTGGCAGGATCGCCATGTAATGTCTTATTGTGGTGTGCAACTAGACTGGGTTCAGTCGGGCAAGCTGGATCTAGAAATGAGAGAAAATTATGGGAGAAGGATTGCCCTTGCCTCGGCTATTGCGCCAGTCAGCAGATTCCCGGCAGCAGTTACCTGCTAGGCACGGGAGGGACTTTTTCGTTGAAGCGAACCTAGTAAGCGCTGCGAAATCGCAACAATAAAACTAACGTGGTTCGTCTCAAGAATTCTGGGATAAGAGTCCACTTTATTAATTAAATTTAGGGGTTTTTATACATGTTTAATTGCTGCATATGCTAAAAATATCGAACCCATTATCGAATATAATTTTTAAATGCTGACTATTACCTTGGCACAAAGTTTCATGACCGCTTCACACATTCATCCAGAATTGCGTGCTCAGCACATGACGTATTATCCAGCGCTTGATAGTACATCATGTGCCCCGCGCGCACCTGTATAATGGCTTGTATGAAATTGTAACCTGAGCGATCTTTCCCTCGGTTTGCTTTGTGCTGGCCATCCTCAGTAGATATCGGTGAGCAGGTGAGGTACTTTTAATTAATTATTATTTCTACTCTGTGCTACCCGATATCTTACTGGGTTGTGGCTTTAATTCAATTGGAAGGTAATAGCCGCGCGTCTTCCGGGTTCGATGTTCCAGCATATGAGAACTGGGTAAGCAATTAAGTGGCCACTGGTGTGGTCCCTTCACACCACCCGCCCGGGGGAGAAAAAAGAAATTATGCTATGTCTTGATTTCTTTTTTCCCGTGCCACTTGTACAATTTGGGGAACGTTTAATTATATAAATTTTAATTCTTGTTATCTTAGGTAAATGTGCTTTCCCGTTTTATGATTATATGCTAATAGTTTACAAATTGCTTAGCGATTATGCTTATATACTACGAGTTTACAATTAGTTTAGTTTCTATGCTTATATACTAAAAGATTACACATAATTTAGCTTTTATGCTTATATACTACTAGTTTACAAATAATTTAATGCTTATATACTAAAAGGTTACAAATAATTTAGCTTTTATGCTTAGCTTATATACTAATAGTTTACAAACAGGTTAGCTTTAATGCTTATATACTAAAAGTTTACAAATAGTTTAGCTTTTATGCTAATATACTAATGTTTGCAAATAGTTTAGCTTACATACTAATGGTTGACAAATAATCTAGCTTTTATGCTTATATACTAAAAGTTTACAAATAGTTTAATGGTTATATACTAATGTTTACGAATTGTTTAGCTTATATACTAGAAGTTTACAAATAAGTTAGCTTTTATTCTTATATACTAAAAGTTTACAAATAGTTTAGCTTTTATGCTAATGTTGGGATATCCGCTTTCCCTTTTTTTTTTTTTTTAATATTAGTTTAGATCATTAGCATATACATATAGAATGGCTTTAATCTATTCTTATGTACTTTTAATTTTTTGTTATCGTAACTGATTTCGCAGTTTACCCCATCTTGGGATATCACCTCGTAAGGGCCGATGTAGATTGGGTCTAGTTTTTTCCGGTTTTCATTCCTGAGCAAGACTAAACTACCTATGTCGAAATTTGATTGTTTCGTTTTACCGTCCCTGTCATACCTATTTTTCCTATTGACCTTTTTTTCTATTAGGGTATCCCTGGCATCTCTATGAGCTATCTGCAACTTGTTTCTTAGATCAATTACGTAGTCTTCATAGTTGTACACTGGGTCTACCTTTTTGGTGATGTTCGAAGGTAAAATGCACTGTCTTCCGAACACAAGTTCGAAAGGGGTGAATCCTGTTTCCGAATGCACCGAGGTGTTATAACAGAACACGTAATAAGGTAGCCATTTGTTCCAATCTGAATGTTTGTCGGAAACGTAATTTCTCAAGTAAGCTCCTAGAACCTTATGTGAATTTTCTAGGGCTCCTATGCTCTCGTGATGATATGCCGTCGATTGCAATTGCTCTATCTTTAACAATTTGCATATGTCCCGGAATACCCTATTCAGGAATTCGGTGCCTTGGTCCGAAGCTATCGTCCCGGGGACTCCGTATTTGAGTATAAAAGACTCCACAAGTCCCTTGGCTACTGTTGTGGCCTCTTTATTCGGGAGTGGGATTGCTTCGGTAAATTTCGTGAGTTCGTCTTGTAAGGTAAGAATGTACTTCGATCCATCTTCTGCTTCGTCTAGAGGCCCTACTAAATCCAAGAAAATTTTCTCGAACGATGATTCTGCTGTTGTTGTTATAGTCATTGGTTGTTTTTTTGGCTGAATGTGTTTGTTTCTTTGGCATCTGGGGCAGTGCTTAACGAACGTGGCCACGTCGTTCTGCATGCCTGTCCAGAAATACTTTTTCTTTATGTTGCGTAACATGCTATTAATTCCTGCGTGTCCGCTTGTTGGTAACATGTGGTAGTCGGTTAGTAATAGTTTTATTTTGCACGGGTCCGTTACTTCAGTAATGTTTGCAATTAGGTACACCTCTAATTTGCTTTCTTTAAATATTTCTTGTAATTGTTTTTTTAATATATTTATTTTTAATTTGTGGCGGCCGCCTGAGAGTTTTCCTAACTCTTCCTTAGTTATATACACCTCTTTAATAGCTAAAGGTCCGCATATTTCCCGCACGTCCCTCAACAACATTTGGTCAAATGATGCTGATCGGGCTGTAGTGGGGGTTTTGGATCCTTTGCTGTTAGATGTCATCGGTTCCTCAGTTTTAGGCACGTCCCTCGACAACATTTGGTCAAATGATGCCGATCGGGCGGTAGTGCTTATTTTGGACCGGTTTAAGATCAAACAATTTCTTGTTGGAACGTATCCTAGAACAAGGTTTGGACCTAATATTTTTTCGGTACCCTTAAATTTTGCAAAATCTTCTTCTTCTTCGTTAAAACTACTTATTATTTTCAGTTCGACTATTTTCAGCCCACCTTCTGGTGGTTTTAACAACTCTGTTATTTTGTTTTTATAGTATTCTTCCTTGCTTAATATTTTCGTGCGCTTATCCTGATTATGTTTTCGGGCTTGAGCTCGTGTTGTTATGCATACGTATAGTTCTTGGAATTCTTCGGAAGTTATTTTAATCCGACTTAGAGCGTCCGCGGTACTGTTATCTTTTCCTGGCGAATACTCTACATCGAAGTTGTATTCTTCGAGAAGTAGTCTGAATTTCGTTAATCTACTTGAAGGCTCCTTTAGTGAGAACAAGTACACGAGAGGTCTGTGGTCGGTTAGAATTTTGAACCGTCTTCCGAACAGGTATGGTCTGAAGTGCTTCACAGCCCATACTATGGCAAGTAACTCTTTTTCGATAGTGCTGTAGTTTTTTTCTGCACTATTAAGGGTTTTACTTCCATATGCAATGGGTCTGTCGTCGTAATTTGATAGGACGGCGCCTAAAGCAAATCCGGATGCATCTGTTCGTAGGATGAATTCCTTTTCAAAATTCGGGAATTGGAGAATTTTCGGGCTTATGAGGAAATTTTTAAGTGCATTGAAGGAAGTCATGCAGTCCTCATCAAAGCTAAATTCTACCCTTTTACGAAGTAACCGATTTAGCGGAATGGCTAGCGTGGCGAAATTCGGTATGAATTTGCGGTAATAATTTGCAAACGCTACGAACCTTCGGACTTCATCCGCGTCTCGTGGTACTGGGAAGTTTTTCATAACATCGGATTTGGATGGATCAGGTAATATTCCCTTTTCTGAGATTATGTGTCCCAAATATAGGACCTCTTTCCTAAGAAAAGAACATTTTCCGGGATGAATTTTTAGATTAACTTCTCTGAGTCTTTGAAATACTTCCATTAGGTTTTTATTGTGTTGTTCAAGATTTCTTCCGAACACAATTAAGTCATCAAGATATACGAAACAACGTGAATAGGTTAGACCTGACATAGCAACCGACATCATTCTCGAAAATGTGCTGGGTGATATTTTTAAACCCATTGGCAGGCGTTTTAGTTGGTAGTGCCCGCTTTCGGTTGAAAATGCTGTGTAGGGTCGGCTGTCTTTCGCTAGTTCCATTTGGTAGTACCCTTGGCTAAGATCTATGCAGGAGAAGTAAGTTGCTCCTCCTACCATATCAAAAATGTCAGTTATGTTTGGCAGCGGGAATTTATCGTCCTCGATTACCTCGTTTACCCTCCGGTAATCGATCACCAATCTGAACTTCTGAAGACCCGTGATGGGATCTTTCTTTTTTGGCACAATCAGGATAGGTGAGTTCCATGCGGAAATCGATGGTTCGATAATATCGTCTGCCAACATCTTCTGTACTTCTATTTGTATGTCATTCTTTTGTGAATGAGGTAGTCTATAGGGTTTGGTATACTTAGCGGTAGCTCCATCCTTGAGCGCTATGTGGGCCTGGCCTATATTAGTATATGACAATTTGTCGTTCTCAAGATGAAAAATGTCTTGGTATTTGGTGCATATGAGCTCAAGTTCTGAACGCTCTTCTTTGCTCAGTGTGTCAAAGTTTAGATTAGCAAGTACATTTTTTTTCGGTTGGAGGTTAATTCCTCGGTGGTGTTATTTCTTAACACGTAGTATTCAGTTAATGGGGTAGACTGTGGTTCTATCCAGTATAATTTTACCTCAGATTCACGGGTGTTTAAGATTTTGATTGGCATTTTGCCTTGTTTTGCCTGTGAGATCGAGCTGGCCATAAACACTCCGTCACATAATTGCTGTGAATGGAATACTCGTGCTTCTGAGTGTTGGCTGTCGAGCCAATATGTTGACTCGGATCGAGGTGAAAGCAATATCGATGCCGTTCGGGCTTGGTTAACTATGGGGAATGAAATGTAGGCATTGGGTGTGTTTAGTTTTAAAGTGTAATATTCTAAATCGATAATGGCTAGAAAATCCTTCAGAAAATTAGCTCCAAGGATGCCGTCTACTGGTACTGGGAAGGAGTCAGGTACTACGTGGAAGGTGTAGGTTGTCTGTAATTTTCCCAGCAATAGGGTATTAGTACATGTCCCTACTGTCTTGAGGTTACCCGAGATTCCCATTATTGTGGTTCTATTTCGGCTGTCTACTGTAGTTCCCTGAGTTAGCACATCTTGTCTTATTGTGCAGATGGATGCACCTGTGTCGATTAGGAAAGTGATAGTTTTATTATGGATATCTTTGATATGGACATACAGGCCGTTTGTTATTCCCCCTGCACATATTGCTATTGGTGGCTGTGGGTTTACTGACTGCCCCCCGAATGGTCGGCTTCCCTTTCGGTGGCTATTTCGTTTCCCTGGTTCACTACGAAAGCTGCTTCCCTTGAGTTACCCTGATTACGGCGGGGAAGGGAATTATTAATTCGGTTCGGCCCGTTATTTCGGGTGTTTCTATTGTTAGGATTGCAGTTATTGGCAATCGGTTGTTGCCTATTATTAAAATGACTATGATTGAAATTAGTTCTGTTCCTATTTTCGCTTTGGTGGGTTGGGTAAATGTTAGGTCGATTAGGGGTATTACTGGCTTGAGGGTAATGATTAGCAGGTGGTTGGTTAAAGTACATCGGTTGATTATGTCTAGGCGCGTAGGTTGGAATATTTGGAAAGCCATGATTGGGATAGTAGTTTGGGAAATGGTTAGTACGTTGGGTATTTGAGGTGCTAGCAAAGTTTGTATTGCGATTATGGAAGCCTTGTTGTATCCTTTCTCGGAAATGTGGTGGATTTCGTCGTTGCTGAAATCTTGTTTGGGTATTAGCATAACGTACAATTTCCGTTGTGGGGTTGTGATCGGTTTCTATCTCCAGCAGGTGGTCGATAGCGTCTTGTAGTTTCGTATGACGGGCGCTGTCCAGAATGATCTTGTATCGCTCGTTGACGCCTTGCTTGAGAAATGCTAGTCCTCTGCGTTCATTGGCGGTTGTAAGCGTCTCTCGGGCAGATTCTCCTATCATGCTGGTTTCTAGTTCCGTCATTTTCGTTATAAGGCATTCAACCTCTGACACAAACTCTCGCATTGGCCGATTCCTTTGTCGAAGCTTGTCGAGTTTGTGCTGGAGACTTTCTATTGTCTCTCTAGCCCCACATTTGGCTATGAGATTTGTTTTTAGTTCAGCAAATGTTATCGGGTTGGCTGACCCTAGTTCCGTCAATGCTCTACCCTATATCTTACATTTCAGTAGAAACTTTATGAGCGTAGGTTTGGCAGTATCGCTGAGGGTGTCGTAATAAAACTCTATGGAGTTGAGGAAGTCTCTTATGTTCTCCGTACGGTTTTCACTGACTTCACAGTTGAGTACTGGCAACTTCTGTGCCGTACTGAAATCAAATTCGCTCATTTTGGGTTTATGTTCTTCCGTTACTTTGCTATCAATAGATTCGTCTTCCTCGATGCTATGAGTTACTATATCTTCCGATTGGGTTCGGAAGTATTTTGCGTCTGAAATTAGTCGCTTCAGGTTCGTTCGCTCGAGTTCGGTTATTTTGCCTTGATCGATTAGAGAGATCTGAGCTGAGAAGTTGTCCCAAAGTTGTCTGATTTCTTGTAGTTTAGTTTCGGCGTTTTTAGGCTTTCGTTTCCGATTTGGGGACTTCGAGAGGCTGGTGTAACAGATTTTTAGGTGGCTTAGTGCTAGTTCTAGCTCCGCGAAACTCATCAGGATAGTCTGGAAGAAGAAGTCCTATCAATTCTATGGATTGCTAAGCTGGAAAAAATTAAATTCTAAAGTCTTGAACGAATCTCCTACTAAAGGAACTGCGGATCCCTAAAATCTATATGAAATCACGAAAATATCTCGACCCAATCTAATTGTTAAAAAAAAATTTCGGTAGAGGAAAACCATTTTATTATTATGCTATTTGTTATATGGCTACGATATGAAATTTCTAGGTATTTATTATATATTAACAAAATATTGACTTATAGTATAGGCCTATACCGTCGCTGGTCGTTTTTCCAGTTTGTCGATGACGTCCTCTATTACTTTCCTTCGGAAATGCTGCAGTCCGAGGTAGGCTAAGCCGATTAGGACGGCGGTTACGAACATTAGGCCTAGTACAGCAGCGGTATGGTTCTCGGTGGGTTGGACGTTGGCAGCTGTCAGCACTTGGGGGCCCGTATTGATGGTCTCTTTACTCTCTTGGGAGCCCATTCTTGGCTCGTTCCACGACGGAGTCAAAAAGTTCGTGGAACTGGTGGTCCAGGAAAGGTTTCTTCTCCTTTCGTTGGTTTTGCCGGTGTAGGTGACGGATCTCCCGAATCTGTCGCAAAAAGCCGTTTTTCTTAGCGGTGCTCTGGCCGGGGATATTGGCGAGTCGGCACAGTTCTTGGATTTGTTGTCGTCTTTTTACTCGTTGTCCTCCTCTAGTTTGCGGTGGAGTAGGTACTCGAACGGGGGTTGGTTCCACCTTTCGCCGGGTATTCCTTCGGCGGTATTCTTCAATGGTTAGGGGCCGTGGACCCGGTGCTGGTGCGGCTGGTGTGTAAGTATTCCGTAATATCTCTTCGGCGGCAGCTACGTACTGCGCGGCTAGGTTTAATGCAGCCTGGCGCTCTGTCATTTCCTTGGTAATCCCTTTTGCCCTCCTGGCAGGATCGCCATGTAATGTCTTATTGTGGTGTGCAACTAGACTGGGTTCAGTCGGGCAAGCTGGATCTAGAAATGAGAGAAAATTATGGGAGAAGGATTGCCCTTGCCTCGGCTATTGCGCCAGTCAGCAGATTCCCGGCAGCAGTTACCTGCTAGGCACGGGAGGGACTTTTTCGTTGAAGCGAACCTAGTAAGCGCTGCGAAATCGCAACAATAAAACTAACGTGGTTCGTCTCAAGAACTCTGGGATAAGAGTCCACTTTATTAATTAAATTTAGGGGTTTTATACATGTTTAATTGCTGCATATGCTAAAAATATCGAACCCATTATCGAATATAATTTTTAAATGCTGACTATTACCTTGGCACAAAGTTTCATGACCGCTTCACACATTCATCCAGAATTGCGTGCTCAGCACATGACGTATTATCCAGCGCTTGATAGTACATCATGTGCCCCGCGCGCACCTGTATAATGGCTTGTATGAAATTGTAACCTGAGCGATCTTTCCCTCGGTTTGCTTTGTGCTGGCCATCCTCAGTAGATATCGGTGAGCAGGTGAGGTACTTTTAATTAATTATTATTTCTACTCTGTGCTACCCGATATCTTACTGGGTTGTGGCTTTAATTCAATTGGAAGGTAATAGCCGCGCGTCTTCCGGGTTCGATGTTCCAGCATATGAGAACTGGGTAAGCAATTAAGTGGCCACTGGTGTGGTCCCTTCACAGAAACACACGTAACCAAACATATAAATGATAGTGAAATCAGCATAAACAACTATAGTATAATAAGATGTGATAGCGAATCTAGTCATACGGGAAGCGTAATAATATACTTAACAGAATATATTCGAGTAATAGATGTAGTAAAATTTGTTAAAAATATAGATATATGGTGGCTACAAGTGTGTGACCGTAACCATACGTTTTGGATTGTTGGTGTATACAGATCACCCAGTATGTCGGATGTGGAGTTTTGTAATGAATGTGCCGTCTTATTGGATAATATTTGTTACCTTAAAAAAGACTTCATTATAACTGGTGACTTTAATATAAGTTGGTTTTCCTTAAGGGACACGTATAGAAGAAAAGTTTTTAAACTTATAAATGACAATGCATGTTATCAAATGGTAAGTGAGCCAACAAGAATAACAAAAACTACAAGAACTTTAATAGATTATGTCGTGACTAATAATAAAAATATATCAGCTAAAATAGAGAATTACCTAAGAATAAGTGATCATGAGACAATTGTTATTGAATTGAGTTTAAAAACTATCATAAAAAGAACATACCATTATACAAAAATATTAAAATATTATAGAAATAGTTTTTATTGTGAACTACAGAATAACCAGGTAGCTTCGATAAACGATATTAACAGCGTTAATATGGCTGGAGATATGTTTGTGGACTTAATTAAACGTACTACACAGAAATTTATAGTGGAAAGACGTAAAACATATAGTGAAAACGTGTGGTTCAACAGTAACTTACAAAACTTAAAAAAAATAAAAATAGATAGTCATGCAAAAGCGGTCATCAGCGGTTTAGGTGTGGACTGGAAACATTATACAGAGGCCAGGAACAAATACAAGAAGGAGATAAGGAAAAGTAAACGAAGATATATTAGAACCAAAGTGGACAACGCAAATAACCAAAAGGACATGTGGCGTAATTTGAAAAAGCTTGTTTTAAAAAAAGAAGAAAGTGTGATTGACCATGTTCTATTCGACAACATGAATGTTAGTGACAATAAATTAATAGCCAATAAATTTAACGACTTTTTTGTAGATAGTGTTAATGAAATAAACAACTCCATTCCGTCAGTCCCTTTCGTTAATTGTATAAATAATAGTGCCAACGTGTTTACGTTCGTTCCTGTTTCATTGTGTGATATAAAACAAGTGCTTAGTAAACTAAAAAACAAAAGAGATTGTTCGTTTATGTGTCCTAAAATATATGAGGATAGCTTTGATTCATTGGGTCCGGTCCTACGAACAATAATTAACAAAACTTTTCAAGTGGGAATCTTTCCTGACTCTTGAACGAATCAATTGTGACTCCAATTGCAAAAATTGCCAATACAAAAAAAAGTGATGAATTTAGGCCAGTAAATTCGATGCCTCTATATGAAAAACTAGTAGAAAAAATAGTATTTAAGCAACTTGAAGACTACTTCGAGAGAAATTGTTTAATAATCGAAGCACAATCAGGTTTTAGAAAATCCCACTCATGTGAAACCGCCTTAAATTACGTTTTAACGAACTTTAAAGAATACATATCAAACAAAAAATGTGTATACAGTGTTTTTCTGGACTTTAAAAGAGCTTTTGAAACGATCGATAGGGATATTCTTCTAAAAAAGTTGGAAAAATATGGAGTCAAGAACAAAGAGCTGAGTTGGTTTGCCTCGTATCTTGAAAAACGGTACCAAAGGGTCAAAGTTAATGGTGAACTTTCGAACCCAAAGGAAGTAAAACTGGGGGTTCCCCAAGGGTCGGTACTCGGAACTCTACTGTTCATTATATATATTAATGATATGCAAAGTGTGGTGAAGAATGGCCAACTGGCACTGTTTGCTGATGACGCTCTCCTATTCATTGCTGGTGAGGATGTCGAAGACTGTCATGGAAAAATTCAACAGGATTTGAATAATGTATACACATGGCTTTGCCAAAACAAGCTAAAAATTAATACAAAAAAAAACAAAATGTATGATTGTAAATAACAAACAAAACTTTAATTTAAACTTAAGCATTGAAAATGAATATATAGAAATGGTAGAAGAAATAAAATATCTCGGTATTATTATAGATAAGAACCTCAATTTTGAAAGCCATATTGATTGTTTATGTAAAAAAATAGCTAAAAAAATTGGTTTTATGAAAAGAATCAGAAGAGATGTGTCAACACTAACCTCTATTAATATATATAATGTTATTGTCAAGCCTCATTTTGAATATTGTTCCACTGCGTTGTTTTTATGTAATGAAAGTCGAATAAACAGGCTCCAACTGTTACAGAATAGAGCTATGAGAACTATCTTGAAGTGCAATAGATATACGTCAATAAATTTTATGTTAAATTCGTTAAAGTGGCTATCTGTCAAACAAAGAATTGTTATGAACATGTTAATATTTGTCTTCAAAATTAAATATAATATAATGCCAAAGTATTTATCAAAATACATACTACAGGTTGGTGAAATTCAACCTTACAGTCTCAGAAATATGTGTGACCTTAGATTACCTAATTTTTTAACAGCAAGAGCACAGAACTCGCTAATATACAAAGGTTTTAATTTATTTAATCAGTTGCCTAGCTTTGCTAAAAGCATAACAAATGTAAGAACCTTTAAAAATTGTGTAGTGAATTTCGTAAAACTTAAATTTTAATCAATTAATGTAAAATGTAAAAATTGAAAACAATAGCTTAAGACATTGCTAAATAAAGAAATCTATCTATCTATCTATCTATAAGTACTTACAGGTAGTAAAATACTTTCAAAGTCTGCATATATCACGAAAGGTACACTGACAGACTTTTCAACATTTGAAAACATTACTGTGTTTGTCTCCTCCTTTGGCATATATGTTACTACATGAGAGCATTCTTTCTTATGTTTTTGCAAACTTTCCTCATTGTAATAATGCTGCAAACAACTATTACAAAAGTATTATTTTGTCTCCTTCACCACAAGTATCCTATCGCGTAGAAGCCGACTCAAACATTTGATCCATACATAGTGTTACGCTTTGTTACCATCGCAATATAACAAGTTAATGTGCAATGGCTTTTAATTTTTAGTCAAGTAGTATGGACCCTCAATACATTGTTTACTGTTGCCATCATCATTCGAGTACCCAAACACATTTACACTTATTTGATTTTGTGCTTCAAATTTGCAAATCTGATCAATTCCCAAGGGAAAAACGAGATCTTTAAAATTTAAAACCATATTTGCAGTGACGATACAATCACTCGTTATATCCGGTATATTATAAGAATGTGGGAAATGGGGCTTCGACACATTTGGATTTACAGCTGATATTATCAACCATTTGAAACAATATAAGTCACTGTTCCTAACATTGATAACAGCCTTTTTGTTATTAATGAATTCTTATAACTTAAAATGTCTTGACCCCATCAAACATTGGTATCTATTAATATTCAATTCCAAGGCTTTTATTTTAATCAGAGTCCATCCACTGTCTCGCTCCTGAAATTCTTCCAACTTCTCCCTTATGTTCTCCTCCATATCTTTTATAATTTGTTCAATGTTGTCATATAAAAGAGCGGATTGCATACGAGTTACCATTGATTTTACATCAAACTCCATATCGTCTTCATTACCAATCTTAACAAATTCAGCAAATAATTCCAAATTGAATTTAACTGAATTATTCTCAACTATTTTCTCTTGTAAAAGATTGTGTACAATCGCTCGCTTCCGAACAAAAAATTAATTCACATCCAAATCTTCTTCTTTTTCATTCATCACAGAATAGGAGACAATTCGTTCTTTGAACGATGACATTATTTTGAACACATTATCACCGTAGGCCACTTGCACTTTTGATTTGTGTGTATTGCTTCGCTGATGCTGTTTCCATTTCCTTTTATTGACTTCAATGATACACAAATTGCATACTATATTCGATGATGACGGTGGTGATGATGTTGATGCTGATACTGATGTTGATATTGGTAGTGACGTTACTGTTTCCATTTCATTTGTTCGTCTCTCCTCATCCAAAACTATACATTTTAACAAGTGCGCCTTCAATTTATATTTTCTGGTAAACGATTTACCACATAACATACAATGATTTAATATCTTGTTATGTACCGTTCCCGTATGACGCATCAAAGCATCATTACGTGAAAATACCTTGTCAAAAATACTGCACCTCATCTTTGTTTTTCTTCTTCTTACACAGATTTATTGAAAATGAAAAATTCAACAATGACTTTGAATATGATTCAATACAATTTATAGTCTTTGCAATCGTAAAATGAAATCTATTTAGCACAACTGTATGACTCGTATGACTAAATTTATCTTAGGATTCCATTTATATTGCAAGTTAGTGCAAGAGTGAGTGTGAATTATATTTTCCAATTCAAATGTTTCTTCAATTCGAAGAATGAACATAGGAAATGATTATTCAGCCTGTATGTGACTATGACTGAAAGTATATATATATATATATATAGTCATACTAGAAATAGTTGACTTTCTATATCCGATTCCTTTTATATGCCCTTCGCAATCATTTTTTTTTATATACAATCAAATTTATTTACTATTACCTGTCACCTGTCAACTGTCACCTGTCACCTGTCACCTGTCATCTGTCACCTGCCATCTGTCCCCTATTACCTGTCACCTGTCTTCTATTACCTGTCACCTGTCAGCTATTACCTCTTACATATCACCTATTACCTATCACCTGTCATCTATTACCTATCACCTGTCATCTATTACCTGTCACCTGCCACCTATTACCTATCACCTGTCACCTATTACCTATCACCTGTCACCTATTACCTATCACCTGCCACCTATTACCTGTCACCTGTTACCTATTACCTGTCACCTGTCACCTGTTACCTATCACCTTATATACCCTTCGCAATAATGAGCACACTATGCTGTAACTATTACCTACTACTTATTACCTGTCACCTGTTACCTTATATGCACTTCGCAATAATGAGCATACTATGCTGTACATACATGATTAACTAATTATACAAATTAATTGACCACAACAGATATGGCTTATCTCTAACAGCAAAGACCAGACGTATTTTTTACATTTTTTAACATAAAATCTATTTTTATACTGTACATGCATGATTAACTAATTACACAAATTAATTGACCGCAACAGATATGGCTTATCCTTACCCTTCACAAATCATTTTTACATACAATCAAATCTATTTTCTATTTATAGAACACACATTCCATTTGACACAACACCAAGAACGTATCTACAAATTCCCACCATGCTTATCAATGATGACTCACCAATTTGACCTCCAACGACTCACCCACAAATTCGACCTTCAACGACAACAACAGATATGGCTTATCTCTAACCGCAATGCATGTATCACCATGCTTAACGACCTTCAACGACAACAATAGATATGGCTTATCTCTAACCGCAATGCATTTATCACCATGCTTATCAGTGTTGATCTACAAATTTGACCTTCAACGACAACAATAGATATTGCTTATCTCTAACAAATAAATTAATTAACCCTTTTCCATCACATCTGTCACCTGTCACCTGTCACCTATCACCTGTCACCTGTCACCTGTCACCTGTCACCTGTCACCTGTCACCTGTCAACTGTCAACTGTCACCTGCAATCTGTCATCCTGTCAGCTGTCACCTGTGAACTGTCAACTGTCACCTGCCATCTGTGACCTTTGACCTCCACATACTCCACTACCCAATTCCACTACTTTTCCTCAACCAGTTCCAACCAAAACACACTACTATATTCAAATAAGTGTCGAATGCACGCACAGATTAAGACAATGGCAATCACTAGAATCAACAGGGTTACGCACCGCGCACAAACCCAGCACGTCATGCAATCCGGGGAATTGTGGGTAATTCAGGGGCCACTCAGGGGTCACTCACTAAGTCAATCCTCACAGGAGGCACCAAATGTTCGGGAAATAATGCTCCGATACGCTTCAAAACAACAAATAGTCTAATTTTCAAGTATAATGTAAATTACAAAGAGTTTATGTTTTGTCTAAATAAATATGTACATAGATTTGACTGTAAAAGTCACTTGTTCTTTAGATTCGATAAATACAATATAATGTTCTGTCTTGAAATGACCACCGCTCGTTCGGGTTGTGAGAATAAGGAAATTGTCTTTAAATGACCACCGCTCGTTCGGGTTGAAAGAAAACTGTAACCAGCAATGTGACGATCACTGCCACCAAGTCCATCACCCAGTTAGTCCAGCCAATCCCACACACGAAAAGTGCTGAGCAAGCGATAGGCTGTCTGTAGCTTGCATACAATGTGCACCACGAAGCCAGCCACACAGAAAAAAAAATATGATTACAATTATGCGCCACGGAATCATTCTGAGAATTATGCGCCGCCAACGATCGGCCGGGCTATTTCACCGAATTAAACGAGGTCATCGTTGCCAATGATACCGTCTCATGGACGGGTATCAATGACAGACGATAAGCGCGTGTTATGTTAGGCAAAACTAATTAGCACCGCGGGGATTAAGTGTCGCCGGTGGATGATTGGCAGCGATCGTACAAATGGTTTGGAATGTGCAGCGTCGGCACAACTTACTCACAGAGGGTGGGTAAACTGTGGCGACTGCAATTTGAATAAATGAAAAATGATAAATCATAAATAAATGTATGTCGTTGACCTCAAGGGCGATGACCCAGGTTGGGGCGTCAACAGTGGATATCACGGCTGAGACGGTGGCCAAAGCGCTCATTATGGGATGGATCTCACGGTACGGGATACCAATGAAAGTCACAACTGATCGTGGGCGGCAGTTCGAGTTCACATTATTTAGGCAATTAAACAACGTAGTAGGTGTGCGGCACCTAAAGACAACGTCGTATCATCCGCAGGTAAATGGTATGGTCGAGCGGTGGCATCGCTCGCTTAAAGGGATTGTTAAGGCGAAAATGCCATCTGAGGAGCTTCCACTCATCCTCCTCGGTATGCGAGTGGCATGCAAAGAAGATTGTAACGCCACGCCAACAGAATTACTCTACGGCAAAGCTCTGAGGATCCCAGGTGAGTTTTTCGTACCACGAAAAGAGGATGTCAGGGTTTACCACGAAATCTAGAATGCAATAATTAAAGAAAACAAAAATCTCGAAAGCATAATCTCGAAATACAAAAATTTAGAAAAAAAAAATGTTGAATACAAAAATCTCGAATGAATACATTAATTTTTAAAACTCAAAAATTAATATATTCATTTGAGATTATTTACTACTCTTTAACATCCACGATTGGCTATGGCCAGCAAACTGTCCATGCAACTGTAAAAAAAGGTACCTGAAATTAGTTTTGTTTGGGATCGTGTGTTATCACAAGGTTAGTGCAAATAAAAACAATTAAAATGAAAGTAAATGAAATCGTTACAAACAAAGGGAATATTAAAATGGAAATCGACCGTAGTTAAGTTACTATATTTATGATCAGCATCGATGGCACAGACAGGCCCACAAACTCAAAAAAAAAACAATTTATTGAAAAAATCGAATTTTGAGCTAGGAAGCTGAAATTTTGTATATATGATCTTTGACTCCTAAAACTGATTGTATTGTATTGTATGTGCAGTGAGGTCATCAGTAGATGACAAGCACTTAGACCTATTGGTCCATTGTACTTCAGCATAGCTGCCCGCTGGCTGCTTATTGGCGATTAGTAAGATTCAGTGAGGGAGAACCTGCCAGTAGCCTTGGCAAAGCGAAGAATATTAGCAAGTTCAACGTCCCTCATCTCATCTTCGTTGACGAATTGTTTACCTATAGTGGTGAGCCTGGTTCTGGCGAAAGCACGACATTCACAGATGAAGTGAGATGCCGTTTCATCCGCCTCTAGGCAGCACTCACATAGGCCCGAGCTCCTAATGTGGATGGTTTTAAGGTGCTCGTTAAGAGGACTGAAACCGGTGATGAGACCAATCAAGGATCTCAAGTCTTTCCTGTTCAGTCCAAGCAAAAACTTAGCTATGCTGATTTTTGGACCACTAGCTCCTTCGAATACCTGCATGAGTCCAGGTCATGCCAGTATGGATACCTGTGTGCCCAGGAACCCAGGCAAGTGATACCGAGTTACATCTTCCCAGACGGTTAAGCTTAACCATGGTTTCCTCAACTATTTTTGAGCTTAGAAAGCCAGCCGAACAGGCTTTGATAGCGGCTTGGCTATCTGAGCAGATGTATAAGGTTTTACCCTTAATCCTACTGCTTAACAGGATATTGGCGGCAGTGGCAATCGCAAAGATTTCTGCCTGAAAAACAGTTGTTTGTCTATCCAAGGCTGCAGATAGATTTATCCGACAGTCTCTAGAGTAGACCCCGGCTCCGGAGATACCGTCAATAAGTGAGCCATCCGTATAGACAATGACATCACCCGGCCTAAAGCCATTCCACCCCCACTGTTCCATTCCTGCCGTTCAGGAAGGATGACCTGAAAACAGCGCTCAAAGACTTGCTTCATGCACACAGTTTCAAGTGCTTCTCCCCGATGGCCAGGTAGGGTGTCATAAAGAGCTCTGTACCTAGCACCTCTGGCCCCATCGCTGAGATTGACCTGCCGTCCAAGTACTACACACATACGGTATAGTGATTTTCTGGCCTCACTCTCAGCAAGGAACTGAAAGGGAGGTAAACAGAGCAACACTTCCATAGCAGCAGTGGGAGTTCCTCTCATCCCACCTGTAATGCATAAGCACGCAAGGTGCTGTAGCTTCGTCAGTTGACGTTTAAGGATGTGAGCTCTAGCCCACCATACAATCGCACCATACCTAAGGTATGGCCTAACGATGCACGTGTAAATCCAGTGAACCAGCCTGGGACTAAGTCCCCAGGTTCTGCTGAACATCCTACGGCACTGCCAGAGAATGTTAGTTGCCTTCGAAATTCTAGCAACCAAATGTTCAGAAAAGTTAAGCTTTGGGTCTAGAACAATACCCAGATACTAAACCTTGCTTGATGGCTTTAGTTGAGTGCCCTGGAAGTAAGGTTACCTCACTTGAGGTATTGCCCTTCTATTTGTGAACAGCATCATCTCAGTCTTCGCGGGGTTAACTGACAGAGCCTGCTCGCGGCACCAACTCCCAACACTGTTGAGCGCTGTTTCCATCCGCTCACAAAAAGTTGGTAAACACCTGTCGCTGACAATGATACACACATCGTCAGCGTACCCAATAACAGGGTGACCTTCCCCATGAATTCTTCTCAACAAGGAGTCGACCAACAGGTTCCACAATTTAGTGGAGAGTACACCGCCTGCGCAAAGCCTTTAACAACGCGCACAGTTCTGACGCAGCCGCCAACAGCAGCTGTAACTTCTCTGCTCCTAAGCATTTCCAGGATCCATTCCACAGTTGTAGAATCTACGCCCTTCAGTGTTAAGGCAGACTCAATTCGGCAAAAGGTGGGATTGTCAAAGGCACCCTCAATATCAATGAAGACAGCAAGAGCATAGTTCTTGCGGTCGAGCGCCCTACGCACTCTGGCCGTCAGATCCGTTAATGCCGTCTCAGTGGACTTACCTTTTTGATAGGCGTGTTGGCTATCATGAATACCTAGCGAAGCTGGAATGCTCTTAAGCCGTACGTCAATCAATTTTTCAAGGCCCTTTAACAGAAATAATGAAAGGCTAATAGTCCTGAAGCTTTTGGGAAGATCATAGGCAGCCTTTCCCGGTTTGGGAATGAAAACCGCCCTAGCTCTTCTCCAGGCCAAAGGAATATGTCGCAGAGCCACGCTAGCTCTGTAGATTCTAGTTAGCAGTTTGAGCAAAATCTCTATACCCTTTTGCAAGAGTATGGGATAGATGCCATCAGGTCCAGGAGCTTTGAGAGGAGAAAAGGACAGGATAATAGCTCTCGCCCTCTCTCTCGTAACAATGCTCGCCGCGACCCGCCACTGCTCAGTGTTAGCTCTGCTTTTGTTTGGCCACACGCAACTATCCACGGCTTTGCAGCCAGAAAGTGGGTGTCCATTAGCAGTTGAAGTGCCTCCTTATTGGAGTTGGTCGAGGTGCCATCAGTCTTCCGAAGGACGTCAAGCCTGGCTCGCGGATCAGCTGAGAGGACTCTCTGCTATATCGAAACCGCGCTAACGTCCTTCAGTTCTCCGCAGAACCTCTGCCAAGATACCTTCTTAGCGCTCTTAATTTGCCTCTTGTACTCCTTCTGCGCATCCGCATGAGAAGACCAATCGGCTACCAGGTTAGACTTCCTGGCCCTGTTAAACAGCCTCCCCACTCTTTTCCTGAGAAGGGATAACTTGGCGTTCCACCATCGGGTTGATTTCGCACTACCAACCTCCTTCTCCGGGCAAGCAGTATGGAAGGCCGTAATAACACCGCTGTGTAGCTGTGTAGTGTGTCGGTCGCCTTATCCAAGTCATCGCTACTAATGATCCTGATAGGCAGGGAACCTATCTGACCCCGCAATTCCGTGGAATAGACGTCCCAGTCAGTGCGTCGCACATTCCTGATTTTGCTTCTGATCGGTCGATCTGCACTTAACTTAAAAATAACATACCAGATGCCAGATGCAGCAGCGATTGCTACTCTCACATCAATAACTTGCCGCCTCAGCCGAGTGACAAAGGTTGGCTCATTACCAGTGTTCAGTTTATCGAGCTCACTGGCAGCAAAGAAGTTTAGAAGGGATTCACCCCTGCTATTTGAGTCAGTACTACCCCAAACGCGATGATGCGCGATCGCGTCGATACCAACGATCAAATGCTTGTTACCTCGTCGAGCATGCTCGACAAGGCTTACCAGTTCCACCGTTGGAGGTGGGGCCAGTGAGTCCAATGGGAGGTACACTGAGGCTAAAATAAGGGTAGTATCTAGGCCCTTTGCTACAAAGATACACGTGCGAGTATTAACCATCCCAGGCTTTACAAAAATTGCTCCTGGTACACCCGAGATGCCACTTACCGCCCCCTTATACAAATAAGGTTCCTGTATGAGGCACACCTCTGTATGCAGTTTTCCAAGACGACGACACAATGTAGGTGAAGCCGCCTTGGAATGTTGCAAGTTGATTTGAAGGACCTACAGTGATGAGCTAGCCATAGAGCTAATTACCACTGGAAGTTCCAGCCTTCTCTCCCCTCTTTTCTGGCCTGAAGAACAGGCGACCAGTGAGCAAAAAAGTCCGATAAGAGCACTTCCCAAGCATCTTCGCCGAATCGTCATCAACACCAAAAGTATACAGACGGCCATCCTTCATTTTGTTGAAGTGATAGACTTTCCACTTGTCGGTAGATAGACCCGGGTTTTGACCCTTGAGAAGATCGATGATTTCCTTAGTCTCCAGATCAGTTTCCGGGACAAAGACCTTCATCTTGGTATATCCCACTAGCTCTGACGGGTGAAGACAGACAAGGTCACTTCCGTCAAGCTTAGGGAAAATCCGAGCAAGATCAGCTCTGACACACGCATTCGTGGCTTCATCACTACAGCAAAGTACAAAGCCTCCATTTGTCTTGATGATGCGCTCAAACGCCGGGCTATTGCCTTCCTGAACTCGCCTCCTCACAGCGTCCTTCAAGGCCTTGTCCAGAACGCAAATGTTTTCCGCAGTATACTTCCTCAGGTGATCACCCGTGAAAACAACCGCCAATCGCAGACCAGACAGGGCCGAGTCCGTGTAACACCCCTTTTTTGGAAGGGGGGGGGGGGCTGGGGTCTGCATCATTGCTAGTGCAAGACCTCTTTGTGCCTTTGGCTGCTTTACCAGCTACCTTAGGTGGCCCCTTAACCACTCTTGTATCCGTCACCTTCACAGACTTCTCTGTTTCAGTGACCGTCTCTGAGAGATTGGGAGCGGTCAGATCAGAGGCAGTTGGTACGGGCCAGCAGGTTTGGGGTCGACATTTACTGCAACCCTACTCTCCGAGTCCACCATTCCTACTCGCTTCTTCCTCTTACCACGCTTCCGTTTCTTTCGCTTCCTACAGCCTGATTCCTTGGTGGTTTCAATGCTGGCCGATTCGCAGAGCTCAGCAGTCGCGGAATCCTCCGAAGAGCAGCCGGAAGGAGCCTTCTCACATTCCTCAAGAGAGAGCTTCTTCAGCTTTTTCCTGAGGGCCGCCTGCTTCCTGGAAGGGCTGCAGAGGGGAGCATCGCTGGACGTGCTAGACAGGAAATCCCGTGCTCGTTTCGTCAGGTTCTCCGTCCCCGCGTCATTCACAGGAGCAGTAGCGGCGTGATCCTTGGGCAGGGAAGCCCGCTCAGAGGGACTCAAGCACACATTTGTAGCGTCCGAGCTGCTCTTAGCAGACTCCCCACGGAGTTCGCTCTTACCAGCAGTAGCATCCTTGTGCCGGCCAGGATCCGCCAGTACTCTGGGTGCATCCGCCAGCTTGAGCTCCGAGCTTATCCTCGTTTCAGCGCTTAGCGCCGGAGTAGCAGTCGTCTCGTCCTGTCTTGTGGCCTGTTGCGTCAGTTTGTTCAGTACTCGTTGCTTGTTCCGTTTCGTTCGTGATGTCGTGTTTGTCGTGTTTGTCACGTTACTTGTATAAACCGCTGGCGACTTATCGCCACCAATAGCTGGATGCGCCAAGCCCGTGCCGGTAGCCGCGGTCTCTACCGACATTTGAGTGGATATCCCCACTCGAATTTGTTCCTTTTTTGTTGTGTCGTTCATGTTTGTTTTTGTTGCTTTTTTAGCCTAGTTTTTCATCTAGGGGTCAGGATTTTACTAGGGATAGGATGGAGTTCCTCCCGTTACCCTAAACCCTCCTCCTTTATCCGGGCTTGGGACCGGCATAGAAATCTGTGGCGTATCTCACTAAAATGTTCCTTAAGTTTTAAAACCAACTGTCGCTTAAATTACCCTAGACATAAACCGGAAGAGATTAGTGCAAACTCGACTTACTTTCCAGTGCAACTAGAAGTACCGACCATTACGATATTCCCAGCTTTGTCAAACGTCAAGTACTTATACTTGCAAGCGGGAGACAAGATCTCTTTTTTTTGCTTGCCGACTTTCAACTGGACTGGTCGTGTACTCTGGCTGCTGTAAGTACTACAATTTTCACTGATAAGTCAGTATTTGTTTTAATAAATTGCAATTACTTAAACCAAGTATCACAGCAATACTTATTGAGATAAGATGGACGTATGTTTCTGGTAACGCCAGCCCTCAGAATTTGTTGGATGCTGAAATGTGCCGATGATAGACGCGGATTATCCGAATAACCCACGCGGTACGCTAAGACATCTCGAGGTAAAAAGTTGTCATCAGGTACCTAACAGCATTATCTAGACATTTATTTTCTTTATCTCTAGCAAACACCGATGCCCCTTAAAAGGTTTCTCGTGTGAAAACTGCGAAAAGCAAAAAAAATTGACTTCGCAGCACGACGAACAAAACCGCCACAAGCATCGATGCGTTTGGTTTCGAGAGCGCCGCATGCTCTGTCCATTTAAGTTTCCCCCATAAATTCATAGTGAATTCATCCACCCCAAGTACAAGAACTTGCTGGAACACATAAAATTACAGCAATCTACTCATTCCGCTTAACCAGAAGCAAATCCGCACAAAACCCAACATAACCTACAAACACACCAACCACCTACAATCAGAGACAAAAAGAAGCAAAATTCATCGCCAATTACCAAACCCATCAGTCATTCAATTACACCTGCAGTACACAACATCTTACCTGCATTGATCAATCAAAATCCCTTCAGTGAAACCCATACTAAAATACTTACCTAACAACCTAAATTTTCATATAAAACATGCAAACAAATATAGTGATTCATACATTCCCTAAAAGTTAAATAATCAAACAACTACAACTATCATATTTGATCATAATTATAACGTGTGATTCTGTGATTGCTTACCTGCTTAAAACTTACATATCTAATTACCTTGCTATTATTTTAATTCATTTATCCTAACGTAATACTTAAAATTAATATCAATTTGCCTACTTAACTTAGTTTTATATTATGTCAAAAGCCATATAACATTTTATATAAAAGTGATAACCTAAAACATAACCTAAAGAATTTGAAAGGTACATGCGGCGACTACTGAAATTTGTGCACAAACTTCGGAGCAACATACGCAACATTTAACTGTGAGTATTAATAAAATGTCTTTGGCTTAACTTGTTCTACCTATTACAATATCAATCTGTAAGTAAATATCTAAAACTAAAACTATCAAGTTGATTGAAAGTCCTAAGAATATTTATTGTTATCTATAATTTGAAGTCTTACAACAATCACGCTTACACATATACGAGTACATGAAACATAATTATTTGGCTTTACATTCATTTTCAAATTCATCTATGTAAGTTTCATAAATAATCGAATGAATCACAAGAGAATTATAATTTCCCCTCTAATCACGTTCATCGCATATTACGTTTCTAATTGCTAATTTTTAAGATCATACTGAATTTTTTTAAATAAAAGTTTAACTATAAAGAATCAAGTATTGTACTGCGCGAATTATTTTTCCAATATAGAAATTATTGAAGTTGAGGTACATGCCATGATAATGGCTTGGTAAATTGTTTTGTTTAGTCGTTGAGTGATGTGATCGGTGATATAGAAAAGATTGCTGTAGGGGCTTATCCACATCATGAAAGGCAACGGATTAGCCACGGTGCATTTGGCAATGACTATATGCAAGGGGAGGGTTCGCCCAGACGTCATTACATCGACGACGTCATAAACCACTGATATGTATTGGTTCCTATAACCTTTCTATTGATTCATTTTAGTCTTCTATCAATTCTCTTTTCTGGCACGATAATTTTTTTGTGAGCATAGGTAGATTATAAGCAGCAAGATCCCACCCCACCGACGAGCTGATGCTGTTCAACCGCAAGCGTGCCACCCGTCATCTTACCATCTCCTTTCTTGTACCCAAACCTTATGATTGGTATACCTTCCGCTTATTCTTCAATGGCGCCCGCAACGTGGAGCCCAGGATTATATCAAAGTCGACACAATAAGTGTTCAATTGATATTGGGTCCCAAACACATGGCAACTAGTCTTCAATAGTACAACTATCACCTAAGTACACAGAATATACATACCTTGCCATGACAAGCTTTCTTGCGGAAGCTTGTACCATTTTCATTCTTTTTTTTATCATTTAACTTGCAATAGTTATTTCATTCAAAATTTGATCTTTAGTAAAGAAATTCATTCAGGAGTCCGAAGTCATGTGATTAGATCACTAAAGAGCTTCGTTGCACTGAATAATAATTGTTACATGAAGATAAAGCTATAGTTGTGCACTTTGATCAAGATTAACGTCTACGAGTCCCTAGTTACAAAGTTTTTTATAAACAAAATTGTTTAGGTTGACCGTGACAGTTGCTTGATCACTCCCATCCTGCTTTCTCTGAGTCGTTATTGACATTTCGGATGTTGCTGATAAAACGCGTAACAGTCCAGAGAAGCAAACTGAAAACCATAATAGCACAATATAACACTTAGCATACCATTTTCTTTCTCTCTTTTCTTCATACATGAACCACAGATCAGTTATTTCTCTTTTCTATATGTAACCAAATCACTCGCTCAACGATTATTTTTATGAATATCCTACCTATATTAGTTAGTCTATTAGTATTTACCATTATTGGAACCGTAGTAAATCCTCTCTTGAAAGTAATTTAATTTTAAGTTATACTCTCTCTCTACATTTCCATCTTTCGTAAACAAAACAAACATTTCGAAATGAGTAAATCAGGTAACGGAGCTGTTCCGAAGCAGCAAAGAACCATTGTGCTTGATTCTTTGCGCAGTACCACTACTCGTTCGCACAGCACAAGACAAACAACACCAAGACAGAGTTTACATTTCGGAAGTGCCCCTCAACCCGTAAGACATTCTCCAAATGCCAATAATAGCTATTCTCTAGACGTGTCACACCCCCACTTGGATGTCACACAATCAAATTATTTAGTCCAAAGTCAACCTTCTCTCTGCATTGTGACGACAACTAGTGCAGTTAGCGAATGCACTACAACGATAACAACAAGTATTGCTAACCCAATTGTTACGTCAGCGATAGAAGGAAGACAAAATGCAAAAGAAACGGTAACAAATTTCGCGACAGCAAGCAATGATGTTGACAATTTTGTTTGTGGTGCTACTGCACGCATTCGAAATTCCACTATTCCAACAGCTGATCATATACCAGATATTCCGCAATTCGTATCAAGCAAATCTCCGCAAATGAAACAACTTGACGCTCACATTCGTCAGCTGATTGATGGGTCGGTCAGTAATATACTCCCAGCTCTCATCAAAGAAAATATTGAGAAAGCCATACAACCATTCGTGAACCAACAGGTACTCGTGGATGATAATGCCTCTATTCCACCTTGGAATAATAATGAGAATAATCACAGTACAATATTAAAAAATAGGCAATCAAATGTTCATCCAAATTCTAATCAACATCTGGAATTTGCGGATGAAAATCAAAATGACAGGACCAGAAACACTAGGCAATCTGAAGATAGGTATTTACAACTTGATTGTTGGGGACTTAAGTTTGAGGGTTCTTCAAAAGGCATTCCAGTTGAAGATTTCGTCTTCAGAGTTGAAATGTTAAAGACAAATTACAATTGTGCATGGCCCGAGGTCTTGAACAACTTTCACCATCTTTTACAAGGTGTAGCCCAAGATTGGTACTGGCAATTTTTGCGAAATAATCCTCGCGGAAATTGGCAGGACTTGCGTAAAGCCTTAATTAAACAATTTAAGCTTCATGAAAATGACTTCGAAATAATTAAACATCTCATGGAAAGAAAGCAATTTCCACAAGAAGCCTTCGAAGACTTCTTCATTGCAATTCAGCAATTGAAAAACCAACTAAGACAACCAATTCGAGATCAAGATTTGATCAAAATTCTTAGAACCAATATCAGTCCGAAGCTAATGCACTACATTTATCCCATGAAGATCTACTCTTTAGAACACTTCAAGGATGAGTGCAGGCAAGTGGAAAGATTAATTCAGTCGAGGTTCTCAAGTTTAAACCGTAATCCACCTTACAAAGCAGTCCATGAATTAGATGGCATGAACGATTCATCGGATTTCAATCTTGAAGTTTATGACTTATCAGGAGTTCATAACAATTGTTCATTCCCTAACAACAAACAAGTTCATCAGAAACCATCCATATGCTTCAACTGCAAGAATCCGGGGCATTTGTTTATAAATTGTCCCTCACCCATAAACAAGCTCTTTTGCTATAGATGTGGTTCTGATGGGGTCACTGTGTTAAACTGTGGAAGATGTAATCCGAACATGGGAAACCGGAAATCGAACGCGACGAACTCCGGGATGTCTCGTTCGAGTTCAACTCAGACTCACCCGGAACAGTAATTAAAGTAGATGCAAGTACGAACACATATCTTAATAATGAAAAGCAGCATTCTACTAACCTTGAAGTAAACTATTCGAACCAACAATCCATTGCAATCACCAGTCAATCTAAGAGAAACGAATTTCGATCTAAATCTTATGAAGAAAGGGTTAGATATTATAACGAACTTCGTGAAAGAATTTTTAAAATAGAAGAGCTTAAAATTTCAAATCAATCTAACAACTACAAAAAGATTCGTCTGCATTATAAAAAGCGAAGACTATATAAGCAGAACATCTCTCATAGCACGCTGAACAGCAACATAGATTCCAGACCTTATGCTACTGTGGACATTAGTGGGAAAGCAATTTCAGGACTTCTCGATAGTGGTGCATCTTTATCTTGCCTTGGTAAAGATTGCATTGATCTTGTGAAGGAACTAAATATACCTATTTTAGATTTCGATTCTTTCATTAGAACAGCTGATGGCAATAAACAACCTATTATTGGCCGTATTAATGTGGATATTGTTTACAATAACCGCTCTGAAAATATTGATCTGTATCTTATTCCTTCCCTGTCTCAAACTCTCTATCTCGGGATAGATTTTTGGCAAAAGTTCAACATTGCGCCACACATTCTGAGTGAACTTGATGAAACTATCAGCATAGCTAAACCAGATGCAAAACAACTAAAAGATGTTCCACAGAAGATAAAGTTAGAGGATTCTCAAAGCAAAAGGCTTGAAGAAGTAATTAGCAAATTCCCATCCTTCGCTGAACTTGGTTTAGGAAAAACATCATTAGAGATGCACGTAATTGATACGGGCAATTCTGAAGCTGTTAAGCAGAGGCATTACCCGGTATCACCAGCAATTCAGCAAATGATCTACAAAGAGTTGGATCGCATGATCTCTTTGGGAGTGATCGAAGAAAGTGTCAGTTCTTGGAGCTCACCGGTCGTTCTTATTCGGAAACCTGGTAAGAACCGACTGTGTCTTGATTCTCGGAGACTGAACTCGCTCACAAAGAGGGACGCGTATCCACTTCCGCATGTGGAGGGTCTGTTAAGCCGCCTCCGGGAAACACACTACATTAGTAGCGTGGATCTAAAGGATGCATTTTGGCAGATCCCTCTAGAGCGGACGTCCAGGGAGAAAACGGCATTCACTGTGCCAGGGCGACCACTTTATCAATTTACCGTCATGCCTTTTGGGTTGTGTAATGCAGCGCAAAGGATGTGTCGGCTAATGGATAAGGTGATCCCCAGTGCACTTAGGGAACAAGTTTTCGTCTACCTGGACGATTTGTTGATCATTTCCTCGGATTTCGAAAGTCATCTCACCATCCTAGACAAAGTAGCGGAATGCTTACGAAATGCCAATTTGACCATCAATATTGAAAAATCAAATTTTTGTTTTAATGAGCTTAAATATTTAGGATATATCGTCGGACAGGGTCACCTCAAACCGAATCCTGACAAGGTATCGGCTATAAAGGACTTTCCTATTCCTGCGTCTCAAAAACAGGTCAGGAGATTCTTAGGCTTATGTGGCTGGTATAGGAGATTTATACGAAACTTTGCTTCAATTGCTAGTCCCCTTACCGACACATTGAAAAAAAATAAGCCATTTGCGATGTCTCCTGAAGCCCTGATGTCCTTCGATGCCCTGAAAACTGCGTTAATATCTGCACCCTTGCTATCTAATCCTGACTTCACAAAACCTTTCACGATCCAAAGCGATGCATCAAGTTTTGGAATAGGAGGAGTTTTATATCAGCTCGACGACGAAGATCATGAAAAACCCATAGCATTCTTTTCCGAGAAACTAAACTCTTGCCAACGTAATTATAGTGTTACGGAGCAAGAATGCTATGCGGCGGTACAGGCAGTGAAAAAGTTTCGGCCGTATGTCGAAGGATCAGCTTTCACCATCGTGACTGATCACGCCAGCTTAAAATGGTTGATGAGCCTGAAAGACCTAAGCGGCAGATTGGCACGATGGTCGCTAAAACTTCAAGCATACGACTTCGACATACAGCATAAAAAAGGTTCACAAAACATTGTGCCAGATGTACTGTCTCGTGCTTTCAACGAAGAGCTCACTCCGAATCCAAAAGCTTATGCATTCATTGATCTCACATCTCCCGGATTTAAATCATCTGAGTATTTAGAATTAATTTCCACATTTGCTTTGAATCCAGAAAAGTTTCCAGATATTCGAATAATAGATAATGTGATATATAAGCGTTCAGTTCCCAAAGAAGGCAAACAAATTGATGGTGAATTTCAATGGAAATTGTGGATACCATCAGAACTAACACTGTCTGTTATCGAAAATTCGCATAATCCTCCAAATTGTTCACACGGCGGAATGTTCAAAACATTGAACAAAATAAAGGAATTGTTTTACTGGCCTAATATGACCAAACAGGTACATGACTTCGTACGTAGCTGTGTTATCTGCAAAGAGAACAAGCCACCTAATGTGACTTTGCGACCAGCAATGGGATCCTTTCATCAGATTGATCGACCATTCCAGAAAATTTACATCGATTTCATGGGACCTTATCCCAGGAGTAAAAATGGAAATGTGTTCATTTTTGTCGTATTAGACAGTTTTTCCAAATATGTTTTTTTCAAAGCAATGCGTAAAGCAAATACCAAAACTGTTGTTGAGTTCTTGGAACAAAGCGTCTTCCATCAATTTGGTGTTCCCGAATTCGTCCACAGTGACAATGGACAACAATTTGTTTCCAAACAATTTGAACAGTTCATGGCAAAGTATGGCTGCACGCACATTAAAAATGCTGTTTATTCACCACAGGCGAATGCATCTGAAAGGGTGAATCAAACGATTTTGTCTGCGATACGGAGCTATCTAAAAACTGACCAACGGGAATGGGACAAACACCTGCCTGAAATCCAACAAGCAGTGTGTACAACCATACACCAGTCCACAGGTACAACACCCTATTTCGCTTTGTTCGGTCAACAGATGAGCACGCACGCGAGTATGTATGCCCTATTGCGAAAATTAAAATCACTAGATGATAGTGAGCTTCAATGTCTACCTCCCAATAATAGACTGGAGTTGATAAGACAAAAGATCAAAGAGAACTTAAAGACATCGCATCTGAAGTGTGAAAAGTCATACAATCTTAGGAGTTCTAAAAACACCTTCTGTCCTGGCGAACTAGCATATAGGAGAAATTTTGTTCTGAGTGATGCATCCAAAAGTTTGAATGCAAAGTTGTGTGCTAAGTTTGTGCCATGTCGTATTGTAAAATCTGTTGGCAATTCTATGTATTTGGTAGAAAATCCAGCTGGGAAACAAATTGGTGTTTACCATGCCAAGGATCTACGAAAGTGACAAGCCAGATACATACTCTTATGCAACACATGCAGGGTCATGGGTCGAAAGGACATGCACATAGACAAAGATTTGCCTGAGATACATTTTCATGACTTTCTCGAACATGGAATGCACTCTAAACTCATGATTTTGTGGCGTATCTCACTAAAATGTTCGTTAAGTTTTAAAACCAACTGTCGCTTAAATTACCCTAGACATACACCGGAAGAGATTAGTGCAAACTCGACTTACTTTCCAGTGCAACTAGAAGTACCGACCATTACGATATTCCCAGCTTTGTCAAACGTCAAGTACTTATACTTGCAAGCGGGAGACAAGATCTCTTTTTTTTTGCTTGCCGACTTTCAACTGGACTGGTCGTGTACTCTGGCTGCTGTAAGTACTACAATTTTCACTGATAAGTCAGTATTTGTTTTAATAAATTGCAATTACTTAAACCAAGTATCACAGCAATACTTATTGAGATAAGATGGACGTATGTTTCTGGTAACGCCAGCCCTCAGAATTTGTTGGATGCTGAAATGTGCCGATGATAGACGCGGATTATCCGAATAACCCACGCGGTACGCTAAGACATCTCGAGGTAAAAAGTTGTCATCAGGTACCTAACAGCATTATCTAGACATTTATTTTCTTTATCTCTAGCAAACACCGATGCCCCTTAAAAGGTTTCTCGTGTGAAAACTGCGAAAAGCAAAAAAAATTGACTTCGCAGCACGACGAACAAAACCGCCACAAGCATCGATGCGTTTGGTTTCGAGAGCGCCGCATGCTCTGTCCATTTAAGTTTCCCCCATAAATTCATAGTGAATTCATCCACCCCAAGTACAAGAACTTGCTGGAACACATAAAATTACAGCAATCTACTCATTCCGCTTAACCAGAAGCAAATCCGCACAAAACCCAACATAACCTACAAACACACCAACCACCTACAATCAGAGACAAAAAGAAGCAAAATTCATCGCCAATTACCAAACCCATCAGTCATTCAATTACACCTGCAGTACACAACATCTTACCTGCATTGATCAATCAAAATCCCTTCAGTGAAACCCATACTAAAATACTTACCTAACAACCTAAATTTTCATATAAAACATTTTTTTTTTTTTTTTTTTTTTTTATAGAGTTTCTAATATTACTCCCAAGCCATAGTAATATTATCGTTACTCTCAGCAAGCTGAGAGTTACCTATCCTGGTTAAAAGCACGAGACTTGGAACCAGAACTAGGCTCGGACGAATAATAGGGGTAGGTGGAAAATCGTACATGCGACTCTTTCTCACTTAAGATAAGAAAACAAAAACCACCTCCCTTCGAAACCTGCATACTACAACTAGGTTATTCCTATCTAGTAGTTTTATTTAAACTGTAAATTACGCGTTTGGCAGGCAGCTTCCCAGTGGAGGCACCTGCTAATACCGCCATAAGCACGCGGTTACATCTTATTGCGCTAATTCAAATGGTTTTATCCTTTGTAATCGGCGCACTAGGTTAGTATCGTCTCGAATTTGTAGCATGGTGATATTGCAATGACCGTGAAGGCGTGTCTGTTGTTTGCAGGCAAAATGTTTTATTTCATCTTCGACGGAAGCCATAGTTAGGTCTCTGTGGATATCAGTGTTTCTGATAAACCATGGTGCATTTACTATTTTTCGTAGCACTTTGTTTTGAAAAGTTTGTAAAATTTTGATATTACTGGATTTGGTACAACCCCAAAGTTGTATACCGTATGTCCAAACCGGTTTTAGTACTTGCTTGTATAAAAGCAGCTTGTTCTGCATGCTGAGTTGGGAAAATCTACCAAGCAGCCAGTGCATTTGTTTACATCGAATGGCGAGCTCTTCGCGTTTCTTCTTGACGTGCGGTTTCCATTTTAATTTCGCATCGAGTGTCATACCCAAATATTTTGCCTCGTTTGCGTACGGAATTCGTACCGAATCAATGAAAATGGGTAAGTTGTCTACCTTTTTATAAGTAAAATTCACGTGCGTTGATTTGGCCTCGTTGAGAGCAATACGCCAAGTCTTTGTCCAATCACAAATTTTGTCAATAGAACGTTGGAGTTTATTAGTTGCTGATTCAACGGTATTACTGACCGCTAATATAGCTGTATCGTCTGCAAATGTGGCTACTGTTGTGCCTTCTTCTTGAGGAATATCACTAGTGTATATTAGAAATAGGATCGGTCCAAGAACGCTTCCTTGGGGAACTCCTGCCGCGATTTCTTTAAATTCAGAGTAATCATTTCCGTGTTTTACACGAAAGAGTCTGTCTGATAAGTAACAACTAAGGATATCAGATAACTGTTTCGGAAAAGCTAGTCTTAGCTTATGTTTCAACCCTGTATGCCATACTTTATCAAAGGCCTGAGAGACGTCGAGAAAAACACTAGAACATATTTTTTTCTCCTCTAGGGCTTTTTCAATTACATTGGTTATTCTGTAAACCTGGTCGATTGTAGAGTGCTTAATCCTGAATACGAATTGGTGGTCAGGTATTAATCGACGTTCTTCGATAATCGGATGTAGGCGCTTTAACAAAAGTTTTTCGAATACCTTCGACATTATCGGTAAGAGAGATATTGGCCTATATGATTTTTTGTCATTCAGTGGTTTACCGGGCTTTGGAACCATTATAACTTCAGCTACCTTCCATTGTCGTGGAACGTACAATAACCTGAACGATGCATTTATAAGATATGCTAACTTTATTAAAGCTTTCCTAGGTAACTCTTTAAGGACCTGTCCTGTGATTAAGTCATATCCAGGAGCTTTGTTTAATTTTAGTTTCTCTATTTCGAAGCGTAGTTCGGCTAGCGATACACTTTTTATTCTATAATTGTCAGGTGCCACGGTTAGGACAGGAAATTCGAGCAACGCTTGACCATCAAATGGTTTAAATGTTTCTTCCAAATGTTCTGCAAATATTTCGGCTTTTTCCTTGTCACTCTTCGCCCATTCTCCATTGATTTTCCTGATGGGTGGCGCTTGCGTTTTTGGTTTTTTAATGCCTTTCATGGCTTTCCAGAGCGAGTAATTTGTACTTTTATCCGCAGTTAGGCTTCCAAGATATGTAGAAATTTGACGATTTTTAAAGTCTCGAATTTCTCTCTTAAGTTTACTACAAAGGTAGTTAAGAGTGGTTTTATCCTGTGGAGCGCGAGATTGTTGCCATCTTTTGCGCGCTCCCCTTTTCTTCTTTAACAATTGCGTGATTTCCAAGGGATATGTTATTTCGCAATTTGTGGTTATTTTCCGTTTATGGGGAGTATTTTTCCAGGCTGAGCATTGTATGACGTTAATAAATTGATCGACTTCGTCTTCAAGTTCGTGGGGTGTTCGAAGAGACACTTTGAGATCGATTTTACTTTCACAGTATTTTTTAAAGGATTCCCAGTTTGTTTTCATGTTAGTTAGTCTGGGCGGACCTTCTTTTTTTCGTAGACAGCCGTTAATTGTCAAAATGACCGGTGAATGATCAGAAGAAAGATCGAAGCATTCCTCAACTACAATAGAGTTTCCCGACAAACCTTTCGTGATGAAGAAATCGATGAGGTCTGGTGTTTTTGCCGTATCCGAGGGCCAGTATGTCGGTTTACCTGAGGAATGAAAGTCTACCCCCAATTCCATACCGGCTTCGTAAAGAACTCTACCTTTTACTGAAATGCATCTTGATCCCCAGAAGGTATGTTTTGCGTTAAAGTCACCTCCGATGACGAAATTTCGTCCAAGTGAGTCAAAGATACTTATAAAATCGCTTCTTTCCATCGTTGCACGTGGGGGGCAATAGATAGCTGCAAAATCATATTTTATGTGTTTAATTTTTACGCTCACCGTGCATAATTGCAGTTTGTCAAGCTCGATTGTTCCACTGACTGAGTGTTCAATGGTATTTTTGATCAACAAGGATGCCCCGCCTCTCGCCCTTTCCGAAGGGTGATATGCGTGATAGGCAATGTATCCTCGAATGTTTGTGCTGGTTTCTTTCGTCAGATGAGTTTCCGAAATCAAACAAATATCAATTTCATATTTATGAATGAATATCTCGAGCTCGTCCATCTTATGCAGAAGGCCGTTCGCATTCCATGTCACTAATTTAACTAAATCCGTCATATTTATATTATTGCACGTGTACTTCGAAATTGATTTTCGAGCTTGTCGAGTTTTTCAAACATACGTTTATTAATTTGGCTCTGTTCTTCTAGCCTGGCAAGAATTGCAGAGAAAACTTGGGAGACTGGATCAGATGTTTTATTTGTTTGTTCGCGTCCTTGCAACGCAGCTTCAGCGTATGTTTGTGGAACAGCTTTCGGTGACTTTTTTCTAAACAATTTTCCTTCTCTTGGGTGTTGTGTTTTGACCATTTCTTTAGCCTTTTTTCGTCCTTCATTGGTTTTATTGTTGCCCCTTTCAGGTTTGTTATTGGTTTTATTTGCGATTGGTAGCGTAGTTTTCTTTATTTTGTCGCGCCTATTTTGAAGTTCCTTAGCCACTTCGCATCCGCGATAATTTGCCGGATGTTTTCCATTGCAATTTATGCATGTTGGTAGGTCTTGTCTACTTAGAGCGCATTCCTTCGATAAATGTTTACCGGCACATTTTACGCAACGCGGCTCTTTTTGGCAATACGTGTGCGTGTGATTGTAGCCTTGGCAACGCTTACACTGAGGAATCTGACGAGGCCTTTGGCGCATCGGTTCAATTTTAACCACTATGTTTAGGATAGTTTTAATGTTGTATATTTTTTCCATGTTTTCAGACTTTTCGAAACTAAGCATGAATAGCGGAAGTCCGCGTTTGACAACAATTTCCTCGTCTTGTTCCGTTTTTTGCTTTTCTTTTTTAAGTATATTAACCGCGTCGATAATTTTGAAACCTTTAGTTTTAAGATCTTGCAAAACATCTTCTTTGCGGCACGAAGAGTGGAGCCCTCTGGCTACAACTCGGTGTGGCCTTTCAGACTTGTTTTCATAAGTGTACCATTGTACCTTCTCAGTATTCAGTTTTTGAGAAACTGCGCGATAGCTCTCAGGATCGCTTACATTTATTTTCCACACATTATTATTCAGAGATGTTACTTTGAATGTGGATTTTGCTATTTCCTTAAGAAGGCTACTTAGCTTGCTGTAGTCTGAAACTCCGACAACGTTAATTGGAGGTGGAAGGTATACCTTATTTTGAGGTTTTTCCCTTAGCGTTTCTATTTCGTTGGCATTTGCCTTTTTGGGTTGTCTATCTTTTAGCACAACGACTTCTGGTGAGGAGCCGGCTTTCCGTTTTTTGTTCGGTCTCCTCTTAGTGATCCAATCCGTTTCGCGCCCTAGCTCTTCTTCGTCTGTATGATAATCGCGGCTAGCTGAGCGGTATGATTTGGCTTCTGGCTGTTTTTTAGGTTGAGATTCAACAAGTGCTTTGTTCTCAGCTTTCAGCTGATCTAGCTCTTTTTTTAGCTCTTGGTAAAGCTGTTCAATTTGGTTAAGCTTAGTGCGGAGTTCCTTGTTTTCGTCCTCGAAGCTTTTGCATTTCGTTGAGTCCCTCGAAAAGCGTCCAAAATCTTTTGGCGTCGTAGGACTTCGATTAGTTTTTGCTTCTGGCACAGATCCCGTTGGTGGTGATCTAGTTACCCTTTTACTATTTTTAAAAGGGTCGAATGATTGCAATAAATGGCTCTCCCCAGAATCCGTAGAGCCTGCCTCCGAAGAGTGTGGATTTTCCAGTAGAACTGGGCTGCCACCTGGGGTATTATATCTTTTTGTTTTAATCATTGCATTTTTTGTATACTCTATGCACTCGGTATACTGAGGGTGGATTTTGGTCGCCTCTTACGACCGGCATGCCTACCTCGGGTAGATTCTGATCCCTATCCCGAAGGGTGGATTTTAGTCGCCTCTTACGACCGGTATGCCTACCTCGGGTAAATTCTGACCCCTATCCCGAAGGGGGATATATAAAACATGCAAACAAATATAGTGATTCATACATTCCCTAAAAGTTAAATAATCAAACAACTACAACTATCATATTTGATCATAATTATAACGTGTGATTCTGTGATTGCTTACCTGCTTAAAACTTACATATCTAATTACCTTGCTATTATTTTAATTCATTTATCCTAACGTAATACTTAAAATTAATATCAATTTGCCTACTTAACTTAGTTTTATATTATGTCAAAAGCCATATAACATTTTATATAAAAGTGATAACCTAAAACATAACCTAAAGAATTTGAAAGGTACATGCGGCGACTACTGAAATTTGTGCACAAACTTCGGAGCAACATACGCAACATTTAACTGTGAGTATTAATAAAATGTCTTTGGCTTAACTTGTTCTACCTATTACAATATCAATCTGTAAGTAAATATCTAAAACTAAAACTATCAAGTTGATTGAAAGTCCTAAGAATATTTATTGTTATCTATAATTTGAAGTCTTACAACAATCACGCTTACACATATACGAGTACATGAAACATAATTATTTGGCTTTACATTCATTTTCAAATTCATCTATGTAAGTTTCATAAATAATCGAATGAATCACAAGAGAATTATAATTTCCCCTCTAATCACGTTCATCGCATATTACGTTTCTAATTGCTAATTTTTAAGATCATACTGAATTTTTTTAAATAAAAGTTTAACTATAAAGAATCAAGTATTGTACTGCGCGAATTATTTTTCCAATATAGAAATTATTGAAGTTGAGGTACATGCCATGATAATGGCTTGGTAAATTGTTTTGTTTAGTCGTTGAGTGATGTGATCGGTGATATAGAAAAGATTGCTGTAGGGGCTTATCCACATCATGAAAGGCAACGGATTAGCCACGGTGCATTTGGCAATGACTATATGCAAGGGGAGGGTTCGCCCAGACGTCATTACATCGACGACGTCATAAACCACTGATATGTATTGGTTCCTATAACCTTTCTATTGATTCATTTTAGTCTTCTATCAATTCTCTTTTCTGGCACGATAATTTTTTTGTGAGCATAGGTAGATTATAAGCAGCAAGATCCCACCCCACCGACGAGCTGATGCTGTTCAACCGCAAGCGTGCCACCCGTCATCTTACCATCTCCTTTCTTGTACCCAAACCTTATGATGGGTATACCTTCCGCTTATTCTTCAATGGCGCCCGCAACGTGGAGCCCAGGATTATATCAAAGTCGACACAATAAGTGTTCAATTGATATTGGGTCCCAAACACATGGCAACTAGTCTTCAATAGTACAACTATCACCTAAGTACACAGAATATACATACCTTGCCATGACAAGCTTTCTTGCGGAAGCTTGTACCATTTTCATTCTTTTTTTTATCATTTAACTTGCAATAGTTATTTCATTCAAAATTTGATCTTTAGTAAAGAAATTCATTCAGGAGTCCGAAGTCATGTGATTAGATCACTAAAGAGCTTCGTTGCACTGAATAATAATTGTTACATGAAGATAAAGCTATAGTTGTGCACTTTGATCAAGATTAACGTCTACGAGTCCCTAGTTACAAAGTTTTTTATAAACAAAATTGTTTAGGTTGACCGTGACAGTTGCTTGATCACTCCCATCCTGCTTTCTCTGAGTCGTTATTGACATTTCGGATGTTGCTGATAAAACGCGTAACAGTCCAGAGAAGCAAACTGAAAACCATAATAGCACAATATAACACTTAGCATACCATTTTCTTTCTCTCTTTTCTTCATACATGAACCACAGATCAGTTATTTCTCTTTTCTATATGTAACCAAATCACTCGCTCAACGATTATTTTTATGAATATCCTACCTATATTAGTTAGTCTATTAGTATTTACCATTATTGGAACCGTAGTAAATCCTCTCTTGAAAGTAATTTAATTTTAAGTTATACTCTCTCTCTACATTTCCATCTTTCGTAAACAAAACAAACATTTCGAAATGAGTAAATCAGGTAACGGAGCTGTTCCGAAGCAGCAAAGAACCATTGTGCTTGATTCTTTGCGCAGTACCACTACTCGTTCGCACAGCACAAGACAAACAACACCAAGACAGAGTTTACATTTCGGAAGTGCCCCTCAACCCGTAAGACATTCTCCAAATGCCAATAATAGCTATTCTCTAGACGTGTCACACCCCCACTTGGATGTCACACAATCAAATTATTTAGTCCAAAGTCAACCTTCTCTCTGCATTGTGACGACAACTAGTGCAGTTAGCGAATGCACTACAACGATAACAACAAGTATTGCTAACCCAATTGTTACGTCAGCGATAGAAGGAAGACAAAATGCAAAAGAAACGGTAACAAATTTCGCGACAGCAAGCAATGATGTTGACAATTTTGTTTGTGGTGCTACTGCACGCATTCGAAATTCCACTATTCCAACAGCTGATCATATACCAGATATTCCGCAATTCGTATCAAGCAAATCTCCGCAAATGAAACAACTTGACGCTCACATTCGTCAGCTGATTGATGGGTCGGTCAGTAATATACTCCCAGCTCTCATCAAAGAAAATATTGAGAAAGCCATACAACCATTCGTGAACCAACAGGTACTCGTGGATGATAATGCCTCTATTCCACCTTGGAATAATAATGAGAATAATCACAGTACAATATTAGAAAATAGGCAATCAAATGTTCATCCAAATTCTAATCAACATCTGGAATTTGCGGATGAAAATCAAAATGACAGGACCAGAAACACTAGGCAATCTGAAGATAGGTATTTACAACTTGATCGTTGGGGACTTAAGTTTGAGGGTTCTTCAAAAGGCATTCCAGTTGAAGATTTCGTCTTCAGAGTTGAAATGTTAAAGACAAATTACAATTGTGCATGGCCCGAGGTCTTGAACAACTTTCACCATCTTTTACAAGGTGTAGCCCAAGATTGGTACTGGCAATTTTTGCGAAATAATCCTCGCGGAAATTGGCCAGACTTGCGTAAAGCCTTAATTAAACAATTTAAGCTTCATGAAAATGACTTCGAAATAATTAAACATCTCATGGAAAGAAAGCAATTTCCACAAGAAGCCTTCGAAGACTTCTTCATTGCAATTCAGCAATTGAAAAACCAACTAAGACAACCAATTCGAGATCAAGATTTGATCAAAATTCTTAGAACCAATATCAGTCCGAAGCTAATGCACTACATTTATCCCATGAAGATCTACTCTTTAGAACACTTCAAGGATGAGTGCAGGCAAGTGGAAAGATTAATTCAGTCGAGGTTCTCAAGTTTAAACCGTAATCCACCTTACAAAGCAGTCCATGAATTAGATGGCATGAACGATTCATCGGATTTCAATCTTGAAGTTTATGACTTATCAGGAGTTCATAACAATTGTTCATTCCCTAACAACAAACAAGTTCATCAGAAACCATCCATATGCTTCAACTGCAAGAATCCGGGGCATTTGTTTATAAATTGTCCCTCACCCATAAACAAGCTCTTTTGCTATAGATGTGGTTCTGATGGGGTCACTGTGTTAAACTGTGGAAGATGTAATCCGAACATGGGAAACCGGAAATCGAACGCGACGAACTCCGGGATGTCTCGTTCGAGTTCAACTCAGACTCACCCGGAACAGTAATTAAAGTAGATGCAAGTACGAACACATATCTTAATAATGAAAAGCAGCATTCTACTAACCTTGAAGTAAACTATTCGAACCAACAATCCATTGCAATCACCAGTCAATCTAAGAGAAACGAATTTCGATCTAAATCTTATGAAGAAAGGGTTAGATATTATAACGAACTTCGTGAAAGAATTTTTAAAATAGAAGAGCTTAAAATTTCAAATCAATCTAACAAATACAAAAAGATTCGTCTGCATTATAAAAAGCGAAGACTATATAAGCAGAACATCTCTCATAGCACGCTGAACAGCAACATAGATTCCAGACCTTATGCTACTGTGGACATTAGTGGGAAAGCAATTTCAGGACTTCTCGATAGTGGTGCATCTTTATCTTGCCTTGGTAAAGATTGCATTGATCTTGTGAAGGAACTAAATATACCTATTTTAGATTTCGATTCTTTCATTAGAACAGCTGATGGCAATAAACAACCTATTATTGGCCGTATTAATGTGGATATTGTTTACAATAACCGCTCTGAAAATATTGATCTGTATCTTATTCCTTCCCTGTCTCAAACTCTCTATCTCGGGATAGATTTTTGGCAAAAGTTCAACATTGCGCCACACATTCTGAGTGAACTTGATGAAACTATCAGCATAGCTAAACCAGATGCAAAACAACTAAAAGATGTTCCACAGAAGATAAAGTTAGAGGATTCTCAAAGCAAAAGGCTTGAAGAAGTAATTAGCAAATTCCCATCCTTCGCTGAACTTGGTTTAGGAAAAACATCATTAGAGATGCACGTAATTGATACGGGCAATTCTGTGAAGCTGTTAAGCAGAGGCATTACCCGGTATCACCAGCAATTCAGCAAATGATCTACAAAGAGTTGGATCGCATGATCTCTTTGGGAGTGATCGAAGAAAGTGTCAGTTCTTGGAGCTCACCGGTCGTTCTTATTCGGAAACCTGGTAAGAACCAACTGTGTCTTGATTCTCGGAGACTGAACTCGCTCACAAAGAGGGACGCGTATCCACTTCCGCATGTGGAGGGTCTGTTAAGCCGCCTCCGGGAAACACACTACATTAGTAGCGTGGATCTAAAGGATGCATTTTGGCAGATCCCTCTAGAGCGGACGTCCAGGGAGAAAACGGCATTCACTGTGCCAGGGCGACCACTTTATCAATTTACCGTCATGCCTTTTGGGTTGTGTAATGCAGCGCAAAGGATGTGTCGGCTAATGGATAAGGTGATCCCCAGTGCACTTAGGGAACAAGTTTTCGTCTACCTGGACGATTTGTTGATCATTTCCTCGGATTTCGAAAGTCATCTCACCATCCTAGACAAAGTAGCGGAATGCTTACGAAATGCCAATTTGACCATCAATATTGAAAAATCAAATTTTTGTTTTAATGAGCTTAAATATTTAGGATATATCGTCGGACAGGGTCACCTCAAACCGAATCCTGACAAGGTATCGGCTATAAAGGACTTTCCTATTCCTGCGTCTCAAAAACAGGTCAGGAGATTCTTAGGCTTATGTGGCTGGTATAGGAGATTTATACGAAACTTTGCTTCAATTGCTAGTCCCCTTACCGACACATTGAAAAAAAATAAGCCATTTGCGATGTCTCCTGAAGCCCTGATGTCCTTCGATGCTCTGAAAACTGCGTTAATATCTGCACCCTTGCTATCTAATCCTGACTTCACAAAACCTTTCACGATCCAAAGCGATGCATCAAGTTTTGGAATAGGAGGAGTTTTATATCAGCTCGACGACGAAGATCATGAAAAACCCATAGCATTCTTTTCCGAGAAACTAAACTCTTGCCAACGTAATTATAGTGTTACGGAGCAAGAATGCTATGCGGCGGTACAGGCAGTGAAAAAGTTTCGGCCGTATGTCGAAGGATCAGCTTTCACCATCGTGACTGATCACGCCAGCTTAAAATGGTTGATGAGCCTGAAAGACCTAAGCGGCAGATTGGCACGATGGTCGCTAAAACTTCAAGCATACGACTTCGACATACAGCATAAAAAAGGTTCACAAAACATTGTGCCAGATGTACTGTCTCGTGCTTTCAACGAAGAGCTCACTCCGAATCCAAAAGCTTATGCATTCATTGATCTCACATCTCCCGGATTTAAATCATCTGAGTATTTAGAATTAATTTCCACATTTGCTTTGAATCCAGAAAAGTTTCCAGATATTCGAATAATAGATAATGTGATATATAAGCGTTCAGTTCCCAAAGAAGGCAAACAAATTGATGGTGAATTTCAATGGAAATTGTGGATACCATCAGAACTAACACTGTCTGTTATCGAAAATTCGCATAATCCTCCAAATTGTTCACACGGCGGAATGTTCAAAACATTGAACAAAATAAAGGAATTGTTTTACTGGCCTAATATGACCAAACAGGTACATGACTTCGTACGTAGCTGTGTTATCTGCAAAGAGAACAAGCCACCTAATGTGACTTTGCGACCAGCAATGGGATCCTTTCATCAGATTGATCGACCATTCCAGAAAATTTACATCGATTTCATGGGACCTTATCCCAGGAGTAAAAATGGAAATGTGTTCATTTTTGTCGTATTAGACAGTTTTTCCAAATATGTTTTTTTCAAAGCAATGCGTAAAGCAAATACCAAAACTGTTGTTGAGTTCTTGGAACAAAGCGTCTTCCATCAATTTGGTGTTCCCGAATTCGTCCACAGTGACAATGGACAACAATTTGTTTCCAAACAATTTGAACAGTTCATGGCAAAGTATGGCTGCACGCGCATTAAAAATGCTGTTTATTCACCACAGGCGAATGCATCTGAAAGGGTGAATCAAACGATTTTGTCTGCGATACGGAGCTATCTAAAAACTGACCAACGGGAATGGGACAAACACCTGCCTGAAATCCAACAAGCAGTGTGTACAACCATACACCAGTCCACAGGTACAACACCCTATTTCGCTTTGTTCGGTCAACAGATGAGCACGCACGCGAGTATGTATGCCCTATTGCGAAAATTAAAATCACTAGATGATAGTGAGCTTCAATGTCTACCTCCCAATAATAGACTGGAGTTGATAAGACAAAAGATCAAAGAGAACTTAAAGACATCGCATCTGAAGTGTGAAAAGTCATACAATCTTAGGAGTTCTAAAAACACCTTCTGTCCTGGCGAACTAGCATATAGGAGAAATTTTGTTCTGAGTGATGCATCCAAAAGTTTGAATGCAAAGTTGTGTGCTAAGTTTGTGCCATGTCGTATTGTAAAATCTGTTGGCAATTCTATGTATTTGGTAGAAAATCCAGCTGGGAAACAAATTGGTGTTTACCATGCCAAGGATCTACGAAAGTGACAAGCCAGATACATACTCTTATGCAACACATGCAGGGTCATGGGTCGAAAGGACATGCACATAGACAAAGATTTGCCTGAGATACATTTTCATGACTTTCTCGAACATGGAATGCACTCTAAACTCATGATTTTGTGGCGTATCTCACTAAAATGTTCGTTAAGTTTTAAAACCAACTGTCGCTTAAATTACCCTAGACATACACCGGAAGAGATTAGTGCAAACTCGACTTACTTTCCAGTGCAACTAGAAGTACCGACCATTACGATATTCCCAGCTTTGTCAAACGTCAAGTACTTATACTTGCAAGCGGGAGACAAGATCTCTTTTTTTTTTGCTTGCCGACTTTCAACTGGACTGGTCGTGTACTCTGGCTGCTGTAAGTACTACAATTTTCACTGATAAGTCAGTATTTGTTTTAATAAATTGCAATTACTTAAACCAAGTATCACAGCAATACTTATTGAGATAAGATGGACGTATGTTTCTGGTAACGCCAGCCCTCAGAATTTGTTGGATGCTGAAATGTGCCGATGATAGACGCGGATTATCCGAATAACCCACGCGGTACGCTAAGACATCTCGAGGTAAAAAGTTGTCATCAGGTACCTAACAGCATTATCTAGACATTTATTTTCTTTATCTCTAGCAAACACCGATGCCCCTTAAAAGGTTTCTCGTGTGAAAACTGCGAAAAGCAAAAAAAAATTGACTTCGCAGCACGACGAACAAAACCGCCACAAGCATCGATGCGTTTGGTTTCGAGAGCGCCGCATGCTCTGTCCATTTAAGTTTCCCCCATAAATTCATAGTGAATTCATCCACCCCAAGTACAAGAACTTGCTGGAACACATAAAATTACAGCAATCTACTCATTCCGCTTAACCAGAAGCAAATCCGCACAAAACCCAACATAACCTACAAACACACCAACCACCTACAATCAGAGACAAAAAGAAGCAAAATTCATCGCCAATTACCAAACCCATCAGTCATTCAATTACACCTGCAGTACACAACATCTTACCTGCATTGATCAATCAAAATCCCTTCAGTGAAACCCATACTAAAATACTTACCTAACAACCTAAATTTTCATATAAAACATGCAAACAAATATAGTGATTCATACATTCCCTAAAAGTTAAATAATCAAACAACTACAACTATCATATTTGATCATAATTATAACGTGTGATTCTGTGATTGCTTACCTGCTTAAAACTTACATATCTAATTACCTTGCTATTATTTTAATTCATTTATCCTAACGTAATACTTAAAATTAATATCAATTTGCCTACTTAACTTAGTTTTATATTATGTCAAAAGCCATATAACATTTTATATAAAAGTGATAACCTAAAACATAACCTAAAGAATTTGAAAGGTACATGCGGCGACTACTGAAATTTGTGCACAAACTTCGGAGCAACATACGCAACATTTAACTGTGAGTATTAATAAAATGTCTTTGGCTTAACTTGTTCTACCTATTACAATATCAATCTGTAAGTAAATATCTAAAACTAAAACTATCAAGTTGATTGAAAGTCCTAAGAATATTTATTGTTATCTATAATTTGAAGTCTTACAACAATCACGCTTACACATATACGAGTACATGAAACATAATTATTTGGCTTTACATTCATTTTCAAATTCATCTATGTAAGTTTCATAAATAATCGAATGAATCACAAGAGAATTATAATTTCCCCTCTAATCACGTTCATCGCATATTACGTTTCTAATTGCTAATTTTTAAGATCATACTGAATTTTTTTAAATAAAAGTTTAACTATAAAGAATCAAGTATTGTACTGCGCGAATTATTTTTCCAATATAGAAATTATTGAAGTTGAGGTACATGCCATGATAATGGCTTGGTAAATTGTTTTGTTTAGTCGTTGAGTGATGTGATCGGTGATATAGAAAAGATTGCTGTAGGGGCTTATCCACATCATGAAAGGCAACGGATTAGCCACGGTGCATTTGGCAATGACTATATGCAAGGGGAGGGTTCGCCCAGACGTCATTACATCGACGACGTCATAAACCACTGATATGTATTGGTTCCTATAACCTTTCTATTGATTCATTTTAGTCTTCTATCAATTCTCTTTTCTGGCACGATAATTTTTTTGTGAGCATAGGTAGATTATAAGCAGCAAGATCCCACCCCACCGACGAGCTGATGCTGTTCAACCGCAAGCGTGCCACCCGTCATCTTACCATCTCCTTTCTTGTACCCAAACCTTATGATGGGTATACCTTCCGCTTATTCTTCAATGGCGCCCGCAACGTGGAGCCCAGGATTATATCAAAGTCGACACAATAAGTGTTCAATTGATATTGGGTCCCAAACACATGGCAACTAGTCTTCAATAGTACAACTATCACCTAAGTACACAGAATATACATACCTTGCCATGACAAGCTTTCTTGCGGAAGCTTGTACCATTTTCATTCTTTTTTTTATCATTTAACTTGCAATAGTTATTTCATTCAAAATTTGATCTTTAGTAAAGAAATTCATTCAGGAGTCCGAAGTCATGTGATTAGATCACTAAAGAGCTTCGTTGCACTGAATAATAATTGTTACATGAAGATAAAGCTATAGTTGTGCACTTTGATCAAGATTAACGTCTACGAGTCCCTAGTTACAAAGTTTTTTATAAACAAAATTGTTTAGGTTGACCGTGACAGTTGCTTGATCACTCCCATCCTGCTTTCTCTGAGTCGTTATTGACATTTCGGATGTTGCTGATAAAACGCGTAACAGTCCAGAGAAGCAAACTGAAAACCATAATAGCACAATATAACACTTAGCATACCATTTTCTTTCTCTCTTTTCTTCATACATGAACCACAGATCAGTTATTTCTCTTTTCTATATGTAACCAAATCACTCGCTCAACGATTATTTTTATGAATATCCTACCTATATTAGTTAGTCTATTAGTATTTACCATTATTGGAACCGTAGTAAATCCTCTCTTGAAAGTAATTTAATTTTAAGTTATACTCTCTCTCTACATTTCCATCTTTCGTAAACAAAACAAACATTTCGAAATGAGTAAATCAGGTAACGGAGCTGTTCCGAAGCAGCAAAGAACCATTGTGCTTGATTCTTTGCGCAGTACCACTACTCGTTCGCACAGCACAAGACAAACAACACCAAGACAGAGTTTACATTTCGGAAGTGCCCCTCAACCCGTAAGACATTCTCCAAATGCCAATAATAGCTATTCTCTAGACGTGTCACACCCCCACTTGGATGTCACACAATCAAATTATTTAGTCCAAAGTCAACCTTCTCTCTGCATTGTGACGACAACTAGTGCAGTTAGCGAATGCACTACAACGATAACAACAAGTATTGCTAACCCAATTGTTACGTCAGCGATAGAAGGAAGACAAAATGCAAAAGAAACGGTAACAAATTTCGCGACAGCAAGCAATGATGTTGACAATTTTGTTTGTGGTGCTACTGCACGCATTCGAAATTCCACTATTCCAACAGCTGATCATATACCAGATATTCCGCAATTCGTATCAAGCAAATCTCCGCAAATGAAACAACTTGACGCTCACATTCGTCAGCTGATTGATGGGTCGGTCAGTAATATACTCCCAGCTCTCATCAAAGAAAATATTGAGAAAGCCATACAACCATTCGTGAACCAACAGGTACTCGTGGATGATAATGCCTCTATTCCACCTTGGAATAATAATGAGAATAATCACAGTACAATATTAGAAAATAGGCAATCAAATGTTCATCCAAATTCTAATCAACATCTGGAATTTGCGGATGAAAATCAAAATGACAGGACCAGAAACACTAGGCAATCTGAAGATAGGTATTTACAACTTGATCGTTGGGGACTTAAGTTTGAGGGTTCTTCAAAAGGCATTCCAGTTGAAGATTTCGTCTTCAGAGTTGAAATGTTAAAGACAAATTACAATTGTGCATGGCCCGAGGTCTTGAACAACTTTCACCATCTTTTACAAGGTGTAGCCCAAGATTGGTACTGGCAATTTTTGCGAAATAATCCTCGCGGAAATTGGCCAGACTTGCGTAAAGCCTTAATTAAACAATTTAAGCTTCATGAAAATGACTTCGAAATAATTAAACATCTCATGGAAAGAAAGCAATTTCCACAAGAAGCCTTCGAAGACTTCTTCATTGCAATTCAGCAATTGAAAAACCAACTAAGACAACCAATTCGAGATCAAGATTTGATCAAAATTCTTAGAACCAATATCAGTCCGAAGCTAATGCACTACATTTATCCCATGAAGATCTACTCTTTAGAACACTTCAAGGATGAGTGCAGGCAAGTGGAAAGATTAATTCAGTCGAGGTTCTCAAGTTTAAACCGTAATCCACCTTACAAAGCAGTCCATGAATTAGATGGCATGAACGATTCATCGGATTTCAATCTTGAAGTTTATGACTTATCAGGAGTTCATAACAATTGTTCATTCCCTAACAACAAACAAGTTCATCAGAAACCATCCATATGCTTCAACTGCAAGAATCCGGGGCATTTGTTTATAAATTGTCCCTCACCCATAAACAAGCTCTTTTGCTATAGATGTGGTTCTGATGGGGTCACTGTGTTAAACTGTGGAAGATGTAATCCGAACATGGGAAACCGGAAATCGAACGCGACGAACTCCGGGATGTCTCGTTCGAGTTCAACTCAGACTCACCCGGAACAGTAATTAAAGTAGATGCAAGTACGAACACATATCTTAATAATGAAAAGCAGCATTCTACTAACCTTGAAGTAAACTATTCGAACCAACAATCCATTGCAATCACCAGTCAATCTAAGAGAAACGAATTTCGATCTAAATCTTATGAAGAAAGGGTTAGATATTATAACGAACTTCGTGAAAGAATTTTTAAAATAGAAGAGCTTAAAATTTCAAATCAATCTAACAAATACAAAAAGATTCGTCTGCATTATAAAAAGCGAAGACTATATAAGCAGAACATCTCTCATAGCACGCTGAACAGCAACATAGATTCCAGACCTTATGCTACTGTGGACATTAGTGGGAAAGCAATTTCAGGACTTCTCGATAGTGGTGCATCTTTATCTTGCCTTGGTAAAGATTGCATTGATCTTGTGAAGGAACTAAATATACCTATTTTAGATTTCGATTCTTTCATTAGAACAGCTGATGGCAATAAACAACCTATTATTGGCCGTATTAATGTGGATATTGTTTACAATAACCGCTCTGAAAATATTGATCTGTATCTTATTCCTTCCCTGTCTCAAACTCTCTATCTCGGGATAGATTTTTGGCAAAAGTTCAACATTGCGCCACACATTCTGAGTGAACTTGATGAAACTATCAGCATAGCTAAACCAGATGCAAAACAACTAAAAGATGTTCCACAGAAGATAAAGTTAGAGGATTCTCAAAGCAAAAGGCTTGAAGAAGTAATTAGCAAATTCCCATCCTTCGCTGAACTTGGTTTAGGAAAAACATCATTAGAGATGCATGTAATTGATACGGGCAATTCTGAAGCTGTTAAGCAGAGGCATTACCCGGTATCACCAGCAATTCAGCAAATGATCTACAAAGAGTTAGATCGCATGATCTCTTTGGGAGTGATCGAAGAAAGTGTCAGTTCTTGGAGCTCACCGGTCGTTCTTATTCGGAAACCTGGTAAGAACCGACTGTGTCTTGATTCTCGGAGACTGAACTCGCTCACAAAGAGGGACGCGTATCCACTTCCGCATGTGGAGGGTCTGTTAAGCCGCCTCCGGGAAACACACTACATTAGTAGCGTGGATCTAAAGGATGCATTTTGGCAGATCCCTCTAGAGCGGACGTCCAGGGAGAAAACGGCATTCACTGTGCCAGGGCGACCACTTTATCAATTTACCGTCATGCCTTTTGGGTTGTGTAATGCAGCGCAAAGGATGTGTCGGCTAATGGATAAGGTGATCCCCAGTGCACTTAGGGAACAAGTTTTCGTCTACCTGGACGATTTGTTGATCATTTCCTCGGATTTCGAAAGTCATCTCACCATCCTAGACAAAGTAGCGGAATGCTTACGAAATGCCAATTTGACCATCAATATTGAAAAATCAAATTTTTGTTTTAATGAGCTTAAATATTTAGGATATATCGTCGGACAGGGTCACCTCAAACCGAATCCTGACAAGGTATCGGCTATAAAGGACTTTCCTATTCCTGCGTCTCAAAAACAGGTCAGGAGATTCTTAGGCTTATGTGGCTGGTATAGGAGATTTATACGAAACTTTGCTTCAATTGCTAGTCCCCTTACCGACACATTGAAAAAAAATAAGCCATTTGCGATGTCTCCTGAAGCCCTGATGTCCTTCGATGCTCTGAAAACTGCGTTAATATCTGCACCCTTGCTATCTAATCCTGACTTCACAAAACCTTTCACGATCCAAAGCGATGCATCAAGTTTTGGAATAGGAGGAGTTTTATATCAGCTCGACGACGAAGATCATGAAAAACCCATAGCATTCTTTTCCGAGAAACTAAACTCTTGCCAACGTAATTATAGTGTTACGGAGCAAGAATGCTATGCGGCGGTACAGGCAGTGAAAAAGTTTCGGCCGTATGTCGAAGGATCAGCTTTCACCATCGTGACTGATCACGCCAGCTTAAAATGGTTGATGAGCCTGAAAGACCTAAGCGGCAGATTGGCACGATGGTCGCTAAAACTTCAAGCATACGACTTCGACATACAGCATAAAAAAGGTTCACAAAACATTGTGCCAGATGTACTGTCTCGTGCTTTCAACGAAGAGCTCACTCCGAATCCAAAAGCTTATGCATTCATTGATCTCACATCTCCCGGATTTAAATCATCTGAGTATTTAGAATTAATTTCCACATTTGCTTTGAATCCAGAAAAGTTTCCAGATATTCGAATAATAGATAATGTGATATATAAGCGTTCAGTTCCCAAAGAAGGCAAACAAATTGATGGTGAATTTCAATGGAAATTGTGGATACCATCAGAACTAACACTGTCTGTTATCGAAAATTCGCATAATCCTCCAAATTGTTCACACGGCGGAATGTTCAAAACATTGAACAAAATAAAGGAATTGTTTTACTGGCCTAATATGACCAAACAGGTACATGACTTCGTACGTAGCTGTGTTATCTGCAAAGAGAACAAGCCACCTAATGTGACTTTGCGACCAGCAATGGGATCCTTTCATCAGATTGATCGACCATTCCAGAAAATTTACATCGATTTCATGGGACCTTATCCCAGGAGTAAAAATGGAAATGTGTTCATTTTTGTCGTATTAGACAGTTTTTCCAAATATGTTTTTTTCAAAGCAATGCGTAAAGCAAATACCAAAACTGTTGTTGAGTTCTTGGAACAAAGCGTCTTCCATCAATTTGGTGTTCCCGAATTCGTCCACAGTGACAATGGACAACAATTTGTTTCCAAACAATTTGAACAGTTCATGGCAAAGTATGGCTGCACGCACATTAAAAATGCTGTTTATTCACCACAGGCGAATGCATCTGAAAGGGTGAATCAAACGATTTTGTCTGCGATACGGAGCTATCTAAAAACTGACCAACGGGAATGGGACAAACACCTGCCTGAAATCCAACAAGCAGTGTGTACAACCATACACCAGTCCACAGGTACAACACCCTATTTCGCTTTGTTCGGTCAACAGATGAGCACGCACGCGAGTATGTATGCCCTATTGCGAAAATTAAAATCACTAGATGATAGTGAGCTTCAATGTCTACCTCCCAATAATAGACTGGAGTTGATAAGACAAAAGATCAAAGAGAACTTAAAGACATCGCATCTGAAGTGTGAAAAGTCATACAATCTTAGGAGTTCTAAAAACACCTTCTGTCCTGGCGAACTAGCATATAGGAGAAATTTTGTTCTGAGTGATGCATCCAAAAGTTTGAATGCAAAGTTGTGTGCTAAGTTTGTGCCATGTCGTATTGTAAAATCTGTTGGCAATTCTATGTATTTGGTAGAAAATCCAGCTGGGAAACAAATTGGTGCTTACCATGCCAAGGATCTACGAAAGTGACAAGCCAGATACATACTCTTATGCAACACATGCAGGGTCATGGGTCGAAAGGACATGCACATAGACAAAGATTTGCCTGAGATACATTTTCATGACTTTCTCGAACATGGAATGCACTCTAAACTCATGATTTTGTGGCGTATCTCACTAAAATGTTCGTTAAGTTTTAAAACCAACTGTCGCTTAAATTACCCTAGACATACACCGGAAGAGATTAGTGCAAACTCGACTTACTTTCCAGTGCAACTAGAAGTACCGACCATTACGATATTCCCAGCTTTGTCAAACGTCAAGTACTTATACTTGCAAGCGGGAGACAAGATCTCTTTTTTTTTGCTTGCCGACTTTCAACTGGACTGGTCGTGTACTCTGGCTGCTGTAAGTACTACAATTTTCACTGATAAGTCAGTATTTGTTTTAATAAATTGCAATTACTTAAACCAAGTATCACAGCAATACTTATTGAGATAAGATGGACGTATGTTTCTGGTAACGCCAGCCCTCAGAATTTGTTGGATGCTGAAATGTGCCGATGATAGACGCGGATTATCCGAATAACCCACGCGGTACGCTAAGACATCTCGAGGTAAAAAGTTGTCATCAGGTACCTAACAGCATTATCTAGACATTTATTTTCTTTATCTCTAGCAAACACCGATGCCCCTTAAAAGGTTTCTCGTGTGAAAACTGCGAAAAGCAAAAAAAATTGACTTCGCAGCACGACGAACAAAACCGCCACAAGCATCGATGCGTTTGGTTTCGAGAGCGCCGCATGCTCTGTCCATTTAAGTTTCCCCCATAAATTCATAGTGAATTCATCCACCCCAAGTACAAGAACTTGCTGGAACACATAAAATTACAGCAATCTACTCATTCCGCTTAACCAGAAGCAAATCCGCACAAAACCCAACATAACCTACAAACACACCAACCACCTACAATCAGAGACAAAAAGAAGCAAAATTCATCGCCAATTACCAAACCCATCAGTCATTCAATTACACCTGCAGTACACAACATCTTACCTGCATTGATCAATCAAAATCCCTTCAGTGAAACCCATACTAAAATACTTACCTAACAACCTAAATTTTCATATAAAACATGCAAACAAATATAGTGATTCATACATTCCCTAAAAGTTAAATAATCAAACAACTACAACTATCATATTTGATCATAATTATAACGTGTGATTCTGTGATTGCTTACCTGCTTAAAACTTACATATCTAATTACCTTGCTATTATTTTAATTCATTTATCCTAACGTAATACTTAAAATTAATATCAATTTGCCTACTTAACTTAGTTTTATATTATGTCAAAAGCCATATAACATTTTATATAAAAGTGATAACCTAAAACATAACCTAAAGAATTTGAAAGGTACATGCGGCGACTACTGAAATTTGTGCACAAACTTCGGAGCAACATACGCAACATTTAACTGTGAGTATTAATAAAATGTCTTTGGCTTAACTTGTTCTACCTATTACAATATCAATCTGTAAGTAAATATCTAAAACTAAAACTATCAAGTTGATTGAAAGTCCTAAGAATATTTATTGTTATCTATAATTTGAAGTCTTACAACAATCACGCTTACACATATACGAGTACATGAAACATAATTATTTGGCTTTACATTCATTTTCAAATTCATCTATGTAAGTTTCATAAATAATCGAATGAATCACAAGAGAATTATAATTTCCCCTCTAATCACGTTCATCGCATATTACGTTTCTAATTGCTAATTTTTAAGATCATACTGAATTTTTTTAAATAAAAGTTTAACTATAAAGAATCAAGTATTGTACTGCGCGAATTATTTTTCCAATATAGAAATTATTGAAGTTGAGGTACATGCCATGATAATGGCTTGGTAAATTGTTTTGTTTAGTCGTTGAGTGATGTGATCGGTGATATAGAAAAGATTGCTGTAGGGGCTTATCCACATCATGAAAGGCAACGGATTAGCCACGGTGCATTTGGCAATGACTATATGCAAGGGGAGGGTTCGCCCAGACGTCATTACATCGACGACGTCATAAACCACTGATATGTATTGGGTCATATAACCTTTCTATTGATTCATTTTAGTCTTCTATCAATTCTCTTTTCTGGCACGATAATTTTTTTGTAAGCATAGGTAGATTATAAGCAGGAAGATCCCACCCCACCGACGAGCTGATGCTGTGCAACCGCAAGCGTGCCACCCGCTGCTTCACAACCAAGGTCATCTTACCATCTCCTTTCTTGTACCCAAACCTTATGATGGGTATACCTACCGCTTATGCTTCAAATCTATGGCGGAGATCCCAAAACTGATAGGGACATAAAATTTCTAAAATCCGTCCACTTACACGCCCACAATTAAATAAAACTATTTTATGGAAAAGTCAAAGTTTGAGCTAGGAAACTGAAATTTATAATACATATAGACTCTCTAGGTGCCCTTTATACTTAAGTTAACAATTTTTTTAAATGCGCCTACCCACAAGCCAATGTGTTTTACAAAAGCTTCGTTTTTTCGATGTTATATAACAAAATATTCAGAGCGTTTTTAACAATTCAACCATACTTAGACTTTTGTCACGCCCCACTTATGAGGGATAGGAATAAGAATAGGGTATCCAACAGTTCGCCCAAGCGGACTGTAGCCCGATGTTTCGGCTAGCATAGCATATAGGTTTGTCGGAACCGATGTGACCTTGAGAGAGGATGACACCTATGGCGAAGTTGTTCGCATCTGTTGTTAGTATGAAGGGTTTTGCGAAATCCGGGTATTGTAATAAGGGGTCATTAGTCAGTATATTTTTGAAATTTTCAAAAGTTTTTATGTATTCATCCATGAGATTTACCTTTCTGTCTTTCTTGAGACATTGCGTCATTGGTTTGACAAGTTTAGCAAAGTCTTTGATAAACTTCCTGTAGTATCCTATGAGTCCAAGAAATGATTTAATCTGTTTTTGGGTCTTTGTGAACTGTTTTATGACTTGAATTTTATCTGGGTTTGGTTTAATTCCAATGGTCGTCGCGATGTGTCCTAGAAAAGAAATTTCCTTATGATGAAATTTTGATTTATCAATCTGAACTTTGAGATTATATTCGTGAAGTCTATTGAATATTTGCTTCAAGTTCTCTGTGTGTTCTTGGAGAGATGTGGAAAACACAATCATGTCGTCTAGGTAGACAAGACATATTTTACCCTGGAGATCTTTAATAATATTGTCCATCACAATTTGGAATGTGGACGGTGCGATTTTAAGACCGTAAGCCATTCTTAGAAATTGGTAATGTCCGTTTTCCACGGTGAATGCTGTCTTGGCAACGTCCTTCGGGTGCATCTCGTTCTCGATTTGGTGAACCCCGCTAGCCAAATCGAAGGTGGAAAAGTACAAACATTTTCCTAATTTGCACAATATTTCTGTTATATTGAAAGTAGCTATCTGTCTGAGACTGTTTTCTCATTTAACTTCCGATAATCGATGTCCACTTTTGTTTACCGCTTGCATCAATTTTTTTGGGAACCACCCACACGGGCGAGCTCCATGGTGATAGTGAGTAACTTGGTCGGTCGAATGATATTTTGTTGTAACATTTTGTCTATTTGTTTTTGTACCTCAGGTTTGTGAACATGTGGATTCCTATAGGATTTGGTATATATTGAAAATTCATCTGTTGTTGTAATTTTGTGTTTGGCACTGTTTGAAAAAGGGAGTGCAGAGCTCTCTGTGAAGAAAATATCACCGTAAGAGTTACATAGATACATTTTAGAAGGGTGTGTTTTTCTTCTGCATTGAGATGAGAAGCACGAATTTGGTTGGCAATGTCTATTTCTTTTGAATTTTCGTTGTATTCTATGTTCAAGTTATTAATTTCGTGATATTCGGAAGGGATATATTGTCTTACTTGAAGTGGTTGTTCTATTATATGATTGCTTTTGTTCACAACTTCCATCAGGCTAAACCAGTTGTTTCCTTCATATATTCCCTCGGAAATTAATAAGTGTGTCTCTATTATAATTTCTGTTGTGAAAATGTCGCAATTAGGGATATCGACTGGCAATTTAATAACTTGTTTTGAGTTAGGAGATATTAAGATTTTTCCGGAGGTGAAATTGGGTTTAAATCGAAGGGGTATTGTTGCCTTGTGATTAATATATTACTTCGGAGGTCTACTTTACCTCCTAGTTTTGTTAATGCGTCTATACCTAAGAGTCCATCGAAGTATCGGTGAAATTTAAACAAGAAGAATTTTTGAGTACCTACCGTTTTCTTGGAATTCGTAAAATATTAGAAGGGTGACTTGTCCGTTAAGATTGTATTTGCTTAGAATTGTTGTAATCCGGTTACATGATTAACGCTCGTTTGGGTGTGTGAATTCAGTGTTTAGAAAAGTGGAGGAGGCTCCTGTGTCTATGAGAAATTTGAGGGAAGGCCAAACGGAGAGGATATGTGTATATATGGGAGGATTAAACCATGTTTGTTAATGTCCAGGTATCCTGTTGGTTTTGAGAGGCGGGGGGCTGCACATTTTCAGTATCCCATGCATTAAAGGTGTCTAGAAGGTCATACATAGTCTTCTTCAGTGGAATCCTGATAGTGTTGGTTGGGGTATTGAGGGATGTTATTTGTTTGATTGACATCGTAATAGTGATCCAATGATTGGTACGTTTCTGGTATGGGTTCATTTGTCGTTATATTATAAACTTGTTAAGGTAACGTGGCAGATTGTTTGATCCTACATGTAAGACGCGTCTTTGTGGTTGAGGCGTCCATCGGTTCTACTTGGGGCGTTCTAGTTGGAATTTATGGAAAAGAGGGTAGGTATAATTTGTTGTTGTGTTCCGGCCTGTATTTGCGGAAAAGGGGGTCGGTTTTGTTGTGGGTATCTTCAAAAGTGTTGTTGTGGAAGGTATGAAGGCTGTTAATTAGTTTGTCTTTTTGGAAAAATTCCGTATGGTTGAGTGAATTGTCCTTGGTTATTTGGGAATCTGGGCGGTTTCTGTAAGAGTTTATTTGTGGTCTATGGTTACTTGCCTCTGGTAGTTGGGGTTCAGTTGGCTTTTGTAAGGTTTGAATGTTGAGGTATTTTGGAAAAGTTTAGCTTTTGTATAAAGAGTGTTTCCTTTATTCAAAATGATAAAGCTGTAGGGAGAGTCTCATGTCTCATCGCTCTGACGACAGATCAGATGGATTCTTTAAAGCTCTATAAAAATACGTTCAAGCACATTTCACTATAAAGGATTTGTTTTGCTTTTATAACGTTTTGATCCTTTTCGTGGATTAAAATTTTGTTGAGGCTTGAATTTCGATTAAGCTACCGTAAAATTCTTTGGTGGATTTTGTGCCTTGGCGCAGATTATGAAGATCTCGTATAGGTGTTGTTTCTGTTCGTTTGTCTATTCGTTTGTCTGAGTAGTGAAGGATTAGGTTATATGGGTTTATAGGTCCCGTACCAGTGTTCATATTAAGGTTGGATGCAGTGGAAGGGTTATTTTGGATATTAAGTTGTGGTGTGGAAACGAATTTTATATTTCTACTGAACACAGAAACTTCTGCAGCCATCGAATCTAAGCTTAATGTTCTTCTAGGTTTATTATAAGGAAGGCGGTATCGGATTTTTTTATGCATATGGACAATATTTAACTTTACTTAAATGAGCCTAAGTATTAGCATTCTGCTGTCGATGTTTGTATTCCTTGACGAGCAGGCCTGTTATGTTGTTTATTGTAATGTCTATGTTTCTTACTTATTTATAGGGACAAAATTCAACTTTACTTACATGAGCCTAAGTATAAGCAGTCTGCTGTCGATGTTTTTATTCCTTGATGAGCAGGCCTATTGTGTTTTTTTATTGTAATGTCTATGTTTGTTACTTATTTATAGTTCTTGGTTAATTTTACTCTTTTATATATTTTTGTTCTTAATTATTTTCGCTTTCCTATGTATATTCTCTTCTATTTATATATTTTCTTAACTATTTTATTATGTTATTTATGGTTTAGAACTTAACTATTCAACTTATTTATTTATTTTTGTTTCAGTTGTGTGCGTTTTTTTCGGTTCTATTCGTTTATATTTATGTTTAGCTTTTAACTAATTTATTTGTGTTTTCTCTTATTTATATGTTTTGAACTTAACTATTCCACTTATTTAATATTTTGGCTCCCAGTGTCGAAGGAATCCAAAATTCCACGATATATGTGTAATGTGTCGGGGGGTTCTTTTAGCATCTATTCTAGACACACACAAACTTTATGGTGCAAAAAAAAAGAAGAGAGATCTGAAAGAAAAAGAGAAAGAAAAAGAGAAAGAAAGCGGAAAGGAAAACCAACCACATACACTTGCTGGGGATTCAGATGGTCGAATACCTTGCCCTCCCAACCTTTGACGACCACATTCCATACTTATATGTGTCGTCCCACCAACCAATAAGAACACCACACCATTTTTTGTTTAAGTTACCATTATAAATGAATTTATTCTATCATATTATTAAGACAAAAATTCTAATCAAACAAAATTAATACACTTCCCTTTTGGATCATAGGCAACACTTTAATTTAGCTTAATGTAGCTGCTCCTTTTTGATCCACTTTAATTCTTTTATTCCCTTAAGGGGATTTAGATCAATGGTTTGATATATATACGAGTACATACCATACATAGATACAGTAATTTATCCGTTAGTTAAACTCGGCTACTGCCGTTACCAACTCCAACGATGATAGATCTATCTTCGGGTGGGGTGGATCTGAAACGAGAACTTATGCGAAATTTTTCCCTAAATTACCAATGAACAAATAGTTCGTACGACTCGGAGGAACACTCTCCACTCCGTTAGGATTCTGGGGTGTATATATATATATATATTGTAGATCGTTAAGGGCAATACAAATCTATATAAGGTGAGCTTATTATAGATAGTCTTATTGTATTTACGTAATTAATAGTATTTTATGTTAAAGGCATCTAAGTATTAAATTAATTATAAGCCAACAGTAAGTATTGTAGATTAATTTAAGTTTTAAAGGTAAGTAAGTTTTTTTATTAAGGGTAGATAAATTGAATGTAGCAAAAAAAACGTAATTAAATTTTATGTATCTAAATTTAAAGGTAAATAATTTTAATGTAATTTATTTTTAAGTTCACTTAATTTATTTGTAACTTGCTTAAAGGTATCTAAATTTAAAGGTAAGTAATTTTAATGTAGGTAAATATAATAAAAAAAAATCATGTTTCAATATGACAAAAAAAATCTTAATATAGGGTACTTAAATTTATGGTCGTCTCCTGTGTTACTGCTGCGGCTCTGGTTCGGCTGGTCGTGGAGGCGGCGTCCGTATGTGTACGAACATGGCCAAATATGACATTATTAAATATAAATTATTTTCAGCACCAGGTGAGTGAGGTTTTAGTCGTAATTGTAGCTTAGTCACTAATTTATTAGGCACTAGTTTTAGTTTATACGTTTTCTTATAGGCCCAAGGCTTTAAGGTATATATAGTTTAAGCTTAGTCACTAATTTATTTATTTAATAGGAACTATTTTTAATTAAGTATATACTTTAATCTAGTCACTGTTTATTTTAGGTAGATATTTTATTTCTAGTCATTACTTAGAGTTAATTTGGTTCTATGCATTTATTTTATTTTTTGGTTTTAATCTAGTCACTATTTATTCTATGTAGAAATTTCTAGTCCTTAGCGGTAATTGTTCTTAGTCACTAGGTATTTATTAAAATTAGTAGGTATCTAGGAGCTAGGGTTTTATTTCATGTATTTAGTCACTAATTTTAATTAATAAACATTTGTTACGGTACTTATATATTATTAAGGCACAAGCCAACTAAGATTTAATTTTTATTGCGGCTCACGCCATCTTAAATTTAGATTTTCGGCACTAGCCATCTTATATTTAATTTTTCGGCACTTGCCATCTTAAACTACGGCACACGCCAAATTATTTTATTTGCGGCACTTGCCAACTTTTTTTTTTGTTGTGGCACATGCCATTTATTTTTCACTACATTTTAAATAAAAAATTTTTTCCCGAACTTTAAATCCACTTACTTCCAGAGGTACAGAATCAAAAAAACTATCAATGACCGACGCGCAACACCCTTTTTATACACCTAGCCTTGCCGAATCTTTCGGTACCCTGTTAACGCACTAAAGTTATTTTGGAGCAAACTTTGTTTACGAACAAAATTAGTTCATAAACAAAGTACCGATTTAATCCCGCATGCCCTATGTTTTGCACTCGCTAATCCCTAAATCTAAGGACCATCCAAAATTCATTTGTCCCCTCCCCCTCCATATCATCAAATCAGCTCATACACCAGATGGCGAGTGCACTCAAGCTGTGCTTGGTACATGCGCATTTCATTCGCATGGTGAACATGGAGAGACAACTTTCCTGGTGTGGAAGCGTGACTTCGCCTCTCTTGCTATTAATTTTTCTTACTCGCTCTCTGGAGTGGTGAGTTCAGAGGTCTCTGCCATGAATTGTTTTCGCTAATTAGATTGGGTCTTGTTTCTCCACCATTGAGCGGCCAATGAAATTCGGCTTTAAAATAAATAAATTAGTTTCCATGCACTTGGGTTGCTGGATAGGTGACTCTTACTAACTTTGCTAGTGTGAGTGCCATTGTCACTCTGGATACTCACATAGAGTTGCAAAATTGAATTTATTGTGGCCACAGAGGCAGAGTAGGTAAACAATTTTATGAATGTTAATATTTATTGGCCCAGCAGTATGTTAGTTGCAAGTTAAGACATAACTCCGTACTGGTCGAAATACTGGGAAACGAATTTCTGCCCATTACATTATGTATCATGTACCACTAACAATTACTTATTGTTACGATACAACTATGTACATTTATCTACACCGGACTACTCGACTGAGCCAGTTATGTTAGAAGCTTCAGCAGAGCTTAAAAAAACAACTTTTAATTTCTGATTAATTTAAATGAAACCTAGCTATTGCAAATGTGATTCCATGAACTTCAAATTAAAAGCACAATCAATTATGTTTATGTTGCGATAATGGGAGTGCAAAGTGTAATTGGAGTGCGTTGCGGCTTAGGGTGCGACAGGGGGATGTATGGCTGTCGTAACTCCCGCGCTGTATAGCTATTACACTATAAGGGTCCTAATAAATCCCAATAGTGCGTGTATATTATAAAAAAAAACAAAGAAGGTGCAGAATAGTCTCCTCCTCGTCCATGCAACTTTTGCAAAAATCGTTTGAATATACGCCAATCCTTGCAGGCTTGCATATGACACAGTTTCCAGTAATGACACTTAAAGAGATAAGACTCTTAGAGCGTCGCAGGCCCAGCTTTGGCCAGATCTGCTAGACATGTATTCCCACATGTCTACCTAAGTATTGTGCTCTCGATTGTATCTAGCTTAAATATAAGCTTGCATGTTCTGATCGGTATACCTAAGGAAACTTTCTCAGATAGCAAATGTAGAGCAGTTCCATATTTAGCGAGTTCATCAGTCCTACAATAGTTCGCCGGAATGCCCCTATGGAATAGTTCAACGGGCAATACTTCAATGTTTAAAAGCTATGCCATTTCCTTGGGAGATGTTGGACCGTCTAAGACTACAATGGAGTTTATAGAGACTGATTCCAGGGACTTGGCTATCGGAGAAAATGCGGATATTATAAGCTGATGTCACGTTTTCTTTAACCCAAGATAAGACCTTTTAATCGACATAATTTCCGCGTGGAACATGATACCGTGCTTTGGAAGACAGAAGCAGAGACTACGATTACCACCTACCCCATTATTGGTTTTTAATACGTCGGTGTAAAAGCATCATCATCCCAGAGTAACCTGTAGGGAATGGTTACTTGGAAATTATTAGCGAAATCGTAAAAAAGAGGCTGGCAACTTCTGGATCACACAAATGCAATGACACCAGCATATGCTGGCCTCCGTGATGGAGTGATCCGAAAGCGAGAGGTCCGCCGATGTACATTAAGTTCAAATCGACGAACCCTATAGGCGGACCAGGAGGGATCCAGTGAAGTGGGAGAGTTATGATCCTCTTAATCCTGATCATAACCGAGAAGGAAGAACAAGAGCATTTACTAGTGATTTGGCGCAGCTTCCTTCAATTTGTATTGAATGATTGAATTTACAACAACAGGAACTTGTGGTTGCTATCACGTGAAACGAGGCTGTATGTACTACGATGTTTTACGACGTTTCACATATGTTATTCAAATTACATTTTTGAGGTGCTGGCCAATATTTTATTGATTCTTCTCGAAAAATTTGACGCACTTGGACTCGAAAACAAGTTCAGTACTGCTTGAATGGGCTTTGATTCTTTACCGATGTTAATGAATAGATTAACAATTTTCTAAGCTCTATCAATTATGTTATTGTTTGGGTTGGGTCCGTTTGCTCGCATATCAAAAGCCCGCACACGAACGCCCGCACACGAATGCCCGCATATCAAAAGCCCGCATCCCAAAAGCCCGCATCACAAAAGCCCGCACCACAAAAGCCCGCATGTCATGGGGAAATATGAAGTTCCCCTTAAGAAAACTCTTTTCTGTGATTCTCACAAGATCGAGTATCTAACATTTTGGAAATTGAAGTAAACCAATCAAAACTCTTATAGAAAATATTTTGTGGCTTCGAAAATGGCGTGAAGTAGTTATTCACCACACTCACCTCTTCCCCTCTTTTTTTTTTGAAAACGTGTAAAATCTCTTAAAAATTTTTTGCTCGTCCTAAAAAGAACCGATTTATTTACCATATCCACCTCTACCCCTCATTTCCCCTCCTAAATTGAAATTGGTCAATATCTCTCATTGAATATTTAGTCGTCCTAAAAAGAACGATTTTGGTTCATAGAACCCAATACACAAAATCACTTCACTTGCACTGTTTTGGGAGCAACCGCACTGCTCCAGGCATCGTCGAAGAATGCGACAATTCAGAAAAATATCACTTCTTATATACACTTTGTCGAAGACATTTCGAATTGATAATATTTGTGACAACCAATCAAAACTCTTGCAGGATATATTTTACACAACTTCCCTCTCCGTGATTCTCATGATTTCTTGTATCTTACAGATGGATTTCTGTGTGAATTCAATGGATTTTAAATGTACATTACTTCTATTTTAACACGCAATTGTTTAGGAAATAACCATAGCCCAAGTGCGGATAGTACATGTGTTGAATAGATGCTCTTACCATTGAAAAATAATAGCATTCCTCCCAATAAAAGAGAAAAAAGTTCATAAAATGGAAAGAATTTGTATACATTTGATTAAAGCAGACCGCAAATCATGCGAGTAAAAGGAGTTCATATTTGGAATTATTCGTTTATTTAGTGGAAAAACCAGTTTAAATCCTAAGATTCCGCGAGCGGGCTACATAGACCCGACATGATGCGCATAAATTCGCCTTATCTTTTCAATTCGGCGCTTATTTGCATTGTTTAAATACACTTTTTTTGTTTCTTTTTTTTTACATTTTTTCATCCTTTTTTTCTATTCGAAACTCTGAAAATAATGAAGAAGGAAATCCTTTTAGTAATCATTTTTGCCTAGGTGGCCCGCTTCGCGGGTTCTTAGGATTTAAACTATCTCTCCGCAGGGTTTAACACGCTCACGCAACTTCGTTGCTCCGCTAAGGGTATATGCTTATTGTCTGGCAGGCGCCATAAACACTTACAAATAAGCGTCAAATTTCATAGATAATGCCATTTAACTCGCATCATTTTTGTTGTGAGTGGCCCGCTTCGCGGGATCTAAGGGTTTCAACTATCTTTCCGCAGGGTTTAGCACGCTCACGCAACTCCGTTGCTCCGCTAAGGGTATATGCTGGTTGTCTGGCAGGCGCCATAAACACAAGCAAATAAGCGCCGAATTGAAAAGATAAGGCGAATTTATGCGCATCATGTCGGGTCTATGTAGCCCGCTCGCGGAATCTTAGGATTTAAACTGGTTTTTCCACTAAATAAGCGAATAATTCCAAATATGAACTCCTTTTACTCGCATGATTTGCGGTCTGCTTTAATCAAATGTATACAAATTCTTTCCATTTTATGAACTTTTTTCTCTTTTATTGGGAGGAATGCTATTATTTTTCAATGGTAAGAGCATCTATTCAACACATGTACTATCCGCACTTGGGCTATGGTTATTTCCTAAACAATTGCGTGTTAAAATAGAAGTAATGTACATTTAAAATCCATTGAATTCACACAGAAATCCATCTGTAAGATGCAAGAAATCATGGGAATCACGGAGAGGGAAGTTGTGTAAAATATATCCTGCAAGAGTTTTGATTGGTTGTCAAAAATATTTTCAATTCGAAATGTCTTCGACAAAGTGTATATAAGAAGTGGTATTTTTCTGAATTGTCGCATTCTTCGTCGATGCCTGGAGCAGTGCGGTTGCTCCCAATCCAGTGAAAGTGAAGTGATTTTGTGTATTGGTGGTTCTATGAACCAAAATCGTTCTTTTTAGGACGACTAAATATTCAATGAGAGATATTGACCAATTTCAATTTAGGAGGGGAAATGAGGGGTAGAGGTGGATATGGTAAATAAATCGGTTCTTTTTAGGACGAACAAAAATTTTTTAAGAGATTTTACTTGTTTTCAAAAAAAAAGAGGGGAAGAGGTGAGTGTGGTGAATAACTACATCCCCCTCCATATTACTCGGAACAAATATTTCTTTCAAGCGATTTGATTGGCTTTAAAAATTTTAAAATTGAAGTGATGAGGTGAATAACAAAACAATAAGCCCGCATTATATGCGGGCTAAATCTGTAAATAAATTGTGCGGGCTTATGGCATGCGGGCTTTTGTGCTGCGGGCTTTTTTATAATTTGGCGTGCGGGCTTTTGTTACGCGGGCTTTTCATATGCGGGCTTATAGGGGTTTCCCGTTCAGTTCTGCTTGAATGGGCTTTGATTCTTTACCGATGTTAATGAATAGATTAACAATTTTCTAAGCTCTATCAATTATGTTATTGTTTATTTGGTTTCTTTCTTTTGATGAAATGAAGTTAGGTAGGTAGGTAGGTGTGGTGGTTTGATAAAACAAACCCAATTAGCACCGAGTGCCGTTTTGTAACCACAAACTCACGTAAACCTGGGTATTATCGATTGGTGGGGGAGGCTAATCCAACCTGCGGAGTTCAGGAAAGATATCAGTTCCTTGATACTTTTCTCAGAGACTTCCTCAAGTGAATTGAAGAAAGGGCTTCCCAATGTTCGTAGTCTGGTCCTAGCTAAAGCCGGACATGAGCATAAAAAGTGAATTAGGGTTTCTTTTTCAGTTGTCACTTTGCAACTGCGACAGTGTGTATTGTATTGGATGCCCAGCTTGGTCGCATGGTCACCTATAGGCCAGTGTCCCGTGATGATCGCTGTTATTCTTGCGATATCTTTTCGGGTTTTACCTAGAGAGTCGGTTGTTTTTGCCTTGTTGTAGTTTGGTCACGTTTTTCTGGAAATGACGCATGTAGTCAGCCTGCTCCATCTGAGGTTGGCTTTCTTGAGGTATTCTGTGGTGATATTTGAATTAACTGCTCCGAGCGGACTATGGACTAGTTGCGCCAGAGAGCAGTGGAGAGCTGAGCCTTGCCTGGCCAGTTCGTCGGCATGTTCGTTTCCATAAACGTCACTGTGCCCTGGAACCCAGATCAGGGTAACTTTGAACTTATCAAGCAGTGCCAGCTTATTACCGCATTCTAGTACTAACTTAGAAGATATAGTGACCGAAGCGATCGCGTTAATGGCAGCATGACTGTCAATAAGTATGACGATCCTTTGCCTCGGTGTTATGTTTGACTGAAGTTTGATCTGGCGATAGGCTTCACGGATAGCCAGTAGCTCCACCTGGAATACGCTTGCAGTATCCGGAAGTCTGTACGATTTTGCGATGTTTAAGGATTCCGAAAAAACTCCCGCACCCACGCCGCAGTTCATTTTTGAACCGTCGGAATTGTTTGATCGAAATCCCTTGTCACTTGTCCATTTTGCCATTCTGATCTAGTAGGGATTTGAACGACGAAATGTTTTGTGAAAGACATTCTGGGAATGATGTAGTCTGTTGAAGGCGGAACTAGTTATCTAGGTAGAGAATCTAGAATACTACTGTGGCCGTAGGGTTTCGCAGTCCAGCATCCAGACTCTCTGAGTCTGATCGCGCTGTGTGCTGTGATGTTTGTTATATGTAGATCAAGAGGTAAAAGGTGAAGTAAGACTGTGAGTCCGTCTGACGGTCTTGACCGTAGAGCTCCCGTTGTTCCTATGCATGCCGTTCTTTTTACCTTATTAAGTTTGGTAATATTGTACTTTTTCTTTCGAGCCGGCCACCATACTATTGACCCATACGTGAGGATTGGTCGTACCACGGCTGTGTACATCCACAGGGTCAATTTTGGTTGCAGGCCCCACTTTTTTCCGAAGGATCTGCTGCAGGCATTGAAGGCTATACATGCCTTCTTTACCCGTTGTTCTATGTTTATTTTCCAGTTGAGTTTAGGATCTAGGATAACTCCTAAATACCTGGCACTATTTGAAAGGGGTAGGGGTGTGCCGTTTAGGCGAGGAAGCGTAAAGTCAGGTATGTTGGTTTTGGTGGTGAAGAGCATCAGCACAGTTTTCTCCGGGTTGACTCCCAGACCGCACTTTTTTGCCCAAGTGCTAACTTTGCTTAGAGCACTCTCCATGATTTCACAAATCACGGAGGGAAACATTCCTGACACCAATATCACCATATCGTCGGCATACCCGACTACCTTGATTCCTTCTCTGTCTAAACTAATGATAATTTTGTTCATTACTAGGAGCCAGAGTAGGGGTGAGATGACTCCTCCTTGAGGTGTTCCCCTCCTGGCATATTTGGTTATATTGCTATTTCCTAAAGCTGCTTCAATGTTTCTAGTGCTGAGCATGGAAACAATCCATTGACTTAGATGGTTTACTATTCCCAGCTCCCTCAGGGACTCTAGAATTGCTTCAGTGTGTACATTGTTGAAGGCCCCTTCTATGTCTAGAAAGGCAGCCAAGTTATACTCTTTGTAATGTAGGGATTTTTCTATCGTACGCACTACCTCGTGAAGAGCTGTTTCTGTAGATCTTCCCTTGAGGTAAGCGTGTTGAGATTTGGAGAGGAGTGAAGCTTCTATTGTCCCTCTCAGGTGGTTGTCTAGGAGACGTTCGAGCGTCTTCAGTACGAAGGAGGTCAAACTAATTGGTCTGAAATCTTTCGCAGTTTCATGACCGCGTCTACCCGCTTTTGGAATGAAAACAACTCGCACTCGTCTCCAAGAATAGGGTACATGATTGTAGAGTATACAGTTCCTGTAAATCGATGTGAGCCTTGGAATTGACAGTTCCAGAGATTTCTGGAGCATGATGGGCAGAATGCCGTCCAGGCCAGGCGATTTAAAGGGAGCGAAGCTGTTTATTGCCCAAGAAATGTTTTCCTCGGTAATAATGGATGTTATATTTTCCCAGGCGTCGGGTTGCGTGCGTTGTGAGCTGGATGACTCTGCACCGTAATCATTGCATCCGGGAAAATGGGTGTTTATTAATAGTTATAGGGATTCTGCAGTTGACTCAGCCCATTCTCCGTCCTCCTTTCTCAGAAGAGATGGGTTGGAGTGTTCTTTGGAAAATATTTTGCTGAGTCTTCCGGAGTCCTTGAGGGTTTCGATGGATTGGCAGTACTCTATCCACGACTGTGTCTTAGCCGTTCTAATAGAGTTCTTGTAGATTTTAAGGTAATCTCGGTAGGGTTGCCAGTAGTTGCATTTATGGCAGATGTTAAAGGTTTCTCTAGTCAATTTTCTGAGAGCAGAGAGTTCCTTGTTCCACCAAGGGGGGAATGATTTTTTGCTATATTTGATCAGACACGAGACTTTGTACGCTACGTAGAAAGCTTTTTCAAAAGTCTCAACCTTTGTGTCGAGTTCTGAAGTGGAGATAAATTTTTGATTGGGGGTCTTGTGTAACCTAGTCTTAATAAGTTAGTTAAACTTTGCCCAATCGGTTCTTTTGGGGTTTCGAAAAGGTTTCGGGATCTCTTCAGCGAGATCTATGTCGAAGAGTATGCAGTTGTGGTCTGAGAAAGATTTTTTACTGGATACCCTCCAATTTTTAACCTTCATAATATTGTTATTATTACAGAGCGTAACATCTATAACGTCTTCCCAGCCGTTAAAACTGTCCGTACTCGGAACGATAAAGGTCGGGGTGTTACCTTTGTTACATATTAGTAGGTTATTTTCAATTATATAATCAAAAAGAGACTCACCGCGTTCGTTGGACTCCGAGCTGCCCCATAGCACATGCCTGGAGTTTGCATCGCAGCACAGCAGCAGGTTGGTCCTTGTTGTTGTTATGACGGTTATCATTGCCTGAACTTCTTCCGGCGGTACTTGCCGGTCGTGTACCATGTAGGCGGATGCGATTAGCAGGTCGCCTCCTGTGTTCTCCATCTTAACAACTGTTAGATCGGTTGAGCTAAAATTTGGGCATAGAAAAACTTTAATATGCTTTTTAGCTAGAATGCAGGTTCTTGGCTTACCATGGTTATTATTGTTGCGGTTGTAGTAGAGGATATATCCGGTGTCGTTTAGGCCTTTTATATTGGGCCCGTTCACCTAAGGTTCTTGCACAATGCCGATGTCGATGTTTTCCTCTTTGAGGAAAACCATCAGGTTATCTGACGCACAGACTGAGTGCTTCAGATTAATCTGTACGACTTTCAGCATTGATTGGTTTCGGGTGTTTGTTCGGTTACGGTGGTAGTACGGCTCGCCTCGATCCTCATGTCCTCCAACAGCTTGTTGGCATCGTCGACTTCATCTAAGTCGGAGCTTGCAGCCAATCTTTTCTATGTGATCTGCGCTCTCTTCCGTCACCATTATTAGGAAGGATAGGGTGTTGTTGTGAGGTTCCTCAGCCTTGATGACTTTCCAGTCATCCATGGGAACCGCAGGGTTGTGGAGCTTGAGACAGTTGATTAGCTTATCACTGTCGATGGTCATATTTGGCAGCCAAATGAGAATTCTCGGTCTCCTCGGAATCTCTCTGGCCAAGATCAGCTTAAGCTTTAAGCCGGTCCAGTCGTCACGGATCTTGTGAACGCAGCCGCTTAGGAATTCCTTGGAGAAAGCGTCTTCACACTTGATTACCCTGTAACCTCTTATGACTTCAGCTGAGTCAAAGCAGGAGAGGGGTCCGCCTTGGTTATTTAAGAGATGGTCCATCACCATCTCGGAAAGTTTATTTTCAATGGCACCCCACACGTCAGCCACTGTCTTGGCGCTGGTAGAGAGTTCATCCACCAAAGCGACTTGTAGGTCGTCTCTGACAACCTCACTGACTGTTCGTGTCATCTGGGGTGCTGAGATTGGGTTGTGGTGCTTGGCGGTAGCCAACTTAGCAACTTTGCTTCTTTGAGGGTCAGCCTTGACCTCCTCTTGTGAGCGGTTGCGTTTAGTTGTTTCCGTCTTGCGTGGTGGTAGCTCCCTGCGATTCTTGATGAACTCATCAATAATCTGCTGGTGCTTGGTTTTTCAGCCAGGTCCTGCGGAGTAGCCGTGCCGGCCTCTTCCTTAATCTTACCCAGAATGAATATGGCCCTCTGGTACGCGCTCTTTCTGCGATTACCAGCTGATTTGTGGGTATTTACCGCACGCTTTTGGGCACTAGGTCGAGTGTCCTGCGCAGCAGGTGTAGAGGAAGTAGATGGTTTGTGGATAGCAGGTGTACTTTGAGTAGAACTCCGCTCAGAGTCCCCGCTTCCCACGATTGTCTCCTGACTGGAGGCGAGCAGTTCATCTTCTGATGAAGTGCCTGGGTCTTTATTTTTTTTTTGGTTTTTTTTTCATTTTTCTATTTTTTCTGTTGTCATTTGTTTGTTCATTTTTTTAATTTTAGGTCCCACGAATATGTCCGGAAGGTTTGGTCCGTCCCGGCAGAGCCGACTTACCGGGATAAGGCACTTGAATACAACCGGCCTTGCCTGGGCGTCGGAGGGGACCGTAAACGGCCAGTTCTCTTTAACCACTATCTGACCATGCAGCCCTCGGCACGGGGCGACACCTTGGCTTAAAAGTGGGATTTAGCTAGGGTTTATTCCCTTCCAACACTCTGACCCAGAGTTAGTTTTGGTCCACGATGGGTTTTACAGTGGAATTTTGTTGGCATCTTCACTGCTATGACCTCATTACCCCGTATCGCGAATCAATGTGGAACTTACATTGCATCGTACCGGGGCATCCCCTTATCCGCCACCCAGGGGACGCGCCTGGTAGAGGACCTACCCCCCCCCCCCCCCCCCCCCCCCAACCCCAGAAATGAAGTTACTTTTATGCCTTAAGTGTCAAATAATCCCGCATTTCAACTTATATTTCACTGTTTGTGTGTTTACTTATAAAAATAGAGGGTTGTTTTGAAATAACCAATATATCGTCATAGAGATCATAATCTCTATTGTAATGAATAAACAAATATCCTAATGTAGAAGTGTCCTCCAAAATCAAGCTGACTTCCATTTTATATACACTTATGCTTATCTCGAAAGCTTTGCTATATAGTCACATTGTCTTAATCCAATTTTCATTCGTTTTACTTTTAGATATACATCGAAATTTCCAAGCAAACAAAGTGACGTTATCATTATCTGCGCTTTCTGGAACCGAAACATCTAAACGTAGCGTACTTGGCAGTTGCAAAAATATTTTACCTAAATATGCTTTGGTCCACCCTTAAGCCATAGCAAAGGCACTTAGTAGTTGTAGCTGAAAAACGATAAAACCAACAGATGGGAAAACATCCCGTCCGTTAACAAGACATCACAAAGGAAATAGTCAAAATTAAGGAGAACACGAGGCAAGCTCTGGACTATCTGACAAAAATTAAAAATAAACATGGCAAAAACGCAATCCTTATAGCCATGATAACAAATGTCAAGAGTATTAACCATAATTAAAAAAGAAACTGCTAAAACTATGTAGCCAGTGCTAAGGTAGGTCTTCAGATTCGTTAAACTCCAATCAGACAACAACGATAATGGCCAACGTTAGCCAACCAAATACTTCCACTACAACGAATGATAGCCCAAGGATACAGCAGATGCTGAAAATGGCAGTTAGCGCCGCAATTTCATTGCAGAAATCTGCTGAATACGACCAGTCTCCTGCAGTCGAGGCAACTTATGGCCCATTACCGACTAGTTCTGCACTGACACAGCGCTCCGTACCATCGAATGAGTACATCTTCCTAGAGGAATTGAACCTTGTGAATAATCTTAATTCATTTCTAACGAGAGAGTCAACCACTATTATGGTAACATCATCACCATCACCGACGCTACTCAACAATTTCACTGAGGACCGACTGTTGTTTAGCCAGCTGGATTCTGTGAATGAATCATTTATGACGAATCAAAGTAATAACTTAGGTGTAACAGCAGGAATACTGGAGCTTGAAGAACACCTGACCAGAGATTACATCTTCGATCGGACAAATGTACGAGTGATATTTATAACGCTGTATACATTGGTATTTTGTTGTTGCTTTTTTGGTGAGTAATAATTTGTTTTCCTAACAATTTTAAATTACGAAGGAAAATATCACGCATGGGTGGGGTGAGTTGGTTTTTATGAAAAAAGTATCTTTGTTGGAATTCTTGGTACAAGGTAAATGTTATAATTTTTCCTTTATGGAATTAGCAATCATAATATGGGAATGAATAGAACTTTTATTGAAAGTTTTTAATTTGAATAGAAATAATTTTTCATTTCCACGGCAGCTAGCTATAAAATTCTTATTATTAGACTTCCGGAAAAATTTGAATTTATTTATTTGGTAAAAATTGATCTGAATAGGTTATTATTATTTTCGTTGGTCCTCTGGCCATGAGAGTCTTTGTTGGATTTTGTTATTGTGCGTATGCTTGTATTTAGGTTAGGTAAGTATGCAAATAAACGGATGCCATTGTGAGTCTTTCTCCTCCAGTATTGCTGCGACTTCTGCGCCACTGTGGAATTACCCTGCTTCGATCTTCAATTGGCATGCTTGCAAATGCTCAGCTTGTAACGTTGGATGGGGAGGTGGTTAGGGTTCTTGATTTGCAAGAACCAGACACAACAATAAAGCTAAAATATATAAACCATTTAAATTTGGAATGCAGACGGAAGCTACTTCCTCATCTAAAAACAAACTCATATAGCTTGCGGGCAACTAGATGACATGTTGCCAGAGAACTTTTACCCCACTCCTTTGCATTGAAAGGGGAAATAGTTAGCATGATACGAGAATAGACGTGTTTTTTTTTCATATCGTCCGGTAAACATTTCTAAAGGCTATGTACCATAGTATTTCCAAACAAAATTGCGTGAAATCCGTTGACTAGTTGTTTTCGAAGTGCGAATACAAACCACTAAGCATACTTTATCAAGACACTTTGCTTAAATTGCATTTTCTGAATTTCTGAATTTCTGTCTTTCTCGCGATTTTTCATCGACATCATTCAACTTGCCGCTCAAATTGCAAACCGGTTGCATGTCTCTTGAAACTAACACCAATTCAATGAACACCCGTCCTAAGAGAGGAGTTGCAGCAGCGCCAACGTGTTCGTCGATATCAACACCAACACTAAAAGGCAACAGCACGCCAACATCCAAGTGTCCGCCATCAGCTCTAACCGTCTCTGATTTGGAAGAGAGGCTGAATAAACACACCACGAAGATTATGAATCTGTTCTCGACAGAAATATTAAATTTGCGCGATAGTGTCACCCAGCAAATTACGCAGATCGAACAAAAGTGGTTAACATACGTCCAAAAATTTGATCAGTCTCTAATTGAGTTGCAAAAACGTGTGGAGAACATGGAGTCACTCTCAACGAAATCCAATACATTTCAAGATGATCTCGGCGAGCTGAGGGAAGTTGTGATGACCTTGAAAGAAGAGACTTAGCCGCCGACGCTGTCCTGTTCGGAGTTCCCCAACTTCCGGAAGAGAACTTAAAGTCGATTTTTCATCATCTACGTCACTCTATTGATTGTATGCCACCTGTGCTGAAAAGCATTTTCCGCACAAACCAAAGAGATAGGAACAACGATCCCCCCGTCTTCTTAAAATTTGGATCCGCTCAGGAGAGAAATCAAGTCTTTAAAGCCATAGCCTTTGTATATAAACTTTATAGTATTATCTTTGTACAAGGTGGCGCAAAAGTTGTCAGGTGGCGCAAAAGTTGTCACCCGATGTTCTTTCGCTGTAACTTATTTTATGAATGAAAAACCTTGGTTCTGCTTTTGGATTATGTTAATTGGTGTCTTAAGTTTTTTCTGTGTAGTTAACTTCACAAATGTCAAAGTAGAATTTAATTTGCCGCCATTTGCAAAAATTATAGCTTCTTCCGATAGGATGATGACTTTTGCGCCACCTTGTATATAGACTCTATAGTAATATCATCAACACGAATTTGAAAACGTCGACCTCCACGAAAATGGCAACAAAACGGATAGCGATTGAAGGTTTGTGTGTGGTTTGTGCATTGAATAAAGAGACAAGGAATGGGCGCGTTCAATTTACAAGTCAACTACTAGTGACTACTATTTTACCTTTTCTCATTGATCAAATAACTCACGTGACCATCGTTTGGCAAGTGATAGACATTTAATTAGTAGTGAACTTGCAGTTTGAATTGAACGCGCCAAATAGCTCTTTTTCACACACACAGTATGTGTGAGTGAAGCATTTTTCTTACAAATTTTTGACATTAATCCCCACAGAGTCACCGAAAACTATGCTAAAAACTATGTGTAGAAAATCGCGCCAAAACAAATGGGGGACTAATGTCACTTTAACTCATTGACACTCAGGGATGTTATAAACAGTAATGCAAATTTACAGTGATGTTATAATTGGCATGGATATAACCTGAGGATTTTTAAATTTTTAATGTAGTGTTTTTGCTAAAGGTTTTGTTCAGTAAATTTCACTAAGTTTATATAATTGGCATAGCTTATAATTATTATTTATTTAAACTATAACGTCTCACGGAAATGAAAACTAATGGCTACCTTGTAATTATATGTGAACGCTCCCTTCCACTGAACTATATTTATAATAAGCGTGAAAACCGCATGTATTTTAATGTTTAGCCTGACATGAGCATATTAACGCCATTTTTGTTAATTCTTTCTTTTTCTTGTAACTCATTGCACGAGCAAATAAATTATCCTTTGAGCTTTGTAGAACGAATCTACTTTAATAAAGGAATTTATAACGATTTACGATCTCGTATTTTATTTCAATTATACGAAAATTAAAACTAATAATTTTAACGCAAACATTGGTGACCCCGACGTGATTTCGTCTAAGATCGAGTCACATCAAAATTTAAGCATTTATAGTGATCACAATCTACGTGATGATTTACGAAGACTCTGATGACCTTAAGTCCGATGGACAATCCAACTCCGCTGCCGACAAGAAATTTAAACAGTTGGAAGCTCTACGACTGCGGCGAATAGTGCCCATGGACCAAATAAAGCGTTGCCGCAAATTCGTATCCAGAGTCAAGGAAAATCTTGAAACTACATCGATTCCTGAATTAAAAACAAGAGCGAAGGCGTTGGATAGCGCCTACTCCAACTTCCAAAAAATACAGTTGAAACTTGAAGAAGGGGATCCCAAAGAGGTTACAACTTCCACGCGGTCAGACAATGAGGAATCATACTACTTGGTTTCATCATCGATAAGTGTTATGCTGAACAAACTGGAAAATCCCATTTTGGACTCCACAATTACAAATTCGACAGAGAACAGGTTTGATCCAATAAAATTACCCAACATTGAATTTCCAATTTTCACAGGCGATATTACTACATGGATGCCCTGGTTTGAAATATTCAATTCTCTAGTGCACACCAATCCTCATCTAAATAAACTTTCAAAGTTTCATCATCTGGTTAGTAAGTTAGGGGAAACAGCAAAATCATCCATCGAAAGCCTAAAAATTGTTGAAGATAACTACGAGGAGGCGTTGCAAATGCTAAAGGAAAGGTTTGAAAACAAACGCGTCATTGCTCAGGACCATCTGCACCGCATTTTCAATCTTCCAAAAATCATCAAGCCCTGTGCAACAGAGCTAAGGAATCTAATGGATAAAACAACCAACCATCTAACAAGCCTGAGGAATTTAAAGCGTCCGGTCGATCAATGGGATGATCTCATCGTATACATCCTTACAACGAAACTGGACAACACTACCGCCCAGCGTTGGAACGAAGAATCACCCGTTGACAGATTGCCCATCATCATAGAGTTCAATCAGTTCATCAAGAAACGATGCCAAATATTAGAAGGTAGTATACTTAATAATTCTCTATTTTATTCTAATAACTTATCACCTATATCTAAAAATATACCTTACAATAAGGGAAATGCGAACAGTCAACGCAGTGCTCAAAAGTCGTAGATTACAGCAAATCAACCAAAGCCTAAATTTTTTTTTTCGCGCGAACTGGTCATTTTATTTACAAATGCTTCAAACTTTTAAACATTCCACTCGCTGTCCGTTATCAGCAAATTAAATCACTTCATTTGTGCGAAAACTGTTTGAAAACAGATCAACACACATCATCAAATTGTTCCTCAAGTGGATGCCATATTTGTGGCCATAGGCACCACACATTAGGTCCGTTCGCGTACTTTATGTATAGAAAAATGAAAAGTGTCAAATCTCCAAAATCGAGAGAGAATCCTCTCATTTCTAAGAAAAGTACGCGAACGCTTTTGTGTAAAAACTTCTTAGTTTGGCTTGAAAAGAAGCAAGAGCTGTTTTTTTTTGCTGGCAAACTCATAGGATTTCATCATTTGACAGTTTTCATTTTCTTACCAGCCGAAATTCTGTGTGAAGAAAAATGAACGAAACTACATTTTTCTTTCGTTCATCTTTTTACCATTTTCTCAGTACGCGAACGCGTTTGTGTAGTTTTGCACGTAAGTTTATATAAATTTACGTGTGCATATTAGTTCGCGAACGGACCTATTATTGCACTCTGACAACAACTTCATCTCGCCGTCATCTCCTGCTACAGAGCAATTGCAACATGCTAAATGGGTTACTCAGTCCGCCGGACAAAATCCAACAATGCCAAGCACTTTAAAGGTAAACGCGACAGTATACAACCCATCGCCGTCCGGTATCAATACCCCAACCGCACTCTCCGCGATTTCATACGACGAAGCAAATCCGAATACACTGCTGGCTACTGCTCTGATTAATGTACGAAACTACTCCAATCAATTAGTTCCGTGTCGTGTTCTGTTAGATTCGGGATCGCAATTGAACCTTATTAGTGAACGGTTTATTCATCTGCTTGGCCTCAAGAAATATCATGCAAAACAATATATAAGTGGAATTGCACAAAACATATCGTCTTCTTCTTACAAGGCTACTCTCGTTATAAGCGCACGGTCATCAAATTACGAGACGTCAATTGAAACCGTCATATTGAAGAAACTAACTAATTGCATACCAGAGTACAATATCGATATCACAAATTGGAACATACCAAAAAACATAACCTTATCTGACCCACTCTTTAACATATCCCAAAGGGTGGACTTGGTTTTAGGCGCCGAATTATTTTTCCAATTAATATCAATCGGGCAGATCAAGTTAGGGCATTGTTTACCTGTTCTACAAAAAACTACTCTTGGATGGGTTGTATCTGGCCCCTACTAACACAAATCACAAAACCGACTACCCACTAGTTGTTTTTTTCATATAAGACAGGAGAATAACAATGACATAAATCTACATGAGCATCTTAAAAGGTTTTGGGAAATCGAAAATGGAAGTGAATTGTTAGAAAGCGAACGCAGATTACACACAGCTGAAATTGAGTGTGAGAGTCATTTCAACTTTAATGTTTGCAGACTAGAGAATGGTAAATTTCAGGTTCGCTTGCCATTTAGGGAGAATGCAGAAAAATTAGGGGAATCCTATTATCAAGCTGTTAATCGCCTAAAATGTTTAGAGAAAAGGTTTCGTAAGGACATCGGACTTCATCAGACCTATTCGGCAACCATTAATGAATTCCTGTCTCTGGGACATATGGAACATGTACCACTGGGGATTTCACAAAACCTCACTTCTTTCTTCCACACCATTGTGTGTTGAAACCATCCAGCTCAACAACAAAAATGAGAGTTGTGTTTGATGGCTCTGCCAAGTCTACAACGGGGGTTTCTCTCAATGACACTCTTCTCGTTGGCCCAGTTGTTCAAAATGACGTTTTCTCTATTATTGTTCGATTTCGATTATTTGCGTTCGTATTCACAGCCGACATATCAAAAATGTATCGGCAGGTCTTGATACACCCAGCTGATCGTTGTTATCACATGATTCTTTGGCGAGATAACGAAGCTGATGACATAAGAACGTATCAACTCACCACCGTTACCTATGGCACCGCTTCTGCCTCATATTTAGCCACAAAGGCTTTACAAAGATTGTCGGAAGTTGAGGGCCAACGCTTTCCGAATGCTGCTAAGGCAATTAACACGGATTTTTATGTTGATGACGTTTTAACTGGTGCGTCGACTCTTGAAGAGGCTTTAAAACTCAAACGAGAATTAATTGAGCTATTAGCTAGAGGAGGTTTTGTCTTGCGAAAATGGTGTTCAAATGAGGAAGGTCATTATCCTTGCAAAGGTTTTCATGCAGCAACTCTGGCGGCAAGGCTTTACATGGGACGAAAGCTTACCAATGGAATACCACAGCCGTTGGTTACGCTTCCGGGAAGAGTTAAATGATTTAGGCAAATTTGAATTCGAGCGAAGGGCCTTTCATGGCAAGGCAACGTTTCAACTGCACGCATTCTCTGACAGCTCAGAATATGCATATGGTACCTGCCTATATGTTCGATCAGTAACAGAAGATGGAAGGATAGTTGTCAAACTACTGTGTTCGAATTCGAGAGTGGCTCCAGTGAAAAGGGTTTCCATCCCTCGGTTAGAATTGTGTGCAGCAGTATTGATGGCTCGTCTTGTCGAAGAGGTACGACATATCATTAAGGAGGAATTTGAAAGAATTGTTTATTGGACCGACTCATCAATTGTCTTAAGCTGGTTAGCAGAGGAATCCTCAAATTTCGATACCTTCGTCTCGAACCGAATCTCTGCAATTCAATCTGTCTCGAATGTCAATCAATGGTATCACGTCCGATCCAAAAGTAATCCTGCTGATATTCTATCCCGGGGGGCATATCCGAAAGAGCTGCATAAATCTTGTCTATGGTTTTTCGGTCCAGATTACATAAAATCAGGTGAATCCAATTGGCCTATCTTTAATCCTTGTTGTGCACAACCGGTGGATGAGTCACTTCTTGAACGAAAAAATACAAAATCATTATTTCCGCAACGACTACGGATCCATTTATTGAAAAAATTAAATTCCACAACAATTACCTAAAAACGATAAGAGTAATACGAGTAGCTTATACTCTCAGATTTGTGCAAAACTGCAAGGCGCAACGTCAACATCTTAAAGGTAATTGCGGCGAACTTACTTCAAATGAACTTCAGAGAGCATTAAATTGCATAATATGGATAATTCAGCAACAAACATTTGCCTCTGAGGTCCATCAACTAAGCAGCAATAAGGCAATTCCTGGAAATTCTCACATTGCATCCCTTCGGCCGTTTATAGATTCAAGGGGCATTATACGCGTAGGTGGTAGAATATGTAATTCAGAACTAGGTTACGATGCTAAACACCCAATACTACTTCCTAAGGATCATGTTTTTACAGATGCGATGGTCCACTATTTTCATAGCAAATATTTACACGCAGGACCACAAACACTGCTCAGCCTAATTAGAGAGCAGTTCTGGCCGATTCATGGCAAAGCCATATGCAAAAGGATTTGTCGTAAATGTATACGATGTTTTCGCGCCCAGCCTTCATCAGGAAACACAATAATGGGAGACTTACCAATATCAAGAGTCAATCAATATCGGGCTTTCCTTAAGGTGGGAGTTGACTTTTGCGGACCATTCAAGATACATTTTCGTCGACGAGGAACAACACCAGTAAAGGGCTACGTGGCTGTGTTCGTGTGCTTTTCTACACGTGCGGTGCACCTTGAGGTCGCTGAAGATCTTTCAACTGTTGCTTTTTTATCGGCGTTAAAACGTTTTATTGGTCGACGTGGATACCCAGCTACAATTTACACCGATAACGCCACTAATTTCATTGGAGCACGAAATGAACTGTCATCCGTATACAACTTGTTAAACAACTCGGACACTCGTGACAAAATAGCTCGCACGTGCGCGGCAGACAATATAGCGTGGAAAACTATACCACCACGATCCCCGCATTTCGGCGGTTTGTGGGAGGCAGCCGTAAAATCTGCCAAATTTCACATGAAACGCATCCTGTATGATGCTTCTCTTACGTTCCAAGAATTAAATACGGTCGTTATCCAAATCGAGTCAATTCTAAATTCGAGGCCGATAACTCCACTTTCTGATGAACCCTCTGTTTTAACGCACTAACCCCAAGTCATTTTCTCATAGGTTGTCCTTTAGCCTGTTTGCCTGAGCCAGATGTGTCGGAGGTCAAAAATATCAATTCCTTGACTCGTTATCAAATACTACAATGGTATTTTCAAACATTTTGGAAACGTTGGTCAAGAGAATACCTCCAAAGCTTGCAGCAAAGATCGAAGTGGAAAAGCTCACGCTCCAGCTTCCAGATTGGAGACATAGTACTCGTCGTGGATAACAACCTTCCTCCACTTAGCTGGAAACTTGGCAGAATAGTACAAGCACAACCAGGAAAGGATGGTATCATCCGTGCAGCTACTGTTAAAACATCAGCAGGATTAATGCAGCGCGCAACAATAAAGTTAAGAAGACTTCCAATTAATATTGAAGGATGTGCATCCATTCAAGGCGGGGAGGATGTTCAGTAAATTTCACTAAGTTTATATAATTGGCATAGCTTATAATTATTATTTATTTAAACTATAACGTCTCACGGAAATGAAAACTAATGGCTACCTTGTAATTATATGTGAACGCTCCCTTCCACTGAACTATATTTATAATAAGCGTGAAAACCGCATGTATTTTAATGTTTAGCCTGACATGAGCATTTTAACGCCATTTTTGTTAATTCTTTCTTTTTCTTGTAACTCATTGCACGAGCAAATAAATTATCCTTTGAGCTTTGTAGAACGAATCTACTTTAATAAAGGAATTTATAACGATTTACGATCTCGTATTTTATTTCAATTATACGAAAATTAAAACTAATAATTTTCACGCAAACAGGCTTTATTCACCAGAAATTTTAAAAATTCCTTCTTTAAAAAACGTAAACAAATGGGTGTTGTAGGGCAAAGGGGACGCAAGTAATTATCTAGTTATTCAGTAATTTATGGCTTTTACTTTTCCGTTCGTGTTTAAGGTTTCCTCAGTGTGCATTCAAAAGAAATCTTTGGATATCTGCCCTGAACCTTAAAAATGAAGACATAACGATTCGTAGTGTTGTGTGTTCGAAACACTTTAATGCCAGCGATTTTGTTTTCAATGTGAAGAGGAAAAGACTAATGCCGTCTGCAGTATCATCTCTCGATGGAACCTCGGCCTATGAAAGGTATTATTGCTAATGTTGTGTAGGTCAAAATTTGTGTTATGCGTTTTGATATTTTCGCGTCAACTTCTGTCAGAAAAGAAAAGTTACTTACGCGGGCAAGACGATCAGGAGTGCTGAGCCAACCGAGCACACGATACACTGCACGCCGCGCAGAGTCTGACACGCTGAGCTGAAAGATATGAAGACGAACAACAAAAAAAGACCAACTTGTCAACTGAATACTGAAAGTATTTTATGCGGATTGATAAAGAACAGAGTACGCCACACAACCATTCGGGTTGTAATTTGTTCCACAACTGGTGTTGGTGATGGCAGAAAAAACTGCCTGAGTTCTCTTCGTTGGTTGATGGTCGCTTTGGTTGTGTGCGAGTTACAGATGTGGGGTTGTATGCGCTGCTGCCGCTGCCAACTACGGTTGCCATCTCAGAATATTGAACATCCTGCCCGGCTGACCAGGTATGGTCAGGACTATTCTAGGAGTTTGCACACCTTCTGTACCGGTCGGGTACATTCGCCAGTTGCGTGTTTGATCGTAACTACACGGATCAAGCCATCTTGCCCAGGATGTACTGCCGTGACTCGGCCGAGTCGCCAATGCGTTGATGGTAGGTTTTCACTGCGGATGAGTACAACATCGTGAATCGCCAGGTCCGTATTGCCATTATGCCATTTGGATCGTTGCTGAAGGGTGCTGAGATACCCGTCGTGCCATCAGTGCCAAAAGTGTTGTTGCATTTGCCGAAGTTGGCGCCAATAGGAAAGGCGATTCGTAGGGAAATCCGTTACAGGTCTGTCAGGTATTGCAATGATTGGCCTGCCAATCAAGAAGTCAGCTGGTGTGAGGGCGAGTTGACCATCCAATGAATTATGAAGAGCCACGAGCGGTCTTGAATTTAAGCACGCCTCCACATGAACCAACAAAGTGTGTAATTGGTCGTAGTAGACTGAACGGTTGCCAATAACGCGAATTAAATGCTTCTTAGCAGATTTCACTGCTGCCTCCCATAACCCACCATGATGGGGTGCTCGGGGGGGTATAAAATGCCATTATGTACCCTTGCTCGCCAGTTGTCGCTGAGTGTATTCATTATGCCAGTGCTGTAGATCCTCAGCCAGGATGCGATTAGCGCCTGTAAATGCCGTGCCGTTATCACTATAAAGGTCGTGACATGGGCCTCGCCTACTGGTAAATCGTGTAAATACGTTGATGAATGCTTCGGAAGATAAGTCCTCTGCCAACTCAATGTGGACCGCCTTAGTTGCCATACAGACGAAGATGGCCACATATGTCTTTTTCTCGGTGCGCACCCGTTTTGCCACAATAATCAATGCCTGCCACAGAAAATGGGGGTGTCGGTGTAACGCGTGCTCTCGGAAGTGACGCCATACGCTGTGCCATCATGTTCTGCTGGTGACGCCTGCAAATTGCACAGACATGAATGCATCGCTTGACAAGTGTGCGCAAATGTGGGATCCAATATCTCCGCCGCAAAGTGTGTAACATCAGTTGAATGCCACCATGAAGTGTATCCTGATGCACCTGCCATATAATAAGCCTCGTGAGCGCTCCTTCTTTCGGCAAAATGGTGGGGTGTTGTTGCTCTTCACCAATATCCGCATTCTCCAACCGCCCGGAAACTCTCAATAAGCCAGTCACAGGATCGATATATGGGGCCAAGGAAACGATTTTACTCGAGGGTGAAATGGGTTGACCCTTACGGAGTTGAGCCAATTCGGGAAAGAAAAAGTGTTGCTGCTCCGCCTTGATATGCCATTGGATAGCCAGGTGCAACTCCCCTGCCGAGACACCTTTTTGTCGATATTCGCGATGAGCCACCTTCCAACGTAGTATCAATGCGGTGGTCCGGAGTAGTTTCCCAAGATCGCTGAATCTCTCGACTAATGGAATCTCTATTCTCCTGCCAGCCTTCTCGTAATATGTCTGCAAGGAAAATAGTTGTGTCGCCTGCGCCAGATGAGCCTTCCGTGGTTTCAGTTCAGTTTCGATCACCTCCGCCTCCTGCGCTGTAAGGGTGTGAAGTAAAGTCATTGAATATTGTTCAGGCAGCGGACCTCGCCACCAAAGTGTATGGTTAACCAAAGCCGTTGGGCTGATGCCGCGACTCGCACAATCCGCCGGGTTAAATTGAGTGTGGATGTGATGCCAGTTCTCCAATCTTGAGTGTTCCTGTATAAACGCCACCCTTGATGCCACATACTGTTTCAGTTGTGAGGGGCACTTCTGAATCCAGTGCAATACAATCTTGGAATCACTCCAAAGCGTGTATGGAAGCTCCTCCACCCACAAAGCCACACGGACGTCCTTCAGAAGGTCAGTAAGTAGTTGAGCTGCACAGAGCTCCAACCTTGGTATTGTGCTACTATTAATTGGGGCCACCTTCGTCCTCGCGGCGATTATCCGAGTCCACTGGTTGCCATCCCCTTGCCTGGTGCTGAGATATACGACCACAGCATACGCCTTGCTGCTGGCATCGCAAAATCCATATAAACATGATGCTGATTCTGGGGACATGCCAAGCCACCGGGGTATTCGAAGAGCCTCCACCTGATGAAGTTGATTGCGGAACGTGAGTCACTCATTAAGCAATTCAGATGGTACAGGTTCATCCCATCCTAAGCCAGCCTGCCACAGTTTCTGAATGATGATTTTAGCCACTATAACGATGGGCGAAAGCATGCCCGTTGGATCATATAATTTCGCTGCATCACTCAGTATTTGCCGTTTTGTATTGGAGCCTGGTCCATCCAGTTGCATGCGATAAAAAAGTTCATCAGTTGAGGGATCCCAGTGCAGGCCCAGGACCGTTGTTTCAGACAGTGGTAGTTCCTCATCGGAAGGGCTCGATGCATCTGAGAAATGGGCCAATACCTCAACACTATTTGTTTTCCATTTGCGTAAATGGAAGTGTCCCTTTTGTAATACTGATGCCACGTCGTCGCCTAATTGAACCGCCTCCTGGACGGTAGGGACACTAGCAAGGTAGTCGTCCACGTAAAAATTGTGTAGAATGCTCCTACGAGCCGCCACAATCCTTGACTCCTCCACTAGCTTCTGGCAATGATCCATGCCACACTGTATCATTGCTCGAACAGCAAGATATGGGCCACTTGTTGTGCCATAAGTCACGGTTGCCAGTTGGTATGTGCGTAATGGCTCGTCCACCGATTCTCGCAACAATATTTGCTGCCATTGCCGATGCCTTGGGTCCATACGGACTTGCCTAAACATTTTTTCTACATCTGCGGTGATTGCAATGCCAAAAGCCTAAAACGATGTATAATGTTGACAAGTAAGTCTTGGATCGGTGGGCCCGCCAATTGTGTGTCGTTTAATGAAATGCCATTCGTTGTCCTGGCCGATGCATTAAATACAACCCGGAATTTCCCAGTGTGGGACGAAGAATACCTGAGATGGATTTCTCTGTTGCCCTTGAACCGGATGCATATGACCGAGTTGTTCATACTCCTGCATGAACGCCACGTACTTCTGCTTAAGTGCAGGATCGGCCGCCAGTTTACGTTCCAATTGATGGAACTGCCGAAGAGCCAACTGATGTGATGAACCAAGAGCTGGTGCGTCTGCCCGGAATGGCATCTGCACCAAATAGAACCCGTTTGGTAACTGCCGATGTGTTCGGGTGAAGATCTGTTCACAAAGACCGTCCGCAGCTGAGTCAGAGTCCCTCGGACTGCTGTCATTCACCGCAAAAATGGCTCGCAATAACTCGTCCAGCCGAGCGTCTTCCTCCCCCGTTCGCAATATCATAGACTGGAATGAGAGTGTGCGTCCCGGAGTAGTTTCAGCTGGACCAAAAATCACATAGCCAAGATGTGTACGTTGGGCCACTAGATCATTGACCCCGCCTCGCACGATGCCATCAGTGATGAGTTGTCCAAATACATCTGCGCCAATTAGTGCTTCTATTCTGCCAGTCTTCCCAAATGTGTTGTCCGCCAGTGGTAAATTGCGAAGATGCCGCCAACAATGATCTGCTACCTCTGCCACCGGCGTAGGGGATGTAATACAGGGAATAACATGGAACTGGAATTGGATCCGGAACGATGGGTCTGCCATGGATACCATCTGTACTTCTGTCCGGCCTAGAGTGTATTCACTGAGATGGTTGCCAATGCCTTCCACTCGAACTGCAGATTTTTGCCTAGGAAGAGCCAACTGGTTCAGGAAACGTGAAGTGATGAAACTGACTTGTGAGCCTGGGTCACAAAGCAGTCGGCAAGAGTGGTTGTCGCCAAAAATATCAAGTAGATTGACCCGGGCAGTTGCCAGGATAATGATACGGTTGCCACTAACCGTGTACGCCCTTACTGAATCGGTTAGTCAATGGTTACGTGGAGGTTGGTTGCTGCCTGAAGTGGTGGGGTGGGAGTAAGTAGATGCCTGCGATGTGCCTGAACTCGTTGCACTAGTAAGCTGCGTCTGAGGTGTCTGTGTGGTGTTTCGACTGTCACGACACAGCAATGTATGGTGCCTCCCGTTGCAAACACGGCAATTCGTAGACGTGCAAGTGCTCGTTGCGTGACCTGGCCTCAGGCAGTTGTAGCAGAGATTGGAGCCCTTCAGCTTCTCGAACCGCTCTGACACGGGGAGCGCCAGAAGCCTAGGACAGCGCCCTATCCTATGGATTTTATCATTACAATATTCGCAGTTCCCAGGTGCGGTTGCTGCCAGATTCGTCTTGACGAGACGATGGGCGGGGTTACCGGAACGGCCTGCGTTATTGCCCCGTCCAGCAGTGGGCGCAGCCAAATTTTGTCTGTGTATGGGCGCATCCTTTGAAGGCCAGTGCAGAACATCAGCGCTTAAACTATGAGCCCTTCGTTCCACAAAGGTAAGCAAGTCGGACAGTGTGGGGATTTCCTGGGTAATGCGACTCATCCCCCAAGCCTGTTGTGTACGCGTTGGTAATTTTGATACCACAATTGGTACTGCCACGGCATCCCACTTATCCACTGGTAATTTCATTACCGCCAGTGCGCGCAACGACTCGCGCACCGTGTCAACCACCGATAGCAAAGCACTCGTAGATTCTGCCGTGAGAGGCTGCAAGCCAATAAACCGTGCCACATGGATATCGGCCAATTGTTTTGGGCTGTCGTATCGATCCTTCAACGCCCGCCACACCTCTTCATAGCCACCCGTGTACATACCTCCAACCAATGCCACAGCATCCCCTTGCACTGCCTCGCGCAGCTTGCCTAATTTATAAGCCTCTGGAGCCTCTTGGGAATGTATCAGAGTCTCAAACGCATCCTTGAATGCCAGCCAGTTACGTAGAGTGCCGTCGAATTTGGGTACAGACAGCCGTTCGAGCTTCATGTCCACTGGATGTGATCGATATACCTCACTCGAACTGTCTGATTCCTCCATCTTCTTGCTAGTTGCCATCCTTGCCAATTTCCGCTGCAATGTCGCCATGGTCTGATTAAAGTCTCTCTGCACGGTGACCCACAATTCGACGTGGACGTCTACTTCATCGTCCTTTGCCCCCGAGATCAGCTCCTCATGGGCCAATGCGAACCTATCGAAGTGCGTTTGCATGGAAATCGCATCCTGCCTCAAGGTGAACTCGTCCTCCTGTTCGCCATAATGTGAGTCATTAATTTGTTCTGCCATCCGCCTTAGGGTCGTCACTGCTGCCCTTCGGCGGTTTATTTCTGCCATAATGCCAAAAGATATAAAAAGGAATCAGAATGAATTACCTGCTCCCTCCCTTTTGGGAGAGAAAAATAGCCACCAATATGTCCGATGTATCACACAGTCGTGTTTTGGAAGCGCCAAGCCACTGTTATTGTTTCTACAGAAATCGCCCGATGTATCACACAGTCGTATTTTGGAAGCGCCAAGCCACTGTTATTGTTTCGACAGAAATCGCCCGATCTATCACACAGTCGTAGCACCAGGGAGCGAGCGAGAGGGACCGAACAAAAAAAAATAATCCAACCGACCACACGAGACACTGCCGCTATACCTTCTATATAATTTACAATACGCAGTATATAATCACCAATAATGCACTGTAGGCCACTGGCATATATTTATTATGTATCTCTTGTGCAGCCACTGCTAATATATTGGACACTATAACCGACAACACAAGACACTGAAGAGTGGGTATTGGGTGTATGCAATTGAAGTGAACGCGAGCGTATGTGTCCAGACAATGCCACTAGTTTCTCGCGAAGGTATCCACCGTATCACTAAACCAGTATAATGACGGACTACGAAAACGGAATACACTGTTTACGAACAGGTATAGGGATTAATGCAACCGACGTGACACTTGAATGTGTTAAGTTATATGCAAAAGCCAATACCTCGAGGGGTATGTATTGAGAATTCTGTTCCACTCCGACGACGTTACAAGACTTTCCCGTTAATGTTGAATGCTACCGTTTTGGATGTCTTTTGCCTTGCCTGAATTGTGTGAACGAAATATTTCTTTCTTTTTCACAAACCCACGAGGATTCGACGTTTGCCAAAAGCCACTATGATCACAATGTTTTGTATCTTTCACCGCGCGATTCCCGGGTTTCGGCACCACAAAATGTCAGAAAAGAAAAGTTACTAACGCGGGCAAGACGATCAGGAGTGCTGAGCCAACCGAGCACACGATACACTGCACGCCGCGCAGAGTCTGACACGCTGAGCTGAAAGATATGAAGACGAACAACAAAAAAAGACCAACTTGTCAACTGAATACTGAAAGTATTTTATTATGCGGATTGATAAAGAACAGAGTACGCCACACAACCATTCGGGTTGTAATTTGTTCCACAACTGGTGTTGGTGATGGCAGAAAAAACTGCCTGAGTTCTCTTCGTTGGTTGATGGTCGCTTTGGTTGTGTGCGAGTTACAGATGTGGGGTTGTATGCGCTGCTGCCGCTGCCAACTACGGTTGCCATCTCAGAATATTGAACAACTTCCTTGTTGGTTGATCCTCGTAATAGTAAAGTGATTGAGTGATTGTGTGATGTCTTATTCCACTTCGTGTTTACCTTTTTCTGTTTGTTGTTGTGATGGATTCCCTCGTTCAAAGTCTTCAAAGTGCAAAACCCTGTAAATGTTGTGTGTTTAAAACATGGTGTGCCATTGCTTTATAACTTTTTTTCATTAGCCAAGACATTTCAAGGTGCAGTAATATGGACCACCATGGTGTGGAGGAAGTTTCGATTATTGCGCCGAGAGTAGTACATTTTGAGGATCGCTGTGTTAGCCCGGCTGTAGAAGATACCGCTAATCTTATAGTAGAAGAAATAGTCCCAGAGTGCGTTTCTATTTTCCCACCAACAGTTGGAACAACTCATGATCCAGCTCTGGTTGTAAGTCAAGTGCTAATATATTATTTCAAATTTATTAACTTATGTATTTAAAATTAACGAAGAATCGGAGAATAACTTTAAAAAGAGCAATGGTCTCTTCTGATTGGGCATCATCTTTAAATACTTTACCAAGAAGCAAAAAGATGAAAACAAAAATAAGTATTTTAAGAAAGTTGATTAAAGATAAAGACAGAAAAATGAAAGCACTTAATCAAAAAGTTCGCCTCAAATCGAAAAAAAATAGCTTCATTAAAAGAAGTTTCGCTTAAAATAAAGCTGAATAATCTAACCAATGAAGAAACTTCAGACATTTTGGAAGGAATTGGTGCCATGAATGCAGATCTTTCTGAAAGAAGGAAAGGGAATGGAAAATTGAAAAAGTTTGAGTTTGAGAAAATGAAAATAATTCAGTAATATCCAAATGAAATAAGATTGTTCATTTTAAGGGGATGTGATCGTTTTTTGTTTTTGAAACCATTAATAAAATAAAAAATTCTAATTGAAAAAATTTCGTGTTTCATTAATGTTAATTTTCAATGGGAAAGGATTGTTCCGAGTTTATAGAAATCTTAAAAAAAAATTATTTAGCTACAAATAAAATATGCGAACTCATTTGGTTATCAATCAATAGTTCATTACCAATAGTTCAGCAATAATTTCCAAAAATACCCAGGAAACAAAAGTTATGGACAAATTGATAAAAAAAAAATGTCTCGTTTAAATTAGACGGGCGTACTCGGAAAGGTAGACTTTCTTCAGAAGATAGGCTGCAATAGATAAAGAAGTGTAGGTAGACATTTGAGTAAGTTTATGAATTCCGCAAACAATTCCATACACTTCATGGAAATCGATAAAATATAAATAAATAAATTATATTCGAATAATAAATAAATGTTCGAATCTTTGAAAGATGCTGCAAATAATGTTAAAAAGGTAAGTGAAATGTTTAACACTTTCATATGGGTCCTCATTCAAAACACATTCAAGATTACCTCATGCCATATCTGGTCGGAATGAGAAAAACGCTCTTGTATTAGTAAACGCTCACACCTCTTAAACAGATGCTTCACTTTTCTCCCAGAACACCGTTTCCTTGTCTCTTTATTCATTGGGTGTGTGTCGATAAATCTACCCGATGAGAATGTCATGCTACATCAAACATCAGCCACACAATCCTTATATTCCCAGTCACGAGAATGGAAGACAATGGAAGACAACAAAGGTGTAGAAAAGGTTCTACAATATGGTTGTTGTAAATATAGTATAATATATATTGGTGGCGTATCGTCGAATTCACGAAGTGATAATACTATAAAGTTTATATACAAAGATAATACTATAAAGTTTATATACAAAGGCATTGCTAGCGTTGGCATATAAACAATTAGAGAGATTTGAACCGTTTGCTTTAACGTCATAGAGTTTACCAGATTTATTGAAATGGTTAAAGAGAATTTGAGTGCCTGGTGGCTCGCACATTTATTGGTAAATTGTTTATAACACTATCGAGAGTTGTAACACGTGCATTTATATTTGATTCAACACTGTTTTTATATTCCAGCCCAAGAGCTGGAATATTTGAACTTTTTTTTTGTTATTCTAGACTTTAAAGAGTCAATATCTCAGCAGGGAAAATTAATATTTGCGGACAGGGCCGCAGTAAATCTATTTAATATGAGTAGGACAAGCGATCGCACTGTAACACACGTTTTATCACCTCGACAGATCGATGCGAACTCCGAACGAAAGAAAATTAACGAAAGTAGCTATACGAACGAAAGAAATATATAGCTACTTTCGTTAATTTTTCTTCACACAGAATTTCAGCTGGTAAAAAAATGAATCCTATGAGTTTGCCAGCAAAAATAGCAGCAGTTGCTTCTTTTTAAGCCAAACTTTGACTTTTTTCATATTTTTTTGTGAAGATTCTTTCTCTTCTTTACAGATTTGACAGTTTTCATTTTTATACCCTATTCTAAGGGTATATTAATTTTGACGCATAGTTTGTAACATACCTTAATATTGCCCGTAGACCCCTAAAAGTTACTATATTTATGATCAGCATCGATAGTAATTTCGATCTAGCCATGTCCGTCCGTCCGTCCGTCCGTCTGTCGGCAAAAATTAGGCCTTTAAACTGGACCTAGAGAGCTGAAATTTTAACCATATACTCTCTAGGGTCCCGAAATAATCAAGTTTACGAATTTTTGAAATCCGCCCACAGACACGCCCACAAACTCAAAAAAAAACAAAATTTTGGAAAAAATCGAATTTTGAGCTAGAAAGCTGAAATTTTTTATATATGATCTATGACTCCTAAAACTGCTCGGGATAAAAAAATTTCAAAATCCGCCCACTGACACGCCCACAAATAAATAAAATAATTTTTTTATACCCTATTTTAAGGGTATATTAATTTTTGAAAATCCAAAGTTTGAGCTAGGGAGCTGAAATTTATAATATATACTCTCTATGGGCCCTTTATGCTCATGTGTAAATATTTTCAAAATCCGCCCACTGACACGCCCACAATTATTTTTTTTTTTTTTGAAAATTCAAAGTTTGAGCTAGGGAGCTGAAATTTATAATATATACTCTCTAGGGGCTCTTTATTCTCATGTGTTATTTTTTTTTTAAATCCGCCTACTGACACGCCCACAATTAAATAAAACAATTTTATTGAAACACCCAAGTTTGAGCTAGGGAGCGTTTTTTTTAATAAAATCCTTTAAATGTTATATAACAAAATATGTAGAGCGTTCTTAACAATTGAACCATACTTAGACTTTTGTCACGCCCACTTATGAGGGATAGGAATAAGAATAGGGTATCCAACAGTTCGCCCAAGCGGACTGTAGCCCGTCCCTATGTTTCTACATATAAAGCGGAACGGACCTAAAGTCTGAAGACATCAGCTGATGCATATATTTGTTTGACATTTTCAAATCGCAAGGAGCAACAGATAAAATAGAGTTTCTTATTTATAATAAATTGCATTGACAACATTCTGTAGCATATAAAGAAAAGATATAAAGCCGATTGTTTACTTTACAAAACATGAAAGTTCTTGGTGTGCTAAATATGCAAATCGATGCGAGGCTATGCCTAAGTGGCTATCGCACAAATGGTATCGTCTCGACGACAGTGTTTTGGCGTTTCGTGAGTTATGTGAAGTAAATACTGAATCGTCGTAATTGCTTTCGAAGTCGACGTCGAAAAAGAGATTGTCAGCCTTACGTTATGAGGGCCCGGTATACTCATCTTTCTCAATGCCAAAGTTGGTTTTCACTGTAAATCGGACTGAATTTATTCGTAGATCTTGGCAGATTTTTCAAAATATCGCAGTATTCCTCTGTAAATACTAATGGTCGAGGTACGATCTAACGGCCAGTCGTCGAATGGTTGTATATAGTTCCCAAGCAGTAATTAGCACCCCCACTGAGACTGCAACTCACCAGCCACATAAGCAAATTCATCTCATTTTGCGACTCTGCGACTCAAAAAGAGGATTTCCGCATGCAGAGTTAAATTCATTAGGTTCTTCATTTATCATGTTTGCGATTTGCTTCCGCACTAGAAATGCTGTAAAATTGTTTTTCAAGTTATGCCCCAATGCAACACCGGAGGACGCGTTAAATGTTTGTCATATTTTCGGATTCTTGATTGTCCAATGGAAAATGGACAAATTTCGCGAATACTTACTTAATTACTTATCGGGCAGCCGACCTAGGAGAGTCTCTACCTAAGACACTGCAGCCTTCCATCCTCCGCAATCCTGGGCACGGTGGTGCCAGTTGTCCAGACAAAGTGCTTTGGCATCCGCGATGGCTGACCTAAACGGAGGTTAGGTCTTCCTTGTCGTCTGGAAACATTTAAAGGAATCATCATCTTCCATTAGCTATAATATTGTGTTAAACATTACGTGTAAAACAAACGCATGGGCCTACTGGCCACACTGCCGTTGGGTGTTGGATTTTTAATTAGCCAACGAAAAGCGATCAATTGGGCGGCTGCGGAAAACTTTTCCTAACATTGAGTCTATTCCACTTTTTTATTTCTTTAATGGTCCACTCCATTAAATATATCCACTGAGCAGGGAGAACTGCCACCTCGCATAGATCATTATAAGATGATGAGCTTGTCATGTACAAATTTCTTCCTTTTTTTATCAATGAACTTGTGTATAATATTTTCGAATCCATTAGACCGAACTGAAGACTTTGCCTAATGGAGAACCCGCTGAGTTAATTAACTGGCTCTCGGTGGGTACTCAACGTATTGATATAATATTAAGGAGTAGGTACTACAGTGTAATCGCACACAGGTGATTATTACTAAAAATACCCAATCAGGGCAGGTGTATCGTGTATGCTCATACTATTAATTGAGCTAATTTAAGTTTATCGAAGTTTTCAATGCTATGTGCTTCAATTGATACATATAGATGATTGAAAAATATTGAATATAAAATCACGTTGGGATGTGTCAGTCTCACAACTATTCATCTCGGATTACTATAGTATGGTGGTATGGGGTTTGGGTGTTGTACAATTGAGGACCGTTTTCACAAAACGCAACAAGTGCATTTTGCAAATTTTTCAGGAGAAGGTTTTTTGTGTGTGAATCAAATAAGAAAGAAATTACTAAAAATGTAAAAACGCCTTTCTTCTGGTAACTTTGTCATTGTAAACTGAAAGAATAGCAATAATGAAGTATCAAAAATCAACAGTTTTTTTCAAAATGAAACGAGTAGGTACACACTTTTGTTGAGTTTTAGAAAAGCTATTATCAATTTCTTTTTCAAAAAATATTACATAAATAACAGAAAAGTTTTTAAATACATAAAATACGTAAAACATTTGCTGGTCTTCAATACAGTCACCAGTGACTAATGCTTTTTTAATATATAGCCTTAAACACTTCAGACCACTGATCTAACATAATAATACTAATTAATAGTTCAAACGCACTTCATAGACAGGAGTGATATTTTAGAAAATCAACCATGTCGAAAGCTCGTCCTCTATCTTTTCCCCCATAAAAACGGAACTTAAAGGGCAAATCGTCAGTTTTTTAACTGGAAAGTATCCAGTAAACTATGTAAAAAAAACAACCTAGCAACCAAATTAAGTTTTGTTGACTTTTGCAAAAACTCTAAGCACTTTGTTGAGTTTTGCGAAACCTTACCTATAGATTTCAAAGTTTTTTTGTATGGAACTTGTTGAGCTTTGTTAATTTTTTGGTTAGATCGATGCGCCTTAAGACAACAAAAATTTTGAGACCAATATCTGATTTTTTCGATTTTTGGCGCTTGTTGACTTTTGCGAAAACGGTCCTCAATATAAAGTGGGCGGTAGAAGGAGTATATGACAAAAATTTGCAATGGATAAAACCTTTTAAATCTTTCAATTTTTGATTTTTTTTGATTAAATTGTGAGTTTCTATTTTTATGCCGAACTCAAAAATAGAAAACATATTTTGTACCTAATATTTTGTAGTAAAAAAGGAAATCGGGCGACTTGTACTCATTTGACCACTAACATTTTGTTCGAAAAGTAACTTATACTAGTAAAATGAATAAACAACATAACAAATTCAGAACAAATACATTTTATTTTATATAAGTAGTTGTTTATGAAGGAAGAACAAAATACTGAAATAAGTAATACTTTATTTTTGAAAATTAGTCTTCTTCCACAAATTCTTCTATATCTGGAAGTGAAGTGAAGTGAACTGCAGAGTTCGAAATTTTTAGATTAATATAAAATTCGTGAATTTCAGGTCTTATAAGGGGTAGTAGGCTCATTAAATCCTTTTTCTTTTCTTTTGAAATAGGAAGAGTTTCTGCGTACAATTGTTTGGGTTGAAGTGTTGCTTCCGGGTACCTATCCTCTTCTTAAGAAAGATACGTTTATAAATTGTTTATCCTCCTGCAAACTGGTTTTGTACAAAACTGTTCCAGGTGATCGAGTGCATCGTAACCATTTTGCTTTCAGTCACTTAAAAAGCTTGCCTGTCGAATCCTTTTTTCTTAAGACCAATGCATACTTCAATAATGACGCATAATCATAAAACTTGTCATGTATCATCTCATTAACCGTAAACTTCTTTTTCTTTCCAACAGTTCTCACAAGTTGATACCAGTCGTATGGATGCGATATGGGGTATTCTGTTTTTTCTTTTGTTTTCCAATGAGCCCATGATCTATGTCACACTCCATATGGCTATGGCCAGTGACCATAAATCAATGATCAATAATTTTTAAAGTAGTTTTATGTTGCATAATCGTTAAAAACATAGCTGCAATATGAGAATTTTTATTTTGACCACCGCATGCGTCAGAATAAAGAACGACATGATAGACTTCATCAGGCAAATTTATAAGCTCCTCATATAATGCAGTGGCTATTTGATTAGCTCCATGTTCTGCTTCATGCCACATGTAGCATTTAACATCACTTTCTAAAAGGTTATGAATAGTCAGATTAAAGGTCCATAGTTGGCGTTTGTAAAACGCCACAAATGTATTAAGATATGGAGTGGGATGGCATTGTTGTAGATCGAACACAAAAGTTCGTAGAGTTGGTGTGGTTTTTGTTCGATCTTTATAATTCGTTTGGAGTTATAGGCTGCATCCGCGAGGTCATGGTGTTCTTTTAAGTCATTGGTATATTTTTCCTTTAGGACTATCTGGGATTCAATTTTGATTTTCATTGCCAAAGTGTCACATGTGTGACATGTATCTACTTGCGGAATCTTAAAACTGAGATTTTGGTTGTGAAATTCTATGGAATAAATCTTCCTTGATACTGGAGCAGATACTTTTTCACAATACAATGAATACATTTTCTGTATATAGTAAGGTGAGATGGCAAATATTTTTTATTATTCGTTCGCCTTGTGTAGTGTGATTGATAGGAAGGAAATTAAAGAATATGCTCTATTACACTTGACTTGGTGTCGTCGGAAAGTTTGTTGTAACATCTCAGTCCTCTCCAGTCTTGCTGTGGAACTTCCGAGATCGATAAAATATTTTTTTTAATACTCGTAATATTCCTCAAAAACATTTGGCTGACATCGTATGTTTTCATAAAGCAATTACGGCAAACTTTTTTTCTTTCTCCATTTATTTAAAAAAAAAATGTGTTTGTTGTACATATTTCTTTTTCTTCTATTTTCTTCTAAAACACCTTCTCTTTTACTTGTTACCTTAGTTGCAGAAGTATCAATTAAGTTTCCTAAGTATCCAACTTGTTTGTTATGATCCGCCAAGGACCTATACTCATTGTTACCCTTTTTCGCGATTAAGAACAGATTCTAACAAGTTGAATTAATTGCAGTCACTACTGCCAAAAAAAAGAATGGACTTTTTAATGACCTGCCACATACGACGACGTGCAACAAGAATAACCACAATAGGCCGGTAGTTCAGCCTGGGGTGTGATCGTTTAGAAACGGAGAAAAAAACCTGAACAATTAGCTTACGCTGGTGAACGTTAATCCAAAGAAAAAAAAAATGGCAGCCACACAATTTTGTGCGAAAATTGTGAAACCGTTTGGTGGACCGGTGGTTGTCACTGGAAGAAATTACAAAAAAACACAACACCGTTTTTTTTTTAAGTACGTTATAAGGCTCCGTTGGAGCTTGGTCACTTTATTAATCATGATGATTATTAGTTATGATGGCGAATTGAAAAAAAGAGAAAGAGGAAATATCACCAAATAATCTCAAAATTAAATTAAACGAAAATTTATAAATTTATATTTATGAACTCAAAAAAAATCCACTAAATAAAAGTGACCGGGCATGACCCGCTATGTCGTCGCCCCGAATACCAAAATGGTGGACCCCGTCGCGTGTCCCGAATATTCGCGCGAAAATACGGGCAGAATCCTACCAGACTTATGATTACAACACTCCTAACCAACCGAATCTACTATTATTGTTGAGTATCGTCCGTTCAACATTCACAATCGTCTCGAAAAGCGCAATCAAGAGGAACCAACACCCAGAACTGGAAAAGCGCAAACAAGAGGAACTAACACCCAGAAATCTCGAATAAAAACAACCGCTTCAATTTATATTTTGTATTTGTATTTTCAACGAATTTTGAAGTATATTTCTTTTTATATTTGCTGATTATCGTCCGTCTACTCACTGCCGACCGACCCGTTGCGAAGCTAAAAAGAGACTCACCATGATGTGGGTTTTCTTCGCAGCACCAACATCCGTCGCGCAGCTCATAGGTCCCAGATCGCCAACGACCGTAACAGGCGGTAATAAGCCCAAGCCTTGCTGAGCCAAGCACAAATATATCCCGTCGTCATACAGCCGACCAACACCAATGCTGCCTTTTTCCACGAACTCATCGCAAGTTGTTGATACGATAGTTCGCCCAGCGCTTATTTATACAGCGTGTGTGTGGGGGCCGATGATAACGTCCAGACAATGTATCGAGTGTTTATACTCCAGTCATTGCCGCTGGAATCCGATATACCATTTAATGAGCATTAGATAAACGAAGGAATGTGCATGGTGGCAGATTTGGCATGGTTGAATGTACGATGTGTGCTGGTGACGAATGTACGATGGGTGATTGTGAAGAATGCATGATTGTGGCGATGAAGAATGTGGGTCAGCAGTGAGTGCGGGCATTGACCTCAGTTAGATCTCAAACAACCTGCCCGGTCGAACCGTCAGGTTCGATAGAAGGTGTGTCGAGAAGGCGGCAGAGCTTCTGTATCGGTCGTCTGCAAGCCCCGCTGGCAGTCTGGAGGGTGACATTGCGTGCTAGCCCGTCGCTGCCCGGGCGGACCTCCGTCACGCGTCCCATGCGCCAATGCGTCGGAGGTAGGTTCTCATGGCGAACCAGAACGATGTCTCCCACTTGGATATTGGGATGTCTTTTCTGCCGCTTATTGCGAATTGCAAGGTACTCGTCGCTCCATCGTCGCCAGAACTGCTGATGGATTGAACGCAGCCACTCCCATTGCTTCATGCGGTTGAGTGGCAGTTCCGGTGTGTCAGGTTCTTTTACGGCTATCAGTGGGGTCCAGATGAGGAAATCGCCGGGCGTCAGGACCAGTTTGTCGTCCGGGTCATCGTGCAATGGCGTGATGGGCCGGTAATTGAGACAGGCCTCGATCCGGGCCACAGGGTCTCGAGTTGATGATACCTGAGGGTTTGCGTACCCACGAGGCGCAGGAGGTGGCGCTTGGCCGATTTGACGGCTGCTTCCCATAATCCCCCTTGATGTGGGGCGCTCGGTGTGATGAAGTGCCAAGAAGTGCCTTTGACCGCCAGGGCCTGTTGCGTGTTGTCGCCTTGCCAAGCGGCCAAGTCTTGGCAAAGTAGCCGGTTGGCCCCGACGAATGCAGTCCCGTTATCGCTGTACAGATGCGTGCAAAGCCCTCGTCTGCTGATGAATCGTGTATATGCGTCTAAGAAAGCGTGCGCAGAGAGATCCTCGACCACCTCGATGTGCACTGCCTTGGTTGTGAGGCAGATGAAGATGGCCAGGTAGGTCTTGAGAGTCGTGCGTGATCATGGAGCGCCAGTACGAAGCAGGAAAGGTCCACAGTAGTCCACCCCAGATGCGGAGAATGGCCGGGCGGGGTTGACTCGCCGGCGCGGAAGAGATGCCATCTGTTGATGCAGTAGAGCACCCCTATGACGCCGACAGGTGACGCACTGGTGCACGAAACTCCGGACGGCTTGGCGTCCATGTAAAATCCAGAAGCGGCGACGGAGGGTCTGTAGCATTAGTTGCGGACCTCCGTGTAGCGTATCGTGATGAGTCTGCCGAAGCAGTAATCCTACCAGAGGGCTTGACTTTGGCAGAATGATGGGGCACCTTTGGTCCGGAGGGATTTCAGCATACCGGAGGCGTCCACCCACGCGCAGGAACCCGTTGTCAACGATGAACGGGTTGAGCGCGGTGAGACGACTCGAACAGGGTAGGCACAAGCCTCTGCGGACTCGCACTATGTCATCCAGGAAGTGATCTGCTTGTTCAATACGTATGAGGCTGGTCAAGGCGTGGTCTAGATCGACCACCTTCACTATCGATGCTCGATGGTGCTTCCAGTTTTTGCTCCATCGGTAGATGTAGGACGTGACGCGTAGTAAGCGCTGCAAGGACGCAACCTCCCAATGAGGGAGGGCGCAGCACGCTCGGGTGCGGTATCGTTCATTTGTGACGACGTAGAGGCCACAGCTGCGGTCAATGTGGTCCTCAGTTCACACTGTAGATCATGGACCTCTGCCCGGGTCAATGGTGTTGGCGTTGGTTGTATGGGAAGATGGTCATCTAATAGCCAGTCAGGACCTCTCCACCACAGGCGGTGTACCAGTAAGTCCGTCGAGCCCATGCCACGGCTGGCACAGTCGGTGGGGTTCCGGGCGGAGCGGACGTGATGCCACCTCGCTGGGGAGGTCAGCTCCTGAATTTGACGCACGCGATTGGACGCGTACGGCTTGAGTGTGGTTGGCTCCTTGCGCAACCAGCATAAGCAATCTGTTAGTCCGACCAGAGGTGGTAAGGCGCGTCTCCTAGGCCCAACGCACGGCGGACGCCGTCGAAGGTCACAGCGAGTAGATGAACGGCACACAATTCTAACCGCGGGATGGTAGCGCCCTTGAGTGGGGCTACCTTAGTACGCGCTGTCAGCAAGGCGATGCGAGCCGGTTGGTTCGCACTGGTGGTGCTTGTGTACACCACCGCAGCGTAGGCACGGGCGCTTGCATCTAAGAACCCATGAACGGTTGTCACCTCCAAGCTGTGCATCGCCAGCCCTCTGGAAATGCGGAACTGGTTGAGGGTGTATAGCCCCGACCGGAATGTTGTCCAGGTTGCAAGGAGTTCGGAGGAAAGGGGGTCATCCCAGTTGAGACCCGCTGACCAAAGCGTCTGAATGAAGAGCTTGCCAATGATAACAACCGGAGCCAGTAGTCCGGTTGGATCGAACAATCGTGCGACTTCACTGAGCACACGTCGCTTGGTAGGGGGCGGACCAATAGGCTCTAGGTCTACCCTGAAGAAGAGCTCATCTGCAGCCGGATCCCAACGCAAACCCAGTACGGTGGCCTTCGGGGACTCGATGACGAGCTCTGTGGAGAGAGATAAAACATTTTCAGTTAGCTTGTTTATTACCTGGGAACTATTTGAGTTCCATTTCCGGAGGTGGAAGTGCCCGGCTGAGAGCACCGCATCCACATCAGTGGCCAGGGTAAAGGCAGTCTCAGCAGAATCACAGCTAGTGAGCAGGTCGTCTACGTAAAAGGCTCGATACACAGTGTCCCGTGCCACCTGGGCACGAACAGGGTCCTGGACCTGTGTCTGGTTGCCACGGGCGCACCGCTGCAGCGCCCGCACAGAGGTGTATGGGCTGGATGACAGGCCATACGTTATCGTTGCCAGGCGGAAAACCTGGATGTCGTCAGTGTGAGACTCGCGCCAGAGGATCCGCTGGAAGTCCCGATCCTCCGGTGCCACGAGCACTTGGCGAAACATCTTTTCCATATCCGCGGTGAGAGCGATTCGGTAGCGCCGGAAGCGGAAAATTACCTCGACCACCGCCGCTTGAATGGTGGAACCGACCAGTTGAATGTCGTTGAGTGAGACACCCGTGGTCGTCCGTGCCGGTCCGTTGAAGACCACGCGGAACTTAGTGGTGACCGCATGATGCGGGAAGTAGTAAGAATTTGTGTGATCGCCAGGTTAATGCACACGTTCCATATGACCCAGAGACAGGTACTCACTCATGAAGGCACACTTCCGTTGAGCTCGCACAAGGTTTGAAACACTGCAGACACCGGAAACCGTTTGTCAAGGGGTTCACTAGGTCACGCACACAATACCACTACAGCCACGGAGAACAGTTCGTCAAGGGGTTCGCTAGGCCACGCACAAGTACCAGACGCGAGAACCAGGATCGCCAGGTATTCAACTGCCCTTTCACACACACAATCCCCCATCAACAGCAGGGTGGGTCTTGTAACAATCGGTACACCGAGTCCTCAATACGCAACTGATAAAGCGGAATACAATTTTAAACTTTTTGAAACACGAGTATCGCAATTCGAAGGACCTAACCGGCGGAGTCAGTCCTCACAGGAGGCACCAAAAAATGTTGAGTATCGTCCGTTCAACATTTACAATCGTCTCGAAAAGCGAAAACAAGAGGAACCAACACCCAGAACTGGAAAAGCGCAAACAAGAGGAACCAACACACAGAAATCTCGAATAAAAACAACCGCTTCAATTTATATTTTGTATTTGTATTTTCAACGAATTTTGAAGTATATTTCTTTTTATATTTGCTGATTATCGTCCGTATACTCACTGCCGACCGACCCGTTGCGAAGCTAAAAAGAGACTCACCATGATGTGGGTTTTCTTCGCAGCACCAACATCCGTCGCGCAGCTCATAAGTCCCAGATCGCCAACGACCGTAACAGGCGGTACCAAGCCCAAGCCTTGCTGAGCCAAGCACAAATAAATCCCGTCGTCATACAGCCGACCACCCAATGCTGCCTTTTTTAACGAACCCATCGCAAGTTGTTGATACGATAGTTCGCCCAGCGCTTATTTATACAGCGTGTGTGTGGGGGCCCATGATAACGTCCAGACAATGTATCGAGTGTTTATACTCCAGTCATTGCCGCTGGAATCCGATATACCATTTAATGAGCATTAGATAAACGAAGGAATGTGCATGGTGGCAGATTTGGCTTGGTTGAATGTACGATGTGTTCTGGTGACGAATGTTGTGAATGATGTGAAGAATGCATGATTGTGGCGATGAAGAATTTGGGTCAGCAGTGAGTGCGGGCATTGACCTCAGTTAGATCTCAAACAATTATAGCTCGAATATTATATAGCTGTAAATATTTTCAAAATCCGCCCACTGACACGCCCACAATTATTTTTTTTTTTTTTTTTGAAAATTCAAAGTTTGAGCTAGGGAGCTGAAATTTATAATATATACTCTCTAGGGGCCCTTTATTCTCATGTGTTAATTTTTTTTAAATTCGTCTACTGACACGCCCACAATTAAATAAAACAATTTTATTGAAACACCCAAGTTTGAGCTAGGGAGCGTTTTTTTCGATAAAATCCTTTAAATGTTATATAACAAAATATGTAGAGCGTTCTTAACAATTCAACCATACTTAGACTTTTGTCACGCCCACTTATGAGGGATAGGAATAAGAATAGGGTATCCAACAGTTCGCCCAAGCGGACTGTAGCCCGTCCCTATGTTTTTTGATTAATTTCGTTAAGATCTTCTGCCTCCGCACTGACTTGAAAAATCAAGATTTGATACAAGATTTTAGTAAACAGATGTGGCTGAAAATAATATAAAAGTAAAAAGATAGATAAAAGTGGGTAAAATATACTATTGATAATTAGATTTTTAATTCAATATAAACAAAAAATAATTTCATTCTCGTAACAATAAACATTATGCATTTTATAATTAAGATGCTTTAAAATCTTGTTTTGTCTCAAATTTAGGCATTGTCTTCCGTGATTCTATTTTGGCCTTTATTGCGCCTAGTCGGCCCTTTTTGGTGTACTGAGAAGTGGCAGCTTCCGTTGTTATCTTTACAGCTCGTTCAACAGCTTGGGTATGGCACGGGAGCCTTAAAAAGAAAACTTCACCACCAGATTCCACGATGCTCCGAATTTCTGGGCCACACAAATTTAGCATAATCGGTGGGTCTGAAACCTTTTCTTGCCAATTTATTAAATCGATATACGTTGATGCATTGAAGTTAATAAGCGGCACTTCAAACAGCCTGGGTGTTGAAGACCGAGGCATATTACGTGCTTTTAATATGCGCCGAGCTGCCAGTTCTCTTATATGCTTACTGTCATCTGTTACGATAGCAAGAAGAATGTTTTCAGAATGCGCAAAATAACCATTCCGCTGAATGACAGGATCGATTACGTTCTTAAGTTCTTCTGGAAAATATCTGGAGGCCATAACGATGTTAAAAAGATGGTGTGTACCATCCTTGCACGATGGTTTATTTTTGATGGAGAACCAAGATGGCCTTAACAACAAACGTGGCCAAAGTGATCAAGTTTTCCGAAGGTGTCTCTGTTGTTATATATAAACGCATTATGCGGTTGGCCCGTGTGAGCCAACGCACATGAGACATTTTGCCTGGAGATTAATTTGACAGATCTTGTGGGAACTCACCTGATAAAACCGCTGACATAATCTTGTGCAAGTACTGTTGATCTGTACTTAAAACTTTAGCCATTTCTTGTAGAACATTCCCTTCAATACGTCGAAATGTTTTAACAGGTAATTGTTCACAGGTTTCAAGTGCTTTTCCCAAAGGTCCAGTGTAAGAGTTAGGTCCCGAAGTACATCCATCAAGATGTCGAAATAAGTGCCTTAAAGGTAGTTCATTCATGTGTAGTAAGCATATTATCCATTGAAGTGGTTTTTAAAGTTCTCTCTCAAGTAGTCTTATAATACCGCCGTACTTTCCTGTATTCCTGATAGCCATAAGATAATGTTGAGGAATTTCTTCATCTGATAGAAAACTTCGTATTGCAATTTGTACTCCTTTGGCCGAACCAGTCTTAGGAACTACATATCCCATGTATATAGATCCTAGCTCTTGCAGTAAAGAGATGTGCTCTTCAACAATTGTAGTTTTGTAGATTTTTCCAATTTTTTTAGTTAATTTTATGGTTTTATCTTTCCTTCCATCAAAGTATAATGCAAATAATTCTGCAGATGTCTTTTCCATCATTAATTTCTCTTTGGTTTTAGTTTTCTCTCTTTGTATTTTATGTCTGTCGATGACCCCGACTACAGACCCAATATCAAACAAAACAGACGACGCTATCGCTGCTGCTGCCCTATCTGATACTCCATACCTATCACATGTCTTCGATAATGTAGGAAAATCAACGCTTGAGGAAATTATTCTTTTCTTCTTAGGAATATGTTTTTCTTTGGGCTGAATGAAGTTATTCGTACTTTTGGAATTTTCAGACGCTGACGATGAGGATTTCGAAGAAGAACTAATCTCCAAAACAGCAGGCGTAGCAGTCTTTATAGCAGTTGCAGTTTGGCATTTCTCTTGCGTCTGTTTTCTTCCCAAACTCTTTCGCAGCCTTTTAGTGACAGTAACATCAATTACACCGATTGCCATACTTCGAACATTTCTTTGGTCAACTAAAAAAGCTTGTTCTTGTTTCGGAAGCTTTTTATCTTTGGTGCCGGTACACTGATTGAATTCCTTGCATTTGCATGCCGTTATATCAAAAAGAAACTTACCACTTCGCTGAAAACTTTTTAATTTTTCTGGGGAGAGTTCCTTGACGGATTTTAGTAAATTCTTGTATTTTAAATGATATGCTTTCAACATCTGTATGATTCTGGTTCTTGTAGCAGTCGGAATAGATGCAGATCGCCATATATTTTCTAATTTGGATGTTACTATAGCTGCTACTTCTGGAAAGGTGGGCTCTTTTGCAGTTTCCAATTCGTACTTAAGTTGATGTCTCGTCCATTCATAGTACATTATTGCATCTTCATAAGTAGGCAGAACGTTTGCTTTCATATCACAAGAATCGCCAAAATTAGGACACTTAAATACACTTCGCATTCTTTGTATGTTTTTTTTTTTAAAAAAAGTTTAGATATTCAAAAATCAAGATATTCAAAAAAAGTGATTAAATTGTATAACATTCAAAGCGTGGCCAACTAGATATCCAAAAATAGTGATTGCATTTTATACTCGTAGCATACTCACTTGATAACGAACAGGTAGATTTTTGGTTAAATTTGTTGTTAGTAAGAGTTTCACTGTGTTTGCGGAGGCAGTTATCGTTACCCAAATTATATTTTGCATTTATATATTTAAGTCTATAAGGCACATTTTTTTTACTATTACATACCAATTAACAAAAAAAAAAATTCGCTCCACCCTAGTGTCTGCCCAGCTCTTCTTGTTGCTCCAGTTCGGCCAGGGTACTCTCACTTTCACGCATTCAGCAACTGGTAATGGGATCTCACTCATGGCGTGCAATGAACGCCACCTTTGTGTTGGTGGTAGTCCGTCATATCCCACTACCTCCATTCGCTCATGCAAGCCAGCGAAAGACATCATTCCGCCCCACCACAGCGTTTTCGCCATGGTTTGCGTGATTCTCTCACTACCCTCTTACACTCATTTTCCATTCACACAATCCATCCGCTCTTGCGCTGAACGATCACCACTGGAAAGTCCGCTGAATGAATTGCTTGGCCGACCTGGAACAACTTTTCAATCTTTTTATATTTGTTCTACGTTTGACATTTTTTTTGCCGGGAGTATTGCTTAGGTAAAATACACAAAAATATTACCCTCCCACGGATACAACTACCCTCAAATCGGGTTAATTTAAAGGCATAGCGGAAGGAAGAACATTACCAGGACAAGGATACAACCTACCAACCCCCCTCAACGCGTGGAGAACTCTATTACAACTCCCCCTGCGTCCGTGAATAAATCCGAGTGAGTATTATTGTGATCTCGAATTCGCGAAACTACTACTGTCTGGTGGGATTCTGTTCAGACAGGATGTGAGGGCCGTACCATTAGCGAGTCATTCCTTAAATTCTGTTCTGCTGGACAGGATTTTTCCTTTTGTTGATTTGCTGTCGGAGTTGTAGTTCTGACGGTCTTCTTTTGTGTCTCGTGATTCCCTTCAGTGTTTGATGTTGATTTTTGTTTGGGTGTTCACAGTGCTTTTGATGTTGCTTTTTGTTTATGTGTTGACAGTGCTCATGCGCGGGAGTGTCTCTTATCGTGGCGGTCCGCCTACACTCCTCTGCTGCTCCTCGGAAGAGCGTCTTCTTCCCCCCCTTCGAACCTAACACCCCACCGTGTCAGTGGTGGTTCTGGAGCAGATGTAAAGGTATGGGCGGTCCACCCACACTCATCTGCTACTCCTATGCCCTGTTTGCGGAGTGCCTCCAGGGTCTTCGTTGTATAGGCGGTCCGCCTAAAACCCTGCGATGTGGTCAGTTGGTCGGTCTCGCACTTTCTTTGTGTGTGACCTCGTTGGGCCCATTTTGCACGGGTAGTTTGGTACCCGTGCGTGGGAACTTTTAAACGGCTGACGTTGTGCCGTTGCGTTGGGGTTTTCGTCCTTTTCTATCCATTTCTGCGTCATCCTGGGACCTCCTCTCTCAACTCTGGTCTATCGGGGTCATACGTCGCGGTACCTGTGGGGGTGGTACCTTCGAGGTTCGGAGAAGGTGGCCCAAAGGCTGATGGGACCTTGGTTGCCCTCCACTTTCCTATGACCTCGCAGATGCCACCCAATAGAAGAAGGGTACGGGGAAGGAAGAGAAGGAAAGAAGGTAAAACATGTTGCGTAAAAATCTTCCGCAACAAACCCCACCCTCACCTCCGAGGAAATGGTCTTGGTTTCCGAAGGAACCCAAACCATTTTCCCAGACTACGGGTAACGCCACAACAGGGGAAACACATGTCCATCAATGGCCATTATGCCCGTCTAGCATGATCAAAATGAACGGAATTACTTTAAGGTTAACAGTCTTTGGTTGGGCCTTCAAAGAAAAGCTAATAATCGTCTCTGGCATCGTGAAAGGGCTTAAGGTCCTTCATGTGCCAGGTACCGCGTTCTTTCCCGTCTTCATCCACAATCAGGTAGGTCCATGGCGAGAGGCGCTTCGGCATCTAATTTAGCGGCGTAATAAATCGCGGCATCCGAGAGAATGCAATTTCGTCGCCATACAACCTCGTTCGGCAGATACTGAACGTCCCGCCGACGCGTCGCGACGGAGGTTGTAGGTTTTCGCGGACTTCTTGGTCGCCTCCGCTAACTTTATACCTATATCTCTCCTGAGCTCCTTAAAACGCCTCCCTAGCTCCGACATCTCTATTCTCTCCTGCTCTATATCCCTATTCCCATCCGGTAACTCCATTTCCCTATCCCCGGAATCTATTCCGGTATTGGGCCTATCGCCCCTTCTCTCTGATGATATTCTCTCGGAGGGAAAGTCACGACCATATGTGACCATATCCCTTCCGAAGTTTGCGTAATAGTGTGAAACCCCCAAGACTTCATGTTGCGATGTCCTTATACAGCACTCCACCTTTGCCATGTGCGTATCCCACGTCCAATGGTTCTCCGACACATAGGCACGTAATGTCGTTTTTATAATTTGATTAATCCGCTCCGCAGGATTATCCATGGTAATGCGCAGTAAATTTTAGGTGTGACCCGTACGCTTCGCATAGCGCTTTCAATTCCTTGCTTCGGAATTGGGGACTGTTGTCACAGACGATCCACTTTAGTACGCCGAACAGCGTGAAGACATTGTCTTTAAGATCCTTACACACCGACTTCGCGTTTGCGGATCTCAGGGGAAACAAAAGGGGAAATTTTGTAAAATAGTCGACCACCGTTAAGATGTAAATAAAACCCCTACTCGATTTAGGAAGAGGACCTACCAAGTTTACACAAATCATCTCCCACGGGTTCGAAGTCGCTATCCTTTCGAACATTAATCCAGCTGGTTTGCCATTCACAGGTTTCACCTTTGGCATATTTTACTGTTACGGACGTATTTCGTTACGTCTGATCTTAATTTCGGCCAATAATTTCTCGAGGCAATCTTCGCGAACGTTTTCCTAACCCCTATATGTCCGGCCAAGGGATGGTTGTGACATTGGTTTAAAATCCTAACTCTATCTCCTTTTGGAATTACTTCCTTCCATTCCTGACCATTTTCGTGAACCACGACGTGATTTGCTTTCACAAATTTAAATAAAACCCCTCTATCGACCCTCCAGGCGGGGTAAGCTAAAGGATTGGATTCCACTTCCGTGATCATCTTGGCGATCCAAGGATCCGAACTTATCTCGTCGATTCCGTCGAAGCGACTGCGACATTCCTCGAGAGCATATCCGGAACCACATGGTCTTTTCCTTTCCGATGCACGATCGTAAAATCGAATTGCTGAAGCCGAACCGCCCAGCGTGCTAATCTACCACACGGATCTTTTAGATTACTCAACCACACAAGGGAATAGTGATCCGTCACGACCGTAAACCGAACGCCTTCGATGTATGGTCGCAACTTCTCTACTGAACATAGTACGGCCAAGCACTCCTTCTCCGTGGTTGAATAGTTCCTCTTGTTCCTATTCAACGACCTACTCAAGTAGCAAATCACTTTTTCTCCGTCATCAAAGGTCTGACTAAGCACTGCTCCAACCCCATAGTCCGATGCGTCTGTTTGTACCACAAAGGGACGATCAAAATCCGGACAGGTCAGAATCGGGGCCGTTATCAAGCAATCCTTTGCTTTCCGGAAACTCCCCTCGCACTCTTCAGACCAGACGAACCTACTCTTCTTCTTCAATAAGTCGGTTAACGGCTTGACCAGAACTGCAAAGTTCGGTATAAATCTCCTGTACCAGGATACCGTTCCGACGAAACTTCTAACTTCCTTAACGTTTTTGGGTGCGGGGATATGTAACATACTTTCGTGGTCGACGTGCAAACCGTTGCGATCCACCACGTATCCCAAAAATTTTAGCGAGGGCCTACAGAAGTTAAATTTCTCCCTGCTTACCTTGAGACCAGCCGCACACAACCGCTTAAAAACTTCTTCCAAGATATCCAGGTGTTGTTGGAATGAATTTGTCACGACGATATCATCGAGGTACACGAATACGTGTGGTTCCAGATCGGCCCCAAGCACAGTATCGATGAATCGTTGCCATGTTGCCGGTGCATTGTGCAGCCCGAATGGCATTCTCTTGAATTGGAAGAGTCCACGGTTGGGTACGGTGAAGGCGGTATACTGCCGAGACAGATACTTGTCATCCCGGAGCTTGTCAAGTATAGCAGAGATATAGGGAAGTGGATACGCATCCCGTTCCGAAACTTTAATTAACTTCCTGTAGTCTACGCAGAATCTTAACGACCCATCTTTCTTTTTGATCAGAACTATGGGCGAAGCCCATGGACTATTCGATCTCTCGATGATGTTTTCCCTCAACATTTCTGCTAATTCCTTATCTATGTGACGTTGAACCGCAGGCGTAACCGGATAGTACCTCTGCTTAATTGGTTCAGACGTCATCCTAATCTTATGTTATACAAGATGGGTGCATCCAATGCCTTCGGGCATGGACCGAAAAACTCGCCATATTAGTGTTTCGAGTTGTCCATTTTGGGTCTCATCCAACTCTGATCGTTCCATGATCGTGGAAATCGAAGTCACCGTGGCTTGGTTGGAAAAACTCCACTCGCCTGATCTCAAATCCGGGACGATTCCCGTTCGGGTCCAAAAGTCGGCACCCAGGATCAGTACATGTGGGAGGGTTGGAATGACTAGACAATCTAACAACACTGTTTTTCCCTGAACTATGAAAGGCAATAAAACACTACCAGCTTTTTCTACCCCCGCCCCATCTGCTAAAGCTACCTTCCTAACGTTGCCTTTCCCTAAATCTAATTCGAATTGGTTTAAAATAGTCCACCCATCCCTACCGACGATAGTTCGCGATGCCCCGGAATCCAAACGACCGATAAACTCTACCCCATAAACGCTAATCCTCAAATACGGGCGCGTGTCATTCGCATGTGCCTCAAATGTAAAACCTAAGTGAACGACCTCCTCTTGTCGTCCAGCCAACTGGTTGCCAGACTTAACGGCGCTCCTGCTGGCCCAGGAGTCCGTTGCCCATTTCCCGAACAGGTTCTACAGTCCCTACGCAGCACCCCTACCCTTCCGAAACCTACACAACTCCTAGGAGCGGAACAAGTATTAGAAAAATACCCCTCTTGGTTGCAGTTGAAACACCTCAACCGACGAGTTGGTTGGGGGCTCTGACTGACAACAGCAACTGCTGGTTCCTTGGCCGCTATATAAGCTAAGTCGGGTTCCAGCAAGTTTCGCGACCGAGATATAGGAGGTGGCGCGAATGTTTCAACATTTGCTCGAACCATCTCCAGTCTCCTTGCCAATACCACCAGGTCGTGCATGGACTGGGGCTCTGCCAAACCGAGTTGGGCTTGGTAGAATGGGGCTAAATTCCGTTGAACGATGCTGTATTTGCGTCGTTCGGAAAGTGGCTCAGAGAGCCGGCCAAACATGGTATCCATGATGGCGACATAATAGATGGCTCACTCAAATACTAACCAAGGGTCTTATAGATCTAAAAGAACGTCGACAAGAGCCTTTGTAAGTCACGAGCAGCTAATAGAAGACTGGGTGGACAAAGAAAACGAGCACGAATTAAGCGATTTCGTCGATGAAGATGATGACCCAAATTTTCAGCCAGGAACCGAATTCTTGGAAGCCGACGAAGTTTCAGGTGAAGAAGAGTATCAAGAACTAATTGAAGAAATTCCACATGTAACCGCCACTGAAAATGTGCATCAAGATGGGTAAAGATTTTCCTCCTCTACCTCCAAGAACTCAATCGATTCCACTAAGTGGAAGAAAACTATGCTCCATATGTCCAACAAAACTTAAAAGATTAACTAGGTATTGTTGCCATGATTGTTTAAAGTCAATTTATCTTTAATGCTCTAAGCCAGTTTATAAAGACAGCCAAAAAAATTTTGAGGTTACAAATTCTTTAATTGAACCAATGAATGGATGTTTTTTTTGTAAGTCTGATTACCATAAGTGTAAACTTTAATAAATGTGTAAGTAAATAAAGAAAATATTAATGTTTGATTTTTTTTTTAACTTTTCTATGTGTTTAAGTTTTGGAAAAAAATTGTATGTCATATCAATAAATGCTGTTCAACTTTATATGAATTTTTAATTTTATATATTAGTAATTATTTTAAATTACTTATTATAGTTGACACTCTTAACTTTAAATTATAATAATAAAAAGTGAGAATATAAAAAGAATTTTGAAAATATAAGCTGTTCACATCAGTTGAATTGTGAAAACTAGCGCACGTCAGTCGCAGAGGGTTAATAGCCAAGATTTCTGCCTGGAACACACTGCAGTGATCAGGGAGTCGAAAAGAGAGACTGAGATTCAGCCTGTCAGAGAACACACCACCTCCTACCCCCTCGTCGGTTTTGGATCCGTCGGTATAAAAATGGATCGATTTATTTTCGACGGATGGCCCTTCCCAAAATGTTCTGGGAGGGATCTTGACCTTGAAGTTTTTGTCAAAAAGGGTCTGAGGGGTGGTGTAGTCTATGTTACTGGGGAGGATTCTATTTTTTTTTTCAGAATAGATGCGTGGCCATTGGAACGTTATTTTGAGGCGGATATCCGCACTGGTGTCAGGTGAAACAGAATGTCCATTGCAGCGGAGGGAGTAGTGCGCAGTGCACCACTCATGCAGAGACAAGCTGTTCGTTGGACTTTGCCTAGCTTATCGCGATTTATCGCTTTATCTAGGGCAGTCCACCAAACAACCACCCCGTACATAAGTATCGGTCTTATTACCGAGATGTATAACCAGTTGGTAATGCGGGGTTGGGGCCCCCATTTATTACCAATGCCTTTTTTGCAGGAGAAGAGTGCTGCTGTAGCTTTACGAACTCTTTCCTGAATGTTAGGTTTCCAGCTAAGCTTTCTATCCAGAATGAGACTCAAATATTTTGCCTCGTCCAAAAAGACTAGACTTGTGCCCCTGATAGATGGGGGATCAATGTATGGAATTTTTTGTTTCCTAGTGAATAGAATAAGTTCGATTTTGTGGGGGTTAACACCCAGCCCACAACGATCTGGCCATGTCGTTAGCTTGTTGGGAGGGATTTGGAGAAGATCTTTCAGGGCGTTTAGGTGCTTCCCTGAGGCGACAATTGCAACGTCGTTCGCATAGGCTATCACCCTGCAGCCTTTCCTTTCCAGGCACATTAGCAGCTCGTTAACCACTAAGTTCCTGAGAAGGGGATGAGGACTTCGCTTTGCGGAGCTCCTCTACCGACAGATCATCTGACAGATGTCACATCTAGTTTCGAGTTTATAATCTGGCTTGTATTAGCAGTAGATTAATTAGCTCACCAAGTGAGTCATCTACTTTCAGAGCTGACAGTGCATTTGCGATAGGGGATATGTTGACGTTGTTAAAAGCGCCTTCAATGTCCAGGAATGTAACCATAGTGTATTCTTTATGGTGAATATACGATTTGCCTTTGCAATATGCATGTTGAGGCGTACACAGGATTCTTGTATCAATGTTAGTGCGTAGATGGAAATCAATCAGCCCTTGTAACGTTTTTAGAAGGAATGATGATAGGCTTATGTGTCTGAGATCCTTAGGATTTATATGGGAGCATTTTCGGGCTTTGGGTACAAAAGCTACTTTAACTTCTCTCCATAACAGCGGAATGTAGACCAGCTCCATGCAGCTTATCAGAATTATCTCAAGCAGAGGCAAGATTATATCCGAGGTGTGTTGAAGCACTGCTTGTATTATGCAATCTGGCCTCGGGGATTTATACAGTTTGATGCTGTGTAGCGCAAACAGCAGTTTGTCCCTAGCAATCAGACCCGTTTAGTAAGTTGTTCGTGCAAGTGACCTGTTTCGGTTTGCATTGTTAATAGCGTGGTAGTTACCTGGGAAATGTGTATCCAGTAATAGATTAAGCGATTCTTCGCTAGAAGCGGTTCAGGTGCCGTCTGCATTCTTCAAATAGCTAGGCAGAACTGGGTTGGTTGAGAGAATATTTCTTTGCCTTGATGATTCGGATAATTCTGCTATTATCCCACAAGAGGCTCCAGTATGAGCGTTTTCCTTTCCTCAGTTCTTTTTTGTAAGCATTGAGAGATGATTTATATGAAGCTCAATCGGTTTCAGATTTTGTGACCTTGGCTTGATTCAAAAGTTTGCTACAACTGCTTCTTAGAAGTCCTAGTTCTGAGGTCCACCAATACGGCCTTTTGCCTCTTGGCCGGATAAGCGGACAGGCAGAAGTCAGTACCTAATGTGCCTTATTGAAGGCCAGGGTGAGCTCCCTAACCCTCTTGTCCAGTTCAATTGTCATACAGGGGGGACTGAGGAGTTCAGACTTCATTGAACTTGTTAGTACTTCTCTGTACTTGATCCAATCAGTTTTCCTATAATTTCTAAATACTGGTTGGCGGGAAGAATCATCAGTTAAGCTGAATTGAATGGTCACTAGAACCGTGTTCCGCCGAGGTTTTCCCGTTCAGTATTTTCTGATTGATTGAATCGGAGGCAAGAGTTATATCTAAAACTTCATCTATTTTCTTGTTATGAAGGTAGTACTTAGAATGTAATCAAAATGAGACTCACCTTTTTCGTTGACATCGGAACTGCCCCATACTGAATGGTGCGCGTTGGAATCACATCCAATAATGAGTTTAGTTTTCTGTTGTTGACACCAGGCATGAACCGTACGGGTTCATGGGCCAGATAAGCTGAGGATATCCAAAAGGTGCCGCAGCTGAAATTAAGGAACAAATACCTTATTTCTTACCAATATGCAAGTTCTAGGTTTGCCTTTATCTGTTGCAAACAATATTTTGTATCCATGTGTCCGAAGTCCTCGAACCAGGTTGTTAACAATCCCTGGGTCTTCGATCAGGACGATATCTTCTCTATCATTGGTCCACGCAATCAGGCAGGGGAGACTCCACCACGGTGTTGTTAAGGTCTTCTGATTCAGAAGATGAGCCCAGAAGCTCGTCCGCACTCAGAAGAATCATGTTGAGGAAGTCTTCCATGTCCATTCTTGACAAGGTGTTGCCTAGGCGCAGACAGTCGCTGGGCATGATCCAACAGAAAGTACGGCAACATCATCCGCGTACGCCTGAGCGTACACGTTAGAACTGTTGAGTGCATCGCAACATATAACTAGGCCCATCTTCCCGTTGTCGCAATAGTAAATCCCAAACGTCGTATTGAGACACCTGCCTCTGGAGGCTGTAGATATTTTCACCACGCTGTTTAACAATGCGCTGAATACTGCGCCTTGGAAGGTAGCTGTGGTACACACTATCCCGAAAAAAGGTAAAGATAGGATGAACCCTGCCAATCTCCGGTCAATTAGCTTGCTTCCGAATATTGGCAAGGTCTTTGTAAAGGTTGTCATAGAGCCCTGTTACAGTGGGTCGAGGACAATAACATAATTCCGGACAACCAGTTTGGTTTCAGGGTGAGGCATAACACTATTCATGCCGCGTCGAAACTGGTTTCTGACATTCAGTGGAATAAATGCAAGAACCAATGCACGGGTGCTTGTCTGGTTGATTTTGAGAAGGCTTTCGACACCGTATGGTTAGATTGACTTTCCTATAAGTTGACCAGGCGGGGGATGCACAAACATTTGCTATATGTAATTTGCCCATGTAGTTAGCGTTTTGGAGAAGTTCTTTCAGAGTGTTTAGGTGCTTCCCTGAGGCGGCAATTGCAACGTCATCTGCATAGGCAATCACCCTGCAGCCCTCCTTTTCTAAGCACATCAGGAGCTTGTTCACCACTAAGTTCCAAAGGAGGGGAGATAGGACTCCACCTTGTGGCGTACCTCTACTGACAGATCTTCTGGCCGATGTCATACCCAGTTTCGAGTTTATAATCCAACTTGTGAGAAGTAGATTAATAAGCTCACCAAGTGCGTCATCTACCTTTAGATATGACAGTGCATTTGCGATCGCGGATGTATTGACGTTGTTAAAATCACCCTCAATGTCCAGGAATGCAACCATAGTGTACTCTTTATGGTGAAGGGAGTATTCGATTGGACGTACTAACGTATGTAAGGCTGTTTCAACAGATTTGCCTTTGCAATATACATGTTGAGCCGTAGACAGAAGTCTTGTATCAATGTGGAGTGAATAGAAGTCTTTGGTTGCGTCCTCACATTTATTCAAATTTGTCCAAGCTAATACCACAGTTTTTTCTCAATTCGATTTCAAGTCACCCACAGAGTACTCTGTTTGTTTTTTTTGCCTTCAAATTGCGGTTCAATGACAATTATATCGTGGTATTTTAGTGTATTCAATTTGAAATTTTATAAGTTTTTGCTCATTACAAACTGCCATTGGAAACGAGAGCTAGCCGCGTGCAACAACGAAACTCACCCAGAGAGTCTGGAATAAACAACTCTAATAGTACATTTACACCGCACCCAAACTCAACATTTCGGAAAAAAAATTTCGAAATCCAGTTTGGCGTTCCCACTGAAACTTCAACATTTCAAATGACAGCTAGTGTCAGAATAGATTACTGATCTTTTTTTTCTGTTCAGAAGCCAGAAGTTGTCGAGCCTAAAGAACTTATTTTAATTTAAACATGAATTTAAGTGATAATTTAGACCTATTAAATATATTGTTGACTTAATATATAAGTATGGAATTCGCGATGAATCTTATGTCCACACAAAGCTTTCGTCTGATGAGAAAACGGCGGCGTTTTCTATTGAATATATTACGTCTTATGAAGCAAAGACTTATAATTGCAAGAGCAATTGTTATTCATAGCCAACCAAGAAAAGTCTGGACTCATGTAAGAAATAAGTGGAGTTATTATATATATTTTTGGTTTTCTTAGTAAAATAATAATTACTATTTTCAGAAACCTACGAGTACTTTCTGGGAACAGGAAGTTCCCGAAAAAGATGATGAGTTTTTTAAAGAAAACTTTCGTGTGTCTCGTGAAAATTTTCAAATACTGTGCAACGAACTGCAAGCTCTGACAAAACACGATACTAACTTTAGAAAGTGTATTCCATTGCAAAAAAGAATTGCTATTGCATTGTGAACACGTCGATCTTCGGCGGAGTACCGAAGTATTTCCAATCTCTTCGGCATTGGCAAGGCCACAGTTTGCCAAATATTGAAAAGCTTTTGCGAAGAAGTTTGGAACAACTTACGTCCAAAGTACTTGAATACTTATCCAGTTACTCAACAATGTGTAAAGGAAAATGTAGCCGGTTTCGAAAAGTTAGGATTCCCTCAGTGTATTGGTGCTATAGGTAAGAACAAATTTCAACTAGACCTAGGTCCAAAGATTCCCAAGCATTAAACAATTGCTCTTAGATGGTTGTCACATTGAAGTTAGACCTGATGCTGAAGATGCCGTTGATTACTACAATTACAAGGGTTGGTATTCCTCCGTATTGTTGGCTGTTGTTGATTATCGGCAAGTTTGTTTATTATCTGTAATATATACTCTGCATCTCTGCTTATACATACATGATTCAGTTATAGATTTCTGTCCACAATAGTTTTTGGGACTTCAACGAAAATAAAATGCAAAGTTCAACGAGTCTGGTTTTTTAGTTCTTTACTAGGCGCTGGTCGAATTCAAAAAGAAAAAGCAAAAGCCACAGCCACTATTCTTCAATTCTCATTTACAATAATTCTTCTGTTATACAGGAAGGGGAATTTCATAGGGAAATTTAGCTTACATTAAAAAGTTTCACATCGAAAAGGAGTTTAAATGAATTCACAATATATATATGTAGGTAAACAATATTTTTAGTAAAGTTTTAGATAAGTATGAACATCATACCCGCCTTGAAGTGTCGGACAGAGTAATAGAGCACTTCAATTAATTGGAAGCGGCGCCAAACGATGAATGGGTCGTCGAAGTATTGTTGTTTTAACTCGGACATCTGCAACTCGTATCTTGGAATCCGCACCAGGGATAACTCGTTCTATGCGTCCCAATAGCCACTGCTGGGGAGGTAGATTGTCGTCTGCAACTAGCACTAGAGTTCCGATTTCGATCCTCTCCTCTGAATTTTTCCATTTCGTTCGTTTTTGAAGCTCCAGGACGTACTCTTTTGACCATCTTGCCCAAAAATGTTGCTTAATTTGAGTAAGTTTGCGCCATCGGTCAGGTAATAGTACATCTTGTTGAACTTCCGGTTCTGGAATGGAGTTTAAAGGGACACCAATTAAAAAATGACCTGGGGTCAAAACTCTTTCATCGTTTGGATCCGAACTTAGGACACAAAGCGGACGAGAGTTCATGATACTCTCAATTTCAGCTACGACGGTCGAGAAACCTTGAGTTGAAAGGTCTGACACCACTTCAAAAAGACGCTTTTGTAGCAAAACAAATAAACACTGCCACATACGCCTTGTGAGTGCAGTAGCCCCGCCGTTTTTGCGAGATATTAAAAGGTCCACAGAAATCGACACCAGATACAGCAAATGATCTCGACGCAGTAACTCTGCTTGCCGGCAATTCACCCATGATTTGTTGCATCAACTTTGGCCGGTATTTGAAACAATGGAGACAGCCATCAACCACTTTCTTAGCTATGTGGCGAGCGTTGATGATCCAGAAACGCTGTCTAATAATAGCGACCAAGGCTTGGGGACCTGCATGAAAGTTAGTTTTATGTAAATGGACAACGACATTTCGAACAAATAGGGAATTTTTTGGAAGGAGGATGGGACATTTGGAATGATAGGGAATGTCTGCATTCTGCAAACGCCCACCTCCTCTCAGGAGTTCAATTTCGTTCTCAGTATCGAGAAAGGGATTAAGATTACTGATAACACTCTTTGGGCTAATCTTTTTCAGCTTTCTCAAATCCTTAATTTCCTCCAGAAAATGAATCTGTTGAATGGTCCAAAGTATGCGAAGAAACGCGCTTTCCAATTCCTCTACTGTAAGTGTGGTACTTAGACCATCTGAGCTTTTTGGGTGGTTAGATACTGTAGCTGCTCTCGATTTCAGGTTATTATAGAATCGCAGTATGTATCCGAAGATTCGGTTGGTTTTTTGAAAGTTGGTGGAGCGCACAAAGTTCTGAGCAAATTCGATTATTTCGTCTGATTTGGTTAATAGGGTAACAGGGTGACTATTTTCATTTGCAACGAGCGAAATAAATGATTTTTGTTTAGACCAGTTTTCGATAGTCTGGTACAAAATGGTGGTCCACTGAACCACCTACTTTTTAAGAGTTCCGAGCTATAGGCACCCCAAGACACAATGTCAGCAGGATTAACCTTCGTGCTAACGTACTTCCAAATAGCCGACGGTAAAGAAGATTGGATCATGGATACCCGATTAGCAACGAATATCTCCCATGATGATGGGTAGGCAGAAATCCAGCGAAGGACAATTTCGGAGTCTGTCCACAAATAAATATGCTCCATAAGGTAGCTGAGATTGGGTAGTATTTTTAAGGCCAATTCAACGAGCAAGGTAGCAGCACAGAGCTCCAATTTTGGGAGGGATTTGGTTTTAATGGGTGCTACCTTAGATTTTGCGATAAGTAAGCTACACTTTATATTCCCAAAAGTATCGGTGGCCCTCAAGTATAAACAGCAGCCATATGCCCCTATAGACGCGTCTGAGAACCCATGTAGCTCAAACTTAGTAGCCTCTACATTTGAAAAGGAAATGTATCTCGGGAGTTTTATTTGGTTTATATTGCATGTTTCTCTACGAAATTCTTCCCAACGAGTCTGTATCTCCAGAGGAAGAGATTCATCCCAACTACTTTTGATGATCCATAAGTCTTGCATTAGTATTTTGCCTTTAACCACAACTGGATTGATAAGACCTAAGGGATCGAAATTCTGCAACAACTCCGATAAAATCGCTCTTTTAGTTATTGCTTTAGAATCGCTTTGTTTCGGTTTAATATATTGGATTTCATCGTTTCCTGGATTCCAAACAATCCCTAAGGTTTTGATAACATCCTTGTCATTTATTCTTAGAGATGACTTTTCTTCCCTTTCCTGGAGCGCAATTCTTTTCATCATGTCAGCGCTATTACTACACCATTTCCTTATATCAAAGCCAGCACCCAACAAAATAGTTCGAACCTCCGAATAGATTTTTGAGATAGTCTCTAACGAATCTCCTCCAGTAATCATACGAGTATCATCCATGTAAAAATCTTCATTAATTACCCTAGCGCCTAGAGGATATCGAGAAACGTTTTCGTCGGCCAGGAATTTAAGACACCTTGTTGCTATGAATGGGGCTGATGTGGTACCATATGTCACGGTACGCAATCGAAATGTCTTAAGTTCTTCCTGCTCCGACGATCTCCACAAAATGCATTGATAATTCTGATCTTCATCATGTACAAGAATTTGACGATACATTTTTGAAATATCGGCAGTAACGACGAATTTGTAGGTACGAAAACGAAGGATGATATCGTACAAATCGTCTTGGATAATTGGGCCTTTTAATAAAAGATCGTTAAATGAAAAATTTGAAGTTGACCTTGCGCTACAATCAAATACAACTCTCAATTTGGTGGTCCACGAATCTGGTCTCAGTACAAACTGATGAGGAGCATAATATTTTATTCTATTAATTTGATCTTTAGGAACCACTTCCTTGTGACCTAAGCTTTCATACTCCTTCATGAATTCGATGTATTGCGCCCTGACTTCCCTATTCCTCTGCAATCTTCTTTCTAAATTAAGAAACCTTTTATGAGCTTGACCCAACGAATCTCCTAATTGGCCGCCATTCGCCTTGAACAATATATTCACCACAAATCGTCCATCTTCCTGTCTACGTAGGTTTTTTAAAAATTCCCTTTCGCACTCTTCGTCTTCCATTGACCGGATGGGTTGCGTTCGATTCACATCCTCCATTTCCCAAAACCTTTTCACTATTTCATTAAGAAAAGTATCATCAAAGTCAGAACAGGCAACTAGGGTACATGCTGCTCGAGGATTAGAAGCTATTTCGTATCTGCCAGAAACAATCCACCCAAATAATGTCTTTTGGAGAATCGGTAGTTGGGGGCTCAATACAATTTGACCGACGCACAATAATTGGAAGAAACTGTCAGCTCCTATGAGCAAATCTATGTGGCTTGGGCGGTGGAAATTAGGATCCGCAAGCAAAATATTTTGGGCTATCTTCCAATGCGATACATTCAGTTCCTTTGCAGGAAGAATGTTGGTAATATTTTTTAAAATAAAAAGATCTAGACCAATCTCGAAGTCTGAGATTGCAACCAGATTTGCAACTGGCTTCTACTTTGTAGTTAATAGCGGAATTAGATTTTCCTATACCAGAAACGATTGAATGAGTTTGAGTCTTTTTTAATTTTAACTTTTGCACCATGTCCTCCGTAATAAAGTTAAGCTGAGATGCTGAATCAAGAAGAGCACGAACTGGATACAATTGACCCGACAAATCTTTTATATATACCACAGCAGTGGCTAGGATGACCTAAGAACAATCTTTCTTAAAAACGTTTGAAACCAGGTGGGCACTGCCAGACGTACTTGGCTGTGAATTACCCGCAGGTGGATTAACAGCTACCATAGGTTGATTTGTCGTAAACCTGTGTAGCAAATGGTGATGTGGCATTGAGCAGACTCTGCATTTTGGTGCTTGACATCTCCGCACCGAATGCCCCTTTGCAAGGCAATTAATGCAAAGAACTCGTTGTTTAGCTTCTTGAAACCGTTTTGCTACAGATAGCTGATTAAAATGTTCACATGAACTTATTTCATGGGTATTTGCCGAGCAGAATTCACAAGACACTGACTGTGCAACTAGTGTAGTTTGAGCCTGAAAATTTCGATTATTATGTGGGGAACGAAACCGATTCGGCTGTGGATTACTATTATTTTCCGTTCTAGAAATTTTCGATTCCTTTGCCTCCAGTGCTTGACAACGACGATCTAATAATATTGAAAATTCTCCCCAGTTGGAAGCGTCGAGTGATCGACCGAGTCATTCCATTTCGCCCTCGTATCGGCATCTACTTTATCCAACGCTAGCGAAATAAAAAAGGCATCACAAATACTCTGATGCGTTCCAATGGAAAGCATTGCTGCAATATGCGAGTTAAAACTATCCTCGAGGTTACGAAGATTCACCGCAGAACATTTCGAGACTATATTAATGTTCAGCAATCCATTAAGGTGTTCTTGAAACATCAATGTTTTGCTATCAAACCGTCTCTTCAAACGCTCTAAGGCCTTATGATAATTCAACGAAGTTAAATCGAACTCTTTTATCGCATTCAAAGCTGCTCCAGACAAGCACTTCCTTAAGTAATTAAATTTCTGTAACGCGTCTAATGACTCATCTTTGTCAACCAGCTTCGTAAAGATTCCGATAAAATTAGGGAATTCTGAAAATTTGCCAGAAAATGTTGGCAATGATATGCGTTCTAGTTTGGAACGGGATATCGGCTGCTGCGACATAAACGATGTATTAAAACCATCTCCGACTGTCATGTTACCTCTCTGTTCTAACAACATTGATTGTATCATTGTTTTCGTCGACACATAAATTTCCTCTAGTTCCGCTCTATGATTCGCTTTTTTCTCTTCAGAAATATTTGTTTTGTCCAACGATAATTGTACATTTAGGCCTTGTTTAAAGTAGGATTCGATAATGCCTAAACGACATTCTAATTCTACACTAGACATTGAAGAGCCTTTTCCACTAATTAGCTTCTTTATCCTATTCATATTTCCTTTTGTGGAAGACCTTATAGATTTTAACTCGGTTAAATTTCGCTGTTGATTGTTATCTAACCCCCCACCAGAAAGCTCTCCTCCTCCTTGCGCAACATTCTCATCTTGATTAATCATTTTTTCCAACTATTCCACCAACCAAATTGAAATTAACCCGGAAAATTCAGCACATGCACCACTATCCAACTATGAATCTATTTCCAGTGAGCGATTAGCAATCCGAACCGAAAAGGTGATAATTTTAGTAGCCCCAACAACGATGACTGCTTTAAATGTTCTTAATAATGCAAATGACAACGACTGCGGCAACGAAAAACTCCAATAGCAAAGAACACAGCAACAGCAGCAACCAGTAACAACAAGATATAAAACTTTTTACCACGGAGCCACCGTAAAAAATGCAGCAGCAAGAACTTTACCTCCAACAACTATGAGAACTTTTATTAATAGGGCCAGGGAAGTCGCAACGATCAAAGCGAATCAAAATTTAAAAATAAAAGCTCTTCCGTGAATACAAATTGAACCTTATTGCGAAGATCTGCTCCGATTTAAAGTCCAATTGTTTTGGGTAATTTGCAACAATAATTTTTGCATAAAATGCGCTAGCGAAGCCGATGGAAAGAAGACTCAGGAAGACCGATTTTTTTTTTGCGAACTAAAAAAAATCGATGGACTTTTTAATGCACGACGAAATTATGATGTATGATTATTTAAATGATGACTCGAACGAAGATATTTAATCGAATTTGTTTAAATGATATTTTCACAGGTTTAAATTACCAGTTTTTATATAGGTACATACATACATATTTTTACTCATTCCTCGTGGAGGTGTGTCTCCAATTTTCTCCTCCGATGTCGAGTTAAATAACGCAAATTATTCTGCTATTCTTTTAATTCCTTTACGATTTTAAAAGCATGATGGGGATTAATTTCCCGGGTTTCGGCACCAAAAAATGTCCACAATAGTTTTTTGGACTTCAACGAAAATAAAATGCAAAGTTCAACGAGTCTGGTTTTTTAGTTCTTTACTAGGCGCTGGTCGAATTCAAAAAGAAAAAAGCAAAAGCCACAGCCACTATTCTTCAATTCTCATTTACAATAATTCTTCTGTTATACAGGAAGGGGAATTTCAAAGGGAAATTTAGCTTACATTAAAAAGTTTCACATCGAAAAGGAGTTTAAATGAATTCACAATATATATATGTAGGTAAACAATATTTTTAGTAAAGTTTTAGATAAGTATGAACAATTTCTTTACATAAACGTCGGAAGCACGGGCCGTTGCAATGATTCACAAATATTTGAAAATTCTAGCCTAAATTGGAACACCAAAAACCAATTATAAGAGAACTATCTAGAAACATATGCGGTGTTGACGTTCCAGTTGTCCTTATTGGAGACTCTGCATTTCGCTTTTCCAATGTAATGATGAAACCTTATCCGTACAGCAGTACTGCAACGCAAGAAGAAAAAAACTTCAACTACGCATTGTCCAAATGCTGAAGGGTAGTTGAAAACGCCTTTGGGCATTTAAAAGGCAGATATAGACGAATTGGAAAAGGACTAGATAACCACATACATAATACCAATCTCATTATCAAGTCTTGCTGTGTTTTACACAATTTTTTAAATGTGCACAGTGACAAATTTAACAAACATTGGTTACAAAGTCAAGACGAAACTCGAGGCAGAGAACAACCAAGGCATACATCTCACATCAGTGATTTCAGCACATCAGCTGAAAGTATTAGAAATGCCATAAGCAGATATATAAGTAAGAACAATTGTTATGCTTTCTGTTTTATCGTTTTAATATTTTTAAAGTTTCAATTGAACATTCTAAATGTTTTTCGAGTAATTTGTTTCTTTCTCGCTCGATTGCAATTACTTCCTTTTCGCTTTCCTTCATGCATTTTAGTTCATTGAAAATATTTTCATTAGTTGTCTTCAGCTGCGAGAGTAATTTATCAACCTCAGATCTTGATCTTTTTGCAGCTCTTAACCTCGGTGTTGATGACGTTGACGTTGATGACGTTGATGACGTTGACGGTGACATAGACGTAGATGAGGATTCCAATGACGAAGATGTTGATGGTATTGGTTTACGGGAACTAGATGCAGCCGATGGGTTCACTGCACTGGGAGGTGATGACACGAATGAGGCTTCTGATAATCCCCATGATTCGGATTCAGAGATGGATACATTTCTCCGCGAACAGCTTGGACCTATAACATCTTAAAATTTGCATAATAAATATCAATTTACAATTTATAACGATTATTTTTACCTTTGGGAATGCTGTCTTCAACAATTGCATCCAGGTTGTGAATCCTCTGCTCCCCAAGGATAGCATGAATTTTTGCGTATAGAGGCCATTCCGAAGGGGATCCTCCTGAAGGCCCAATTGCTTTTTTTTCTGTTCTAGAATTTGCAAAAATAAATAAATGTTTTATATAAAAGTAATAGTATGTAGGTACCTGTATTTTCCAGTGAGATTACTTAATTTAATTTTAATTTCATCGGGGGAGAAATCGACTCCCCTTTCCGCAAACTTAAGGGACATTTTTTTATATATATGGCTATTTTTCCGGTTGCCTCGGAGCTCAATCATCTTATCTTCACACAGCTCAACAAAAAATGCTTCGTCTGTGTCTGTCCACTTTGTTCTTCCTTTTTATACACTTTTCTCTCTGTTGTGTTCTTCGGGTTCGATTATTAAAATAAAGAACACAAGGTATTTCAAAAACGTTACAAGTAATTCATTTATTATAAAAACTGCACAGTTATAAGACTGTATAATTACCAAAAGACGACTGACACCGTGACCCGCAACCATCACCTTTTTATATGTCAAAGTCATACTGTATCTCTCACCAGATACATTATATACAGCATTCCAATGACAGTTTAAGTTGGTATATAAAATGTATTGTTTTAGCTCTGTTCGGCATAGTTGGTGTTTACACGACATCTCCCCCTTTAAGTTAGATATCCCCATATCGGCCGGAAACCTCTCTGGACATGTCCAGACGCTTAGGTGGTAGGCGTGTACTGGTCGGCCGCTGCAGTTGCACTTCCCGGCCATCGAATTCATTTGTTTCGCCTACTTGACTTCCAGACATCTTGGCGGGTTGATCTATTGAGCTAGGATGCACCTCAGTGGGGGTTGGTATGGCAGTTACTTCCTGAAAGTCAAATAAATTATTGAAATTGATATTTGGTAAACTCTTCTCTCGGTGTTTTAATTGGTTAACATGTCGGCGCCAGGTTTTAGTGCCTACTTGCAACGCGTACGTTACAGACCCAATTTTCCGCAATACTGTGCCTGGTACCCAAGATTCGCGTCCGTTGCTGTAGCTACGAGCATAGATATACTCGTTTGGCTGAAATTCCCTAGCCCTGGCTTCATGTCTGCTGTTGAAAATCTGCTCCATTCTTAAGTTCGGCTGCTGTGCTTCAGGTGTTGATGCTTGGAGTAAGTCCAGGTGAATCTTCATTTTGCGACCTAACATGGCTTCTGCCGGAGTGATGTTTCCTGGTAACTGTGCATTTGGAGTCGATCGATAGCACAGTAAAAAATTTTGGATATTAAAAGAGGGTATTTCCTCTCCCTTCAATACAAAACGAGAAAATCCGAAGCAAAATCTAATTTCCAGAAAACTTCGAAATGACAACTGTAAGTGGACTCACGATAAATTAAACTAATTGTTTCCACAACGTTATAAAATGGTTTGTGTATTTTACTCTTGCGTTTTGCTTTTAAATACCTTTGTTTATGTACAAAGCTATGTTACATTATATAAAGACAAAAAAGTATTTGATATTTCTAATATTGACATAATTCATTCAACATAATAATTGACGAATGGGTGCATTCCACCTCACATGACGTCACCGTCACCTTCACCGTAACCGTCATCCTTGCCGCCATCGTTGTCGTCATCGTTGTCGTCAACATTCTCCCCCGCCGAAGAAAGATCTTCTTGTCTTGTGTACTTCCTTTGTTCCCCTTTTTCCAACTGCTGCCACCACTGTTGCCCTTGATAACTCGGTTGTTGACAATGCGTTTGGTACATGAAACGAAACAAGAGATTAATTAACATGTAAATGGCCAGACCGTTTGGGTATAGGCGATCGCGTGTGCAGAGAAAAAAAAATATTTTTTGTTTACTTTGTGTTGCTATTCTCTCACTGATAAGAGTATATGCTGCTGCTGATTGTTCTTGTTGTTCTTGATGTGCATATTGTAAGGGACTGGAAGCTTAAGAGTACTGCGAAGCCAAATTTTTTTTGTTTATGGACTGGAAGTTGAGATGAAGGGTGAAACGAAGATATTATTATTTTGTTGATGATGGACTGTAACTGCAAGTGAGGTTGAAGGGGACATCGATGCATCATTTATGAATGCTATTTACTGCTTCCATTCGGTTTTTATTATTATGTCGTGAAAGTTGTGTTGTTTACAAATTTATTCGAATTTCAAATTATGTTTTTAAAAGTTGATTTAGGTTGTGCTGAATTGTTTTCCAGAGTAATTCAGGTAAGTTTTATTAAATTTGAATATGATTTTAAGTGTAAAATTAAAATTCATTTGTTTTGATTTATATTGTGTTGTGGTGTGCTGTCCCTCGTTGGTGTGCATGTGTGCGCGTATTTTTTGTTTTCTATTTTGTGTGGGGTTTGTGTAGAACAAGTGGACTGTATTCTTTCGCAGTGTTAGTGTTGAATTTGGAATGAGTGCGTGCATGGGTGCGCGGGTATATTCCATATTGATTTGAGTGATATTATTTTGTGTTATGATGTAATCGGTATGAAGACAGTAGGGGTGTAAGTTTTCATGCAGAATTTTATTTTTATTATTTTAAATTTGGAAAAATGTTTTTTGTTTGTATAGTATTTAGTGTCTGTGATAGTTATTTGCTGTGATCTGTTGATTGTTTTGTTTCGTTGCAAGGAAGGGGGCATAGTTTTGTAATTGGTCTGCGGAATTCGCCTTGCCTTGTTTTCACCTGTACCACCCTTGTTATTTTGTCTGCTCCGGGGTAAGTATCGACTACGCGGCCTAAGGTCCATTTTGCCGGGGGAAGTCGTTCGTCTCTTATGAGTACCAAATCACCTTCCTTTATTTGTGGCTGCGGTTTTAACCATTTTGGCCGGTGTTGGAGACGACTCAGGTACTCAGTCTTCCATTGCTTCCAAAATGTTTGCAAGTGTGCCTGTATTCTTTTCCATCGGTCGGTCAAATTCTGCTTTCCTATGGTCAGGTCTGCTTCGGGAACTGTAAATAGGCTTTCTCATATGAGAAAGTGTGCTGGTGTTAACGCCTGAAAGTCCGCTGGATCTTCTGTTAAGGGACAGAGGGGTCTCGAATTAAGACACGCTTCGACTTGTGTCAAAAGGGTGGCGAGCTCCTCGTAAGTAAGTGTCCCATTTCCTATAATTCATTTTAAATGGAATTTGACACTCTTGACTCCCGCTTCCCATAGTCCTCCAAAGTGGGGAGAAGCCGGGGGAATGAAGTTCCACTTTGTTCCTTCGGTTGCTAAGACGTTGGCTATTTCGTTGAAGTCTTGTATTCCGCTTTTCAGGAGGCGACGCAGTTCCACGTCAGCACGCACAAAGTTTGTGCCACACAATGCCTGACTTGTTAAGTCGCTGACCGCTTCCAAATGAATTGCTGGTAGCCAAGCAAATGAAGATTGCCAAGTACCCTTTGTGGCACTTAGCTCCACGACCTTTCCATGCTCTAATATTAATGGGTCCTGCATAGTCAATACCCGTGTGAGTAAAGGGCCTTGACATGGTGACTCGAGGTGCCGGTAGTTCTCCCATTAGTTGCTGCGATTTTTGAGCGCGAAACCTGTAGCAGACGACACAACTGTGTATGTGCTTTTTCACAGCTCTTTTGAGTTTGAGAATCCAGAACTTGTTTCTTAACTGCGTCATCATTAATTGGATTCCTCCGTGCAGTGTATGGGCGTCACGTATAATTAACCGCGAGATCTGGTTGTTTGGATCCAAAATAATAGGGTGTTGTTGGTTGTACGGGATGTTCGCCTGGCTGAGTCTTCCGCCGACTCGGATGACACCCTGACCATCTACAAATGGATTCAAAGATTTCAAACCCCTCGTTTTTGTGATGCCGTCTGGAAACATCTGCCTCTGTGCTACCCTTATCAATGATGTCGTTGCTTCGTTCAGTTCCGTTGGCGTGAAAGGAATAGCTTTGGCATTCCTTCGAAGACTTCGTGCGTAGTTGCAGAACTTATTGTGGTGTTGACGAAAGATGTTAATGAATTTCTGGCAATACGCGACAATTCTTATCAACTTTTGAAACGTTGACTGCTTACTGATAAGTCGTAGAATTTGGTTGTCTTCTGTTTCCAGTCTGAGACAACGCGTACGCTTCTGTCCTTCCTCGGTTATCAAATTCGTTGGTTGTGTCGGCACCTGAAAGTCCCACGATGTGTGCAGAAAAGTCGGTCCATTCCACCATAGACGATCCTGTATTAGCGCGGAGGGCAGTACACCTCGGGACGCTAAATCTGCAGGATTCTCATCTGTTGGAATGTGCTTTCAGATGGACGGACTCGTCCGCCGTTGAATTTCTCCAACTCGATTCCCGACAAAAGTTTTCAGTCGTGATGGCGGCGACTTTATCCAGCAAAGCGTAATTGTTGAGTCGGTCCGAGCGTAAATCTTTACCTCCCTTAGGTTCAGAACCCTTATGACATGGCTAAGGAGTCTCGCTAGTATGACTGCTCCGCACAGTTCCAATCGGGGGATGCTCACTGGTTTGAGTGGAGCGACGCGAGTTTTTGACAACAAGAGATTCATTTTGACCGAATCTCCTTCAGCTAGTACTCGGATGTAAACCGCGGCACCAAAAGCCCTCTCCGATGCATCCGAGAAGTCATGGATTTCCACCTGCTTCACGCGTTGTGCAGACTGAAGCCATCTCGGTAACCGGATTCTGTTTATCGCTTCCAAGTCTCGAAAAAATGTGTTCCAGCTCCTTCCCAGCTCCTCGTCAACAGGTTCGTCCAACTCCAACTTCTTCGCCCAAAGCAACTGGAGAAAGCATTTTGCCTTTATGACGCACGGTGAAATCCATCCCATTGGATCGAAGAGCCTAGCTATGGTGGATAGGATAGACCTTTTGGTAGTCTGTGGATGACTTGGTGGAGTAAAGCTGTAAAGAAAGCTGTCAGCATTAGGGTCCCAGTGAATCCCCAGCATTTTAAGTTGCCCCGAACCTTCAGAAGGGAGTGAGAAAATTGCTTTTCGTTCCTCCAATGGCACCTCCTTTAAAAGCCTCACAGAGTTCGACGCCCACTTGCGTAGCTTCAACCCCGCTGCTCCCAGTGCCGTTTTAACTTCCCTTATCTTCCTTTCAGCTTCTTCGGTAGTGTCTGCTCCAGAGATGAGATCATCCACATACATCTCCTTTCGGATCATCTCCGCTGCTCTTGGAAGGTGTGGACGAGCGTTTTCTGCGAGCCAATTAAGAGTTCGGATGGCCAAATATGGAGCCGACGCAGTGCCGAAAGTTACTGTCTTAAGGCGGTAGACTTTGATACGCTCAGATGGATCTTTTCGCGACAAAATTAATTGATAGAATGAATCCCTTTCCGTTACCCAGATTTGGCGATAATTTTTTTCAATATCAGCTGTGAAAGTGTACCTATACAGCCTCCACCTGAGAATGACATCGATGATATTATTTTGCAGTGCCGGTCCAGTCATAAGCCTATCGTTGAGTGACGTTCTATCCGATGTTTTAAAAGACGCATCAAAAACTACTCTCAACTTGGTCGATGAACTGCTCTCTTTAATAACCGCATGGTGCGGAAGAAAATAATGAGGTGTGTTTTCTAAGTACTGCTCGTCAACTTCACTCATATGACCCATCTGTATGTATTCTTCAATGCAAGCAGCGTAGTCCTTCTGAAAGGTTTGGTTTTTTATCAGACGTCCTTCTAGCTGCTTGAATCGTTGAAGTGCACCTTCTTTTGAACGTCCGAGTCTTGGATGAACATTACCTTTGAATGGAAGCGCGACTTCGAACCGGCCATCTACTTCTCGCTTAATGTTGTTTAAGAAGTGTTCTTCGCAGGCAATGTTTTCTGGAGTTTCTGTGCTTTGAAACGGCGCTTCTTCCATCTCCCAGAACTGGCGCATATCGGCATCCAGTGTGCATGTTTGGTGAAAATTCTTCACAAGCTGTGGCGCGAGTGGAGCGCGTCCGAATAGAATCCATCCGAGTTTGGTGTTTTGAGCTATAGGCAAATTAGTGTTATTTGGCCTAACTAACTCCGACAGAATTATGTCAGCCAATATATCGCCGCCCAACAACAAATCCACCTTGGCTGGCTTAAAAAAGGAAGGGTCGGCTAAGCTCAAGCCGTCGAGATGTCTCCAATCAGCAACTGGAAGAGTTCGGGCCGGGATATGCCCAGACAGGGACTTATAGACGAGGGCCTGTGTATTGACTACAAACGATGAATGGTGGGAACCAATCGTTATATCAACGATCTTGTTACATGTGCCGCTGTTGACCATACATAACCCGGACACCTCGACAGAGGTTGATTTGTGTCGCAATCGCAGGAGTTGAATTGTTGACTCAGTAATAAACGATGCCTCAGAACCAGAGTCTAATAAGGCTCGAAGTGAAACAACTTCCCCTGATGAACCGCTGACATTGACAATAGCTGTGGCCAACATCACTTGGGTACCCGTGTGTGGCACAGAATGGTACGTGTGGACGGATTTGCTGCAACCAGGCTGTTCTTCATTCGACGGTTGAACAAAAGGCACATCTCGTTGGTTCAAAGGTGGTTGTTCCATATTAGTGGGCTTGAAACTCGGAGCATTGGGGTTAATTGCAGAGGTATGACAATTTATATTTTGTTGTTGTGAATTTTGACTACCATTTGACATATTACAGGGGTGTGGATTCGACAAACTAGTATAATTGGTATGTGGAACAGAATTGTGTAGCAAGGAATGATGAGGTTGCTGACAATAATAACATCTTCGGGTACTTGGACAACTTTCAGATAAATGGCTATAGGCTAAACATAAACCTAGTTTTAAAATAGCTTGACAGCGGTCATTGATGCTCATTTTCAAAAAACGGTTGCATTTGCGTATGGCATGTTGACCCATATTACAAAGCTTACAGGCGAACTTGGATGTGGTGGCCTGCGCTTGAAAACAATTTCGCTGGGGAACCTTTTTGGACGGTTCTGATGACACCTTTCCCTGTTGGTAATTGACCGCCTCCAACGTACGGAACCTTGATTCGAGAAACTGCTTAAATTCCCCAAACGTCGGTAGCTCCTTCGTGTTCTCCTTGGACCCCAGTTTCTCCTCCCACAGCTGTTGAGTTTTCACTGGCAGTTTTTGCAACAGAACGTGAATTATTATCACATCCCAATGTCCGACCGGCACCTTCAAGTTATCGAGGCTATGAACTATCTCCGTTGATGTGTCCAGGAGTTCCTTGATGCCTTCCGAAAGTTCCTGGTTAACTGCAGGTTGATTGAAAAGGCACTTCAACTGCGTATTGACAAGAAAGCGCTGATGGTCATACCTGTCCCCCAAGATCGCCCAAGCTTTGGCATAATTGCCATTAGAAATAGGTAAATGCGACAAAATTTTATCTGCTTCACCCGAAATACTGGTTTTCAAGTAATGCATTTTTTGTATTTCAGACAAAGACGAATTGTGATGAACCAAAGAAATAAAAAGATCACGAAAACCTCTCCAAGATTCGTAATTGCCTGCGAAAACTGGTATCGGAATATTTTGCAATCTAATGTCTGAGTTGTGAGTGGACATAGTGGCGTTCGGCTCTGTTTCGTTGCCTTCGGCTTTGGATTCCTTCACCTTAACCTTGTCCATTGCATCAAGTAATCACAATATAATTCGCGGAACTTCTCATAAACCTCCTCTATTTCAGAGCACTTGTCCTCCTCACCGTCCGACAGAGACCCTATGCACACCTCATAAACACTTTCGGCTGATTCCATTGCTTTCTCCAATAGTGATAATCGACCAGTTGGCAGTCCGACTACTGGATCCCCTTTTACCAAAGTTTAACACATCTTTCTCCAATTGAGTAAGTGCTCGCTCGAGTTTATTTTGTTTCATATTTATTTTATTTAATTTTTTTTTTTTTGAATTTGCAGATAAAAACAACAAAAGTAAAAGTGAATGCACTTACATGCACATTTCCTGGTCCAGTATTTTGACGACTTCACTTGACCTTTTGTCCTTCAGGTCACGGTGGCACAGAACACAGCACACAAATATCCAGCAGCACTTGACCTTTTGTCCTTCAGCTAAATATCCAGCAGCACTTGACCTTTTGTCTTTATGTGTAGACAAAATTGATTTTCTTTAAACAAAAAAAAAACCGGCTCGTGGACCAAAATGTTCGGGCGTTGAACAAAACGAGAAAATCCGAAGCAAAATTTAATTTCCAGAAAACTTCGAAATGACAACTGTAGAGTGAACTCACGATAAATTAAACTAATTGTTTCCACAACGTTATAAAATGGTTTGTGTATTTCACTCTTGCGTTTTGCTTTTAAATACCTTTGTTTTTGTACAAAGCTATGTTACATTATAATATAAAGACAAAAAAGTATTTGACATTTCTAATATTGACATAATTCATTCAACATAATAATTGACGAATGGGTGCATTCCACCTCACATGACGTCACCGTCACCTTCACCGTCACCGTCATCCTTGCCGTCATCGTTGTCGTCATCGTTGTCGTCAACAGATATGCTTTATGCCACCTTTATGGCAAAAATCAGCGAAGTCACCAGAAGTGAACTGAGATCCGTTGTCCGATACAATGACGTCTGGCAGTCCGAATCTGGCGAATACTTCCCTTAAGATGGCAACTGCTGCGGAGGTTGTCGTAGATTGCATGCAAAAAATCTCCGGCCACTTAGAGTAGTTGTCAACAATGATAAGAAACATCCGCTGCTAAAAAGGTCCCGCAAAATCGATGTGTATTCGCGACCATGGTTTTGTTGGGATAGGCCAAGATGCCAATAGGGCCTTGATAGGAGTTAGTGACGCTACTGCACAAGCGCAACACTCTCGAACTATTTGCTCTATATCATTGTCAATATTTGGCCAGTAGACGTAGCTACGTGCAATCGCCTTCATCCGAACTATACCCGGATGCCCCAAGTGAAGCTGCTTTAAAACCTTCTTTTGTAACGAAATAGGGATGACTATTTTGTTTTGCAACATGATACACCCTTCTGTCTCGCAAATGCTGTCTTATACAATAATTTTAAGTTTCGATCTTCGATTTTATTGGGCCAAGACGACCGGACAAAATGGAGAACTTGCTTTAACACTGGTGGTAAATTTTGTAAGCTATCCGATAGTACTCGCTTCACCTCTGCTTCCAAATGGGTTGTAGCTATGACGGAATCTTCTTCCTTGTCAGTTAGTTGACGATTAATTAGCCGGGATAGGACATCAGCATAACCAAATTTCGATGTATTTACATACTCGATGTTGAAATCATACCCAATTAATGTCAACGCCCAACGTTGCAATCGCTGAGCAGTATAAACCGGTATGCCTTTTTTTGACCCAAAAATAGCTAAAAGTGGTTGATGATCCGTTAGGAGTGTGAATGTTCTCCCGTAGATTAATCTGTGGAATTTTTTTATACAAAAAATTAAAGCTAAGGCTTCTTTTTCACATTGGCCATAGTTTTGTTCGGTTGGTGTCAATGACCTTGACACATTCGCAATAGGTTTTCTTGAACCATCTGGGAACTGGTGCATGATAACGCCCCCAATTCCATTTTTCGAGGCGTCTCCGGCCACGATAATTTTTTTTGTTGGGTCGAAATGTACCAGCAACAGTTCCGAATTAAGGACTGCTTTTGCGTTATCGAAAGCAATTGGACATTCCTTTGACCAATGAAATTTGAAGTCTTTTCGCAATAGTTCGTCCAACGGCCCCATAATTTCACGCATGTTTTTGATGAATGGAGAATAAAAATTTAACATACCCAAAAATGACCGTACTTCTGTTACATCTTTTGGCTCTGCCATACTCGTGATTGCAGTAGTTCTATTTGTATCGGCTCTTGGGCCATGTTGGTCGATCACGAAACCCAGGTAGTTGACTTCTTTCTGCAGGAACGAACACTTCTCTTATTTGATGCGAAATCCCCATTCGTTTAAGCGTTGTAAGACCTGGTGCAGGTGTACTTTATGCTGCTCTAGAGACTTGGCTACCACTATGACATCATCCAGATAACACACGACTCCATCAAGGTCGGCCAGCATGGTGTTCATTATTTGCTGGAATATACCGGGAGCAGACTTAACACCAAATGGCAGGCGTTGATATTGAAAAAGTCCTCGGTGTGTGTTGACAGTCAGCAATGTCTGCGACGCTTTGCTTACTTTGACCTGGAGGTAGGCATCAGATAAATCGATTGTTGAAAAGAACTTACCTCCGGCGAGTGTCATAAAAATATCATCCGGAAGTGGGAGTGGGTACCGGTTCGACTCAAGCGCATTGTTGAGGCCTGTTGAGAAGTCACCACATATTCGGACACCCCCCCCCCTTGCTTTACGTACTGCAACAATAGATGCAGCCCATTGCGAGTAATCAACTCTCTTGATTACATTTTGTTGTTCCAAGCATATGGAAGCATATGGCACAGGTCGCATTGGTTTGAAAACGGGGGCCACCACTGGTTTTAAATGAAGAACTGCTTCTGCTTTTGTGCATAAGCCCATTGATCCATCGAATAAATTGTGGTACTCCGCCTTAATCGTCGCCATTTCTTTCTGTAAAATGGAAAGGGGAATTTCATTTTGATAAGACTCTACCTTTGCACAAATTGAATTAATAGGAACGTCGAATAGTCGTAATGCTTCGATCCAATCAATTCCCAAGATATTTAGGTGTGGCACTTTAGTTATATAACACATGTTTTGCATCTTCTTATCTCTAAAAGATACTTGACAACGTAATTCTGCTAATAATGGTAGTGACTGTCCACTAGCATTCCGCGCTGAGTGTTTTGTTGGGGTAGTATTTGGACTTCCCAGGCATTTCCAGTTGTCTTCTGATATTATGGTAATGTCTGAGGCCGTATCGATTTGCAATCGCACTGGATGTTTGTTTATCTCCACAATGATGAACTTACGGTAAGCTGCATGGTCTACTTTGGATACTGAAAATATAACATTAGTTTTTGTGTCAGAACTAAAACCTGTGTTTACGCGTTTTCTGCCGTTAAATTTTGACTTCCCTTGCTGCTGCTCTGGTTGTTGCCGGAATTTCGTTGCCCTTTATCACAGTATCCCTCTTTATGTCCAATTACTCCACAATCTGCGCATTTATGAGTCTTGTACCAGCACTTTTCTGCGTAATGCATTCCCCCACAAAACCAACATGCGCTTTTTGGCTTATTCTTTTGTTGTTTGTTTATACCCTATTCTAAGGGTATATTAATTTTGACGCATAGTTTGTAACATAACTTAATATTGCCCGTAGACCCCTAAAAGTTACTATATTTATGATCAGCATCGATAGTAATGTCGATCTACCCATGTCCGTCCGTCCGTCCGTCCGTCCGTCTGTAGCCTATTCTAAGGGTACCTATATTAATTTTTGAAAATCCAAAGTTTGAGCTAGGGAGCTGAAATTTATAATATATACTCTCTATGGGCCCTTTATGCTCATGTGTAAATATTTTTAAAATCCGCCCACTGACACGTCCACAATATTTTTTGTTTGAGCTAGGGAACTGAAATTTATAATATATACTCTCTAGGGGCCCTTTCTTCTCATGTGTTATTTTTTTTTTAAATCCGCCTACTGACACGCCCACAATTAAATAAAACAATTTTATTGAAACACCTAAGTTTGAGCTAGGGAGCGTTTTTTTTGATAAAATCCTTTAAATGTTATATAACAAAATATGTAGAGCGTTCTTAACAATTCAACCATACTTAGACTTTTGTCACGCCCACTTATGAGGGATAGGAATAAGAATAGGGTATCCAACAGTTCGCCCAAGCGGACTGTAGCCCGTCCCTATGTTTTTTTTTTATGCACAGCTCTTACACTGCTGTCTGCAGCAGTACGGTTCTCCACCAGCGATGAGTCATGCTTAACCCTTAAATGCATACCGTACCATATATGGTACATATCTTCAATCATACGGTAATCTAGTAAATTAAACTGAAGCGTGTGATTGTACGCTTTAAATCGTAACAGACAAAATTATCGTTCATATAAATATTGTTTTGGCTCACTTACGATTTGTTTCACTTGTCAGTAAGCTGCCGAAGTGGTGGAATGCACTTTTTACACGTAATTCCTTAAGTAAGTTTCAATAGTGAAAAAAAAATGATCGCATTTATTATTCCTGTGGAAATAAGTATTGATGAGTAAATTGAGCTTTGTTTTAGCTAAATAAAAAGAATCTTGATCAAATTTGATATTTCCGAATAGTTTTTTTTTTCTGTTTTTGGAGGTACCATATATGGTACACCATGCATTTGACTATTATTTTTGTAATGTGTTTGTAGATTATAGACATGGATTTCGTTATTATTGTCGAAAAGAGGTACAACGCTGATGAGGTGGCGGATATGATTTGTGATACTGGCGATTTTGAAATGGTAGGCATACCTAACAATGTTGATTTGTCTGATGATGAAAAGGAATGGGAAGATGACGGATTGGATGATTTGATGAAAATCAAATATCGCAACGCGTGAGAAATCGGGCCGAAACCACTTACGCCATATTGGATGATGGGGCAATTTCTGGCGTATTTCTCAACAATCAGAAGCTGCCACCGGAAATGCTTTTAGTGATCAGAATGACAAGTTGGGCCACGTACGCGAAGAATGCTGTAGGTATAACGGCATTGTTATTGACATAACTTCCAATGATTTTGAGAGAGCTAGTTAAAAAAAGGAAACTTACAGTTGTACGAAGAGCAAATCACTTTTCTTGGGCGCTCTAAATTGGAACCAGAGATAGCAGATGCTTACGCAACTGCGCAAATAAACCAAAGAAATTGGGATTAAAATTCTTGGCCATTTGCGATACAAACGGTTTCATGAACAATTTTGAAATTTACACTGGAGAAGCCCACCATTTATGGCCAGGAGAACCTGATTTGGAGGCGTCTGCTAATATTGTAGTACGTATGAAACGTGAAGTTCCCCGTTTTTAAAATTACATAGTATATATGGATAACTTTTACACGTCCATACCATTACTGATTTATCAGCGGAACGTAGGCATTCACAGCATTGGAACGATAAATCGTAATAGAATAACAAATTGTAAACTTCTTGACCCAAAGATCATGATGAAATTGAATAGAGGCGTTTCGGCAGAGTTCACAACAGATATTCAAGGTGTGGAGTTGACAACAATATCTTGGAAAGATAAAAAGGTCGTTAACCTTGTGTCCAGTTTCGTTGGCATGAAACCATTGTTAGCGGAACATAGTGTTGCTGTCGACGTCTCTACTGTTGAACGATTGGATAAGAAGCACCACGAAGTAATCAGGATTCCCTGTCCTCAAATAATAAAAGGATACAATCTGCACATGGGTGGTGTAGACCTTATGGATTCTTCTTTGTGTCGCCTAAAGATTGGGTTAAAAAGCCGAAAATGGTACATCAGAATGTTCCACCATTTACTCGATATTTGCATGGTAAATGCAAGGTTACTTTTCAAAAGAGCAAACCCTTCAATTTTGGTAACCGAAAAGAAGTTCCGTTTGGAGGTATCCTATGTGCTGAGAAATATGACATAAAAGAGAAAGAAAGGTAGTCGGCCAGACGTACCTTTGTCAGTCCCGCGAGGCCAAACCCAACATCAGCCGCCTAATGATTTGCGACATGATGGTAACCTGCCAATTAATGACGGACGAGCTCGGTGCAAAATTTGAAATGTGGCGGTGAAAGCAAGCAAGTGAACAACCGTTCTATTTATGCGCAAAGTGTAATGTTTATCTATGAATGAACAATAAACGCAATTATCAATTATCACACTAAGACTGAATAATAATAATTATAATTACACTAAAAACGTCTCATATTATTATTTAGTTCATTTTTCATTCATTCAATCGTTTTTATAAATATTTTCTTCATTAATTAATTAAAAATAACACATAATTTTAGTTTTGTGTTTTTCTAAATATGTATAGAAGTATAGTGCATGCATAGTGTACCATATTTGGTACACATCGCAAATTGTCCTTTTTCCTCTTTTTCAGGAAAATGGTGCATTTTCCAGAAAAAATAATGCCCAATTCGTGTTTATTGAGTGGTTTTACATTAAGTTAGCTTGGTCTCCATACTGGGGGCCGACCTCATGCATTTAACCCGTCAGTTCCCAAGCGAAGGTTAATTGAAAAAATTATTTTGTTATTAGCCAATCTTCCTAATTATGCATCATAATGATGTTTCCAAAAGAAAAAAAAAATGTACGCCCCTTAGTTTTTCTGAAAATGGGCGGTCACCTACAGGTGACACTGGGCAATATTTCATCCTTCTGTCTTAAGAATTAAATGGAAGCAATTATAAAATGCGAAATTATGTTAATAATAGGTATAGGTTAAATTAAGTTTATTTATATTAAAAAATAACAATAGTTTAGGAAAAAAGGTAACAATCTCCATTTTACATTTTGAAATCTCCATTTACTTGTGAAATTGGTACCAGCATTTGATGTGCAAGCCTATATTGCATTTTACACATTGTTTCCTGGTTCTTTCATGGCAAAAGCCACACCGGCGTTGAGAACACTCCGTCGCTATGTGATCAGCTGCACTGCCTCCCATTCTCGTTTCAATGGAAACTCTTGTTTGGATGGGCACTCCACAATTGGTATCTTTAGTTGGGGGTTTTCCATACTTCTCAAGGTATGGTACCACTATAGCCCTGCGAAATTCACAGTAAGTACAATTATCATCTTTTCTATTTATTAGCCACGCGTTTTGGCAAGCAGCATCTAGCCCAAATGCAAAAAGAGGAAACCACCATTTTCTTCCCCGCAGGCCCACCCTCATGGAGTCAACATTTTCATCGAATCGATCGACTCCGCCCATGTATTTATTATACATTTTTATAAGTGCTGGGCAATCAACCTGTATTTTCGTGCGTTTCTTATTGATCACTCCAATTCGATCCACTTTACTAACTGGCGCCAGCCCATGGCAGTTGGAAGCAACAGTTACTATACTATTATCATGCCACTTAGCAGCCATGATTTCTTTTGAAGACATGTAATCCAAAGCACCCCTCGGTTTATCTTTCATTACCTTGGAATTCAAAAGACTGCAATTCTCAAGGCGGTTTTCTCGTATAGTGCCTGTGCCCCCTATATTATTATCCCTCAAGTATTTTAGTAAAGGCAAACCAGTAAAAAAGTTGTCCAAATAAATGTTGAACGGTCCTAGCTCTGAAGGTAGTCTTGAATGAAGCTCCAATATAACAGCGGCACCTAAACCATATTTTGACTGGAGTTTTAGAGTTGGACCCGTTGCACCTTGATAGAGTTCACAGTTTACAAGATAGCCATAGCGAGTAGCTGCTGACCAAAGCTTGTAACCAAATCTAATTGGTTTTCCATGAATATGCTGCTTTGTTCCATGCCTTCCAAAATATGGTACTATTGTCTCGTCTATAGATATGTGTGAAGATCCAGCTTTTTCATAATTTTCCGTGAAATTATGTGTAAGCATTTCAAAGTATTTGCGAACTTTGCCAAATTTATCGTTTTGTGGCAATGCAGTGTTATCACACAAATGTATGTATTGTTGGATTTGGAAAAAACGGTTTCGCCGCATACTGGAAGACACTAGTTTATTGTAAGTGTCACTTTTTTTTCCCAGAACATTCGCATATATTTGGGTGTAAGATATCCAGTCATTAGCAATATACAGTCGGAAACGGATGAGTGCAAAACGGATAAGTGCAAAAACCGTGTTACTGCAATGCTTCAAAAAACCCCATGCCAATTCGCTAGCTTTTCATACAAAAATGTTTGCATAAGTGCAAATCGCTTAAGTGCAAATTTCTTCTAAGTGCACATCATTTTCAACCCCAAAAATATTTTATCTACCAAAAAATACTCTCATAAGTGCAATTCGTAAATAAGTATAACACAATTGTGTTTCTCTTTTTGAACACTATTTTTAAACGTGTCGCCTGACTCGTCGCCTGAATGCCAGCCATCTGTTATCTATTTTATTTACATCTGTCATCTATAAACAATAAATTCTTACTTAAATTCTTGAAGTTCTGATCGTAAGATTTGTTATTGTTCCAAAACATGGATTCGAGAAAGCTAAATTGTCTTTCAGTTAGTAAAAAACTAGAAATAATTTATGCTATAAAACGCGAAAAGAAATCCAGAAAAGAAATCGCAGCAAAATACGGAGTGTCCATTTCGACAATTTCAAGAATTTTGAAAGACGAACATAAATTTGAAATAACAGCCGCTGAAAACGGAAACGTTCAAAGGAAAAGGTTTAAAAAAGGTAAATCTGACTTCACGATATTTGTTGCAGTAAGTGTATAGTGATAATCGTTACATATTAGGCAATTATGAATGTGTCGATGCGGCTGTTGCTGTATGGTTCAGACAAATGCGGTCTAAAGGCTGCCAAGTGTCTGGGCCATTGATTCTTGAACAAGCTAAAAAGTTCGCCGTTCAATTAGAAGTAGATTTCGAACCGAATCCAGGCTGGCTGTCCCGTTGGAAGTCAAAAAATAACATTCAGTTCTACAAAACACAGGGGGAAAAACTTGCATCTGATGAACCTGCAGCAAATTTTTGGATCGAAAACGTTCTTCCAGGATTTTTAAGTCGATATGACATAAAGGACGTATTTAACGCAGAACTCGTCTGCGTATTTTTTAAAGCTGCACCGACAGGCACAATGGCTTATCGAGGCGAAAATCCATCCGGTGTTAAAACAGACAAAAGCAGAATAACCTTACTGTTTTTTTGCAATATGGATGGTTCCGAAGGTGATATCATTTCTATTGGAAAATTCAAACAACCACACTGTTTTAGAGGGAAAGAAATACCGATAAAATATTATCACAATTCTAAAGCATGGATGACAGCAGATATTTGGTCCAAAATACTTAAGGTGTTAGACACTAAAATGGAGAAGAAAAAGAGGAAAATCCTTCTCTTTGTGGACAATGCTTCTTGCCATAAACTAAATGATGTCGAAATCCAAAACATTGAAGTTGTTTTTTTACCTGCCCGTACAACGGCTCTGATTCAACCACTAGACCAAGGAATCATAAGAAGTTTTAAGGTAGGATTTACATTTTTTATTCAAATATACAATGCCGAAACTTTAAATCTTTTTACAGGCTTATTATCGACATCAAATTGTTAGAAAGCAAGTCCTGGCAGTAGAAAAAAATATCGAGTTGAGTGAATTTGTAAAGTCAATTTCCATTTTGGATGCCTTAAAGATGGCAAAACGAGCTTGGTGGTTAGTAACACCCACGACAAAGAAAAATTGCTTCAAAAAAGCAGGATTTGTTAAATCGCCAGTAGTCGATCAACAAGATGAAATTGAAGAGTTGCTGGAAATTCCACCGGATATGAGGGACGAGTTCTCTCGTTTAATAGATATAGACGAAAACGAATTATGTTATGGAGAACTGACCGACGCAGAAATTATTAACGAAGCTATAAACAGCGATCGCATTGAAGTTGAAGCTGAAGAAGTTGGTGTCGATGAAGGTCTCATTCAAATAAGTCGCAAACAGGCTTTACAGTCCATAGATACTCTAAGGTCATATATGAATCAGATTAATCTCGAATGCGAGGATATTTTGGATCAAATCGAACATAAATTATTTACTTCGTTAGGTCCATTGGTTCAAACCTCCATTAAGAACTATTTTAACTAAGCAATATTTATTATAATCTATACTTTAAACTTGAATGCAATTGAATTTTGTGATATTTAAATGAATAAAATGTTTTGTTATGTTTTTTATTTCCCTAGTATTCTGTTTACATACACACATAATAGTGTAGAATAGTGATGAGTGCAAATGTGTGCACTTACGGATTAGTGCAAGAGTTTGCACTTACGCATTAGTGCACAAAACGTATAAGTGCACACAAAGTCGTGCCCGATGGGTTGTGCACTTATCCGTTTCCGACTGTAGCAATATACACCCTAATTTCATCAGAAGTTACATTTAGAGTATGATTCCTTTGTAAAGCATATAAGTAACTCATCTCTGCTATAAATATGACAATTTCTTCACTATATAATAATTCGAAACAATCAATGGCACTTGCTTCCGTGTGGCTGGCAAAAATATCTTCGTCGCAATCACCTTTCCCACAAGAAGAAAAACGAGAACTGTTGTGGTACCACTTGGTTATTGTGAATTCTTTTTTCTTCCTTTTCTTTCCAGCAGGTTCACTGACTTCAGGTGTTTCTTCCAAATGATCCGTCTCATGATTTGCAGGATGTTCATTGGTCGGCCTGACATGGATTTCCACTTCCGAACGTAACATACGGCTGGGAAGGTGGATAAGGCTAGCTTCGTTTTCGTCACCACTTTCTTCTTCAGTTACTTCACCATCGTCAGGAGGAAATAAAATAATGTCACCTGGATTCCCTCCGGCTTCTAAAACTTGCGCTATTTCGTCAACAGTCAATCTGAAACGCAATAAAAAAGCTTTCATGCAGCAGAAGCAAAAAATAAATACATAATAAAATTATGCCCAGTGTCACCTGTGGGTGACACTAAATGTCTGGAATGCATTTTTAGGCACGTAACAACTTGACTTCTTGATAAAAATTAGTGATAATATAAGGGTCACATTCGAACAACTATTTCCAATAAGAAGAAATACATTACTTACGACTTTGGCATTTTTATCACAAAAAAATCACAGCAAAACACACCCGCACAGAAAAATTAAAAAACCTCTAAAATCAATCGAATTAATTTGACAGATAACTCAACGCCAGTGCTGGAAAAAATTTAAATACAGAGACTTTCATATTTAGATATAACATTAGTATTGTATTTCCTTTAGAAATATGTCTTGTCATAAATAAAATAAATTCCTAAACTTTTGTCAAATACAGGTGACACCGGGAATTGACGAGTTAAGGGTTAAGCATAAGAATTCGGTCACATTCAATTGATAGATCGGAAAGTATTAGTTTGTGATCTTTCTCGTCTGCTTCCAGCTTCGCCAGCAAACGTGCCCGAATTTCCACGTCATGCGCAGTAGTTAATCCACATACAAACATAATACACTTGAATTCATCAGGAGTGATGGTATTTAATTTAAACAGTTCACCATGCTTATTTATTATTCCTGCATATGTTTGGAAATCATCGCTGGCATTTTTCTCGATTTTAAGACAATTATATCGAGTTGCGAATAGTGAAGTTTTGCGTGCAAATATTTCCGTAAGCTTAGCAAATGTCTCTTTAAAATTTATGTCTCGTGGTTTTTTTGGAAAAATTAAATTTGCATAGCGATTGTATGCATTTTCGTCTAGTTTTCTAAGCAGCAATCTCACCTTAGATGAATCATCCAATTCTTGGCCATCCACTAAGAATATGTCTTCATGTCTACTAAACCACTCCTCAAAGGCGAATCCGTTTTGGGCATCATAAGCAAAATTGGTGATGCTGTGGGATAACGTTTCCATTATCTTCTCTGCAGAAGATTTAAGCGTCGTAGAACTAGGCATTGAAGTTGTATTTGAGGAAGAATCCATAAATGCTTTCATGAATTCTTGTTACTGTTTTAGCAACGCCTGCTGCTGCTTTAAAAACAAATTCATTTGCTCTGCGTCCATTTCTTTTATTTGGAATTCAAAATCCTCGTCGCCACAATATGTTGTGTTCTTCGGGTTCGATTAACGATTAAAAACTGCACAGTTATAAGACTGTATAATTACCAAAAGACGACTGACACCGTGACCCTCAACCATCACCTTTTTATATGTCAAAGTCATACTGTATCTCTCACCAGGGCTGAAAAGTCATTAAGTGACGTGCGGAATCTGTAAAGAGGTTTGTTCGATTTGACAAACTTACAAATGCAGCGACGAAATTCAACATTTCGCTGAAAATCAACATTTCGAAATGTTGGAAATATATGGCGAAATGCTGGACATTTGGCCTGAAATGTTGAATTTAGCCGAAATGATGAATTTGGGTGCGGTGTAAACGTACTATAACAGTGTTGCTGATAAACAATGGAGCAGAATTGATAAAAAAAATTAGAGAAATAGGGAAAGGACTTTACCAAGATGATGGATACAAAGTTGTCGGCGTTGGAACTAAAACTTAATGCACAGGTCAGTGTAATCAAACAAGAACTTGAACAAAAAGTGTTGGAAATTCGACAAGAATGTACGCGGCTTAGATCTGCTGGTTGATCAGTTGGAGAGAGAAAAGGTTAGCTCTGACGCTGTCATACTTGGCATCCCGGAAACAGAAAATGAGAATTTAATCAACAACAAATTAATAAATTTTTTACAGTATATGCTCTAAAGTAAATATTCCCCCCCTGACTTAAAAACTATTTTCCGACCGAGATCGCTTCGGCAACGTATGCCACACAGCCCCGACGCATGCATCGTAATGAAATTCTCAGACAAACGTGGGAAACAATGTCTTTTGAGAGCAGTTACCAACTACTGTAAAAACATCAAATCATTACTAAAACTTAATGACATTGGCATAAACTCATCCAAAAGCTTTTTTATCAATGAAAGCTTAACGAAGAGAAATCATCAGCTGCAGCGGGAAGTTCTTAAGATGAAACACAGATCTCTTATCGCTAATGTCTTCGCCGTTTTTGGGCTTGGGCGTGTCCGCTTTTTGCCGAACCAAACCCCAACCATTATTCGCTGCTTGGAATATTTGGGTGATGCAACTGGACGTGATGGTAACAACAAAAATGATGACAATCAACAACAACAACAACAACAACAATAACAACAACATCAACAACAACAACAACAACAACAACAACAACTATAAACACAATCTTATGCAGTCTAGTTTACTCTTCTATATATTATTTTTAGTTTTTTGCTTTTCTTTTTTCTATATTATTCTATTTCGTCTCTTTGCATTTAAATTTTTCTGGTTTTTATCTTTACTGTTTTTATTACTTTTGTTTCATTATATCTACCTAAGAGATTTATCAATAAGTTTCCCTCCATTTATGAATCCCACAACTGATATTCTTTTGAGCTTAACATTGGATTTGGTGGCAATCAAATATTGTTTAGATCTTGCATATCTAATATCTTATTGTAATGATCCAATCTCTTGTGTCAGCCTTATCATTTATTTTATCTTAGTCACTTTTGTTATTATCCAGGCCAAGAGAGCTCTCGTTCGTCATCAAATCCACTGCTTCAGCAAATTCATTAGATCATTGGTGTCTTATTTTAGTGGCCTAAATTAAGACGCAAATAAATGGCGAGCGCAATTCCACGAACTGCACAGTAGCGAATTCAGCACAAGTGGCAAGTCAAAGGAAAAACATAGGGACGGGCTACAGTCCGCTTGGGCGAACTGTTGGATACCCTATTCTTATTCCTATCCCTCATAAGTGGGCGTGACAAAAGTCTAAGTATGGTTAAATTGTTAAGAACGCTCTACATATTTTGTTATATAACATTTAAAGGATTTTATCAAAAAAAACGCTCCCTAGCTCAAACTTGGGTGTTTCAATAAAATTGTTTTATTTAATTGTGGGCGTGTCAGTAGGCGGATTTAAAAAAAAATTAACACATGAGCATAAAGGGCCACTAGAGAGTATATATTATAAATTTCAGCTCAATAGCTCAAACTTTGGATTTTAAAAAAAATTGTTTTATTTATTTGTGGGCGTGTCAGTGGGCGGATTTTGAAAATATTTATACATGAGCTTAAAGGGCCCCTAGAGAGTATATATTATAAATTTCAGCTCCCTAGCTCAAACTTTGGATTTTCAAAAAAATTGTTTTATTTATTTGTGGGCGTGTCAGTGGGCGGATTTTGAAAATATTTATACATGAGCTTAAAGGGCCCCTAGAGAGTATATATTAAAAATTTCAGCTCCCTAGCTCAAATTTTGGTTTTTCAATAAAATTGTTTTATTTTTTTGTGGGCGTGGCAGTGGGCGGATTTTGAAAATTTTATATCCCGAGCAGTTTTAGGAGTCATAGATCATATATAAAAAATTTCAGCTTCCTAGCTCAAAATTCGATTTTTTCCAAAATTTTGTTTTTTTGAGTTTGTGGGCATTTTGCTTGGCCTGTGTAGTCTGTCTCCGTTCTTCATGGCTTTCAGTCGGCCACCACAATTCTCCTTTAAATTGCATTGTTTCAAATTAGTTATTAAATAAATTGCATCGTATAAATTGTGCGTTTTTCAAATAAATTAGTTGTTGTCAATTAAATTGCATTGTTTCAAATTAGTTGTTAAATAAATTGCGTCGTATAAATTTTGCGTTTTTCAAATAAATTAGTTGTTGTCAATAAATTGCATTGTTCAATAAATTGAATCGTATAAATTAATTCGTGACAGTGAGCTTACGATTTGTCTGTCTGGTAGTATCAAATTAGATACTTCCCCGCAAACCATTGGTGCCGAAACCCGGGAATGAACCGGGGACATTTAGATATTGAATAAAACGAAATAAAGTAGACAAGTAATATGTGTATTATCGAATTACTGCTACTAGCCTTATCCGGAATTGCCTTGATCATGCTATATGTCGCCATCAAAGTAATGTGTTGAAATAAATATAATAATAAATAAATCATAAAAGAGCATATTAGCCATTAATCATCTCATATTCTCATATATTGTTGCGAGGTGTTAGTGCGTTTTGTTAACGGATTAAAAACACAACTATGGCCGAAGTTATGAAAAAGCTAAAGAATCGTCGGGGGGTCGTAAAAGGGCAGGTAACCAGAATGAGGACTAGCCTGGCGGACGAACGGATGAAAACACTCAACCAATTTGAACTAGAAACAAAACTGGGATTGCTTGAAAACCATTTCACGAACTTCAACAACATCCAGTCCCAGCTGGAGGAAAACGACGAGAACGAGGCGACGGAAAGGGATGATTTCGAAGACTCCTACGCGGAGCTAAAGGCAAAAATGTTGTCGCACATAAGCGAAACCATAGACAGGCAGGCCGCTTCGAACAATAATGCCACATTTTTCGGATTGCCGCAAGGTCCATCTGAGCTGCCAAAACACAAGCTCAAAACTTTCCCAGGCGAACCAGACAAATGGTTAGATTGGTGGAATATGTATTCCATCATGGTGGAGGAGAAGGTGGCTGGTTCGAGAGACAAATTTCAAAGGCTTAGAAGTTTGCTGGAGGGCAACGCATACGAGTGCATAAGGTCACTGGAGCCAACAGCGGAGAACTACCCCAAGGCAATACGGATACTCAAGGACCAATACGATAACCAACGGTATCTATACCGAATTCACGTGAGTAAAATAATTGATTTACAAAATATTTCTTTCGCTTCAGTGGAGTATCTAATCACTATTAATAATACAATTAATGCCAACATGAGGGCCCTCCTTTCGCTGGCGACCAAGGAACAAGTAGCAGACGGCTTGTTGTTGGCCTTGGTCACGGCAAAGCTCGATGTTTCCACGGCAGCTCTTTGGGAGGAACACGTTACTGCATTAGCAGACTCCCAGCAGCAGGAAGAACATGAAAACAATACCTATCTCCCCACATGGGAGGACTTCTCAAACTTTGTACAAAAAAGATGCCGAACATTGGAACTTATAGAGTTCAACAAAAGGCAGCACAATCCAAACAAACAGCAGCATCAATCGCTCAAACCCACACGTTATCAACACAAACAGCAGTCGTTTCCAGTAACGCAAACTTCTAGTTGCCTATTTTGTACCAATAGTTGCCAAGCTGCAACAAAATGCTCTCTATTTATATCAAAATCGCAAAATGATCGTTACAATTTAGCAAAGTCGCTTAAGTTGCGCCTCAATTGCCTAAAGCATGGTCATGGCACTCGCACTTGTCAGTCAGGTAAATGTAGGCACTGTCAGGGGTGCATCACACACTATTGCATAGAGAATCCTCGAACAATTCGGTATCCGGTGGAAACAACCACCGGCCTACTAATTCATTTCACACGGCGGAGGAACCATTAAGTTTACCTCAATTGGTGCCAGATTAACCCGGAACCTCTCCTCTTTGCCAAGCAAGGCAATCATTTCACACGCTTTCAGATGAACCAGCTCCTAAAACTATCATGGACTTACCAAAAGGGCAGGTTATTCTGTCCACCGCTATAATAGAAGTGAAGTCACCAAACAACTCCTTTATTAGTTGCAGAGCCCTACTTGATAGTGGGTCTCAGTCAAATTTTATCACTAATCGCTTAGTACAGCTATTGGGCCTAAGGCGCTCCGTATCTATGATTGCCATCAACGGCATAGGTGCGTCAGGTATAAACTCAACCTGCAAAACACATACCACAATTAAATCTCGCCTTAACGAGTTTTGCACGGACATTGAAGCCATTATACTACCCAACATCACTGGAAACATTCCAGTTCAGAGAGTCCATATAGATCACTTACAAATTCCTAATAACATAATCTTAGCGGATCCTGCATTCAACGTGCCTCAACGGATCGATTTGTTGATAGGAGCGGGCATATTCTTCAGTCTACTATCCGTAGGTCAAATCCGATTGAGTCAGCAATCCAGCGCCATACTCCAAAAAACTGTTCTTGGATGGGTCATCTCAGGTGAAATCAAGGCTCAAATAAATTCATGTTTTCTATCTATTCAAGACAGGTCCCAGTGCGACACAGACACTGCATTGAACCAGCTAGTCGCCAAATTCTGGGAGTTGGATGCCTACAAGCCCCTAGGCACACGAATGAGCGCAGAAGAGGACGCTTGTGAAAGACACTTCATGAAAACACATAGTCGCCTTACCAACGGACGGTTTGTTGTTCGCCTTCCATATCGCAAGCCTGCCGGCACAATTGGTGAGTCTTATCAAATAGCACTGAAAAGATATTTTAATCTTGAGAGAAGACTTAACAAGGATCCTCAGCTAAAAGGTTCTTACGCTGAATTTATAACAGAATATGCTGCATTAGGACACATGAAAAGAATTACAAGGATGGAGCTCAGCAGGCCTACTAAAAGTAACTAACGGTTACTTATGGGACCACCCCAGCGGCATATTTTGCCATACGAAGTATGAAGCAGTTAGCGGAAACTGAGCCGAACCGCTACCCAATCGGATCACATCACGTATTAAACAACTTTTATGTCGACAATATGATGACAGGAGCGAACACTATTAATGAGCTCAGTACAATCAAGAAGGAGGTAACAGAGTTGCTAATGAAGGGTGCATTTCCGCTGAAGAAATGGTGCTCGAATGCGGCAGGGGTGCTAAATGACATAAGGAGACACTTCCTAAAATAGATAATGACGAGGTTATTCGTGCCTTGGGATTATTATGGAATCCATCCACTGATAATTTCTCCTTTAGTTGCTTTAATCCAACTATAATTAACAAGAGTTTAACAAAACGTATCATTCTTTCCCAAGTTGCCAGCTTATTTGATCCATTAGGTTTCATCAATCCATTGGTAGTGAGTGCCAAATTATTCCTATGGACAAAGGGCCCGGACTGGGATGAAAGCTTACCCCAAGAACTTGACCATCAATAGAAATGCTTTTACAATTAGCTCAAGGACCTCAAAGGAATGAGAATCCCCAGATGGAAGGCCAAGAAGGAAGAACGAACTAAACGCATCTCGAGTGAGGAAATAATAAATGCTACTAAGTCAATCGTTCGCAACATCCAAATGATTCATTTTAAAAAGGAAATTCAAGCTGCATCGCAAGGACATAGTATAAACGACAGTTGCTTGTTGCAGCTGAATTTGTTCCTAGAGTGAGGAAATAATAAATGCTACAAAGTCAATCGTTCGCAACATCCAAATGATTCATTTTAAAAAGGAAATTCAAGCTGCATCTCAAGGACATAGTATAAACGACATTTGCTTGTTGCGGCTGAATTTGTTCCTAACAAGGAGAACATTCTGCGGGTTGGCGGCCGATTACGCAACTCTTCTCTTCCGCAATCAAACAACACTATGCATAATACGAAGGCAATTCTGGATTGTCAATGGATTACGAACTGTTGGAAAGGTTCTACGAAAATGTGTAATATGCCAACGATTTAACCCCACGTTAAGCGGCCCGCTCATGGGTGACTTACCAGCAGATAGGACCACGATGACCAAGCCATTCTCCATCACGGGAATCGACTATTGCGGCCCTGTTTACTTGACTCAGAGAGTACGAGGAAGGAATCCCATCAAGGCATACGTTTGTGTCTTTATTTGCTTTGCGACTAAGGCGGTGCACCTGGAGCTGGTGCCTGACTTATCTACAGAAGCCTTCTTGGCTTCTCTACGAAGATTTTTAGCACGTAGAGGTAACTGTTCAAAACTTTATTCTGATAACGGAACTCATTTTACAGGTGCCAAAAACGAACTTAAAAAATTCCCAGAAGCATGGGAGTTGCTTCTGCATCTGAAGAGGTGCAGGAATTTTGCCAGCAGACAGGAATTGAATGATGCTTCATTCCACCAAGGGCTCCTCATTTTGGGGGGCTATGGGAAGCTGCAGTAAAGGTAGCCAAGCGCCTCATGCAAAAAACGCGTGCGAGCGTAGGAAATCGAGCCTTTACCTACGATGAGATGACGACACTTTTATGCCAGGTCGAAGCGGTAATGAACTCCAGGCCTTTAACTCAGTTATCCTACGATCCCAAGGATATAGAGGTCCTGACGCCGGCACACTTTTTAGTCGGTGGGCCATTAACTGACCTACCACAACCACACCTGCACATCAACTTTAACAGGCTCACGCACTATCATCAAATTCAGCACATGCGTGATATTTTCTGGAGGCAGTGGAGCCGCGAATATCTACATCTCCTTCAAGCCAGAAGCATAAAAATCGAGGATTTGGTTCTATTATATGAAGACAACAGCCCCCCTTTGAAATGGCCAATGGGAAGGGTAACGGAAGTTCACCCTGGGCAAGACGGTAGAATACGAGTAGTTTCAGTTCGCACAAAAGGAGGTACCTTCAAGCGACCTGTTCGTAAGGTAGCATTAATTCCTACTGATTAATAAATTATGTAATTTTTATCTTATTATTATTAGAGTTACATAATATGTTACATAATATGTTTCATATATTTGTTTATTCTATAACTCCCCCTAGTTTATTTGTTATTAGAAGTTTAAAAACTTTCAAGGGGCCCGGCATGTTCAGATCTTGCATATCTAATATCTTATTGTAATGATCCAATCTCTTGTGTCAGCCGTATCATTCATTTTATCTTAGTCACTTTTGTTATTATCCAGGCCAAGAGAGCTCACGTTCGTCATCAAATCCACTGCTTCAGCAAATTCATTAGATCGTTGGTGTCTTATTTTAGTGGCCTAAATTAAGAGGCAAATAAATGGCGAGCGCAATTCCACGAACTGCACAGTAGCGAATTCAGCACAAGTGGCAAGTCAAAGGAAAAAAGAATGCAACCAATAAAGATCACATTAATCGTCGCAGGAATTTGCTGCGCTGGCTTCGCAATACACATAGCATGCAAGCTCTGGGCGGCATATAAAATCATGAAGAATTTTGACGTGTGGCAGTGGATAGGGTGAACGACGAACTTTGCTGGGCCTGTGTAGTCTGTCTCCGTTCTTCATGGCTTTCAGTCGGCTACCACAATTCTCCTTTAAATTGCATTGTTTCAAATTAGTTAATAAATAAATTGCATCGTATAAATTGTGCGTTTTTCAAATAAATTAGTTGTTGTCAATTAAATTGCATTGTTTCAAATTAGTTGTTAAATAAATTGCGTCGTATAAATTGTGCGTTTTTCAAATAAATTAGTTGTTGTCAATAAATTGCATTGTTCAATAAATTGCATCGTATAAATTAATTCGTGACAGTGAGCTTACGATTAGTCTGTCTGGTAGTATCAAATTAGATACTTCCCCGCAAACCATTGGTGCCGAAACCCGGGAATGAACCGGGGACATTTAGATATTGAATAAAACGAAATAAAGTAGACAAGTAATATGTGTATTATCGAATTACTGCTACTAGCCTTATCCGGAATTGCCTTGATCATGCTATATGTCGCCATCAAAGTAATGTGTTGAAATAAATATAATAATAAATAAATCATAAAAGAGCATATTAGCCATTAATCATCTCATATTCTCATATATTGTTGCGAGGTGTTAGTGCGTTTTGTTAACGGATTAAAAACACAACTATGGCCGAAGTTATGAAAAAGCTAAAGAATCGTCGGGGGGTCGTAAAAGGGCAGGTAACCAGAATGAGGACTAGCCTGGCGGACGAACGGATGAAAACACTCAACCAATTTGAACTAGAAACAAAACTGGGATTGCTTGAAAACCATTTCACGAACTTCAACAACATCCAGTCCCAGCTGGAGGAAAACGACGAGAACGAGGCGACGGAAAGGGATGATTTCGAAGACTCCTACGCGGAGCTAAAGGCAAAAATGTTGTCGCACATAAGCGAAACCATAGACAGGCAGGCCGCTTCGAACAATAATGCCACATTTTTCGGATTGCCGCAAGGTCCATCTGAGCTGCCAAAACACAAGCTCAAAACTTTCCCAGGCGAACCAGACAAATGGTTAGATTGGTGGAATATGTATTCCATCATGGTGGAGGAGAAGGTGGCTGATTCTAGAGACAAATTTCAAAGGCTTAGAAGTTTGCTGGAGGGCAACGCATACGAGTGCATAAGGTCACTGGAGCCAACAGCGGAGAACTACCCCAAGGCAATACGGATACTCAAGGACCAATACGATAACCAACGGTATCTATACCGAATTCACGTGAGTAAAATAATTGATTTACAAAATATTTCTTTCGCTTCAGTGGAGCATCTAATCACTATTAATAATACAATTAATGCCAACATGAGGGCCCTCCTTTCGCTGGCGACCAAGGAACAAGTAGCAGACGGCTTGTTGTTGGCCTTGGTCACGGCAAAGCTCGATGTTTCCACGGCAGCTCTTTGGGAGGAGCACGTTACTGCATTAGCACACTCCCAGCAGCAGGAAGAATATGAAAACAATACCTATCTCCCCACATGGGAGGACTTCTCAAACTTTGTACAAAAAAGATGCCGAACATTGGAACTTATAGAGTTCAACAAAAGGCAGCACAATCCAAACAAACAGCAGCATCAATCGCTCAAACCCACACGTTATCAACACAAACAGCAGTCGTTTCCAGTAAAGCAAACTTCTAGTTGCCTATTTTGTACCAATAGTTGCCAAGCTGCAACAAAATGCTCTCTATTTATATCAAAATCGCAAAATGATCGTTACAATTTAGCAAAGTCGCTTAAGTTGCGCCTCAATTGCCTAAAGCATGGTCATGGCACTCGCACTTGTCAGTCAGGTAAATGTAGGCACTGTCAGGGGTGCATCACACACTATTGCATAGAGAATCCTCGAACAATTCGGTATCCGGTGGAAACAACCACCGGCCTACTAATTCATTTCACACGGCGGAGGAACCATTAAGTTTACCTCAATTGGTGCCAGATTAACCCGGAACCTCTCCTCTTTGCCAAGCAAGGCAATCATTTCACACGCTTTCAGATGAACCAGCTCCTAAAACTATCATGGACTTACCAAAAGGGCAGGTTATTCTGTCCACCGCTATAATAGAAGTGAAGTCACCAAACAACTCCTTTATTAGTTGCAGAGCCCTACTTGATAGTGGGTCTCAGTCAAATTTTATCACTAATCGCTTAGTACAGCTATTGGGCCTAAGGCGCTCCGTATCTATGATTGCCATCAACGGCATAGGTGCGTCAGGTATAAACTCAACCTGCAAAACACATACCACAATTAAATCTCGCCTTAACGAGTTTTGCACGGACATTGAAGCCATTATACTACCCAACATCACTGGAAACATTCCAGTTCAGAGAGTCCATATAGATCACTTACAAATTCCTAATAACATAATCTTAGCGGATCCTGCATTCAACGTGCCTCAACGGATCGATTTGTTGATAGGAGCGGGCATATTCTTCAGTCTACTATCCGTAGGTCAAATCCGATTGAGTCAGCAATCCAGCGCCATACTCCAAAAAACTGTTCTTGGATGGGTCATCTCAGGTGAAATCAAGGCTCAAATAAATTCATGTTTTCTATCTATTCAAGACAGGTCCCAGTGCGACACAGACACTGCATTGAACCAGCTAGTCGCCAAATTCTGGGAGTTGGATGCCTACAAGCCCCTAGGCACACGAATGAGCGCAGAAGAGGACGCTTGTGAAAGACACTTCATGAAAACACATAGTCGCCTTACCAACGGACGGTTTGTTGTTCGCCTTCCATATCGCAAGCCTGCCGGCACAATTGGTGAGTCTTATCAAATAGCACTGAAAAGATATTTTAATCTTGAGAGAAGACTTAACAAGGATCCTCAGCTAAAAGGTTCTTACGCTGAATTTATAACAGAATATGCTGCATTAGGACACATGAAAAGAATTACAAGGATGGAGCTCAGCAGGCCTACTAAAAGTAACTAACGGTTACTTATGGGACCACCCCAGCGGCATATTTTGCCATACGAAGTATGAAGCAGTTAGCGGAAACTGAGCCGAACCGCTACCCAATCGGATCACATCACGTATTAAACAACTTTTATGTCGACAATATGATGACAGGAGCGAACACTATTAATGAGCTCAGTACAATCAAGAAGGAGGTAACAGAGTTGCTAATGAAGGGTGCATTTCCGCTGAAGAAATGGTGCTCGAATGCGGCAGGGGTGCTAAATGACATAAGGAGACACTTCCTAAAATAGATAATGACGAGGTTATTCGTGCCTTGGGATTATTATGGAATCCATCCACTGATAATTTCTCCTTTAGTTGCTTTAATCCAACTATAATTAACAAGAGTTTAACAAAACGTATCATTCTTTCCCAAGTTGCCAGCTTATTTGATCCATTAGGTTTCATCAATCCATTGGTAGTGAGTGCCAAATTATTCCTATGGACAAAGGGCCCGGACTGGGATGAAAGCTTACCCCAAGAACTTGACCATCAATTGAAATGCTTTTACAATTAGCTCAAGGACCTCCAAGGAATGAGAATCCCCAGATGGAAGGCCAAGAAGGAAGAACGAACTAAACGCATCTCGAGTGAGGAAATAATAAATGCTACAAAGTCAATCGTTCGCAACATCCAAATGATTCATTTTAAAAAGGAAATTCAAGCTGCATCGCAAGGACATAGTATAAACGACAGTTGCTTGTTGCGGCTGAATTTGTTCCTAGAGTGAGGAAATAATAAATGCTACAAAGTCAATCGTTCGCAACATCCAAATGATTCATTTTAAAAAGGAAATTCAAGCTGCATCTCAAGGACATAGTATAAACGACAGTTGCTTGTTGCGGCTGAATTTGTTCCTAACAAGGAGAACATTCTGCGGGTTGGCGGCCGATTACGCAACTCTTCTCTTCCGCAATCAAACAACACTATGCATAATACGAAGGCAATTCTGGATTGTCAATGGATTACGAACTGTTGGAAAGGTTCTACGAAAATGTGTAATATGCCAACGATTTAACCCCACGTTAAGCGGCCCGCTCATGGGTGACTTACCAGCAGATAGGACCACGATGACCAAGCCATTCTCCATCACGGGAATCGACTATTGCGGCCCTGTTTACTTGACTCAGAGAGTACGAGGAAGGAATCCCATCAAGGCATACGTTTGTGTCTTTATTTGCTTTGCGACTAAGGCGGTGCACCTGGAGCTGGTGCCTGACTTATCTACAGAAGCCTTCTTGGCTTCTCTACGAAGATTTTTAGCACGTAGAGGTAACTGTTCAAAACTTTATTCTGATAACGGAACTCATTTTACAGGTGCCAAAAACGAACTTAAAAAATTCCCAGAAGCATGGGAGTTGCTTCTGCATCTGAAGAGGTGCAGGAATTTTGCCAGCAGACAGGAATTGAATGATGCTTCATTCCACCAAGGGCTCCTCATTTTGGGGGGCTATGGGAAGCTGCAGTAAAGGTAGCCAAGCGCCTCATGCAAAAAACGCGTGCGAGCGTAGGAAATCGAGCCTTTACCTACGATGAGATGACGACACTTTTATGCCAGGTCGAAGCGGTAATGAACTCCAGGCCTTTAACTCAGTTATCCAACGATCCCAAGGATATAGAGGTCCTGACGCCGGCACACTTTTTAGTCGGTGGGCCATTAACTGACCTACCACAACCACACCTGCACATCAACTTTAACAGGCTCACGCACTATCATCAAATTCAGCACATGCGTGATATTTTCTGGAGGCAGTGGAGCCGCGAATATCTACATCTCCTTCAAGCCAGAAGCATAAAAATCGAGGATTTGGTTCTATTATATGAAGACAACAGCCCCCCTTTGAAATGGCCAATGGGAAGGGTAACGGAAGTTCACCCTGGGCAAGACGGTAGAATACGAGTAGTTTCAGTTCGCACAAAAGGAGGTACCTTCAAGCGACCTGTTCGTAAGGTAGAATTAATTCCTACTGATTAATAAATTATGTAATTTTTATCTTATTATTATTAGAGTTTTCATTGAACAGTTACATAATATGTTTCATATATTTGTTTATTCTATAACTCCCCCTAGTTTATTTGTTATTAAAAGTTTAAAAACTTTCAAGGGGCCCGGCATGTTTAGATCTTGCATATCTAATATCTTATTGTAATGATCCAATCTCTTGTGTCAGCCTTATCATTCATTTTATCTTAGTCACTTTTGTTATTATCCAGGCCAAGAGAGCTCACGTTCGTCATCAAATCCACTGCTTCAGCAAATTCATTAGATCATTGGTGTCTTATTTTAGTGGCCTAAATTAAGAGGCAAATAAATGGCGAGCGCAATTCCACGAACTGCACAGTAGCGAATTCAGCACAAGTGGCAAGTCAAAGGAAAAAAGAATGCAACCAATAAAGATCACATTAATCGTCGCAGGAATTTGCTGCGCTGGCTTCGCAATACACATAGCATGCAAGCTCTGGGCGGCATATAAAATCATGAAGAATTTTGACGTGTGGCAGTGGATAGGGTGAACGACGAATTTTGCTGGGCCTGTGTAGTCTGTCTCCGTTCTTCATGGCTTTCAGTCGGCCACCACAATTCTCCTTTAAATTGCATTGTTTCAAATTAGTTATTAAATAAATTGCATCGTATAAATTGTGCGTTTTTCAAATAAATTAGTTGTTGTCAATTAAATTGCATTGTTTCAAATTAGTTGTTAAATAAATTGCATCGTATAAATTGTGCGTTTTTCAAATAAATTAGTTGTCAATAAATTGCATTGTTCAATAAATTGCATCGTATAAATTAATTCGTGACAGTGAGCTTACGATTTGTCTGTCTGCTAGTATCAAATTAGATACTTCCCCGCAAACCAAATATTATTATGAACAACTACAATAACAATAGCGCTAGTGTCATGAATAAGAATTTAAGAATTCTGGTGAATATCATGTGTAAGCGACGAAATGGAGTTCGTGTTTGTCATATAAACGCGCATTCTTGTGAATAAGATTGACGAATTCAGATGTGTATTTGAGAAAAGCTTGATTGATGTTGTCTGTATTTCCGAGACTTGGTTTTATCCTGGAATGGATGATAACTTATTTTCATTACAAGGCTTTGAGCCCCCATATCGTAGTGACCGCTATGGTCGAACCGGTGGTGGATCTGCAATATAATATTAAAAGCCAAATTGGGTCTCGGCATTTGTTAAGTTTCTCTCCCTCGCATCCATATGATTATGTTTTTATTGAGTTGTTCAGCGGTGACCAAAAAACAATCTGCCCTAGCGAGGTAACCGTCGGAACGGAAAATTCTCCGCAACGCATACTCCTTCGGAGACTCAAATTGCCTTCGAGGTGTCTGTCATCGGAGGAAAATTATATATAATTGCGATGGCGCACCGCGTCGCATTGATTCAACATGCGACAGACTTAGGCCCATATTGCGAGTGGCGATTACTGTTAGATGAGCGACATTTATCTATTGTCAATCGTCGATTGTAGATTTTGGTATTGTGGAACGTACATAACTAAACAAACTTTGGAAATTTAAATTAGTTATTAGTTGCGAACTGCAACTATGTAAGCGTGTTTAGTTGTGAAAAATTAGTTGCCAGAGTGTAACTAACAATAATTAGGTCCTTGGAGCACTAAAAAAACATTTTTTTCAAAAACTCCTACAAAACCGCGCAGTATATTATGTTCAATGTTATTTGACTAACAGATCCTTGGAACAACAAAAAAGGTCCTTAATAGTCGAAACCAGGATATTTTTCCAAAATGTTTGTTGTTCCTAGGACCATTTATTCAAAAACCATTGAACTCATATATACCGTGCCGTTTCTAAAGACATTTTTAGAAAATATTCTTTTTTAATGGACCTTTATTGTGGCTCCAAGGACCTCTTTGTAAAATAACCTGATGTAAAATAACCTGATGTAAAATAAAAGGGACATTCAATCAATTTTTATTTGCATAATAAATCCCAATAAATTATCACCATTACCTATAGCAAAATTAAATTTTTATTCAAAAAATTCGTGCATCGAAAAACCAATTTACAAGGTGTTTACATAAAAAAAACAACAAATTCCGCAACAAAATGTTGGCGGACGATTTCGGAAAAAAACTTGTGTGTCAAAATGTCAAAAACAGGAAAAAATGCACTTCATCGTACTACAATGCATGCCGCCAGTGTGCGTTAGATTTTGGCGGAAAAATTTTCCGATCCGTCGGAACGGAATTAACTTTAAGCAAATATTCTCCGATTCGGACGATTTCGGAGAATTTTCCGTTCCGACGGTTACCTCGCTAGGGCCCAATAGTAGGATCAATCTATGCCCCTCCCGATGTTGCAAATTATCAAGTTATCTCAGAAATCATAGAGCAAATTAATTATCTATCACCAAAGGTTGTAGTTTGTGGTGACTTTAACATTAATCTACTCAATAGCACATATAGTAAACATCTTACGGATGCCATGAATGCCTTCAACTTATCTTTTGTTAATTCGTCCGATGCTACCCATTTCGTTCCTAATATAGGAGTCATTTATTTATTTATTTATTTATTTCATCAATGGATTAAATCTGCTGACTACATTAACATTTTATATTATATACAATACTTAATATATTTACATAAATTATGACAATTTTCTGTTACTTGCATACATACAAGAAAATTTACAGACGAAGACTTAAAAACTGTAAGACTTCTCGTTTAAATGTATCTCTATTCGTTACAATGTCGACTTCATTGCAAACGGTGTTGTACATTGTTAAAGACCGCGAGATGGGCTCATTTAGACCATAGTTAGTTCTATGAATAGGTATATAAAATAGTACATTTCTGTTTCGAAGTAGTCGGTATTTGCTTTTATTGTGTTAAGCACCGAAGCATTTCACCCGATGCCTTGCACTGGAAAATTATTAAACTTCAAAAAGCCTTTAATAGCATGTCGATGTTATTTTCTGAAATGCAGGATGTGTTCAACTTCAATGTCAGCAGTGGTAACAAGCTGATTGAAGGGTTTTCGAGCATGGATCGGATCTTACAGCATCAGGTACTCCAATCACCTGGACTAAGCCCTAATATCATCCTAGAGCAACCAAACCTCGAAAGCCAAGCACTTCTTTCACCGCTGCAACCGCTACAACCACCTAATGTACTCATAACACCGACTTTGCTTGAACCAGTCTTGCATCTTCAACCTCAGCCTCGTAATCGGATTCCTCAAAGTGGTACTAATATTAATATACTGGAAGGATCGAAACGCCCGTTTCAGGAAGTTCCACTAGATCCTATTCCACAACCCCAGCCGCCCCTGGCGAAAAGAACTCTTCGATCTAATTCGCAAGGTAAATCGCCATCAGGGAGTATCACACCTGTTGGAGTCAACATTAATGACAATACTACCTCAACTCCGAATGACAAGCCATCTACTAGTACGGTGGCCTTGAATTCCCACGAACGAATGAACGGTGTTCCGAGTACGGACTGTACTCTTAGAGTGATACCGCCCCACTTTGCAGTGTTTTTGTCACGGCTTGAATATGGCACCAAAAGCAGTGAAATTATTAACTACATTGCTGGGAAAGGCATCGATACTAGCAATATAAAATGCCACAGTCTGACAGCGGATAACCTTACAGGTCGCTTGACATCGTCATTCAAACTTTTAACGCCTCAACCAACTGGAAATCTGCTACTCAACCCGAACTTTTGGCCTAAAGATATTCTTGTAAAAGAATTCGTGAGCAGACCTAGCTTCAAGAATAATCAACCAAAAAACCTTCAAAAAAACTCCAACTAAATAGTTTAGATCCTACAGCCTTTAGTCTTTACTACCAAAATACTGGTGGTCTAAGAACAAAACTCCGTGATGTCTTGCTCTTCTCTTCATCTGGTCAATATGATATTATTGTTTTCACTGAGACTTGGCTTACGCAGAATCATCACAACGAAGAATTGTTCAACAAAGACCAGTACGAGGTTTTCCGCAAAAACCGTTGCTCCGTTCTAACCGACTGTGAGAGAGGTGGTGGAGTATTGGTCTCGGTTCGTTCCTCTTTGCGCAGTGATGAAATCAATCTACCTCCAGCAACAGCAGATTTGGATGTTGACCAAGTAGCAGTCTCAATAAAATTCATTTCTGGAACTGAGGTTATTGTTATTGTAAGTTATATACCACCAAGGAGTCCTTACCTATTATATAAAGCACATATAGATAATTGTTCCTTTATCTTAAATAACTTAAAAGATCATCAGCACGTTATCCTTCTTGGGGACTTTAATTTACCCAACCTAATTTGGTCATTTGACTGCGATGATTCTAGACTTCTTCCATTCAATGTTAACTTAGATTATGAGCGTGAAGTCGTTGATACTCTTGCCCAGCTTGACCTTCATCAGATAAATAACTTTGCTAATGAATTTAATAATATCCTTGATTTGGTATTTGTTGATTCCGAACTGGACATAAGTATCAACAACTCCATGGTCCCACTCTTTCGTAATTCAGTTTTTCATGTAGCATTATCCATTCAGTTTGAGTTTTATGAATTTTTTAAACCAGGCTCCGGTGACACTTTTTTTAAATATAACTATGCTAAAGCCAATTTCAGCAACATTTCAAATTATTTAGATAGCATGAATTGGTTAGAAATCTTTAATAATTGTAATTTAGATAATTCCTTTAATTTATTTATGAACACTGTAAAAATGGCAATCGATTTGTTTACACCTAAAGTAAAGTCTACCAAGGGTAATAAACCCATTTGGTTTAATGATAGAATCAGAAATTTAAATAATAGGAAAAATAAGGCCTATAAACGATTCCGTAATAGTAATAACGACGCGGAACTTTTGAAAGTTTATCGGACGCTCCAAAAACAATTCGATGTCTTAAATAAGTTTCTTTATAGACAGTATGTTCTTTCTGTTGAATCTAATTTAAAGATAAATAGTAAACGCTTTTGGAGCTTTATTAATAGCAAAAAACAATCTAATGGTATTCCAAACTGTATGCGTCTAAATAACGTATCTTCATCTGATCTTTCAACCATCTGTAATATGTTCGCTAACCACTTTCAGTCGGTATATTCTTCTGGTACTACTACACCTATAGTCCCCAGTAATAGCTCAATGTCCTGTAATTTCCCTAATATCGGCAAGTTAGAGTGTACAATCGCTGAAGTTCAAACTGGTCTTTCTTTATTAAATTTAGATAAAAATCCTGGTATGGATGGCATCCCGCCAATTTTACTTCAAAAGTGCTCCTTCGCGTTTTCTGTACCTCTTTGTGTAGTTTTTAATTTGTCTCTCCGGTCTGGACACTTTTTGAAAAATTGGAAGAACTCATTTTTAACGCCCATATATAAATCTGGGTCGAGACATGATATTACTAACTATCGTCCGATCTGTAGGATTTCTACTATTCCTAAGTTGTTTGAAAAACTGGTTTGTGACAAACTTACACCTCTCTTAAAGAGATTTATCTCTCCGTTTCAACATGGATTCATCGCAGGTAGATCTACTACCACAAATCTCTCAATTTTTTGTAACTCTGCCTTGAAATACCTTGAGAATGGCTTGCAATGTGATGTAATATATACGGACTTTGCTAAAGCGTTTGATCGCGTCAACCACAATATATTAATTTCCAAACTAACTGGCTTAGGACTTCACTCCAATTTCCTAAAGTGGATTCATTCCTACTTAACGGATCGTATCCAGTATGTTCGCATAAATGACACGTTCTCGTCACCAGTTTATGTTACCTCTGGAGTACCTCAAGGTAGTCATTTAGGCCCTTTGCTCTTCCTTTTATTTATTAATGACATTCCTGACTTGTTTTTGAGTTCCCAGTGTCTAATGTTTGCCGACGATTTGAAAGTGTTCCGACCTATACGTTCAGTTCATGATTGTATTCTTTTACAGGAGGATCTTGAACGACTTTCCATATGGTGTCAAAATAATGATCTTCATCTCAATGTCTCTAAATGTCAAAGCCTTTCTTTTTAACGTAACCTCTCTCCAATTCACTTTACGTACGTAATCGATAATACCTCCCTGTCCATTATTTCGTCCAAAAAAGATCTTGGAGTAATTTTTGACATAAAACTTAGCTTTTGTAAGCACATTGAGTCTTTGGTTGCCAAAGGTAATCAGATGTTAGGTTTCATACTGCGGAATTCTAAAGACTTTCATGATCCGCATACTCTCAAATGTTTATTTTTTGCATTTGTCCGGTCTCACCTTGAGTACTGCAGTATAGTTTGGAATCCGTGTTATGAAGTACATTCTATTAGAATAGAGAAGATCCAAAAGCGTCTTACTAGAGTAGCTGTTCGTAGACTGCGATGGAATATTGAAATGCCATCTTACGAGACCAGGTGCAAATTATTTGGTATCCTACCTCTTTTTAAACGAAGGCAATATTTTTCAATTATGTTTATTCGTGATTTGATTAATGGTCATATCGATTGTCCTTTCCTATTATCATTAATTGGATTTTATGCTCCTTCGAGAACTCTAAGAAATCGTCTTTTATTTTATGTACCTTATCATAGAGTTAATTATGGATTCAATGAACCAATTTCTAGATGTCTTAGAGAATCAAATAAATATTCTAGTATATTTGATTTTAATCTTAGTAGGGATTCATTTAGAAATAAAATAATTCTGTTGTTAGGCTTTGGTGGTCGTTTTTAAGTATATTTTTGTGTTAGTAAAAGTAATCTAGCGAGAACAGTAGATGTACTCATTTGATTGATTGAAAAAAAAAAAAAAAAAAAAAAAAAAAAAAAATAGTCTTTCCGGAACATAGAACGTAACCAAACACAATAAATCGATGGAATCTATTTTATTGGAAAGAATATCTCTAATAAAAATTATACTTTGTGCGTTTCTTCTAACTTCAAGCGTTTTTAAATCAATTAAAGCACATCTTGAAGAATAGTTCGGCATATCACCAGTCCAATTTAAATTTCGAAGTGCGAATCTTGTAAATCTTTTCTGAATTCGTTCAATTCTTTGGATCCCATTAGCGTAAAATGGGCACCAAACTATAGAACAGTATTCAAGATAAGGAAGTACTAAAGAATTGTATAAGGTTTTAAGTGTGTAAGCATCTTTGAAGTCTTTTGAATTACGTTTTAGAAAACCAAGCATTGAATTACCTTTAGAAGTAATGAAATCGATATGCTGCCGGAAATCCAACTTCGAATCCACAAGCACACCAAGATCCTTCACCAGTTTAACTCTTAATAGTGGGTCTTGATTGAATTTATAAGAATAATTGATAGCGTTCGGTGATCTAGTTGCACTAAGAATCTTACATTTAGAAAAATTCAATTCTAGGTGATTATACTTACACCAGCCTAGAAAAAGATCTATCTCCAATTGAAAAATGGAACAATCAATTATCGATCGGATATAATATAAGATTTTAACATCGTCAGCAAACATTATACAAATCGACTTATGAAAGATCAATGTCAAATCATTAATAAAAAGAAGGAAGAGCAATGGACCTAGATGACTTCCTTGAGGAAGACCTGAGTCAACTTTAATTGGTATAGAGTAAAGCCCACCTATATCGACAATTTGTTTTCTATTAGATAGGTATGACTCTAGCCATATAAGAAAACGACTATCACAACCTAGCATCTTCAGCTTATGAAGTAGTAAACCGTGATGGACTCGGTCAAATGCTTTAATAAAATCTGTGTAGAGTACATCAACTTGGTATCCCTTTTCCATTTCATTCAAGCAAAAATTAGTGAAAATACAGAGATTTGTAGCCGTTGAGCGACCTTTTATGAAGCCGTGTTGTCCCGGTGATAAAAGTTGTTTCACAGAGTAGTAGAACTTATCAGTTATGATTTTTTCCAAAAGTTTTGGTATAGCCGAAATCTTCGAAATTGGTCTATAATTTTTGATTAACTGCTTCGACCCACTTTTATATATAGGATTAATAAATGATACTTTCCATTCATCTAGAAACTCTCCTGGCCAGAGAGATTTATTATAGAGGAAAGTGAGAGGAAAACAAATAGATGAGGAACATCTTGATAAGAGAAGGGGCGGAATTGTATCATAGCCTGCTTTTTTAGAAACATCTATTTTACATAAGACATCTAAAACTTCATCTGCAGATAACTGCGGAAGCATAAAATTAATATTAGGTTCAAAATTTGAATACATTGATCTTAGATCTCCGATTGAGTCTGTATTATATGATGATTTAAAAAATTGTGCGAAAAGATGACAAGAAGACTGTAAATCATTAGATTTTTCATCTTCATATTCCATTGACTGTGGGAACTGTGACACATTAATGCGCTTCGAATTAATAAAAATCCAGAAAGATTTGCTATTTGCCTTTATGTTTGACTCAGTTGTACTTATATACTGCTTATATAAAAAGCAATTAAGAAAATCATATTCTCTTCTGAGTTGAAGGAACCGAATTTTATCTTCATTTAGATCCGTAGATTTAAAACGCTTAAAGGCTTTGTTTTTGGCATTTTCCAAATTTTTTATTCTGCTATTATGCCATGGTAGCTTAAATGTTCTCTTATTTTTAGAAGTTGGGACGAATAGTTCTATACCTTCGAAAAGAATACTTTTAAACCTTGTGTACATATCTGTAAGTGAACCATTTTGAAATATATTTACCCAATCAAATGTATTATAAAAGTTATTTAATGCAATGAAGTCGGCCTTCTCAAAGTTAAAATTTGTTTTTTTTCAATTGGTGAAATATTTGCATACTCATAAAATTCAAGATTTACCTCAATTGCAGTATGGTGAACAGAATTTTTTAACAATGGGAATTGAACAATTTCTATATGATGTTTTAAATTATTATTAATAAAAACAAGATCAAGAATTCTGCCCAGATAGTTGTTTATGTTATTAATTTGAAAGAGTGCAAGAGCAGCTAATGAATCGACAACTAAACTTTCGATTTCACTATTTACGTTAAATGGAACTAACTTTTGTTCGCTTTCTATGAAACACCAGTCGATCTCACCAAGATTGAAGTCGCCTAGTATACAAGGATACTGTTCAGTTGTCAGTTCTTTGACTATAGAAATAATATTTGAAATGTGAACAGAATATAATTCTGTTGGACTACGTGGTCTTATATAGCTTACAATAAAGTAAATATCTTTAGAACAAAAACCTTTATAACTGACGCAGACACAAATCTGATCGATGTCATCTGAGTCGTTTGATAGTTTGCATTGCTTGCTGGTGAACTTCGAGCTAACAGCAATCAGCACACCTCCACCTCGCTCCATACCTGTTGATGGGGGTCGGTCTTTCCGGAAGATTTGGTAAGAAGTATCGAAAAATTCTGATGAGTGAAAGTGTGGATTCAACCATGTCTCCACAATGACGATGACATCGAACTCATGAATTGATGACGAAATGAATAATTGACGAGATTTTGTTCTCATACCACCAGCATTTTGGAAATAAACACGCAGTTGCGACGGGGATGATGATGGGTTTCTTACTTTAACTATGTGTTGAACTTCTGGGTTGACAACTCTGTTTATTTCACCTTCGCATATAACACCATCTCTGTTAGATGTAGTCCTTGTCAGTGATCAAAGTCTGTTGTATTACTATCAACAACTCTCTGCTCCAGCGTTCTCGAACCATGATATTTTTTTTCTGTATCTTAGATCTGTTTGTCGACACTACATCAAATCAATCGTTTGAATACCGCGATTTCCGTAATGTAAATCTGCAAAGTCTTTTCGATGAGTGCTCTAATCTAAATTGGCAGTCAATATATATGACTCCTGCACGAATGATCAAGTTAGCGTTTTGAATACTTACCTCCTATATCTTTTTGAAAAATTTGTCCCATTGCGAACCTGTCGTGCAAGAAATAGAGACCAACCCTGGATGTCCAGTTCCATCCTTAATACTATGGCCCTAAGAGACTCCTTCTTTCGTCGGTGGAAAAGGTATGGGTGCACGGATATGTACAACAGTTTCAAAATTCTTAGAAACCAGGTAACCGAGATGATAAGACGTGCCAAATATCAACACTACTCAAACCAATTCAATTCAAATAAGTCATCAAAGTTCTTATGGAACCAAATACGACAGATTGGTTTGAATAAAAAGCCGCTCGGGTTCAAATACCATATCAATATCGAAGAACTAAACGCTAAGTTTACGAACGAAGGTACTAGTGAAATAAATAGTGAAATAAATAGTATTCCGTCAAATTCTTCGGAAGATGCTTTTTCTTTGTCTGCGGTAGATGCTATCCGTAGGGGAAGCGATTTTTTCTATTAAGTCGAAATGCACTGGCCTAGATAATATACACCCCGACTTCATACAAATTCTTCTTCCCTATATTCTATCGCACTTAACCCATATTTTTAACCACATTATAACAACATCTAACTACCCTCAACTATGGAAAATGGCCAAAATTATCCCAATTCCTAAAAGGGATAAGAGGAATGAACACCGCCCAATCGCAGTACTCCCATTTTTGTCAAAAGTCTTTGAATCGCTAATTAGTAACCAAATAAAACATTACATTGAGTCCAACAAACTAATTTGTCCTCTTTAATCAGGTTTTCGATCAGGTCATAGCTGTATTACAGCGCTATTGAAGGTATCTGGTGATGTCCGAAAAGCTATAGATGAGAATAAATTAACAATAATTACGTTGCTGGATTTCTCCAAAGCTTTTGACTCTATGTAATAAACTTGCAACTTCGTTCCATTTTTCCAACTCGTCCAATAAATTAATTCCGTCTTACCTTACCAATCGTATCCAAGCCGTCTCTCATAATAGGCTTATGTCGTTGTGTGTGTGTTTGTTGGTGTACCTCAGGGATCAGTTTTTGGTCCCCTTCATGGTCATTGCAAAATAGACCGATGTTGAACCCCGCCGAAACAAAAGCAATCCCAATTTTTAAGCGAGAACTTCTGATTGATGACTTTCCACCTATTCTTTTGAATGGGTCGCAAGTAGAATTGGTCTCCAAAGTGAACCACTTAGGCATACTTTTCAACAGTAAACTATCTTGGGATGATCATATAAACAGTATCGTGTCTAAAATATATGCTTCCCTACGCGGCCTTTCTGTTAGTAGACATTTTCTTTCAATAGATATAAAGATGAAATTGGTCAAGGTGCTTTTAGTACCGATGTTTACATATGGGTGTGAAATATTTTGTGATATGGACTCTATCTCATACCGAAAACTTAATGTGGCTTTTAATTCTATTGCTCGGTATGTTTTTAACCTCCGTAGATACGATCATGTTTCCTCGCAATCTCGTCAAATTCTCGATGGCACTCTTGACAGCTTTCTTAAATATAAATGTTGTGCTTTTTTCGCTAACGTCATATAAAAAACAGCCACCGTATTTATACAACAAAATTACATTAAATCGATCCACTCATTACATATCAGTGCGACCGCCTATGCACACCTGCTTAGCTTCGCGCAGACAATTTTTCGTTCATGCCACTAGTTTATGGAACCAATTACCCATTGCTATCAGGTCTAATGTTGAGCTCAAGAAACTCCTCAAGGCAATCTGTGCTTTTTTCAGAAATACTTATTGAAATTTCTCTATCTGGTTAATATCAAATATTTTTGTTTTTATTTTCTTTTTTCTCTTTAAATTACTGTCAATTTTTTCGATTTCTTTCTCTTCTTTATTTATTATATCCGCAAGTGCAAGTTGTAAAATATCTATCTCATGTTTTTATTTTATCTCTATATTCATTCGATGTCTTTATATTACCATGATAAAACCTGTATGTGAACTATAAGAATTCTTTATATTCTCAAATGTACAGCGATTTAAATAAATAAAATAAGTAAAATAAAATAAAATAAACAAAATAAATGTTAGTACGTACATAGATGGATATCAATCAGCCTTTCTAGTGTTTTTAGAAGGAATGACGATAGGCTTATGGGTCTGAGATCCTTAGGATTTACATTGGAACATTTACCGGCTTTGGGTATGAAAACTACATTTACTTCTCTCCATGACAGCGGAATGTAAGCCATTTCTATGCAGCTTTTCTGGGTGATATCCGAGGTGTTTTGAATTTCAGCTGGTATTATGCCATCTGGCTCCGCGGATTTGTATGGTTTGAAGCTGTGTATCGCCCAAACCAGTTTGTCCCTAGTAATCAGACCTTTGAAGTTAGTGGTACGTGTAATTGACTTAGACAGGTTTTTATTGCTAGTAACGTGGGAGCTACCTGGGAAATGTGTATCCAGTAGTAGATTGAGCGATTCTTCGCTGGAAGTGGTCCAGGAGCCGTCCGCCTCCAAGACGAGCGTTTGGTTTACCTCAGTTCCTTTTTGTAGGCATTGAGAGATGCTTTGTATGAAGCCTAGTCGGTTTTAGCTTTTGTGAACTTGGCTTGGTTGAACAGTTTCCTACAACTAGTGCTGGGGTCCACCAATGCGGCTTCTTTTTGCCTCTAGGCCGTATGAGCGCGCAGGCAGAAATCAGAGCCTTATTGAGGGCCGAGGTGAATACCCTGACCTTCTTATCTAGTTCCATGGTGTTACAGGGAGGACTAAGGAGTTTAGATTTCATTGAACTTTTCAGCACTTCTCTATACTTGAGCCAGTCAGTTTTCCTATAATTTCTGAAAACTGGTTGGCGCGGGGGAGGGGGGGGGGGGGGGGGCATTGCTAAACTGAATTAAAAGTAACGGTGGTCACTAAAAGAGTGTTCCGCCGAGACTTTCCAGTCTATAATTTCCTGATAGATTGAGTCGGAGGCCAGAGTTATATCTAGAACCTCCTGTCTATCTTTTGTAATGAAGGTACGTTCACTACCATACTGAATGGTGCGGATTGGCATCACATCCAATAATGAGTCCAGTTTTTTGATGTTCAGCTGCCGCGATCAGTCCTTCTAGGTTGACACCAGGCAAGGACCCTACGTGGTCATGGGCCAGATAAGCCGAGGCTATCCAATGGGTGCCGCGATCAGTCTCTAGACTCACCAAGGTTGCATCACGGTCGCTGAAATTAGGGAGTAAAAATACATTTAAGCTACTTTTTGCCAGTATGCAAGTTCTAGGTTTACCTTTGTCTGTTGCATACAACAATTTGTATCCATGAGTCCGGAGCCCTCGAACCAGGTTGTTAACAATCCATGGCTCTTGGATCTAAGCCTAAGAGCTCGTCCTCACTAAGAAGGAATTTGCTGAGAAGGTCTTCCATGTCCATACTAGAGTTGGTGTTAGCAGTGGACGTAGAGGGCTGAGTGGGAGCAGCCTCAATTGATTCATCATCTTCCATGGATGGAAGGGAGATTGATGCTCCAGGATCAGTGGTGTTAAGTCCTGTGTCAGAGCGATACAGAGGCTTATTAGCGTCTGGGTCATCCTTTTTGTACACCCAAAGTGTGATCTTATCTCAACCGAACTGGATTGCGCCATTGGTCTTCGCCAAAGGAGCCAGGCATTCTTGATTGATCACTATTATAGCTGATCTGAAGGATCCGCTATGCTCTTCCAGCTTCGCAACTTTCCAGTCGTGGGTTGGGAGTGAGGGATTGCCCAGTCTGATGACCGCCAATACTTCTTCTGCTGAGAGGGGTTCAGCAGGGATCCAAGCACGAGCCCTCGGTCTGCTCGCGATGTCCTCCTTCGCAACGACCTCAAACTTCGCTCTAGGCCAAACCTCCCCGAGTTTGCCTATGGCGATCTTATACAGATCCAAAGATCTAACATCGTCACAGGCGACGAGCCGGATATGCCCTTGGTGTAGACCGGCATCTTCAGTTACTGGAGCTGGTCCAGGATGGTCCTTCATGAAGGCTAGATAGAGGCTAAGCAGCTTATTTTTCATCTTATGCCATCGTTCGGGGGAGATTCTACCCTCCGGATCGCTGCGGTCGATCACCGAGACCACGATTTTGTCCTTTAGGACGTCGCTGAAGGACTTTTGAGATTTGGGGGCGGAATGTGAGGTGGTGCTGGTGTTATGCACCTTAGGTTTTTTGGAAACCGAAGTGGTTTCTTCCACCGATCTCTGGCGCTTGGACGTGAAGTCCTCATAAGCGCTCTTGTCCTTCTCCAGCAGGCCTTGGGGCCATTTTAATTTAGCGATCTGCTGCGGTGTTCTGTCGGTCTCCAGAATATCTCCAAAGACCTTCAGAGTTCTTATGGCATTTCGCCTGTCCTTGTAGTACTGCGAGACGTACTAGGATTTGTAAGGCTAGCAACGGAAGGGCAATGAAGTGCCACAATCCTACCGCTGCTAGGAATTTTTTCGCCTATATTAGGCTCACTGCTGCTGGCAGCACCTGGACCACGATTACTCCAGTCGCAGTGCTACTCTTCGTTGCAGGAGCCGCATCAGTAGACAGCAAGGTCGCCGTACTACCGCCCGGTTTGGAAGAGATACCGGTCTTGAAGTTTTTAGTTTTGTTTATTGTTATTCATATTTAAACCCATGAGTAGCGGAGAAAGGAGGTCCGCCTGCACAGAGATCCGCAATATGCAGGTAAGGCTGGTTAATCCGGAGGTCGCCAGGTATCCGGATACTCCGTGGACGACTGAGCTATTTTTTAAACTGAGCCCTCAGCCTGGCCGACTATCGGCACGGGTCGTGTCACACCTTAAGTCCAGCCCAGCGGATAGTGGAAAGGGAGAAGGAGAGAAAGAATCAGAGGGAGGAAATCAGGAGAGAGGAGGGGTAGGGGAGAAAAAGGGGGAATTGGGGCAGGACGGAATGTCCTTTGGGCAGTTCTTAGTGGATGTATGAAGCATCGTTAAGCCTCCACACCGGCACCATCAAAGGATGGTGCACTCGACAAGGTGCCTACTCTTCGTGAATTCGCTTAGCTGCTGATCACCCATGCACAACTGCACCAACAACGGCAACCACAATCCCCTTTGTCTTGAACCGCTTGTAGATGAATCTTTCCCTTTTAACTTTATTTATGCAGCCACTCTTGCCTCTATCTGAAAAAGTAAAATAGCACAATTAAAAAGGACATTTTTTTTGTTTTTCTCTATGCCACAAAACTTCCCTAAACACATACAAAACACCTCCACTGTCGACACAAAGGCCCCCCCACTCTTGTGTCTTTATTTAAGAATTTTTTTTTGTTTCTTATTTCTATTTTATTTCGATTTTATTCTATCTTTTTTTTCTTTCTAATGCCCCACGTTGGGCGCCAATTTGTTACCCCTTTTCGCGATTAAGAAGAGATTTTAACAAGACTTTGGAATTCTCTCCCTCACTCAATAAAGCAAACAATCGGGGTCGCAAAATTTCGAAATGCTATTTCATCACATTTTTCTTTACAGCAACTACATAACTCAGCCTAATTTCCTTACCCTTTTCTCACTAACATCATTCCGCCCAGTGCAGCGTTTTCGCCATTTTGTGCGTGATCCTCTCACTACCCTCTTACACTCATTTTCCATTCACACAATCCATCCGCTCTTCCGCTGAACGATCCACCACTGGAAAGTCCGCTGAATGAGTTGCTTGGCCGACCTGGAACAACTTTTCAATCGTTTTATATTTGTTCTACGTTTGACATTTCTTTGCCGGGCGTTTTGCTTAGGTAAAATACACAAAAATATTACCCTCCCACGGATAAAACTACCCTCAAATCGGGTTAATTTAAAGGCATAGCAGAAGGAAGAACAATACCAGGACAAGGATACAACCTACTAAACCCCCTTAACGTGGAGAACTCTACTATAACTCCCCCTGGGTCGGTGAATAAAGCCGAGTGAGTATTATTGTGATCTCGAATTCGCGAAACTACTACTGTCTGGTGGGATTCTGTTCAGACAGGATGTGAGGGCTGTACCATTAGCGGGTCATTCCTTAAATTCTGTTCTGCTGGACAGGATTTCTCCTTTTGTTGATTTGCTGTCCGGGTTGTATTTGTCGACGGTCTTCTTTTATGTCTTTTGTTTTGTGTTTTTTGTTTATGTGTTGACAGTGCTCATGCGCGGGAGTGTCTCTAATCGTGGCGGTCCGCCTACACTCCTCTGCTGCTCCTCGGAAGAGCGTCTTCTATCCCCCCATCGAACCTAACACCCCACCGTGTCAGTGGTGGTTCTGGAGCAGATTTAAAGGTATGGGTGGTCCACCCACACTCAGCTGCTACTCCTATGCTCTGTTTGCGGAGTGCCTCCAGGGTCTTCGTTGTCTTGTCGTTGCCTAAAACCCTGCGATGTGGTCAGTTGGTCGGTCTCGCACTTTCTTTGTGTGTGACCTCGTTGGGCCCAATTTGCACGGCTAGTTGCGTTGGGGTTGTCGTCCTTTTCTACCCATTTCTGCGTCATCCTAGGACCTACCTTCGAGGTTCGGAGAAGGTGGCCCAAAGGCTGATGGGACCTTGGTTGCCCCTTGCCCTCCACTTTCCTATGACCTCGCAGATGCCACCCAATAGAAGAAGGGTACGGGGAAGGAAGAGAAGGAAAGAAGGTGAAACTTGTTGCATAAAAATCTCCCGCAACATCATCAAAAAGTTGTTGCCTTACCTTTTCCGGAAGTTTTTCATTGCATTTAAGATGACAATTCTGCAGGCGCTTCATTTTCTTTGTCTTGCCAATTTTCCATTTATGTCAATTTCATTTCGCTCTGCTCTAATTCTAATTCTTCTTCTGGAAATTTTTTTGTCGGATTATTTAAAAGCACTGCCGTATCTACATTTTGAGTCTTTTCATCACCATTAGTCATTCATAGTACATTCGTTGAATCGCATATCGAAGAACACGAATATAAAACCAGTTGGCAGGTTTAAATCATTGCTGGGTGAGGGAATGTTATTATAACCGTCTTCATCATATCAGTGTAAGTCTCTGATAAAATCATAAAAAAATTAAGAATTATTACAATGTGAATACAACGGAAAACAATGGAAAACAACGTAATTAAACAATTATTGTAGATCTATAGTCAGAAAAATGTACCTGTTCGATTTACACTAATTGCAAGTGCAACCATTTTTACAGCTCGGGTAGTCTTGGAAAACACTATTTAATTTTTTTAACTTAATAACTGAATACTTTGAACTTTGCACCTTGAAAAACTACTAACGAATAATAATTTTGATTTGGAACTCCAAGATGGAAATTTAAATTTGAAAGAAATTTCGAAGCCTACTTTTAATACAAACATCCATGGCTCATATTTAGCCGAATTATTTGGTCATTTGAGTACAAGTCAAAGAAATATTAACTGTCAGTCCAAAAAAACAATACCCCTTGTTTGATCATAACAGTATAAGTTGATTTATACACGGTTAAAAATCCTGGCGTTAAATTTAATATTTTTAGGGTTGTATATATGACAACGCTGGAAAAATATTTTTAAATTTAATATAGCTATTGAATATATTAAATTTGAAAGATAAATAAAAGTTTTATTGAAATTAAATAATATCTGGTATTAAAAAATATATCCATTATATTACATTTTAACCTAGTTTAAGATTGTTTTCTACACCTAAAGTATTGAATACAAACCCATGTTAAATATTGAATTCTAATGTTTTCACTTTAAATTCAATGTTTCTTTGACTTGAAATAAACCCAAAAAATATTAAAATAGAATACAACAATATTATATTTTAATACTTGTTGGGGCATATTTATAACATATTTGAATTGTACTAAAATCTTAATTTACGAATTAATTGAACTCATCTCTAAAATCGAAGAAATGTATAACACTTCAAAATTCTCCATTATATTTGAACTTGGCGCTCATATGTTAAACTGCGCCATATTTATTTGAATTAAAACTCTCCAAAATAGTGTTTATATAAAGCATATTATCTTAAATAAAACTGGTTTTTTATAACGTGCTATCGAAACGACAGGTTGTTTTTTTTTGTTCGCTCCGTTCACTCGGCCGATATTCATTTTTCCTGGTTCGAGTCATTTTGGATACTTTACCAGTGTCTTACGCAATTAATCAAATCGCGTGATAGGAAAATCCTCCCATCATTCATATTTGCGTGTTGCAAACTTTTTGTCTTTTGCCACGATCGTCTCGCAATTCGTTATCGTGAACAAAAACGTGCATCAATCGCACATCGTGTTAAATTATTCCTGAATTCAGACATTATAGTATATGATATGATGATTCGGTTTCGCGAGTGAATTCGTCATCGCCCAAGAAAAATATTCCAGCCCAGCAGTTTCAGCCCAGCAGCCAGTTCCAGCAGTTTCAGCCCAGCAGCCAGTTCCAGAAGTTTCAGCCCAGCAGCCAGTTCCAGCAGTGCCCATACATTTGCTACGATAAAAAGTGCGGTACATAGAAGCCGGAAGGTGAGGAGTAATTTGCGGATAGATACTCGTAAGTAGACATCTTCCCAAAAGGTACGTGGATTATCTTAAGACGAACGTGCGTTGCATTTCTAACAAAATAGTTTAATCACCCATGTACACGAATTCGGGTGGTTCAGATTAATTCCTTGAGAAGTTTAAAGTTCAAACGCACATTCGTCGTAAGCTCTCTCAGTTCAAATCCATTGGATATATTGTTTTTGATCATACAAATAAAAGAAAGTACATACAAAATTCGAAGTAGCGGTTACGAAACCACATGTTTTTTGTTTCATACGTATTCGCAAATCAATAACTAACGATCGGTCAAAGTACGATCAGACAATCCAACGCCATATAGCATAAGCTTTGACAAAGAAAGCTGTCGTTCAATTGAGCATTTGTTCTTACTTGGCAAGGTTTGACTGCAACTTGCAACCAAATTCTGGGTGTGAGCTTTTCGCCTATTTTCGCTAAGTGATCGCTGCCAGACAGCCAGAGCCAGTCGGCAATTCGTCAGCTCATCAACCACACGCTCAACTAAGAAGTCTTTATCATGCCCAATTAAATGAACATTGGAGATGTGTTCTACGTCATGAAATCTTCAAATTAAACACCAAACGAGTAAAGATTATATTAGAGAAAACTTCGACATTATAGTAACACTAGTGGTATTACTAGTTCGAGTGCATTCGACCGCAGCGGCTTTCTCGTTAATTAGGAAACATAATTAAAATTTCGAAGCTGTACTTCTGTGAGCTAAGCTTATTATTTATTAGTGTCATTTACTCGGATATATTAGAGTTATCTGCTTTTGGGTTGTTGTTGGATTCCTCGCTAACCAGAATTGCGGGGAATATTGAAGATCATTGGAGGTTATTTATTGTTATAGCAGTATTTCGGATTGACTCTGGATAAGCATTTTTCAGAGTGATTTATTTTGGAGATTATTTTTTAAACGGATTTCGCTGAGGCTTAAATAGCTGCCAGAAATGAAGGCTATGACATCACCAAGTGTGGATGAGTTGAACGTTGAAGCAACCGCGGGCATCAACTAAGGGTAGTATCATCCGCATAAAATCGTTGACTGAGAAAGCTACCGGCTTGTCAGCGACAGAATGGGAGTGCAGGCTCGGTATTCTTGAATCTTATTTTAAACAAGTAAACAGTACCATTGATAATTCGTTTGGTATCCCAACACCATCAGTCAATCGCTTGCCGCATCTTCGTTTACCAAAGTTTAGTGGAAATTACACGGAGTATAAGAATTTTATCAACTCGTTCACTCATTTAGTAGATTCGGACGCTACTCTAACCAAAACTGAAAAGTTTATCACCTACTGTCATGTCCATCCGATCAAGCTTTGGGCACTATTCGAGCGTTTCAGGTGACCGAGGATAATTATACCTAAGCACTAAGCAAACTTAAGGAGCGATATGACAAAGACACATTGATATTTTTAGAAAATATTTCCGCAATATTTGAACTCCCCAAGTGCTCAAGACAATCGGCGTCTCAGCTTCGGAACTTGGTGGATAGTATTTCCGCAATTTTCAATTCATTGTTGTCGCTTGGCTCGGAGGTAGATATTTGCAATGCTTATTATATACATCGCAATGTCAAAGGTAGACACCGATACACAGTCGAAATGGGATGAACAAATTGATTATTCTAAGCTGCCGAGCTGGGAGGATTGCGCTAAGATGATAAGTAAACGATGTCAGTACCTTGAGGCACGCGACAACACGCAGAATCGTTAAGATTATCATCAACGGTGGCCAATCAAATCAAAACCTAAGGGATTCACATCGCAAAAATCATTAACAGTTCTACAGAAACCCTGTGTATTCTGCAGGAATAGTGACCACTTAATCTCCAGTTATCCTAGCTTTATCAAACTCTCGGTAGCAGATAGATTTTCGAATGTAAAGAAGTTAGGCCTATGCATAAATTGTCTTACAAAGGGTCATAACATGTCAAAATGCCCATCAACACACAAGTGTAAAGTATGCAGACAGCCACACCATACGTTGCTGCATCGGCAGCAACAAGAAGTCGCCCAAAGTAGTGGTGAAGGCACTTCGTCGGCGGCAGATACTGTAGTCACGTCAATCGCCTCAACGCAATCAGTTACAGCCAAGACTGCAAGCCATGTCACGCTAGCTACAGCGCTAGTTCTTGTTCAAGATTGCACCGGGAGCTTCCAGATTGGTCGGGCGCTACTAGACTCAGGCTCACAAGTCAACCTGATGTGCGCCAAGTTCGAGTAGTCTCAATTTACGTAAGAGTAGACAGCATGTTGAGATCATTGGAATAGGGGCTTCACACACGCAGTCCAATCATTTAATATAATATAATACAAAACTCAAACTATTGTCAGATCACGGTTTAGTTGCTTTGAGGTAGCAATGGAGTTTTTGGTAGCTCCAACAATAATTGGTTATCAGCCCGATAGAGCGATGTCAACAGAGGGCTGGAACATACCATCGAACATTGAATTGGCAGATGAAGGTTTCAACCAACCGTCAAACATTGATCAGTAGGATAGATAAAGTTAAGACCAGGACTGCCGATACTGCAAAAAACGAAACTAGGATGGGTCGTTTCAGGAAAATGTACAACGGAAGTTGATCGCTTTAGCCCAACAATTAGTCTTGCCATTTCCACGCAGGACGACTTTTTGCATACCCAAGTTGAGAAATTCTGGGAGCTGGAGGAAACAAGTAGTCGAAAACTCAAGTGGACCAACGAACAGGCAGATTGTGAGAAGGGGTTTTTGGAACTAATACAAGTCCTCCCCAGTGGTCGCCTTTCTGTTCAACTACCATTTAAGAAAGATCCAAGGTGCCTGGGTGCATCCTACGATATAGCCTTCCGACGATTCCTTAGCCTCGAGTCAAGGCTTCGGAAAAAAACTTCGCCGAAAGAGGAATATTCACAGTTTCGGAGAGAGTATGAGGAGCTAGGCCACATGACAGTGGTAGAAAAACCAAATTTGCAAGTGCCTCACTACTTCATACCTCATTATTGTGTACTTAAGCCGAGTAGTACCTCTACCAAACTGCGAGTTGTGTTCGACGCATCTTGCAGTACATCGACGCAGACATCGTTAAATGCCATCCTTATGGTTGGACCGACAATCCAGGATGATCTGTTTATCATATTACTCCGTTTTCGGTTGCACAGATGATTATCCTGCCGCCCTTACGCAATTAATCAAATCGCGTGATAGGAAAATCCTCCCATCATTCAATACTAATGAAGATTTGATTTGAATGAAGATGATATTAATTTAACTCCAAAAATACTATGTTTTAATACAAAATTGTATTATTTTTAAGTAAAGAGGGGTTATTATATAATACAAATTGTATTACATTTTAACACATTTAAACACAAAATTGGATTAGTTTTAAGTATTAAAATTTAATATTAAATACTCAACGTGATATATTTGAATATAAAGTATTATTAAATTTGAGTATAGAAAGATAATTAAATGATAGGTTTATATTAATTTAATAGGTTTGGCAACCCTGGTTAGTCATTAAAGTGTAAAAAGGTTGTTCCCTATTTAACATCATAGTAAAGTAAATAAAATACCGGAAAAAAAAAACAAAAAGTGCATCAAACAACGTATTAACCCCTATTTTATAAACCTGCATGGAAAAACCTGTAAGTCATCTTTGCTATTAAGTTAATATTGCGATTGGAAAAGTGTATAGAAGATTTAACCTCAAACGTCAAACTCAATAAATGATCAAAAGGAAATCTCAAGCGATCTCCCCACCTAAACCAACACCAAGCAAAAAAGTTGCATCCAGCAGCATGGATCGGGAGATGATTCGCTCAATAATGCAAGAGACGCTTAATGAAAATCTCAGGGATATAAAACTAACTTTGAAAGATGTAGTCAAACTTTCTGATTTGGAAAAACTCCACGGTGAAATTAAGTTTTTGCAAACCAACAATCAGGTCTTGACAGAAAGAGTCACTGCACTGGAGAATAGATGCGAGCTGTTGGAGGAGAGATTGGATGCGAGTCAAATGCGGGATACAGAAGGAAATCTAATATTCCACATCCGAAACAATAATACAAGTGAGCCGAGAACCCTAATACAAACAATCTGCCGCACCCATGGCAAGGCTACGCTCGATCTATCTGAAAACAACATTAGCTGTGTTTTATTATCCATGCGGATCTGGATCTGGATCAATTTAATACGTAAAACAAAAACAACACAGGATCTTGCTATTTATCGGGATCATTAATCGTGATCCAAAATGTAATTACAAAACTCACTACTTGTTTTTTCGTGGCGTTGCTTATTTAAATTATAGGAAATTATAGGAACACAATAATATTGCCAGACCAAAATATGAAACACTATTAATAACACAAAAAATCAATTAGCATATTTTCATATTCTAATAATTTACCACTGCGGCTTTTGAGACGTTTTGCTTCGTAATATAATACACAAAAATTAATGGAAATATTAGCAGTACAATACTGTTAATATGTTGCATATTTGAAGATAACATTTGAACATAGTTTCTGAAAAAAAAATATTGAGTGCAAAATGTATGTTGATTTGTATTCAAATGGCAACACCCCCGACACAACAAGCGATCATATTGTGACGTCACATTGTACCCTATATTTGCAATATGGCTGAGTGCCAATCGAAACTTGAAATACCTGGTATCGTCTGTTATGTGTTAAAAACAACTGTTGCCACAACTTGCCACCGATGATCCAGATCGTTTTATTATCAGATCGGATCCGTATCAAGATCATTGGGATAATAAAACGCGGCTATTATCGCTTTTCGATCAAATAATGAAGGAAGTAGTAATTTTTTGGTCCGATTGGGAGGAAAATCACAGGCAATCAACATTCTTCGATCAACGAAATCTCTGAGGGAAGCGGGAATTGCAGTTCATCGCGACTATCCACTGGCGATACGTCAAAAAAGATCTCATTTGCTTGAAATCAGGAAGGCAATCAAGATGAAGAATCCAAGCATTGATGTTTTCCTTAGAGATGATCGTCTCTTGGTGCATGGAAAGGTTTTTACGTGGAGTTTCACCAGGGTAAGCCGGGAAGTTTGCAAGATGTGGAAAAAACGATGGAAATTCAGTGATCAACGAAATGGTAAACAACAAAACTCAAGTGGGTGTCAATAGCCGCGTTTTATTATCCCAATGATCTTGATACGGATCCGATCTAATAATAAAACGATCTGGATCATCAGTGGCAAGTTGTGGCAACAGTTGTTTTTAACACATAACAGACAATACCAGGTATGTCAAATCTCGTATTGGCAGTCAGCCATATTGCAAATATAGGGTACAATGTGACGTCACAATATGATGACATTTACATTTATAAACACGAAACGTAATGGAATCAATTGCAAATGTAAGTACATGTTATTTATTGAATTAATTATTTATTATGACATCAATTTCTTTCACCTTAAGTTTCTTTTTGAAAGCAATGATGATAGCGACGAAAGCTACACATCAGGTTTTTCAATATTCGAAGAGGAAAGCACAGATTCATCAATATTTAATGACGAGAATATTACGGCCAATCATCAAACAATCCAAGAATTTGAGGATGTAATTCGTAGTTACAGCGATTTGGACTTTAAAAAGCATTTCAGGCTAAATCGCTCAACATGCCAGAGTCTGATAGGTAGATAATATAATACTGCAATTAAAACGGTGAAATATGTATTTTTCTTCTACTTTTAGATCGTTACAGACTATCAGAGAGGTTCCGTAGAACACTGCGAAGAGGACTGCCTAAGACTTCTCCAGAAAAAGATATATATCTCATTATTTGTTGTTATATAGCCAATACTATCACATTCCGAGAAATAGCTAATTTATTTGGCATTTCAATTTCGACAGCGTGGAATATTGTAACCAGAGTTTCGGAATGGATCATTTTAATTGGGCATGAATATGTCAAATGGCCAAACGCAAATGAAGCATTACAAAATGCAGCAGTAATGGAAGCCAAGACAAAGATTTCCGGTATCTTAGGATGTATCGACGGTTCTCATATAAAAATCAAAGCCCCAATTGTCAACAAGGAGAGCTATTTTAACAGGAAGCGGTTTTATAGCATTGCTATTCAGGCTGTAGTGGATGCTAATAAACAATTTATCAACGTCTTCTGTGGAGAGCCGGGAAGTTTGCATGACAGCCGAATATTACGAAGATCTGATCTATACAGAGAAGCTTGCGACGACATGAATGCACTTTTCCCGAGCAATACATTTTTGCTTGGAGACTCTGCATACCCATCTCTGGATTGGTTGGTTCCACCGTTTAAAGATAATGGAGCTATGACGAATGTACAAAGGAGTTTTAATAATCTGCACTCTTCTGGACGTGTCATTGTGGAGCATTCATTTGGTTTACTTAAATCCCGTTTTAGAAGGCTGCTGCATTTTACCGAACAGAGAAAAATAAATATGGTCGTAAATTTGGTTGTCTGTGGATGCATATTGCACAACATGTGTACAGATAATAATGCTGAATTCGATGAAGAATATGAACCTGAAAATGTTCCAGTTGTCGAAAATACCCAAGGTATAGCAAATAGCAACAGGCGAGAACGTGTGCTGGAAGACTTAATAAACAGACGCATAATACATACATAACGTGAAAATCACTTATTTATTAAATAACAAATAAAAAAACGACTCCAATTTTTGATAAAGAAAAGAAAAGAAAATAAACATAAAATAAAACTCTACGAATAAGTAAATAGGAACTAGAACTGTATCAATAAATAAATAGGAACTTCACCTCTAGATACCAATAAATAAACTTATAAATAACTTAAGTTCTAATTATTTTATGTTTTCAAAAAGCTCCCTGAACAGCTTCTCCTTTCTCTTATAGCGATCTTCCTTCGCCTTTTCTGCAGCTTCTAGTATGGTATTTCTTTTTGCAGCATACTCAGCCAAAATGTTATTTTTTTGTTGAAGCAGTTGCAATTTGGCCCTATTCCCCACGGCATTTCTTTTCGGTGCCGATGTTGATGATGGCGATGGCTGAACATTTTCATTTCCACAAGCTTTTGGTGATGATTGCATTTCAGCTACTTGTTTTTTTATCGCGCGACATTCAACCAACAATTCATGAGCTGTAAAATAAAATAAATAAATGTTCAATACTTCTATATAGTATATAATATGTAATATGACATTGGCTCTAGCAGTAGTTATACATTTACAATTAAAATTCTCTTTTTCTACCCTCTAAACAAGATTCTAGTGGGTTATAGGTAAGGTAGCAGTATATTTGATATTTGGAATATACGTTACACTACTAATCCGTATTGGCTACCACAGATGTTTTTGCATTTCTGAGTTCGTCTTGATACACTCTATAAGATGCCATACACAGTTCTACGTTAATTTTTTTATTTAAAAATTTTGTAGTACCATACTCGTTTCGATATCTGTACTTTTGTGCGAAGAAAAAATAACCAAACTGATAATGCGTTTGGTACTACAATTTTTTTAAATATAAATATAAATTCAAAACAGAGTATACTATTGTAGAGAAGGTATTGTGCTGAATATAGAAATACCAAATGCTTAGTGATAGCTTATCTGGTTTTCTAGAAGCAGGTTCGAAAAGATAGTTTTTTTATCAACTTAGCACAAATAATGTCTACAGCTATCCGTTCGTTATTGACTCTAGGAATCTAGTAGAGTTACGACTAAGTGTTTGGTATGTCTAAGTTCGTCTTGACGTGCCCTATGAGATAGCATAGTTATTGGAGTTGGTTGGAGGAGGGAACCCTTTTTTTATTTAAAGGCTAGAAACAAATAACTTTTATTTAAATGTATAGGTATCACAAATGCGAGCACACAGCATACATTTCAAAACACAAGGCAAATACATTTTAGTGTTTATGATGTCTAGTAAGGAGAGGTGAGTTAAACCCAAACATATTTGACAAGCATTTTGTGATCTATTCTGTATACATACTATACCTTAATATTATCTGTTAAATTACCTCGTTTTTTTTGTGCCGATGTTGATGTTGACGGGGTGTCTGCATTCTCCTTATCACTCTCCGAAGATGATGAGGAGGACATCGCAAGATCATGTTTTCTTTTTTTGTCACTTGTCGGAAGCGCAATTATTGGCTTGCCTGACAAGTTAATGGAGTGAGTATTCCTTATTTCCGGCCGGTTGCCGAATAGTTCCTCCATTTTTTGCTCATGCGGAGCTGTGCTGGCCACTTCCCCAGTCCTTTTATTGTTGTCACTGGTAGCCTTGAATGCTCTTATCAAATTTTTAAGTCTCACTTCGAGCATCAATCGAGTGGTATACTCAGTCTGTAAGTATAGGTAAATTAAAATAAGTGAAATTAATTTAATCTAAGTAACAAAGAAAATGTATGTATATATATACCAAAACTCCTTGCGATAGAAGGTCTTCGAGGACATTTTGCATAGCTAACTTTTTCTTTCGAGTATGCTGAAATTCGGCTTGCCTCCTGCCGTAAACCTCCAGGAACGCATCGGTTTCATCATACGTCCAATTTCTTCTTGCGCTTAAGAAAAAATATTAGGTAGGTATTTTGCAACGAAAGAAATAAATTATTCACTAATAACAACTTACGATTTATTTGTTGACTCCTCCATTGCACTAGCTCATATGTTTTCTATTATTTCAGTTTGACATTTCGCTTGTTGTGTCGGGGGTGTTACCATTTGAATACAAATCAACATACATTTTGCACTCAATATTTTTTTTTGAGAAACTATGTTCAAATGTTATGTTCAAATATGCAACATATTAACAGTATTGTACTGCTAATATTTCCATTAATTTTTGTGTATTATATTACGAAGAAAATCGTCTCAAAAGTCGCAGTAGTAAATTATTCGAAAATGAAAATATGCTAATTGATTTTTTGTGTTATTAATAGTGTTTCATATTTTGGTCTGGCAATATTATTGTGTTCCTATAATTTACAGGGACACCAACATTTAAGAATGAAACAAGCAACGCCACGAAAAAACAACGACAAATAGTTGAATTAATTATCAGATCATGATTCGTGATCTCGATGAAAAGCTGGATCACATGTTGTTGTTGTAAGTGCATGTAAATCGATGATCTATATGGATCATAGCTGATAATAAAAAACGGCTTATGTTCAAATGTTATGTTCAAATATGCAACATATTAACAGTATTGTACTGCTAATATTTCCATTAATTTTTGTGTATTATATTACGAAGCAAAACGTCTCAAAAGTCGCAGTGGTAAATTATTCGAATATGAAAATATGCTAATTGATTTTTTGTGTTATTAATAGTGTTTCATATGTTGGTCTGGCAATATTATTGTGTTCCTATAATTTCCTATAATTTAAATAAGCAACGCCACGAAAAAACAGGTAGTGAGTTTTGTAATTACATTTTGGATCACGATTAATGATCCCGATAAATAGCAAGATCCTGTGTTGTTTTTGTTTTACGTATTAAATTGATCCAGATCCAGATCCGCAAGGATAATAAAACACAGCTAATGATGGCCAAAGAGACGTCTCCGGAGTGACAGCGGCGACATCTGCGAATGAATTAGTTTCAACTTTTCTTAGCGAAACCTCAAACCACATGCAATCGTTAAATATCAGTGTTCCCACTGTACAAAAATTCATATTGTAGGAAATACCCGTCTGCCCTAGAGACTTAAGTACAAATGTAGTCAAAAATAAAAATTATAGAATTTTAAGCTATAATATAAGTGGTTTGCATAGTAAACTATTATTCTCTGAGTTTTTTTAAATATGTCAATGAGTTTGAAATATTCTGTCTTTTTGAAACACACCATTTACATAGGAGATAAAGAAAGAATCTATGAACGATATTTGGATAGTTATGAATTATGTTGGAGAGCTGGTGTCAGAAACAGTAACAGGGGTCGTGCAAGCGGAGGCTGTTTATATGGGTACAGAAAAAATATACGGGATATCAAAATAGAATTCCAGCAATCAGTGGGATACAGTTTTTTCAGCATCCGGGCGAATATTACTCCAGGTTATAAGTACTGCATTCTTCCTGTGTATCTAAGTGGATCACAAGGTTCGCAATGGAGCTCTGATCTGCAAATGCTAAGTGATGCCATAAACCATCTTCAAGAACAAACTAATATCCTCCTTACTGGTGATTTTAATGCAAGGACGGGTACAAGGCAATATTATACGTCCGACAATGAGGAGGACACATTAGAACGCAGCTCAAAGGATCTGGTACTGGATAGAAAAGGGCTGGAACTTCTGGACTTCTGCGGTGAGTACGGTCTAAAAATTAAAAACGGATGCCCTGAAGGAGATGCAAAAGGTGAATTTACCTTTGTGGGTGCTCAAGGTAGCTCAGTTATTGACCTTAGCCTGTGCGGAGGAGAATGGAACCGCCTGATTCAGAATTTTGAAGTAGAAGTACGGAGTTTCTCCGATCATTTACCAATTGTGACTTCTTTTGAGTTTTCCACGCAAGAGTCAAGCCCTTGTGAAGTTATAAATAAACTGCCGAAACTAAAATGGAATCACAGCAAGGAAGAAATCTATCGAGCCAATCTTAGGAGACAGATCGAAACAATGAACTCGGACGTAAACATTGAAGATATAGCTCAAGTTATCAAGAACTCGGTAGTTATAATGCCTCAAAAACATGTAAGAAGTCAGAGACATCCATGGTTTGATCTGGAATGCGAAAGAGAGCGAAGAGCTTCTCTTTCACTACTAAATCTCTTTAGGAAATATGACGAGTCAATCTACAAAAAGATGTATCTTGAGGCAAATCGTGAGTACAAGCGGATATGTGGATGGAAAAAAACAGAGTTTCAGAACGCCATGGCAATCGAAATATCTCAATGCAGGGACTCGAAAACGTTGTGGAATCTTCTTAATAAAAAAAATTGGAAAAGGCTTAAAATTGGGGTAAATCTCGATGCAAATCAATTAGAGAATCATTTTAAGAATATGTTAAATCTATCAAACTCTATTTACCTATCTAAGTTTCAGTATGCGGTACCGAATTCAACGAATGAGCTCCTTGATAGCCCCATAATGGAAGAAGAAGTTAAAGGATGGCTGGTTAAGAGCAAGAACCGAAAAGCACCTGGAACTGACGGTATTCCTGTCGAATTCTACAAATATGCTACTAACGAACTTATAACATTGCTCACAAAGGAATTTAATAGAATATTTGAAACAGGAGACATCCCATCCAGTTTTAAACAGAGTGTGATTTTTCCTATCCTCAAAAAAGGCGACCCTAATCAAGCAGAAAACTATCGAGGAATAGCATTTATAAATTCGTCCTTAAAAATATTAATGGGTATCCTGGCTAGGCGCTTTCAATAGTGGACCACGCAAAATCGCCTTCTAAGCCAATTCCAGGCTGGTTTCAGAGATAACCACTCAGCGACAGATCAAATTTTCATCTTAACAACTGTGGCACAGAACTGTATTAGATTAAAAAAAAACTGTTTGCGTTTTTCGTGGACTTCAAGGCAGCCTTTGACACGGTAGATAGGAGCGCACTTTTCTACAAATTATATAATAAAGGTCTCTCTAGGAAGTTTGGAAATCTAATCGAAAAACTGTATGAAAAAACATTCTCAGTAGTTTGGGACGGCAAGCAGTTAGGAGATTCTTTCGAAACGGTGACGGGCGTTAAACAGGGATGCAACTTCAGCCCTATAGCATTCATCATGTTCATTGATGACATAACAGAATATCTAGGTAGAGGTATAAGAATGGGAGGGATCCTCATAAAAGCACTGTTGTATGCAGATGATTTGGTGTTGCTGGGAGACACTCCGGAGAATTTACAAAGAATGATTAATCAGCTACAAAGATACTGCCATGAGTGGAGGTTAAACGTCAACTTAACTAAGTCTAAGACAATGGTATTCAGAAAAGGTGGAGGAAGCTATGCAAGAAACGAAAAGTGGTTCTTTGACGGACAGGAGTTGGAAACAGTCAAATCTTACAAGTATTTGGGTATGAACATATGCAGCAACATGAACATGGAGCACCACTTTAAGGAGAAACTTACAGTGGCTAAGTCGGCGATAAGTGCAGCCTGGAGAAATTGTCTCGAAGATAAACAAATATCGTTTAGAATTAAATATCAAATATTTCAGGCTGTTTCCAAATCAATAATGATGTATGGGGCACAAGTGTGGGGTTATACGACACAGTAGAAAAACTTCTCCGGTTCTTTTTAAAAAGAGTGTTTAAATTACCGCAGTATACACCTAATGATATGCTGTTGGTCGAAACTGGTCTGTCACCTATATTTACGGAAACGCTAAGACTCAACTTCAACTACATACAAAAAATTATGTCCTTGAGCGACGAAAGGTTGACTAAACGTGTATTAAATCATGTTTTACAGGCGAAAATATTGTTTATCGAGGAATGGCAAAAACTCTCAGAGTTCTGCGGACACACTTTAAATATAGAGGCGGAAAATATTACTCATTGGAAGGAAGAGTTCAATAATATCATTTCTGCGGTCGATGAGAAGAACCACGCAGACTGTTGTGAAAAGGTAAAAAGTTCTATTCACCGAGGGATTTCTTTTTCAAATATGTATGTTAATACATTTTATTAAAAAAACACTTAAACAAGTAACTCAAAACAATTTTAAACTTAAACTTTAAATTTTTTAATGTTCAGCGAAACAATATATTATTGACAAAAGTAAGGATGTAATATGAACATTTTGTGCTTTAATTCATAATGCTGAAACAATTTTTTGAAAACAAGATCATCATATTCAAAAAACAAATTGTAGTTTTTTTAATGACATTGAACATATTAACTTGACTAATAAAACTTTCATGTTTATATTGGGAGTATAAAAATTAAGCATTAGCTATTTTCAATTTTAAATTTTTTTGAATTTCTATATAATTTTGTACTTTAAGGTAAAGGAAACAATTCATTTTGTAGTGAAACCCATTAGCAAATTCAACATAATCAGTGACGAAAAATTCTTTTGTTTTAAGACTATCTAATATCGTTTTTGAAGTAATTTCTAAGTTATTTATTTCGAAGAAGTCGAATAATTTTAATTTCCCAAACTTTGCTGTTTCTGAAAATTCTTTATTAGTCCAAAAAGTCCAATGTAAAATATTTACATTTTGTGAGAAAAGGGTCACTTGCTAAGCTTGTTCGATTTAGTTTCGGATTATTTGCATTGTGTTTTTTGATAAAAATATATCCTCGTTAGTTATTGGTTCTTCAATATCGTCAGTTTGTTTTTTCACTTTTTTTTTTAAATTTTATAGTGTTTTTTCAGCATTTTTCACTTTTAAATATATCCCGACTAAATTGTCAAGTAAGAACTCCATTGCTCAAGACGCATTCAAACTGACTGGCAAATCAACGAAAACCAACCGACAAAACGTAATACGGAAATATTAAAATCTAATACTGAAGGGTTAAAAAGTAATACTGAATTGCTAATAAGTAATTCTGGGGTGTTAAAAAGTAATACTGAAGTGTAAAACATTATAGTATCAAAGGGTTCAAAATATTTTATTCAATATTTGAATTTAATACTGAGGTATTAAATTGTAATACTGTTGTATATTTCAGTATATTACAGTAGGAACTAAGTGCATAATGTATTGATTTATAGTATACTAAATATTGAATTTAAATATAACTTTTTATTACATTCACTTTGGCCAAGATCTTGTATTAAAACCTAATACAAAAGTGTTGAAATGAAAGGCTATAATCTATAATTTAATTGTAATAAGTTCTTGGTTGAAATAGAGTTTTAATAAAGACAGGATTAGATTGTAGACCTAAAATATTAGACTTTAATCATTTCAGGTTAAAGTTCAGAAAACCTGTATTAAAATGAGCAATTTAATGACAAAAATATTCAACTTTAATACAAAATTATTACGAAAAAAATTCAATAAATTGAAAATATTAAAAACAATTTTTTCCGGTATTGCATACACATGTTATACTGAGGCGGTATTAAAAAAACACCCTCAGATTTTAAACCGTGTACTCTTTTAACCTCTTACAATTATGTCCCATAGAGTTATGTTACTTTGACCACTGCCTTCTATGGGCAATTGTGTGTGTAATAGACTTATACTGCTTTTTCCAAAAATACTACATCAATTTTACAGTCCAATGGTGTACTTATATCATTTTGATCAAATTTTGACTTATACTCCTTCTACCGCCCACCTTAGTAGGCAGTGATCGGCATCAACCATGTGATTTCTCAGTGTCGTCGCTACGACTATAAATTATTTGTGCTTATTTTTCCTTCCCACAACCACCGGTTACTGGTAGTGTTGACTCATTTGGTTTGTTAATCGTATAAGAACGAAGGAACAGTAAGAAACTAACAAGACTACCATGACCTGTCGTAAGCGACTGCTTGATGAGTCTCTGAAGCCTTTTATAGAATCCCCTCAGGGGGATCACGTTCAGCTGATGAAGTCCTGATATTGAGTGAACGGTTTCGCCAACTGCCAATATTGCAGGTACTTTATATGACATAGTTCGAGCTGAGGTCATTAAGGTTTTTCAAGACTAAGTCAGGGTATTGAAATAGCAATGCAATGGTGGCGGATGAGGCTTTAATGCGTCAACGAAGCAGATATAACAATTTTGCCTATGTTGCACACAATAAGGTTTCTACTTTAAATAAAATCGAGAAGTTACTTTCCTCTATCGTTTATATTGAAACTCCCATTACTGAATGGTGAATGTAAGCATTACATCCAATAATGAGTCAAGGTTTTTACCTCTGCTTCAACGATCAGTGTCTCAAAGTTAACACCAGGCAGAGACCGCACGTGAGTCGGGCTGAGTGGCTCAATGATCAGTGTGTCGAACTACTCATCGAAAGATCCCCAGTTTTAATTCTGCCGAGGCCAATTAACATCAAGCGTTTTTCCACAGCTTCACCTCTTGCGAACGTCTGACAAACATCCCCGAGTGTCAATTATCATGAGAAGCTTTTCAAATTTGTGTTCGGATTTGGATGGAGAAGCTTGGTTTTGGGCCGTTAATGCCTTTTTTTATTTCTTTTAGAGACCGCTCGTGGTTATTTGGAAGTTATGCCGTTGTTAGACAGTAGCTGCCTCCGACAGTCTATAGTTTCGCAGCGGTTATATCTCGATCGCTTAAATCAGAGAGTAAATAGGTACGCATTTAAACCACATTTCTTTAGTATGCAAGATCTAGACTTACATGAAGCAGGTGAATATAGTGGTTAGTATCGAGCAGTATTGAGCCCACGGTTCAGGTAGTTAACAATCCAGCCGCGATTGTGTATTGAACCCGAACATAGCGATGCTTCCAGATTCGGCAAACATGTTAACCACCCTCATAATGGTCCATTTGTTCGGGGGAGTGCCACCAAACTCCCGCCTAAATTCCCTTTAGATAGAAATGAAGGACTGCAAAGCATGGAACCGCTGCACTATCCAAATCCTCTTTTCGGCATCGCAAGCATTTATTTGAATAAATCTAAATATTTAGATTCCTGCCAAAAAAAAAAAACATAGGGACGGGCTACAGTCCGCTTGGGCGAACTATTGGATACCCTATTCTTATTCCTACCCCTTATAAGTGGGTGTGACAAAAGTCTAAGTATGGTTGAATTGTTAAGAACGCTATACATATTTTGTTATATAACATTTAAAGGATTTAATCGAAAAAAACGAAGCTTTTGTAAAAAAACGCTCCCTAGCTCAAACTCTTGTTTTTCAATAAAATTGTTTTATTTAAAATTTGTATTTAAACATAAGTGTAAAGGGCACTTAAAGAGTCCTTACCTCAAATTGTGGGAGTTCCAGTGGGCGGATTTTGAAAATATTTACACATTAGCATTAAGGGCCCTAGAGAGTATATATTGTAAATTTCAGCTAACTAGATCGACCCATGGTTTCTCAATAAAATTGTTTTATTTATTTGTGGGCGTGTCAGTAGGCGGATTTAAAAAAATATGTAAGCATAAGTATAAAGGGCACCTAGAGAACCTATATTATAAATTTCAGTTTCCTAGCTCAAACTTTGACTTTTCAATAAAAATGTTTTATTTAATTGTGGGCGTGTCAGGAAATTTTATCTCCTATTTTGAGTTTGCGGGCGTGTTTGTGGGCGGATTTTAAAAATTCATAAACTTGATTATTTCGGGCCCCTAGAGAGTATATGGTTAAAATTTCAGCTCTCTAGGTCCAATGTAAAGCCTAATTTTTGCTGACAGATGGACGGACGGACATGGCTAGATCGACATTACTATCGATGCTGATCATAAATATAGTAACTTTTAGGGGTCTACAGGCAATATTAAGGTATGCTACAAACTCTGAGTCAAAACTAATATACGCTTAGAATATGGTATAATAAGCCGATTACTCACACAGAAAAAAAGGTATTACGTTTTGTTTTTGTAGCACGATTCGTGCGCCACCCTGTATAAGGGTACTGTAACAATTACAGAAAAACTCATTTAGCGTACACAAATTATAAAAAAAAAGTTGCATTATTACAACGATCCACCGCGCTGTTATGTAGGTTTAACAATCTTGAAGACATACCAAGTTGGTTGCCCTCACACAAAAGAACCTTGCTAAGACACTTATCAGTTTTCATTCCCGCGGCTGAAAGGTAAGGGGGCAACTTATAGACTCTTAAGGAAATTTGATCTTAGCCATATCATTTCTGACCTGAACTCTTGGCCAAAGAAGCACTGGATTCCTGATTGATCAACGATAGTGGATCTAAACGAACCCTGCTCTTTGAGCTTAGTGACTTTCCAGTCGTGGCGTGGGTTGGAAGTGAGAGATAATCATTCAATACCAACTCTTTCGTTTATACCGGAGAAGATAAGGGGAAGTTCAGCGGTGAGAAGAGCAGACTGAGGTGACTGGGACAATCGATCCTTAAACCGCACTACATTCATTGACAGGAGAGCAGATTAGGATGACTCAAACAATCGCTACTCCCATCCTGGAACGAGATCAGAGTAAGGCAGGCGCAGCGGCGGACCTAGCACTATTTTCTATTCCTTCTCTCAAGAATGAGGGGGATGACTGAAATAATCAAACCCCAGGCTACTACATTCTAGGGAGAATATATTGAAGTGACTGCAATAATCGAACATTGAGAGCAGAGTGAGGTGACTAATACAATCGACCTTTAGACTACTTTACATCCTTTCCATAGCGGAGGAAGAGCGTGACTGTTGCAATCAAACTCCAAACGACTTCTCGAATCCACTGAAAGAAGAGTAGTGCGAGCTGACGAATACAATTGAAGCTCAAGCTAGCCTCTATACTCTTGCTGGCGAGACCGAGCGGTGTGACTGATATAATCTAACCCAGATCGCTACTTAAATCCTTGGTAAAATATCAGAGTGAGTCGACCGCATAATCGAAACAGAACAAAATTCCTCTGGAGTGCTTAAAAGAACATGTAGAGGTCACATCATCTCATATCACCACAAACGATGAGCTTGTCGTGGCCTTGATATCAAGCACCATCGCACGTAATTAAATGTGCCCTGGGTGCTCCCTCCTGAAGGTCAAAAATCTCATAGAGTTACTATACAAAAAATACGATAGTAGAGTAAATATAGCTACTGAACTCATATAGTTGTAAAGATCCTGAAATTATTGGACGTGCACATTTGGAGTACTTTGTATGGGCTACTTTATTTTTTGAGCAGGACAAAGCTTACTGAAATAAAAAACCACCGAAATAGAATACGGTGAAAATTTAAATTCAAGGGGAAATATGGGAAGGAAAATTACTAATCACGCCCACATATTATATCGCTATACAATAAGGCAAATCTCCAAGACAATTGAACGTTTTCGCTTTTCCAATATAAATATTTTTTCCCAGCTGCACGAAAATTTAGCTAGTAATAAATACATTTTTAAGTCATCGACCAAAACGGGAATTACCCATGCAAAGAGATATTTAAACAGTTTTTCAAAGGTGATAATTAAATCAAACAAATGTTTTTATTTTCTTTAATATCTTTTTTATTTTAATATTTTATTGTCACAACTATTATTGTTATTTATTATTGATTATTAACGCAACGCGTTTCGAAGCAGTAGCTTCATCATAGACAGTTGTGACAATAAAATATTAAAATAAAAAAGATATTAAAGAAAATAAAAACATTTGTTTGATTTAATTATCACCTTTGACAGATAAAACACAACTGGAGACAAGAACAACAAAATGTATTAAATACGAGTTCGTAGTTCGTTCTGAGAAGATTCTATTAAACTATCCGTGTTTGATCCCCAAAGGAAGAACAAGCATCCGTCTACACATCCTAGTAGGTACACCGTAAAAGTACCATAAGCTTCAATCAGATAATCAAAGCTATAGCTCCTCTTTCATTCATAAGACCAACTCGAAGCAAAGAATAAGTTAGTTGGTAGACTTATTTCCGTTGAAGCCATATCAGACGTAGACATCGCAACGTCTTAGTTTACTCCGAAATATTCTTCTGTACCACTTTAATACCACAAAATAAAAATAAACGATAATGAAAGTAAATCTGCTCAAGGACTTGCTCCTGTGTTTCAATCAGTTCGATGTTCATTTTGTGTAAGGGATCAAGTTTTTCATGTGTAAACTGCCACATGGTTTTTTTTTTCTCTTGGCCTCATCTATCGACAAACAGCAGGCGTATGTGTGGGGAGTGTCCTTAATAGTATTCGTTTAGCATTTGAAGGATATTGAATTTAATACTTCTTGAATTGATAAAATAAGTACCTACTCGAATGTTGTTCCGCTTTTTGCCTCTCCCTCCACTTCCTTGATTTCAACTAAACAAATATAATCGTCGACATGACAAGGAATGCTAAAAGATCCTTTCAAATCTATAAGTGAAACAATTTTAAAATTATCTTTAAATCCGCTAAAAGGGATAAAATTCTCGATTCGAGCTTGCTTATATCAGCGAAAATATTTATCTCTCTACGCAGAGCAGACGGAATTGAATAATGCAAATGGATGTAGTGCTGGTAACCCAAACCCACAATCGAGCCATACTCTTTTACATAATATTCGAGTACATAGGCCCATGTTCATAGATGACAATGATACATAGGTGAGTACCGGACGGAATTCAGAGTTTACGGTTGATTCAAGGAGTACGGTTGTCATCATATCGGTTGTTAAATAGTCAAACTTTAATCATATCTAATTAATTGTAACTACATATTATATTGAATTAAACTAAAACTTAAATCTATTTGAGCGTTTTCTTTCTTTATTACTTTCAGTTTCCTACACTTAGGGGCTCAACCAAAAAAAAAAAGAAAAAACCGATTCGCTAATCGCCAAGCGTACTTTTTTTCATTTTCTAACTATTTTTTTTACATTGGCTATATCGGCCAATAAAATGAATTCGGTTTTAAATAATCTAACCGTGTCACAACTGAAATCAGAGTTGCAGAAGCTTACGTTGGACACGTCAGGTAATAAACCGGAGCTGGTGGATAGACTAGAACAGGCCCTGAGACCAGACCATGATAAGGATATCGGTGACAGGAAGGAGACAGGGAATAATCCTAGTGGAAGTAGACCGCATCATAACCAGGGGCCTATAACACAATACAGCAAGTGCTTGTTAAACAAGCGAAATTCAACAACTGTTGAAAATTTGTGTAACACGTACTAACCAATCTGCGAGCACCTCAACAATTGTTTTAGAGCAATTTAACAAGTGGGAAATTTGATAATTCTACTGTTTCTGTAACTGGAAACAACAAGTGCTTAAAGAAAAGAGAATGCATTTGTTAAAAAGTTGATTGATTCTAACCGACGGTGACCGACTTGTTAGATATAAACATTTGCAATAGTGTTTGCAAAGTGTGATACAGGAAGGTCATTTAAAATTTATTTAGTGAATAGCTACCTAACAATTTGCCATTAATAATGTTTTTTTTTTGATTCTGAGTCAGAGAGTGACAGTGAGAATTTACGAAATATAAAAGTATTTAAAGACAGAATAAATTTCGAAATAGATTCCAATTTGTTCGTTGAAAAATTTCGTGTGCCAAGTTGTTGATTACCTGACTGAAAGTCTCTCACATAAATTGCGTTCGCAAACTAATAAAAGCAAGGCGCTTAGTGTTAGGGAGAAAATATTAATAGCCTTGCATTGGTTTGGGACTGGATCTCAGTACCATGTTATAAGTGACGTCCACGGTGTTAGCAAAATGACAGTCTGTCGGTGTGTAAAAGAAGTCACTTCTGCGGCCAATAACACAATACAACAAGTCTTGTTAAACAAGGGAAATGCAATACTGAATTGAACTGAATTTCAGTTTTTAACAATACTTGATGTATTGTGTTATAGGTCCCTGCAGTGAATGAAATTGAATTTCCGAAACAAGTGTGTTGGCCTGATACTATACACCTTACCATACAGGAGTTTTTTGAGAAAGGTGGAATGCCGGAAGTTTGCAGTGCGATCGATGGTATTTTGATCAACATTGATGCACCTTCAAACAATGAATCAGCTTTCATTGATCGGCATGGTAAGCATTCGCTGAATTGTATGGCAGTATGTGGACCAGACCTAAGTTTCTATTATGTTAGTGCTAACTGGCCGGGCACTGTTCATGATGCAAGAGTACTGCGGAATAGTACGCTTTATCAAAAAATGGAAAGTGGATGGAGACCGTTTCCCAAAACGTGGCTAATGCCACCTTCAACCTCAATCGCAAGCACAGTATCTATTTCCCGATACAACAGGGCTCATAAAAAACACGGCGCTTAGTTGAGTGTGCATTCGGAGTTCTGAAAGAAAAGTTCCCATGCCTGAATCACCTGCGAGTTGCGCCCGTATTTGCTGCAAATATATTTAAATGCTGTGCTACTCTATGCAATATGTCTCGTAGCTATATGACCGACACCTATACGGTGCAAGAAGAAAACCCTCAACAGCAAGAGGAAACAAATAATGAAGCGGATGTATTATTTCCATCACCGTCCCAAGGTGCACAGTTAAGGCAGCAGCAGCTTTTGAACTTCTTTCAAAATCAGCAATAAAAATAAACAGGCTATGTTTACGCAAAATATTTATTCATTTCCTTTAATTTTCATTTTAAAAAATAAACGTTGTAAAAAAAATTAGGTATTAATAAAAAAAATGTTCAATATTGGTCTAAATATAGCGTAGTACCAGGGTTCTCATCCTCAGATTGGAAATCATCATCATTGTTTTCTGTTTGTAATTCGCTAGACAAATCTTGTGCAACAATTTTTTCCGCTTCACCATCCGCCAAACTTTTGGTTAAAGTCGACGGAGGATAACTCAACTTTTTTTCCAATATTGCGATCTCCAGTCTGGTTTTATAATTAACAAACTCTAAATGTTGGATCATAAGTTTACGTTTTTTTAAAACTATTGGACATTCCTTTCTGGCTAATCGCTTTCTCCCTGTAACGGCGGAATTATTTATATTAAAACTAAATCATCACTACATATATCTACCCATATACCAGTATTATATAATATGTCTACCTATTATTTTGCGCACAGGGTTAGACAGAGGCGCAGAATTTCTCTGCGTCATATTTCCACTTCCAGGATGACGAGAATCTGAGAAAAAAAACATAGGGACGGGCTACAGTCCGCTTGGGCGAACTGTTGGATACCCTATTCTTATTCCTATCCCTCATAAGTGAGCGTGACAAAAGTCTAAGTATGGTTGAATTGTTAAGAACGCTCTACATATTTTGTTATATAACATTTAAAGGATTTTATTAAAAAAAACGCTCCCTAGCTCAAACTTGGGTGTTTCAATAAAATTGTTTTATTTAATTGTGGGCGTGTCAGTAGGCGGATTTAAAAAAAAATAACACATGAGAATAAAGAGCCCCTAGAGAGTATATATTACAAATTTCAGCTCCCTAGCTCAAACTTTGAATTTAAAAAAAAAAAAAATAATTGTGGGCGTCTCAGTGGGCGAATTTTGAAAATATTTACAGATGAGCATAAAGGGCCCATAGAGAGTATATATTATAAATTTCAGCTCCCTAGCTCAAACTTTCGATTTTCAAAAATTAATATACCCTTAGAATAGGGTATAAAAAAATTATTTTATATATTTGTGGGCGTGTCAGTGGGCGGATTTTGAAATTTTTTTATCCCGAGCAGTTTTAGGAGTCATAGATCATATATAAAAAAATTCGGCTTTCTAGCTCAAAATTCGATTTTTTCCAAAATTTTGTTTTATTGAGTTTGTGGGCGTGTCTGTGGGCGGATTTCAAAAATTCGTAAACTTGATTATTTCGGGACCCTAGAGAGTATATGGTTAAAATTTCAGCTCTCTAGGTCCAGTTTAAAGGCCTAATTTTTGCCGACAGACGCACGGACGGACGGACGGACGGACGGACATGGCTAGATCGACATTACTATCGATGCTGATCATAAATATAGTAACTTTTAGGGGTCTACGGGCAATATTAAGGTATGTTACAAACTATGCGTCAAAATTAATATACCCTTAGAATAGGGTATAAACAATATACAAATATGTGTAAATATGTAAAAACAAATGAGATTTTGTTAGCTCGAACCATTACTTCCTGGGTCCATGGAGTCTTCAACTCCGAGGCCAATTATAGCTTCTGACTCTCGCCCAATAATATCAAGTACGATATTATCGCAAGAACTCAGTTTGCAGTCTTTACCTCCTCCAGAACCGGTTTTTTCGCGTTATCTAACATGGCCTATCAATAATTTTCCGTTTTCATTATGCATTTTCGACTTTTTTTTGCAAACAATACTACCACAGCATATTTCCTACAATTTTGCCAAAACACATCCCTGATATACGCCCAGTCTTTTCCTTCAGGAACTATATTTAAACTTTGTGCCAATATAAATACTTCACGCCATTTATCACTTTTATTTGTTTTTGTTAACAAATCAGAGAATGCACCAAACAAAATATGTTTGTTTTCTCTTATTTTAGATAGGAGGCTTATTTTTTTTCTGCACAAATTCTCCGACTCATCGTGTAAGACTGACTTGTTAAACTGATTCAACATATCGAGGGAAATTTTCGATTTTAACAATTGTTACGGTTTTGGTTGTGTTACAGCTTTAATCTACACTTGTCAAATAAACATAATTCTCCAAGTGCCTGTTGAGTTGTTGACTTGTTGTTCTGTGTTATAGGTCCCAGGTCTTCATAAAAGACGCGGAAAATTTTGTATCTTACTTTAATGGTGAGGACAATCAATCGGTAGAAAAATGGGTTATGTTGAGGAGTTTGCGGGAATTATGCAGTGGAATGAGTTGGAAAAGTTAGTGTACGCCAAGAAGCAGCTCAGAGGTACAGCTAAACTTGTTATCAGGTCAGTATCACGTGCTTCGTATTCTCAGTTAAAAAAACAGTTGGTCGACGAATTCAGACAAAACATAAGTACCGCTGAAATATATATCGTCGCCCGAGAATTATTGTTTTGTCGTAAACGCCAAAATTCACTTTTTTAAAGTGAGTATGCAGTAACAGGTTTTCGAAGGTGCTCTTTCCATTTCTGTAATCAGATCTAGCCTATCATTTACTGTTACTGAGATAATTAGTGTGTATTTTGTAGTACATCCACAAAATTACGCATCCTTTAGTTTTGTTTTGTCTTAAACGCCATATTTTGGCATATACGACAAAAAGTCCATATATTTTTGCCATTTTTTTTGTTTAGTTTTGTTTTATCGTATGTGTATAGGCCTAATAGATACGACCACAAATTTCAAAATAAACCTTAGAATTGTGTTGTCGTACGTGTATGTGATTCGGGAGGATATGAAACCGACCGTATACACATACAACACAAACGCAAAAAAACAATTGCGTCTTGGTTTGTTGCACGTGCATACAGATTTCAACAGAAATGTGGAAAGGATAGAAATCAGTTTAACTGTGCCTTTAACTTAGAATTTTATAAACCGAAAAAAGATCAGTGCGACCGTTGCTTGATTTTTAAGACAAAACGAGTCCTACAATGGCCGAAATAAGTGAGTTTAACAAACACAAAACTGAAAAGACATCCTTGAAGGCAGAGGGAGATATTGATCGTCAAAACATTGACCAAAAACATGCAATAGTATGTTTTGACCTTCAAAGTGTCTTTTCTCTGCCAAAAGGTAATGCCTCCTCATTTTTTTATAAAAGAAAACTAAATGTTTTTAATATGACGGCAAGACTTTGCCTACCGCATACACCAAAAGTGAAATACTGTGCAATTTGGAATGAAGTGAATAGCGGACGATCTGGTGACGATATGGCAAGCTCAGTTTCAAAAATTGTAAGCCAAATCTTATCTGATTACCCTGATATTGAGACCTTAACACTTTGGAGTGACTCATGTGTCCCCCAAAATAGGAACAAGGTGATGTCAACTGCGTTATTGTTTCTTCTAGAAAGTGCTACTTCATTGAAGGTAATAGAGCAAAAATGTTCGGAATGTGGACATTCCTTAATTCAGGAGTAGATTCTGTTCATAGCTCCATTGACGGATATCTAAAAAAATTAGAAATATACAGCCAATTATCACTTATAAGACATCTAAAAAACATGAATTTTAAAAATGTGAATCTTAAACTTATTCAAATGTAGCCAAAAGATTTTAAGGCATTTTCTTCCAGAGCGGGTCAGTTAAATTTTTCAATAGTTCCATTTACAAAAATTAAGTTTCTCAGATTAAAAAAAAAACGATTTATTCACTTTGTATTTTAAAACAAGCGGCAGAGAACTTGAATATAAGAAAGTCTCAATTATACTCGTACATAAGAGATCTAACAAAACAAATTTATCCGCACCAAAAAATATATTCAGCCATAATCTTAGTGTTATAAGCAACTCTAAATCTATATCTAAGGAAAGAATTAATGAATTAAAAAGCTTGTTTCCTTTTATGCCTAAAACAGACCAAACATATTACGAGGCATTATTTAATCGGTCAAAATAGGAATTGACCGCATTCGTTTCATTTTATATTTTAATTTTTGTTTATTTTTTAATTAATAATTTTCGTTTTTGAAAATGAATGAATAATTTTTATTGTTAATTGTTAATGGTCATAGAATGACCTCTTCCTACTTAGTTTTTATGACACAAAATGTTGACTTTTATATTTTAGTGTACTAGTTTTATATTTTATGGTCATAGGATGACTTTTGTTATGTTTCTTTTATTTTTTATTTACTTTAACTACAGGAATTAATTTTAAGTTTTTTTTTAAACAATTTTTTAAGACTGTTGCTAAAAATTGAAAAGACTGTTTTTATAAGAATATATGAATATATATTCAAATATTTATTTAATAAATAAAATTGTTAACCTACGAAAAAGTGACTTCATTTATTAGACTTAAATGATTTATTGCAAGTTATATTTAAAAAAAAATGTATCATACCACTCAGTATTTGATTCAACCATTGAACTCAGTATTGGAATGTCGTACGTGCGTTTACTTTGTCGTACGTGTATGTAGTGTAAACAACTCTTCATTTTCTCGGCGTATACAACAAACTGATTTTGAGAAAAAACCTTAATAAATTGTAAACTAAAAGCGATTGACGAGTTTGGAGCACCTCAATTGAAAGAAGATTGTCAATATAATATTCTGTCAAAAATATAAAAAAATTTCAGCGGTTTGTTTCCTTTTAATTCCAATGCAAACCTTAATATGCGATTTCCCAAAATCGTTTAAATGGCGTATACAACAAAACAATTCTCGGGCGACGATATGCAGTTGCAAAAACGCTGAAAGAGAACAAATGAAAGTTATAGTGAATATATATACATCATGAGAGAATTGGCACAGGGGATTGTGGACGAAGTTTCTTTTATACAGTTCATAATAAATGGTGTATTCGCGAAGTCTCTCTCCGAACTAAAGGAAAAGTTTGCAGTTTATGAACAATTTAAGAGTAGGGTGAACAGCATCAAATTCAGTAAGAACACATCGAATATGCAACCAAACCGTACGCGCAATGTGGAAAAAATGAGACGCACTGCTTCAACTGTGGTGCAACGGATCACATGCGCAAAGATTGTAAGGCGACTGGTCCAAAATGTTTCAGATGCAACCAGTTTGGTCATGTTCGATCGAATCGGTCTTAAGTACGCAAGAAGACAAAGATAATATTTCGCTCGTGCATGTATAAGACAGTCACAATAAACAATTATTCAGTCAATGCTTTGATTGATACGGGAAGCGACATTACACTTATTCGACAATCTCAGTTCAAAACGATGGGAAAGATTGAACTAAAGAACAATATAGGATTATCGGGGCTCGCGTCCGCCTCAGCAGTATCGCTTGGCAGTTTTAAAGGTACGTTTATAATAGATGGATTTGAGGTAGAGGAAACGTGTCATGTAGTAGAAAACAACGTCATCCAAATGAGCTGCGTCATTGGTAGCAACATTATAAGTAAAGCGAAGGTTATATTTGACAACAACAAAATTACATTTTTTAACCCTGATATCTATACAGCTAGCAACAACATCATGCATATTCAGCTGAACGAGGCAAATGAGTTAGACACCCCGCCTAGATACGAAAAGGAGATTAGGACGTTATGTAACAATTACATACCGAAAAGTGTCATTGAATGCCCACTTACAATGGAAATTAAATTAATCGACGAGACGCCTATATTTAATACGTACAGAAGACTACCACCATTGGAACAAGACATAATAAAGAAGCAGGTTGAGGAGTGGATCAGTGAAAAAGTCGTTCGTCCGTCTTGTTCACCGTTTGGCAGTCGTGTTGTAGTCGTGAAAAAAGGATGGTACGCATAGAGTGTGCGTGGACTACAGAAAGCTAAACGAGCGAATTATTAAGGACCGTTTCCCAGTTCCTTTGATAGAAGAAGTGTTGGATCAATTGCAGAATTCAAAGGTATTTACCACTCTTGACCTGAAAAACGGTTTCTTCCATATTAGCATAGAGGAAAAAAGTATCCCATATACGTCATTTGTAACAAAGGAAGGGCAATTTGAGTTCTGCAAGGCTACATTTGGTCTGACCAATTCGCCAGCCGTGTTCTTAAGATTTGTTTACTCTATTTTCTGTCCAATCATAAACGAGAAGATTGTTTTCCTCTATATGGACGATCTAATCATTCCGTCATTTGATGAATTAGATGGAATACAGAGATTGAAGCAGGTCCTGAAATTGGCAGCAGATAACGGATTAGTCATTAAGTGGTATAAATGCCAATTTCTAAAACGTAAGGTGGAGTTTCTGGGGCATGTGGTTTGCAACGGAACAATATCCCCATCGGAAGACAAGATAAGAGCGGTGAGAAATTTTCCAGAGCCCAAAACAGTAAATAATATACAGGCGTTCTTAGGGCTAACGGGGTATTTTAGAAAATGTATCCAAAGTTATTCGTTAATTGCTGCCCCGCTAACTAATCTTTTGAAAAAGAAATGTCTTTTCAGATTCGGAGTTAATGAACTAAATGTGTTTGAAGTTCTGAAAAGAAAACTAATGTGTGCTCCCACTCTTACTATCTATGTCCAAGGCGTTGATACAGAAATCCACATAGACGCTAGCAAAGTTGGATGTTCGGATGTATTACTCCAGAAAGCGAAAGACAATGCACTTCATCCAGTTTATATTATGAGCCGCAAAAATTCAGAAACTGAATCCAAATATGATGCATATACTCTGGAAGTTATGAGCATTTATCTCGCACTGAAAAAATTTCGTATATACGAGTATATCTTGGGAACACAATTCAAAGTGGTGACAGATTGTAAGGCGTTTAAAAGCACTATACAGAAAAAGGATCTGCCAGCATCAGTCGCCAGATGGGTCATGTTCATGAGTGAGTTTGATAACTTCCCGGTGGAACATAGAAAAGGTACGAGAATGCAGCACGTGGACACTCTAAGCAGGTATCCAGCAGTGTTGGTAATTAAGCACGAAGTGCTCGCAAGAATCAGAAACGCACAAGAAAGAGATGAGCACGTTAAGGCGATCAAGGAGATTTTAAAACGAGGGGAGTACGAAGACTTCATAATCAAAGGCGACATACTATTGAAGATTGTGAATGGGAATGAACTATTGGTCATACCTAGGAGTATGGAAAGGGAGATGATTCAAAGCAAACACGAGGAGGGACATTTCGGATTGAAAAAAACAATGGATCTGGTATCGCAAGACTTTTACATTTTTTCTATTAAACCTAAAGTTGAAAATTGTATTACAAACTGTATTAAATGTATTCTAGGTTCCCAAAAACTGACCAAATGGGAAGGCTTGCTACACCCAATCGATAAAAACGACCAACCTCTTCAAACATACCACATTGTTCACATTGGACCAATGAATCCAACTGCCAAGCGGTATAAATATATATTTTCGATCGTGGACGCGTTCTCCAAGTAAGTCTGGATTTACCCAGTGAAGTCATTAACTGCAGAAGAAGCCATTCGTAAGCTGCGCGATCAACAAGTTGTTTTTGGGTCACCTATTCGGATTGTCAGCGATCAGGGCTCAGCTTTTACTTCGGACGATTTCAGGAGATTTTGCGAGGAAGAAAACATCATTCATATTCTAACTACAACTGGCGTACCACAAGGCAACGGACAAATTGAAAGGGTAAACCGGGTAATTATAGAGTCGCTGGAAAAACTTTCCTCGGACCAACCCGAAAAGTGGTTTAAGTATACCACGAAACTACAGATGGCAGTCAACAGCAGCTGTTAACGTGCGATAGGAAGAACTCCGTTCGAGGTTATGTTCGGGCAGAAGATGCGATTGAAGGACGACTTAAACATTCAAATCATTTAACAGGAAGAAATAATATCATCGTTTGATGCAAGCCGGGAGAATATTCGAGCAGATGCGAGGAACCAAATTTCCAATATTCAGGCTGAAAATAGAAAAACGTTTAACAAAACACGATGCGCTGGAAAAGTATATAAAGAAGGAGATCGAGTGGCGATTAAACGCACACAGTTCTCCACTCGTAAGCTGGACGCGGAATGCATAGGGCCATATGAAGTCATTAGAGTGGGAAGAGCGAAAAGTTGGCTACGGTTATGGACCAAAACAGACAACAACCTGCAGCGACTATATGAAGTTATGGAAAGAGGCTAGTGCCGATTATTCATCCGAGGCGGATGAATCGAAGGATGGATGATGTGTAAACATGTAGGAACAGTTGCGCGTTAGCTACCTATTTTGTTATCTAGCTAACGCCACAACTAAGTAACTAACGTAGTTAAATTAGCTGCGCTAAAAACGCAATCGATTTGGTGGTTAGCTACAACATTGAACGCAGATATACCGTGCGGATTCTAATGACATTTTGGAAAAATATCCTGTTTTCGACTATTAAGGACCTTTTTTGTTGTTGCACGGACCTCTTAGTCAAATGACATTGAGCAGAGATATACCGTGTGGATTCTAATGGCATTTTGGAAAAATATCCTTTCTTCGACTTTTAAGGACCTTTTTTGTTGTTGCAAGGACCTCTTAGTCAAATAACATTGAACACAGATATGCCGTGTGGATTCTAACGGCATTTTGGAAAAATATCCTTTCTTCGACTTTTAAGGACCTTTTTTGTTGTTGCACGGACCTCTTAGTCAAATGACATTGAGCAGAGATATACCGTGTGGATTCTAATGGCATTTTGGAAAAATATCCTTTCTTCGACTTTTAAGGACCTTTTTTGTTGTTGCAAGGACCTCTTAGTCAAATAACATTGAACACAGATATGCCGTGTGGATTCTAACGGCATTTTGGAAAAATATCCTTTCTTCGACTTTTAAGGACCTTTTTTGTTGTTGCAAGGCCCTCTTAGTCAAACAACACTGAACGCAGATATGCCGTGTGGATTCTAATGGCATTTTGGAAAAATATCCTTTTTTCTACTTTTAACAAGAAGGTCCTTGTTGTTCCAAGGATCTGTTAGTCAAATAACATTGAACACAATTACTGCGCGGTTTTTTAGGAGTTTTTGAAAAAAAAGTTTTTTTTCGGGCTTAAGGACCTTATTTGGTTCTCCAAGGACCACTCGGTAAATAACCTTATTACAACTAAAAGTGACATTCTTAAATAAGCCATCGGTTACCGAAGTACAAATCGATATTTTTCCTCTTACCTTCAACTGCTGAACAACAAACTTCAAGATGTACAACCTCAATTATTCAAAACAAATCTACTTCCACACAACTTCCCGGTGTTTCGTAAGGACATATGTAATAATCTCTAAAATTGAACATAATTAAAACTGGAAAATGTATAACGAAATAAATATTATTATTATTATTATCGTTTATTAACAGGTAATTGAAATTACAAGGTAACATAAAAGATTAAAGAGCCTAGCTGCGGAGACTATTGGCTCTATTCATTAGGGACTAAGTTAAAACTATGGACTAAATTTTATATAAACGAGAAATTTATTTATATTTTCGATATTTTCGGAATTTGGATTTTTTAATATATCGTAGATTGGTACATTTTTGAAGATGGATTTTATAACTGGTTTTGATATTATGCAGTCTTCTAAGACATGAGAGATATCAAGTGCTACGTTGCAAGTTGTGCAGAGTGGAGGACTATTTTTGTTTAGCAAATGTTTATGAGTGTCTGCGGTATGGCCAAGTCTTAGACGTACAAAGTTTGAAATTTTGATTTTGGATATGTTTGTGGGATACCGTGGTTGCGATCTTTCGGGGTTCACTTTTTTGTAGTGGTGATGGTACTGGCTCCATTCAGTTTTCTGTTTGTTTGCCAAAGAATTGTGCATATATCTTTTAATATCTTGCTTTGAAAAGATATTAAATCTGTATACTGGGGCATCTTTTGCAGAGCTTGCAGCATTGTCGGCTTCCTCGTTTCCTCGGATATTAACGTGGCCAGGAGTCCACATCAACTTTAATCTGTTTGGCATCATAATTAATTTATTCCTTATTTCAGCAATAAGATCTGAGTTGTTGTTTGGGTTGCTGATATGCTTTATGACTGATATGCTATCAGAGCATATAATAAATTTTCCGCTGACGTTCGTGGTTGTTTTGGATGCTTGTAAGATAGCGAATGCTTCTGCAGTGAAGATGGATGCAATTTCAGGGAGCGTACCAATGTTCAAGATATAACCATCTTCACGTGTGACGGCGAATGAGGTATTGCCTTGTGATTTCGAACCGTCGGTGAAAATAAATTTCCAGCCATTGTTTTTAAAATCAGATGATATATCCGAGAATAACGAGCAGTAAACTGCATTGCTAGTGATACTTTTCCGGTATTCAGCGAGAGTCATTATGAAAGAGTCAGGTTTTATATTCCATGCTGGGGAGGATAGTACGGTGCTATGTGTCTTTCTGATTGGGATTTCCATTTGATGGGCTTTGTCAAGGATGATCTGTACTGCAGATGCGATCCTTTTTTCTCTCTTATGGCCAATACACTGGTGAATGTCTTTATCAATAACGGAGTTTTTTGAAAAGACCAATTTTGCGAATAGTTTTGATGTTATTTCGTCGATTCGATGTTCTATGGTTGGAAGTCCTGCTTCTGCGAGGATGTTTTTTATTGGTGTTGTTGGAAACGCATTTGTACTTTTTCTGGCTGCTTGGTGGTAAGTTGGTTTTATGAGTTGGAGAGTTGATTTCGGACATCTGCCATATATGTAAATTCCATAATCAATTTTACTTAGGACTAACATTTTGGTAATAGATGATATGGTGTTAATATGTACATGACTTTTCTTACTGGCTAAGTACTTAATAATATTGAGTCACACAGCTAGGGATTTCTTAAGATCTAAACAGTGTTGTTTCCAGTAATAATAATTGTTAAAGACTAGTCCTAGGATATTTAAATTTTTTACATTTGGGATCTGTACATTATTAATACTTAGAGTAAGTTCTGGGCAGTGCCGTTTGCGACAGATATGTAGAAGCTTACATTTGTTTAATGATAGTTTGGCTCCAGAACACATTGACCATTCTAAAATATTGTTTAGGACATTACTTAATAAAGTTTTACATTTATTTACGTCGCTGGTTTTGCATAAGATATATATGTCGTCTGCATAAAAACAACTGTCTAAAAGTGTATATTTATTTAAGATAGTGGAAATATCATCAAAAGCGATTATAAACAAAACTACCGACAGTGGAGATCCTTGGGGGATCCCGTTGTGTAACGAGTAGCTGTTGGAAAATACATTATTGGTTTTCGTGAAGAATTTTCTATTAGTTAGAAATGATTTAATATACCCGAACATTTTGTTTCCAATACCCCATCTTTTTAGTTTGCTTAGTATTATATGTAATCCGATTCTATCAAACGCTCTTTCGAATTCCAATGAAAGTACTGAGACATGATTTCTAGAAGATAGGGCTTTTGAAATATAATAATCTATATGAAGATGAGCATCAACACATCCTCTGTTGGGCTTAAATGCTACTTGGTTGGGAGAGATGCATTTTTTTGTTTCGACAAACCAAAGCAAGCGCTTTGCAACAATTTTTTCCAGAATTTTAGATAAACAGGGAATGAGAGATATAGGGCGATATCCTTCAACTGAATTTTTATCCTTGTTTGGTTTAGGGATGGGGATTAGCGTTGCGGTTTTCCAACTTTGTGGGATGACCGCTGTATTGAGTATATTGTTGTACAGTTGAATAACTCTTTTTTTAACATCCATTGGCAAATTTTTCAACATGGGGTAGCATATTCTGTCTCTTCCAGGGGTTTTGCCTTTGGCTTTATTAAGACAGGATTCGAATTCTATAAAGGAAATGGGGAGATCGGTTCGCCGAACGGAGGGGTTGATTCTGGAGACACTAGGGGAATAGTTGAGAGATTCGTTTTTTTGTGTCTTAAAAGATGAGTGAACATTTTGGTCGTTTGAGTAGTCGGACCAAGTTCGGGCAAAAAATTGGATATTTTTACTGGGTCTAATAACGCTTCATTCGGCGATTTTATGCTTGAAATAGAAAGCGACCTGGAGTGCCCTGTAAGTCGTCGGATATTTTGCCAAATTTTGGCCGGGGAATTATTGGGATTTATGCTCGACGTGAATTCCGCGAAACTCTTTGTTTTACTTACTTTGAGGATTCGTCTAAACTTGGCATTTGATTTTTTATAGGAAATAAGGTTAGCTTGTGAAGGTGATTTTTGGAATTTGTTTAATACTTTCATTTTTTCTTTTCTGAGTTCAGAAAGTTCTGCGTTCCACCAAGGAACAACACGTTTTGATAGTGTTTTGTTGGTGATTGGGGGATTGAAGTGTTGGCAGCGGTTCTGATAGCTTTTTGGATTATTGCAGCTTCTTTGTTGGGATTTTTTGCTGGTTGTTTGCCAGATAGGTATTCTGGGACTATTTTCCTAAACGCTTGCCAATTTGCAAAGTCTGCTTTGAATTTTGGAGTTTGGGGGGTATTCGTGTGTGTGTGACCGAGATTTGTGCGGGATAGAATGGGTAGGTGGTCGCTGTTGTAAAGATCGTTCAGAATTTTCCAGGTGGTTTTTGGGAATAGTTCGGGTGAACAGCAGGTGATGTCAATGTGGGTAAATGTATTGTGTGTCGAAAGGTGAGTTGGTGAGCCGTCGTTTAATAGAAGGAGATTCGCGTTAAGCAAAAAGTCTTCAAACATTTTGCCTCTTTTGTTTGATGCTGGTGAACCCCAAAGCGTACTCCACGCATTGACATCCGCCCCGAGGATCAATGGACGTTTGGTTTGATTGATGATATTGTCAAGATCGTTCTTACAAATGGGTTATTGCGGGTGGATGTATAGATTAATAAGTGTTATTTTGGTTTTTAGCTGCAATTCAAGAGCCATGGATAGAATATTTGTGTTGAGTGGTCGGAATATATGTGGAATATTTTCCTTTATCAATACAGCTACGCCTTGTTTACATGTCGTATTTGTCGGCAAATTTTTGAAGTACCCAACATAACCTTTCGGGATAATAGGAATAACATTAAACGGACAATGAGTTTCTTGCAGTGAGATAATACTGGGCTTATGGTCCTTTATTAAAATACTTAGTTCATCGAAGTTATTTAAAAAACCTTTCATATTCCATTGTAGAATACTAAGCGTCGTCGTGTATTTCGGTTGAGTATGAAATATACAAAAGTTTTTCCTGCGTGAAGCACGAAAATTGTGTTTACTAGTGGATGGATTTCTTGTTTGAGAGAGTTGTGGGGTTTGTATATAAGTGTTTGGTCGATTTATATTAAGGTTGTTAAGATTTTGACTCTGTGATCCAGATGCTGAACCACCCAAGCTCGCTATGGAGCTCAGCTGATTCAGCCTCTGAGTTGCAGAGTCCGTATGTTGGTTATAAAGTGGGTTATTACATGTCGACATCGTCGTTAAAATTTTTTGTTTCATTTATATTGTTGTTTTTATTCGTTATTGTTGTTGATTGGTTTGATAGGATTGGTTGAAAGAGGCTTGGGGGTTCGTTGTTGGTGTTGGAGCGTGTGTGTGGGGGATATTTTGATGTTGAGAGGAGGTTCGAGGTGGGTGAAGTGGTTCGATTGAGAGAGACGGAGTGAGGTAGGTTAGGTTAGGTTAGGTTTATGTGGCTGTCGGCAGAAGCCGACACACTTAGGCCAATTTAGGCCCACTGTGATACCACGTATGTATTATCTACCTCAACTCTGTAGATGGGACTGGCCAACGACACGCGGTTGTTCTCAAACGGTCCCCCATCTACGTACTAACCGCGCCCAACGTCGTTTAATTACGGTGATCTGACGAGAACCGATTAACTCGACGTGGTATGGTCGTTGGTCAAAAAAGGGGGGGGGGGTGTTCTGCCGGTCGTCGCTCGGCCTACTTGGTTCTCTGTGATTGCCTCCTGTGAGGTAGTGGTCTTAGGGTGGAAGATACTCCTGAAGGAGTCAGGGTGTGCAGCCTGGCTGTGTTTCGCATGGGTTGCGATGTGTTGGGTGACTAGTGCAGAGGCGACTTTCGCCCGACATCCGAACCAAGGGTTGCGATCGAGATGAGGCGATTGATGCAATCAAACCCCAGGTCGATCCCAATTTCTGCGCCGCGGAGGGAAGCTATTGCCTCCTGATCACCGGGGGAGGGAAGAGTCTTTTGAGATGACTGTTACAATCGAACCTCAAACTGCTCTTCACTCTCTTTGCAGGCAATACCGTGACAGGGAGACCGATACAGTCAATCCCGAGCAAGCTATTACATTCCTTGGAGGGGGGGTCAGGGTGTACCGGCTGCACAGTCAAGTACTTGGTTACAAAACTGTGCCAGAGGGCGTGACTGAAGGTGGTCCAACCCTGCTACACGCATCGGAGGGGGGGGGGGGGGGGGGGGTGCGGCTTGTGGCGACTGTTGCAGTACGAGCCTCAAGTTACACTGTTGCATTTTAAATTATTATTGTTTTATTCGCGGGTAAAACTACTAAATTTACTTTTACTTGGCGGAAAACAAACGAGATAAATTACTAGAAAAAAATTGCGGCCGCCACCGCTGAAAACAGAATTTACCGAACTGTCAACGAAACGAATACGAGAATCAAAATACGGAAGGTATGGAGAGCGCGAGTGCAACAATCAGCAAGTATATTATGCTGATTTCCCGGTAGCTCAGCAAGGGCTGGGTTCAGGTAATAAGAAAATATTGTTTGGTGAATCGCACCAAAGGAAAACGCAGGTACTTACTGTGTTGGTTAATTTATGTTAGCTCACGAATCTGAAAAATAGAAAAAAAAATGGGCGCCACACAATTTTAAGGAGAATTGTGAAACCAGAGAAATACGACCAGAAACGAGTGAAAAGCCACAAAAAAAGAAATACAAGATATTTTTTTTTTCCACGACGTTATAAAACTCCGTTGGAGTACGGCAAAGTTTATTGAGGTAAATTTCACAGCCGAGTGGGAATCAAACAAAGTCCCAGAATGACTCACGATCGCTTTTCCCGAACGATGGAAAATATTCGAAATTAATGGGTCGCGTGTCCCGTAGTATACCGGGAATTTTCGGCGGCACGATACTACCGAGATCACTAATTTTTCCACTTTAAAACCTAACACTTCTACTAACGATACTATAAGATATACAAAGTACTTAGCTTTATCTTTTGTAAAATCCGTCACTCCTTTTCCTTTTCCTCTCGAATGGTTGGATATGATCCCGCCTTGACAAAAGTCTTCCTGCTCCCACAATTATCCTGAGCGGTATTGACTTTCCCTGCCGCCTATCTCGTTCCTCGAATAATTTTTCTTACTTTTTATTGGCTAACAAAGTCCCTTCTGGACGATAACAAAAACTTCAACTGACTTTATGCCTGGTCAACCAAGAAGTGATCTTCCAGCTGGCTTTGTCCATTTCGTCGGCCGGCATCCTCACTCACACATCCATACATACATGGGGAAGCAGAGCCAACGACAGTTCAACAAGACCATTCAGCTGTGGCGCTGGAGTGGTCAACTGTTTCTTACTCCCCCATTCTCACACATACTTAGACCATTTGGCGGTCCATGTCCTCTTCTGCTGCACTATGTACTCTCACATCAGTGCGCTGACATGAACCCGCTAATGTTCTCACGCCCTTCAGGCGACCTTTCACTCAGTGAATTCGCCCATTACTCTAACTCTCCAGTAATGAACGAACCCTCCGACCGACCCTGGATCTGCCTTTATTCAGCCCATACCCTTTTTGACAGATCGCGAAGTAAACAAAGTATATTCGAGCAAGGAGCTAGATTTCCAACAAAATGCCGACTGCAAAATGTTGTTTATACTTTGTTTTTAAAAACTCATAAATAAGTGCAGGATGCGGAGAATGGAAACCTCTTCCAAGATGTCCATCCCTAGGACCAGACCCAGAAAACATTCGCGAGCGAAAAAAAAGGAGTTGGTAAGAAAATGTTTATGTGAATGAAGAATTTTTCCCTATTCTACCTCAGTGGAATCGTGCGCAGATTTTTGGGAAAGGGACATGCCGATCGTGGGTCATTCTTTACATAAGTTTAATTTATGTTGGGCTCGTGGCCATCGTTCCATTTAAGTCTCGGGAAAGTTGCCTTCCAAGAATTGATTCTCCGTTTTATCGTGATGTGTTTGGTTCTTTTAGTGTAATCGCCGGTACGGTGGCGATCGTTGTTTTCTTTGCGTGATTTAAGTGTATCACGTTTTGTGTCGCTGGTGTTATTGTGAGGGTGTTTCACAGGGCCGCCCGCCCGCACGCCTCTGCTGCTCCTTCGGTGCTCCCACGACGGAGTTGGGTCAAAAGGGAGCGTCATCCCTTCCCTCATCGAACGTGGCTCACTACCGTGTCTGTGGTAGATCTTTTTTTTTCGCATTTGGGCCTTTGACTACTCGGACGGTCCGCCCGCGCCCGCGAATCTCATTTAAATTTGCAGGGTGGATGTTTTGGTGTGTTGCGTTAGTTCCACCCCGCCGTTGCAGACTGTCCGTCTGGTTGCAGAGTGCGTTGAGCTTACACTCCGCCTTTGCAGACCGTCCGTCTGTCATCATTTTTCCCAGACCGTCCGTCTGTATCGGTATGCACAGACCGTCCATCTGTGTCGGCTTTCCCAGACCGCCCGTCTGTCGTCCTTTCCCACAGACAGTCCGTCTGTATCAGTATCCACTGTTTTTTTCCGGTTTGGGGCATCCTGCCCTTCAAGCCACCTGTGGTGGTTGCTCCCCAAGGCTCCAGAGACGTGGACCAATGGCTGATGGGACCATGGTTGCCCCTCCACCTCTTCAGACCGTGGGAATGCAGACCAAGAAAAGAGGGAAATTGCAAGGAGGGTCAAGGGAAAAAGAGACTGGCCCTTGTTGCGGGCAATTTAACCGCAACAAATCCCACCCTCACCTCCAGGGAAATGTGCTTGGTTTTTGAAGAACCCCAAGCCATTTCCAGAGGCTAAGGAAAACAACACAACAGAGGAAGGGTTTTCCATCATTGGCCAATATGCCTGTCTAGCCTTTCAAAACAAATAAGCAAAGATATATTACTTCAATAAATTACGTTAACTGGGGACTGCTAGACTAATCGTCGGCGGCGCTGTGATAGGGCTTAAGGTCCTTCACGTGCCATGTACCGCGATCTCTTCCATTATCGTCGATCAAGGTGTAAGTCCACGGGGAAACGCGTTTCTTTATTTTAAACGGGCCGATGAATTTCGGCGCAAGCTTCGCGGCATAATAGTTAGCGGCATCGGACAACGCGAAGTTTCTTCGCCATACAATCTCATTCGGGAGATATTGAACATCTCTCCGCCTGAGATTGTAAGCTTTCGCGGACTTCTTAGCTGCGGCAGTTAACTTCCTACCGATGTCTACCCTAAGCTCGCTAAAACGGTTCTCTACCGCGTTCCTATCGTTCTCCCCGTCGCCTCCAACTAGACCCTGCTCTGAACCTAAGCTCTGACTACCTGAACCTTCTCTCCTACTAAGAGTGGCTGCTCTGTCGTCGTTGCCTAGTTCCCCGAGTTGATCGCTTGCGGGAGTTATAACTCTTCCGCAAGTAACCATCTCTCTTCCAAAATTAGCATAATATGGAGTTATGCCTAAGACATCGTGCTGTGCGGTGCGTATTGCACACGCTACCTTCTTTGATTTGATTGATGCGCTCTGCAGGATTAGCCTGCGGATGGTAATGCGCTGTATATTTAAGTTGTGACGCGTACGCCTGGCAAAGCGCTTTCAATTCCCTACTCCGGAATTGTGGGCCGTTGTCACACACGACCACCGACGGAACGCCAAAAAGAAGGAAGACATTGTCTTCAAGTTCCCTGCAGACTGCTTTAGCGGTAGCAGATCTCAACGCGAAAAGGAGAGGACATTTTGTAAAATAATCTACAACAGTCAAGATGTAAACGAAACCCCTACTGGACTTGGGAAGTGGGCCTACCAGATCTACACAAATCATTTCCCAAGGCCTCGAAATTCCAACCCTCTCTTTCATTAAACCAGCCGGTTTCTCGTTCACCGGCTTCACCTGTTGGCAAACGCTACAACGCTTAACGTAATTCGTAATATCTTTTTTCATTTTCGGCCAATAATATTTACCCGCTACCCTAGCATATGTTTTACGGACCCCCATATGCCCTGCTAACGGACTATCGTGACATTCTTTTAAAATCCCTAATCTGCCTGCTTTCCCCACTACTAATTTCCATTCGTTGTTGTCCGCGTGGACCACGATATGGTTCGCTTTAATGAATTTGAAAAGTCGACCGTTGTCGACTCTCCATGCTGGGTAAGCCAGTGGATTCGACTCAACAGCTGACACCATCTTCGCCACCCAAGGGTCCATATCCGCTTCTGAGACCTCGGCTACCACAGGGACTCCTCGCGACAACATATCCGGAACGACATGTTCTTTCCCCTTTCTGTGGACGATTTGGAAATCGAACTGCTGTAGTCTAACTGCCCAGCGCGCTAACCTACCCGACGGATCCTTAAGGTTACTTAACCACACCAAAGAGTAATGATCAGTCACGACCGTGAACCGAATTCCTTCGATGTACGGCCGCAACTTCTCGATCGCCCATAGTACAGCCAAGCACTCCTTTTCGGTCGTCAAATAGTTTCTTTCGCATCTATTGAGGGATCTGCTAAGGTAACAGACGACCTTCTCGCCCTCTTCAAATTCCTGCGACAGTACGGCCCCGATACCAAAATCTGACGCGTCGGTTTGCACCACAAAAGGTCGCTGGAAATCCGGACACGTCAGGATCGGTGCTGTCACTAGGCATTCCTTCGCCTTTCGGAAGCTTTCCTCGCATTCTGCGGACCAACCAAACTTCTCACTTTTCTTCAACAAATCTGTCAAAGGGCGAACTAGTTCTGCGAAGTTGGGTACAAAGCGCCGGTACCAATAAATTGTCCCTACAAAGCTCCTAACTTCCTTCACATTTTTCGGTGCAGGGATCCTAATCATGCTTTCCACCTTTTCAGGGTCGACGTGAAGTCCGTTTCTATCAACAACGTACCCTAGAAATTTAAGAGAGGACCTACAAAAGTTGCACTTTTCCCTGCTAACTTTCAACCCCGCCGCACATAATCGTTTAAAGACTTCTTCCAGTATTTCAAGATGTTGTTCGAAGGAATTGGTGACGATGATGATATCGTCCAAATACACGAAGACGTGTGGCTCGAGATCGGCACCAAGAACGCTGTCGATGAATCTCTGCCACGTGGCCGGTGCATTATGCAAGCCGAAAGGCATTCTCTTGAACTGGAACAAGCCCCTATTCGGAACCGTGAAGGCTGTGAGCGGTCGTGATCCCTCCTCCATGGGAATCTGCCAGTAGGCCGACTTGATATCTAAAGACGTGAGATATTTTGCATCTCGAAGTTTATCTAGGGTCGTTGAAATGTAAGGCAGTGGATAAGCATCCCTATCTGTAACCTTATTTAGTTTTCTGTAGTCGACGCAGAACCGAAAAGACCCATCCTTTTTCCTGATAAGAACAATTGGAGACGCCCACGGACTGCTTGATTTTTCAATAACTCCCGCGTCTAGCATCTCCTTCAGCTCTTTATCAATATGGACCTGCATTGCAGGCGAAACCGGGTAATATCGTTGTTTAATTGGTTCGGCCGACGTCCTAATTTTGTGTTGAACCAATTGGGTACAACCTAATCCCTGTGGCATATCCCTGAAGATTTTCTCTTCCAAAATCTCCAATTGTCTTGCTTGAATTTCGTCCAATTCGGACTTTTCCTTAAGAACGGAAATCGAACCAACCGACTGTTGATTCGAGAAATTCCACACGCCTGATCGCAAATCCGGGACTACACCCGACAGTGCCCAAAAATCTGCACCAAGGATCATCACGTGTGGTAGAGCTGGTATTACCAAACACTCTAAAAAGACTGATTTATCCTGTACCACAATTGGAAGAGACACTACCCCCAAAACTTCTATACCCGCCCCATCTGCTAAAGCTACTGAGCTTATCCTACTCTTTGACAAAACTAACCCTAAATGTTTAAGAATATCCCACCCGTCCCTACAGACAATGGTGCGTGAAGCGCCGGAATCCAGTAAACCTAGGAACTGAATTCCATAAATAGAAATGTTTAAAAATGGCCGATTGTCTAACCCGTTTGCCTCGAGAGTGAAACCTAAATGAACTTGAGGTACCAGCTGGTCGTCAGCAGGCGACCTAACTAGTTGCGACGGCGCTCCTGTCCTGCTGTTCCAGGAGTCCGTTGCGCGTTTCCCGTACAACGTCGGCAATCCCTACGGTAAACCCCTGCTGCACCACAACCGTAACATCTCATAGGAGCAGAACACCTATTTGAGAAATGACCCTCACTACCACAATTAAAACAACGCATTTGCCGACGTTGCTGGTTGTCTTGAGTGACAACCGAAACTCTTGGTTGTTCTGTGCTGATGTATGCCAAATCTGGCTCCAGCAAATGCCTGTTGCGCGTCGTTGGTGGAGGAGCAACTGTTTCCACATTTGCCCGCACCGTCTCCAACTTGCGCCCCAACGCCACCAAATCACCGACACACTTGGGATCCGCCAATCCCAATTGCGTCTGATAAAATGGCGCAAGGTTCCGTTGCAGAATCGAAAGCTTTCTCCGCTCCGAAATCGGTTCCGAAAGTCTTCCGAACATATTCTGCATCGTTGCGACGTACACTCCTATCGACTCCTCCTTCCCTTGGGTTCGTCGCCTAATTTCCTCTAATAAGAGGTCGTCGTAATTGGGAGGGAGAAACTCCAATTTCAACTCCCGAACAAGTTCCTGCCAAGAAGAGACCGACCTCCTAATCGCCCTAAACCAGAGAAGAGCCTTCCCTTCGAAAAGATCCACTGCCGACCTAAACAATTGCTGAACTGAAACCCCCCTTGCTTCTCGAAGTTCGTCAACCCTTTCCAAAAAGGCATTGACGGAAGCACCGCATCGATCCCCTGAAAACCTTAAGTCCCATTTGGACAAGTTTTCAACCCTTTCGTTCGTGAAAGGCTGTTCACTTCGCCCATCATCGTTTGACTGGGAATTCCTATTCCTGCCAAAGGCGGAGTTCGGTGGTGGCGAAGGGTCCCGGGTCGTCCGTCTGGGTGGAGATGAGTCCGCCCGTGTTTGCCGCTTTAGCTTAAGCCTGCCATCGTCCTGGCTTTCGTCGTCGTGGCTTTCTTCGTCCTCGCTTTCCTCGATGTCCCCGAGTAAGCCCAAGAGCTCGGTCTTCAGCCTCTTTTTCTCTTCGACTTCGTCGCTCGTCGAAGCGCGTGCCCTGCCGATCCTAGTGGTCGCCCACTCGATCTTTGTTATGAGCTTTTTAAACTCGGGAGATCCCCGCTCCGGGCGGCTCGCTATGAGCGCTCTGATCTCCAATATTTTCCTTACAACCGCATCGCGGTCTTGCTCAAAAGAAAAAGGGTAATCTTCAAAACTTCCTACTTGGGACCCCCGCCGCTCCAGAGCTCGGGCCGCTCGTAGAGACTTACGCATCGGATCCACTTCCCCCGTCGACAAACCCCTACACTCGACCTCATAAATAAGCTCTTCCTTCGACAGACGATTGATATCCATGATTATGACCGGAGGAAAATGAGAATCAACTACTAATTGAATACGGATAGGGACAAAGTCCAATTGGGTTGCTTCCTTGTAATGTAAAACTCACTAGAATCTATTGACTAACTTGGGTTCTCAGATTCAGGAGAAAGAACTAATCCGACAAAATTACAAGTGTTACGAGTAATAAAAAAGTATCGACTTCAGTTACCCAAAACCAAAAGAGTAACGATCAGGTAACATAAACCCAAAACACAATAACAACCACTTGTATCTAATGGTTCGACGATAAGGAAACGATCCAATTCAACTATGAATTGCCCAAAAAATTAAAATTTACTTACTAGGATGGTTAGCCACAAGCCAACAATAACAAATAAATTACGAAACTCTAAAAGAAAAGGTTTCAATGAGCAATCACCCAACGCAGAGTAAAATCAGAGTTTAATGCCGTCACTCAAAAAGAATAAATCGAAAAAATGTCAAATTCACCAACCCCTTCCAAGGAATATAAAGAACGATCTATCCACACAAAACTAAAAAAAAATCCAATGAATTAAAACCCAATTTACTATTACTATCCAAAAATCCGATGGTAACTCTAGTCGCCTTAGTTGCGATAATACTAATCGAAAAAAAATATATATGTATACCTAAATGTAGGTCAGTAGTATGAAACCGAAAACGAGATCAAAAAAAAATATGTATGTAATTATAAGGGTAAATATGTAGGGCAACACAATAGCACTGAGATTGTATGTGGATTTGTATGCAGCAAAATTTATAGAAAAATGTATAAAGAAAAATGCAAAGGGTATGGAAATTCACCAAGAAAAATTAATAAAAATATGCGAATATAATTGGGTAGGTACCTATTGATATTTATATGAAGGTATATAGATTTATGACACAGGTATGAGAAAATCCCTCAAAAAAAATTTATAAAATATTTGTAAATATAGTATGGGTAAATATATGTAGATATATGTTTATGTATTTTATTTATGTCAAATATGGCAAAATCACCAAAAAATTAAAACAATATGTGTCAATGTATGTATGTGTAAAAATGCAATCAATATTTCGTAAAAGAATCGAAAAAGTAAAACAAAATGCAGAAATGCACCTACTTGTTGATAACCAGGCGTGTTAATCTGGTTATCTCCCTTGCTCCCACAGGTTTCAAGCGCTGATAACAACCGCACGAACTGTATGAAATAACCGGTACACCGAATTCCACTAACTAGCGGTTGTATTTATGTACTAATATATAGCTATGTATTGAGATTAATCCACATATATATATCTGCAGCCACTCGAAATCCTAGAAAATGAAAATGAAACTAAAAGTAAAAAGCACTTGAAATAATATAACACAAAACTTCCCTAAACACAATACGAAACTCACTATGATTGTCGGCACAAAGGACCCCCCACGCTTGTACCGACAATTTTCCTACTAAATATGTATAATTTTTTTTTTTTTCAGCAATACGCGCGCGCGGACACGACAAAAACACAGCAAAAATCACAAAAAGCCCCACGTTGGGCGCCAATTTGTTGCACTTTAAATTATTATTGTTTTATTCGCGGGTAAAACTACTAAATTTACTTTTACTTGGCGGAAAACAAACGAGATAAATTACTAGAAAAAAATTGCGGCCGCCACCGCTGAAAACAGAATTTACCGAACTGTCAACGAAACGAATACGAGAATCAAAATACGAAAGGTATGGAGAGCGCGAGTGCAACAATCAGCAAGTATATTATGCTGATTTCCCGGTAGCTCAGCAAGGGCTGGGTTCAGGTAATAAGAAAATATTGTTTGGTGAATCGCACCAAAGGAAAACGCAGGTACTTACTGTGTTGGTTAATTTATGTTAGCTCACGAATCTGAAAAATAGAAAAAAAAATGGGCGCCACACAATTTTAAGGAGAATTGTGAAACCAGAGAAATACGACCAGAAACGAGTGAAAAGCCACAAAAAAAGAAATACAAGATATTTTTTTTCCACGACGTTATAAAACTCCGTTGGAGTACGGCAAAGTTTATTGAGGTAAATTTCACAGCCGAGTGGGAATCAAACAAAGTCCCAGAATGACTCACGATCGCTTTTCCCGAACGATGGAAAATATTCGAAATTAATGGGTCGCGTGTCCCGTAGTATACCGGGAATTTTCGGCGGCACGATACTACCGAGATCACTAATTTTTCCACTTTAAAACCTAACACTTCTACTAACGATACTATAAGATATACAAAGTACTTAGCTTTATCTTTTGTAAAATCCGTCACTCCTTTTCCTCTCGAATGGTTGGATATGATCCCGCCTTGACAAAAGTCTTCCTGCTCCCACAATTATCCTGAGCGGTATTGACTTTCCCTGCCGCCTATCTCGTTCCTCGAATAATTTTTCTTACTTTTTATTGGCTAACAAAGTCCCTTCTGGACGATAACAAAAACTTCAACTGACTTTATGCCTGGTCAACCAAGAAGTGATCTTCCAGCTGGCTTTGTCCATTTCGTCGGCCGGCATCCTCACTCACACATCCATACATACATGGGGAAGCAGAGCCAACGACAGTTCAACAAGACCATTCAGCTGTGGTGCTGGAGTGGTCAACTGTTTCTTACTCCCCCATTCTCACACATACTTAGACCATTTGGCGGTCCATGTCCTCTTCTGCTGCACTATGTACTCTCACATCAGTGCGCTGACATGAACCCGCTAATGTTCTCACGCCCTTCAGGCGACCTTTCACTCAGTGAATTCGCCCATTACTCTAACTCTCCAGTAATGAACGAACCCTCCGACCGACCCTGGATCTGCCTTTATTCAGCCCATACCCTTTTTGACAGATCGCGAAGTAAACAAAGTATATTCGAGCAAGGAGCTAGATTTCCAACAAAATGCCGACTGCAAAATGTTGTTTATACTTTGTTTTTAAAAACTCATAAATAAGTGCAGGATGCGGAGAATGGAAACCTCTTCCAAGATGTCCATCCCTAGGACCAGACCCAGAAAACATTCGCGAGCGAAAAAAAAGGAGTTGGTAAGAAAATGTTTATGTGAATGAAGAATTTTTCCCTATTCTACCTCAGTGGAATCGTGCGCAGATTTTTGGGAAAGGGACATGCCGATCGTGGATCATTCTTTACATAAGTTTAATTTATGTTGGGCTCGTGGCCATCGTTCCATTTAAGTCTCGGGAAAGTTGCCTTCCAAGAATTGATTCTCCGTTTTATCGTGATGTGTTTGGTTCTTTTAGTGTAATCGCCGGTACGGTGGCGATCGTTGTTTTCTTTGCGTGATTTAAGTGTATCACGTTTTGTGTCGCTGGTGTTATTGTGAGGGTGTTTCACAGGGCCGCCCGCCCGCACGCCTCTGCTGCTCCTTCGGTGCTCCCACGACGGAGTTGGGTCAAAAGGGAGCGTCATCCCTTCCCTCATGGCTCACTACCGTGTCTGTGGTAGATCTTTTTTTTTCGCATTTGGGCCTTTGACTACTCGGACGGTCCGCCCGCGCCCGCGAATCTCATTTAAATTTGCAGGGTGGATGTTTTGGTGTGTTGCGTTAGTTCCACCCCGCCGTTGCAGACTGTCCGTCTGGTTGCAGAGTGCGTTGAGCTTACACTCCGCCTTTGCAGACCGTCCGTCTGTCATCATTTTTCCCAGACCGTCCGTCTGTATCGGTATGCACAGACCGTCCATCTGTGTCGGCTTTCCCAGACCGCCCGTCTGTCGTCCTTTCCCATAGACAGTCCGTCTGTATCAGTATCCACTGTTTTTTTCCGGTTTGGGGCATCCTGCCCTTCAAGCCACCTGTGGTGGTTGCTCCCCAAGGCTCCAGAGACGTGGACCAATGGCTGATGGGACCATGGTTGCCCCTCCACCTCTTCAGACCGTGGGAATGCAGACCAAGAAAAGAGGGAAATTGCAAGGAGGGTCAAGGGAAAAAGAGACTGGCCCTTGTTGCGGGCAATTTAACCGCAACAACACCATTCCCCGGAAAGGAGCAAGGAGGGGCGGCCTTGATAGTCGATTTGGAATTATGATGACTGAGTTCGGGGATTTGTGGAGCAGGTTTTGAGGTATGGGAGAGAAACAGAGTGTGGTGACTGTTACAATCTAACCTCAACTCTGTTTCCGTTTTATCTGCATAGCGGGGAGGCAGCAAGGCCGGTGGAGACAGTTTCAGTCGATCCGCCGGGTTACTGTCTCGCCCTCGGAGTGGAGTTCTGACTGAAGTGACTGATACAATCTAACTTCAGTGAGAACTCTTTTCCTTTGCAGGGGAATAGGTTTGGGGTGGTCTGTGGGAGGGGAGTGGGAGGGGCTCAAGTCATCGTCCAATCCGTCATCTAGTTCAGTTTAACCATTTGCACCTAGTGACGAATTTGCTGATACAGCCAATATCTGTCTCACTGACATCACTTAGATCATCGAAGAAATAGTTGCCGAGGATGTGTTTCCTTGAATTGGCTAGTGCGGGGCAGTGGCACAGGAGATGAGTGGTGGTTTCTTCCTCTTCGACGTCTCTACAGCTTCTGCAGAAGTCGTTTGAGGGAGCTCCCAATCTGATGGCATGTCTGCCTTAAAGGCAGTGGCCAGTGATTGCTCCGATTACAGAGCTGATATTTTTCCTGCTGATGGAGAGAAGTTTGGATGTTCTCTTCGCATCGTATTTGGTTCAAATTTGCTTTGAGGACACACATGTACTGATGCTATTCCATCTGTTATTTGCTTCTATTAACGCGTTGTCTAGAAGTTTGAGTTTCAGTGTCTGAATGGGTACCGCCGGTGTCTCTCTGTTGTCAGAGAGTTCTTGTGCGGAACCCCGTCTGGCTAACTCGTCCGCCTTGCAGTTGCCTGGAATATCACGATAGTTTTTCCATCTATCGGGCTCAAAGAGAGTCTGCGTGCTGCTTCGCGGATAGCCGTGACTTCTGCCTGAAATGCACTGCAGTGGTCAGGCAGTCGTAGTACGACATTGTGCGCAGGGTTGTCTGAAAACACGCCCGCCCCTGTGCCGTCGGCTGTCTTTGACCCGTCGGTGTATATTTCAATGGCGTCATTGTTTACAATGCGACCTTCTTCCCAGCTGGCTCGGTCTGGGATGGCCGTCTTGTATTTATTACTGAAATCTAGTGTTGGGATTAGATGATCCGTATTGTTGGGGATCTTGTGGGCAGTTAGGATGCTGCTGTGCCCAAAGTGTGAACTTTGCCACGAATTGGATTCTCTTAATCTCAGGACCGCCTTAGTGGCCGCCATCTTCCCATAGATATCAATGGGGAGGAGGATTAGAAAAGTCGTTAAGGCTGCCGTTGGTGTGGATCTTAAGGCTCCTGTGATGCATATGCAGGCAAGTTTGAGTTAAAGAGGGTATGAGATTTGTTCGTGTTATCAGTGTTTGTTTCGGTTGAAAAGGGACTTTTTGCTGGTAATTTTTCGTTGATTTCTGTATAATTGGGTTTTGTTGAGTTTTGGGTTATTGGATTGAGTGAGGTTGGTGGGTTATTTGGGTTAGTGTTGTTTAGAGATACCGTTTTGGTTTGAGATGACTCTTGGCGTTCTTTTTGGTTGTCGTTATTTTGTTTGAGCTTTTCAGCGAATGTTGTAGAGGACGTAGATATTTGAGATGGGTTACGCCTTTTGTAAACGCGCTTAACTTCTCCTATGGTGCATTTGTTTGTAGTCTGAATTGCTAGGATTTCTTTTGCCTGTAGGTAGCTTGGGCAAGTTTTTGATGAAGATGGATGGGAGAGGAAGCAGTTAGCGCACATTATGCGGCTGCATTTTTCTGGGGAGTGTGGTGGGAGGCTGCATGAGTCGCATTTTGTATTGTCGTTGCAACGTTTTGCGGTGTGACCAAGCACCTGACAATTTTTGCATCGCATGGGGTTTGGAATGAATTCCGTAACTTTGGCATTGTAAAAACCAATTTCAATAGATTTAGGAGGATTGAAGAGGTCAAATGTAAATAACATTAGTCCGGATGGTTTTTGCTTACCTTTGTCGTCAGCTTTGGTGTATTTGTATACCTCTGTGACGCTCTGACTTCTCATTTCGGCTACGATCTCGGTTTCACTCACGTTAATAAGGCATGGCGCATATGAAATTCCTTTCGATGATATAAGGCGGTCATGCAGTTTTACTTCCACTGGACACACGTTAGCTAAATTATTTACATTTAGGAATTTTTCAGCAATTTTCTGGGACTTTGCCATGATAAGCAGGCTACCGTCACGTAGTAACGATATTTTGTCATATTCTGAGCTTATATTGTCTATTGCCTTTTTCAGCAGAAAAGGGCTAAGAGATGACACGGGTTTGTCTTTGTTTTTCGAAACAATTGTTACAAATCTGGGGTTTATTTGATATCAGAGGGAGGTCGGGATAGTTGTGGAGGGGGATTTGGTGTGTTTTTTGCTTTTTGTTTGGAAGGGTAAATATATCAGGGTCTGGGTCAAGTTGCCTGAAACGACACCCATCAGTTTTATTCGGCCCGTATTCCATTATTATCACTTTACGGCAAACACTTATTAGAGAAAAAATAGAAAAAAATGCACAACGAAAGAAAGGCACACGACAGATTGGGAACGATGTGATCAGTTCGAAAGCTAGTCGGTGACTGCGAAATAAATAAAATAAAAAAAAACAACGACATGTGGTTGTTCTCAAACGGTCACCCATCTACGTACTAACCGCACCCAATGTCGTTTAATTGCGGTGATCTGGCGAGCCGCGATTAACTCACGTGGTATGAAAATCTGACGGTGACGGGCAAATCTGACGGTGACGCTCGATATTTCCAACTAGCTCCTACCGAGAAAAAATATATTTACATTTCAACGAGAGCATAAATGTTTATGTACAGGCCCGGGCTGTTTATTAAGAACCCTGAAATCCCTTTCAAGTCGAGTATAATGCAAAGTCTTTTATTAAACCACGGGGGATTAGAATTATTTCTTACATATTTGGCACATACATATTAATTGCCTCTTTCAAAGAATCAAAGAAAAAGTTGTATGAAAAAGACAGATTCGACGGCTGAAAGTTTGTATGCCAAGGAATTTGAGATAAGTAACTCGCTAAGCTTTGGAAATTAAGCTTTTTGTAGATTAACTTTAAATTATTACAATTTGGTTTAAAATATTTATAAAATTCAAAGTAAATAGACAAAGCAATATGGTGAAGAGAGTGAGGAACAATAGGAGATAAGGACTTATCTACAAATATTTTTAATTCAATATCTGCAAAAACTAAATCAAGTAAACGATTCAAGCCATTTTTACAACTATTAATTTGAAGTAAATTATTACTCATAAAAGAATCAATTACTACGGTTTCGTTATCGTATTTTACATTAAAAGGTATGAGTTTTAAATCATCTACATCAAAAATCCAATCAACGCCAGATAAATTAAAATCTCCGACTATTATAACATGTTGATTTACTTTGACTAGATAAATAAAATAGACAATTGTTTACATGAATTTTGTATAGTTTATTTGGACTTCTAGGCGGAATATAGCTGACAATTAAAAAAATTTCAAAATGATGTTCAATTGTACTTTAACAATTCATCTATGTCATAAGAAACTAAGGAAGTGGGGGAATGCAAACTCATTTGAACACATGTAAAAGTAGAGCGTATTGCAAGCAATACGCCTCCCCCTCTAACTAATCTTGTTGTTCGAGCACAACGATCTTTGCGAAAAACATTGTATAATTTATTGTCGAAGATTTCTGCATTATGATGGCCAAGTCTCGGTGATCGCAATGCCTCCAATGTTTTGATAATAGCCATGGAAATGATTGAGATTTAGGCTGAAAACACACCGGATAAAGCAAATCGTTTTTGATTCGATAGTCAAAAAAACATTTTTATTTCAACACACACCAAGCGAAACAGAATGTAACAAAACAAAACGTTTTCTTTTCTTGCTTCATTTGGTGTGTGTTGAAATAAAACAAAATTGAATTCGCGACTTGCTTTTAGTGTTGTTCAACATGTGGTCGGACTCAGACTATTTCTATCCACAACTTATCAATAATAACTTTATTAGCATGTTCCTTATCTTTATAATTATAGATAGGGATTCTTGCCTCAATTTAAAATATCAATTTTTCTCCATCTACGTCCATATTTGTTAAAATTTGCGAACAGAGTAAACCAGAGTATAACCATATAATGAGTACGACACTCTCATATTTTTGACTGAAGGGTTATTGTAGAGGTTCATAATTAGGTGTAATCATTAACAACAATAATAGAAAAACCAGCCATAAACCATTTTAAAATTAAATCAGGTACCACTGCACGTAGTGAAAAGGATCAAGTCATGCGTCTTTAAAAAAGTATTAAGAAAAACCCCACAATGTTTTGCAGAAAACAACAGGTCAGCTATCGATGCAAGTTTTCTTATTTTGCTTTTGTTTTTATGTTTCGTTTCATTTGGTGTGTGTTGCTCCATAAGAAAGTAGGCAATTATCGTCAACGACGCTGGGTCGAAACAGTTTTTTTGCATTCGGTGTGTGTTGCTCGTATACAATTTCATGTATTTTCGACAACCACCACCGAAACACTTCGAAACAAAAACCAGTTTTTTGTTTCGTTTTCTTTGGTGTGTGCGATTTCATAAGAAACAATGTTCTCTTGTTTCACGAAACAAAAAAAAAAGCTTTGCTTTATCCGGTGTGTTTTCAGCCTTAGAGGAGATCTGGGCGGCTTAAGAGAAGCATTGGAAGCAGGTATAGTTGGTTGTCAGTGGGAAAGAAGAGGAGATAGCTGAGACTGTCGTTGATTAGGCTGTTGAGGTGGAAGCGGCGGCGGCGATTACGTCCTCAGGCTGTTGTTTAGTGAGAGTAATTGATGGCGGTGTGCTCTCTTTTTTTCGCGGATAATGAATTTTTTTATTTGAACAAATGAACCCCACATAGAAGAATCCATTACAACAGAAAGATTATTGGAGGGAACACTGAGTTTAAAAGTAACACATTTAAGAGAGGATATGTCAACATCTTTCTTGACCAGCTTGTAACATTTAAGCTGATCCGATGGAATGTTTGTTTTAAGAGATATACTGTTTATAATGTCCTCTGCTTTAGTGTTCTTATCGAACCTCGACAAGTGTAACCACTTGTAGTTCGGGAGTGCACAGAGAGATGAACTAGTATCAGAACCTATTATTTAAGAGAGGATATGTCAACATCTTTCTTGACCAGCTTGTAACATTTAAGCTGATCCGATGGAATGTTTGTTTTAAGAGATATACTGTTTATAATGTCCTCTGCTTTAGTGTTCTTATCGAACCTCGACAAGTGTAACCACTTGTAGTTCGGGAGTGCACAGAGAGATGAACTAGTATCAGAACCTATTATTTTTTTGGAGTATAGATTTTTTTTATTTTGCAATCCGATTTCTTTTCGGGTTTTTTTTTCGTTGATGGGCTTTATAGTTGAAACAAAAGCTGATGATGATGAGCTTGAATATGATGAGATTTTTGATGATGAGGTGGAGGATGCTGATGAGGATGAAGACGATGAAGAAAGTGATGATAATAATGAGACAGCCGAATTTGTGATTTTAGAAGGCGGTTTCTCCTTTTCGGAGAGAGTAACAGCAGCGGGTTCGTGGAGAGGGAACCCATCATTGATTTTTAAAGAGTTTTTTTCATTTTGTTTGCCGTTTTTCTTTGAGGGGAGTTGTTATTAAAAAGTGCTTTGAGAGAAGAAAGTTCATCCTTCATTTCTGTAACACTGACTGAAATATAATAGAAACTTTTTAAGAGTGAAGAGAAGTTAATATTAGCGCACGAATTGAACTTCCAATAATAATTTTTATTAGATAGTGATTTAAAGTCATTTTCGGATAAATCAACACAATTTTTATGGAAATGACGACCACAGTAAAAACCGCACTCGATAAATTCAATGTTTTTAGATCGTTTAATTATTTGATTACAGTTTGCACAGAATTTTGACATTTCAATGAAATAAAAATCGACTGAACTGATCACTTAGATCGGTGATTGATGAGATATTATTTAACTAAAATGTCCTTGCAACAAAAAAAAAGGTCCTTAAAAGTCGAAGAAAGGATATTTTTCCAAAATGCCGTTAGAATCCAAACGGTATATCTGTGTTTATTGTTATTTGACTAAGAGGTGATTGCAACAACAAAAAAGGTCCTTAATAGTCGAAAACAGGATATTTTTCCAAAATGCCAGTAGAATCCGCACGGTATATCTGCGTTCAATGTTATTCGACTAAGAGGTCTTTGTAACAACAAAAAGGTCTTTAAAAGTCGAAAAAAGGATATTTTACCAAAATGTTTGTTGTTCCTAGCACCCCTCATTCAAATAACATTGAACTCATATATAGCGTGCCGTTTCTTAAGACATTTTGGGAAAATATCCTTTTTCGGGTTTAATTATTGAGGCTCCAAGGACCTCTTTGTAAAATAACCTGATGTAAAATAAAAGGGGCATTCAATCAATTTTTATTTTAAACGCAATATGTATAATAAATCCCATTAAATTATCAAAATTATAGCAAAATAAAAAAATTTGATTTAGTTATTAGTTATTACCTAGGCAGCTAAAAAGCTACAGCTAAAAACTAACCAACTTTTAGTAGTCATCCGCAACTAACTTTGGCAACCTAACGAGCTTAGTTACACAACCTGCAACTAATAGGTAATAGCAAAAATTAGTTGTCATTATGATTGCATTTTTAGCGCAGCTAATTTAACTAGGTTAGTTACTTAGTTACGGCGTTAGCTAGATAACAAATTAGGTAGCTAACGCGCAACTGTGCCTACATGTTTACACATCAACTATACCGTGAGTGCAGCGTGGCTCACACCTTTTTTTATATTTATTTTGACAAGAAATCTATCTGGTGCCGTGACATAACCCCAAGCGTCATAAGCCCAAATCTCGAAATTTGGCCTTATGTCGCTTTTTGAAAGTGACATAAGGCCAAATTCCAGCATTTGGTATTATGTCACTTTCACAAAGCGTCATAAGGCCAAATCCGGAAAGTGACATAAAGCCAAATATTCGAAACCGTACCTCGCACCTACTCCAAATCAAACAGTGACCCCAAGCAGGGGGGCTGCAGGGGGGCAACATGCCCCCCTATAGGCATTGTACTGTTTATGTAATCTACTTGCGATTTCGCAACTAATCCCATAAACAGTGCAATGCATATGGGGGCATGCTGCCCCCCTGCAACCTCCCTGCTTGGGGTCACTGTTTGATTTGGGGTAGGTGCGAGGGCACCAAGCGAAAGTGTCATAAAGCCAAATTGGCCTTATGATGCTTTTCCAATGTGTCATAATACCAAATGCTAAAATTTGGCCTTGTGTCACTTTCACAATGCGACGCTTGGGGTTATGTCACGGCACCATCTATCTTCGTAATGGCTTTAGTCATTTAATGCCATAACTACACTGAGGGTTTACAGTCATTAAAAAGCACACAACTATTGTATCTTAGTTCATTAATCAGTCGGAATAGAAACCATTTGACCATGAAGATAGTAATGAAAATTCCACGAATATCCATATATTTATCCATGTGGAATGTTTCTTATGAATATTGGATTGCAATATAGATGAACAGACAGTTTCAGAAGTTAATGTTGCCGTTGCGATATGACAACAGTAAGAAGAGGCCCCAGTAAAAGATTATAGTAACAGACTTATTTCATATTCAATTTGGATCGGGAGCCCTATGGAAAGCAAATATTGCCTGGCTGAACAAAAACATTTCCATGGACTGAGATGAGGCGTATTTTTATACATTTGTATCTTCATGTTGTTTGATATTACCATCGAGGTTAGTGAATTATTTAAACACTTCGAATTTCTAGCTATCAATGGCCTTGTGTCATTGGGAGCGGGATTTATTTTTTTTTTTTGTCTATCGACATCATGCATATAGGTACCCGTTCACATAAAGGCCAAGCTGTGGCTTGTTCTGTGTACCTCCTAATTCTGATATTCTAGCGATGTCCAGCTGCTATAGGGGAGAGGTGCGAACAATGAGACAGTTTTGATTAAAAGTGGTATATATTTTAGCTCCTACCAGTGACGTGAATCAAATTTTGATACCAATTTAAGGTATATTTTACCTAAGTATTAAAAGAGAAAAGGCCAAGCTGTGGCTCGTTTTGTGTACCTCCTAATTCTGATATTCTAGCGATGTCCAGCTGCTATAGGGGAGAGGTGCGAACAATGAGACAGTTTTGTTTAAAAGTGGTATATATTTTAGCTCCTACCAGTGACGTGAATCAAATTTTGATACCAATTTAAGGTATATTTTACCTAAGTATTAAAAGAGAAACCTATGTTATAGAATTGACTGCAACATGAATATGGGTTAAGTCATAGATAAAGTGGTGCGATCAGTAAGACAGTGTAGTAAGGCGATACAAAAAAAAATAAGAAAAAATTAAACTTTATTATCTATCAATAATAATATGTCAAACTTTTTTTTTTTAATTTAATATATGTTGTTTTTAAGTAAATAACGGATACAAAATAAAGTGCGATACGAACTTAAAAAAAAACGTTGTAGTTTATTATTTTAAGCTGCTTCCGTAGCACCCAAAATCGATTTGAAACACTAGTGATGCCCTTTGTCGACTAGTAAGACCGCATGAATTTTACATTGGAAGAACCCGCTCAATATATTTATTTAAAAGAGAGGCAACATCTTCGATCTCAGGTTCTTTGAACTTATATGTTGCTCCATTCCTACGCAAATAGCAAACTTCATATTCATTCCTTTCGTGCTTGTCTTTTAGTATTTTTCCAATAAAATACACAATCTTCTTTTTCCCAACCTTGAATCGAACAAGAATGTAGGAACCAAGCCCTACTATATCTTGGTAAACAGTGTCTTCAGTTGAAATGTCACCGATGAAGGAGCCATCTTTAGATGAATCTTCAAGAATCATCTCATCTTCATCTGATTCCGACTCAGACTGTAAAACTTTTCTTTTTACAACCGTTTGCTTTGCTATTTTTTTTGTTGGCTTTTCCTTTTCCGCAGTGTCTGTCAGGATACGGCTTCTTCGTTTTTTTCTTTGCTTCCGGGTGTTCAGTCTTGGCGGTGCTTTGGGATAACATTTGAATTGTTCCGGGATAACAAATTCATTGAGAGTGGCAAAGAATTGGTCAATAACTTGATCTTAAATCAGAAAAAAAGTAAATGAACAGGTAATGAAATTTAGAACAAAACGTGTTGCAACCATTTAAGTTTCTTTATCAATTGTTTGGACTGAAGCTGTAAAAAATAGTAATAATTTTATAGTCATTAAGAAATAAAAATTACTACCATTTGGGTTGGTGTCCTCAGTTTGGTTTCTTAAAGGCCTGTCGGTTACAATGCTGCTCAAAAAGTCTACATTGGTGAATGCATTTCTATCCGGCGGATATATTCCGGGCTTACGAAAGCATAGCACTATATTTGGTGGTGTCATTGACTTTTCAAAAGCATACCCAGTTGCTGAAGCTATGTTGAACATAGAAAAGGTTTTACCGGGATTCTGCATCATAAAGTTGTCTATCGCATGGTTATACGCTGTCTTAAAAGGCTTATAGACATGTCTAGTGGCTGAATTTTATTAGATGAATGTGGTGGAAAGGTCAGCATCATTACTCCGTGTTCTTTTCCGTAGTTGAGAGCAGTCACATTAATGTGGTTTTCATGGTTATCCATCAACAACAGAGTTGGAATTTTACAAAATGTTCCATCACTTTAACCAGGTAACTGTAGGGCAGACGATCTCGCCAAAAAAGGAACCACTTTACCTCTTTTACCTGATAAAGGTTCTTTAGGAATACCAATCGCTACATGCAAACTCTTGCTCAAGCTATCAGCAATCGAGAGAACAAACCTTAGGTGGACATGTAGCAATACTTGTCTAGCGACTAAGCGAATCTGGCCAAAGCTGGATCTGCGACGCTCTAAGTGTCTAATCTCATTAAACCGACTGCATATTAGCTCGACCATAGGTGTTATCACAGGACACTGCTTAATAGGCAGGCACGCCTCCAGACTTGGCGTGCACTCAAACGACTTCTGCAAAAGCTGCATGGACGAGGAGGAGGAGGAGACTATACTTCACCTTCTCTGACTTCTTGTTTAATGACACAAACGACTTAGCCAACACTGGCGTCAGAAGTCTTTCGCGCTTCATAAGAAGCTCCCATTGGTTCAACAAGCAGTGAGGGAATCCCCAGATCTGTGTGGTACCACAATGGACCTAATTTTGGTCTAAGTGTGGCGGCCTTAGCTGACAGCCACGTCAACCTAACCTAACCTAACCTCCATCACTTTAACGAAACATATTGAGTTCATCCAACCCGATAGATTCGCCAAACCAAGTGATCCCGGTGGTGCACCAACCAGCATATGGTCTTTGAAATATACTCTCGGGAAAATCATTATTGGCGGAATGTATTGCCCGGTTGCGCTAATGATACAACAGAGAGTAACAAGCGTACCTCTTTCTGCGCTTGTAACCTTATTGACTTGCTTAACTCCCTTCTCCACAAGATTTTTTGCAGAAACCTGGACTATAATTAGCTTTTCAGCTGGAGCAGATCCGGCTCCAGCTGAAAAGCAACTTGATGATCGTGCGAGAACTCGCAAAAATAGTCATAAAAAATATTAACATTCTGCCTGTTGAAAGAAGTTGCCCGAGCTTTGACACATTTTGTTCTATGTTCACTCGGCAAAAGAAAACGCGGTACTGATATTTGTGTACAACAGAATTACAGCATCTGCAATGATAAAAAACTGTTGTTGCCTGTATGGACATGTATTTGCAGGCACGTGGAAAAGAAAAAACCGGATTGTCTCACTGTTCGCAATGTATCACTGTTCGCACCTTTCACACACGTCGTTTTCTCTTTATATTCCCTTATCGCTTTTCTGTTCCCAATCGAAGTGACTCTGATCACGCCAATAACGTCGTTAAAACTGTGGCCTATTATAGTATTCACGTGAACGCATTCGTTCCATGCAATTGTGATCCGCAAGTAAAATGCTGCGGATTTGTTGTACCTACTGTTTGTTTGAGAAAAAATGTTAGGAGAAGATAAATTTTTCATAAATTTGGATATATTTCTTAGTTAATAATGAATTATTTAATTTTAAGGGGCCGAAAAAGAAAAAAACAATCAATATGAATAGGACAATCAAAGCTTTGCTCCAGCATTGGTCTTAGGCTGTAAAAACCTTCTATTATAAAGGAATGTGGATTTTGGAAGTGGAAAAAAATGTCCAACGCTATCTATTTTGATTTTATTTTACAACTTTAAACAATTATGTAAATATACAAAAAGGAAAACTGAATAGCTATTCATGTAAATGTCAAATCGAGATGCAATAATGCAGTTCATCCGACGGAACGTAAAGTTTCAGCGAAAGGTTAATCAGATTCGCTATTCACGCGGATGGCTCAGTCGTTCCGCAGCTCTCATCGAGATAGGTCGGCTAGTTAGTGTTCAGCGGGAAAATAAGAAAAGTGTATCGATTATAAAAGCGATTTAGCCAAGTGTTTTTAAGTCCGAAGTTGGCTTAGTAAGGTAGGCGTCCGACTCAGTCGTTCCGCAACTCTTCTCGAGATAGGGCGGCTAGTTAGTGTTCAGCGGAAAAAAAGGAAAGTGTAACCGTGATAAGTAGCGATTTAATCAAAAGATTTTTATTCCAAAGTTGGCTTAGTAAGCTAAGCGTCCGACTCTGACGCCGGAGACTCGGGTTCGATTCTCGGCCCAAGTCTTTAATTTTTATTTATTTTTTTTTTCTCGGAAATAAAGTGATAAAGTCAAGAAGACAAACAAAAAATAAAACAAAGTGCCGCGACATATCAGGCGATGGACCCCGAAAAATCGGAGGTCCCGCTTACGGGTGTGGGTGTGCCGTTGCGACGTGTGGTGCGAACACGTGAGCCGGCAAAAAAAACAGCAGCAACAACAGCAGTAACAAAAGCAGCAATAGCAGCAACAACAGCATCAGCAACAACACCAGCCACAAAAACAGCCTCAGTTTGTATGACAAGGGCAGCTTTAAGTGGCACAAAAAATAAATCAAGTCCAAGCGTAACAACAGCGGGTTTCGCGTTGCCCAGGCGGGTGTCCTCATCACCAGCAACAACAACATCAACAACAACTACAACTCCAATAGCAGCACCTAAAATGGTACCTGGAAATGCAGCTACAGTAGCAGCTCTCGCTACAACGCCAGCAGAAGCGGTAAGCGATTAGTATAGGACGGTGGAAAAACGGCGACGAAAGTTAAAACCGAAGCCGAATCTTTCAGCCAAGAGAAGGTTAAACTTGGCAGGCGATAGTGTGGCATCATCGGTGGCTGCAACGGATGATGACGGAGCAAACTCCAGCTCTTATGAGTATGACGGGGGAGTGGACCGGTACGTCGGAGAGGGAAACTCCTTCAAGGACTTACCGGTCGATGACGAGGAAGTCGTTCAAATGGACGAAGAAAAAGAGGACGATGAAGAGGCGCAGCTGGACAAGCTCATAAAAGAGCTACTGGAGAAGCGCGACCAGTTGCGCAGAAAGAAGCTGCAGCAACAGCAACAACAAGCTGTGCTCAAGCAGCAAGTTCAGCAACAACTTCAGGAGAAGCAACAACAACGACAACGACAACACCAGCAACAACAACACCAACAACAACAACAGCAACAACAGCAACAACAACAACAGCAACAACAACAAGAACAATCAAAGCAGCAACAGCAGCAACAAAAGACACAACCTAAGGTAAAAATTCCACCAATAAATGTGAGTAATTTTGAAATAGTAGATAGCATTAGGTTATGTAAACTTATCACGAAAAATTTCCATGTTAAAAGGCTTTCAGCCAACAAACACATAATTTTATGTGAAAAAATAGAGGAGTACCATAGGGTTCGTGCCGCCTTGGGAGAGGTTAAGACCGAGTACTTTACGTACACACCAAGGGAGCAAAAACTTAAAACCGTTGTGTTGAAGGAAATTGATCCCTCAATAAAAACGGAGGAGCTAGAAAAAGAGCTCAAACTTTTTGAAAGCGACGACCTCAAGTTCGTGGGGGTCAAGCCGTTTTCTTCGGCTGTGGCAAGGGGTGGTAACCGTTACTTACCATTCTTCCTAGTCCAGCTTACTCCCGACAGCAAAATTGACAGGCTGCGAAATATCCGCTTCCTGTACTACCACGCTGTAAGATGGGAGAAAATAAAAAGGTCGGATCGCATACTTCAATGTATGCGGTGCCAAAGGTTCGGGCACGCCGCAGCTAACTGCAACATGCAGTTCAGATGTGTGAAGTGCGATATGGACCACAAACATGGTGAATGTCCTCTGGGTAAGGATAGAGTTGAAGACCGGAGTGTCCTCTCTTGTGTGCTCTGCAGGAACTCTGGGCATCCCGCCAACTTCAGGGGTTGCCCAAAGTACCAGGAGTTGAAAAAAAGAGTCCAGGCCCGCAAACAGCAATCTGAAGATGATAGGCGTCAGAAGAGTCGTTCGTTCTCTAATTTTGTGGCACCCAACATGTCCTTTGCCCAAATGGCAGCTGGACCGGGTCAAGCCCAAATAACATTAAACCAACCAAAGGTAGCCCAAAAGGCACCAGAAGTGGATCTGGACTTGAAATCGATCCTTCTGTCTCTGCACGGAAAGATCGATAAGTTCCAGAAACAATTAAATGAACAAGCGGCCCGAATTGACTTTATCTATTCGGAGTTGTTTGTAGGGTCTGGTGTGCCATAAATCAAATGGCTACGCTGGATGAGGGAAACTTAAAGATCCTTGCTGTGAATGTTAATTCACTAGTCAGGATCGAGAAAAGAACGTCACTTGCCAATTTGTTAAAAACCGAAAACCCGGATGTGCTTTTGGTTAGCGAAACTAAGCTAAATCAGAAGCACAAATTGGGATACAAAAATTATCATGTAGTAAGAAGAGACCGGCCTCTTTCCACTCAAGGAGGTGGGGTTGGAATCTTAATTCGAAAAGGCCTGCGCCATAGGGTTATATATAACGGGGACGTGCGTAGGTTCCAGTTGTTGGAAGCATGCATCATATGCATTCCTCTCCATAGCCGGAGGAGAGTGTATGTGGTGTCGCTTTACGCACCTGCTGCACCTCCACCCAACCAATTTATGACAGAGCTCGAGACACTTTTTCGTAGTCTGCAGCTGAACTCGGAGGAGAATTATTACTTCTTGGCCGGAGATATTAATGCCAAACATGCGGCATGGGGAAATGTTACTACAAATCCCAGAGGCAACCAGTTTCACGACTGGTGGCGCCTCAATATGATTGAGTACAAACTCGAGTTGTACGCGACGGATATCCCTTCCTTCCCAAGAAGCGGTGCTTTCCTGGACTTGGCCTTAACGGACGCAAGACTTCAACTGACAAATATAGACCAATACACGCGGAACTGTTTGCGTGCGTTTGAGTACGATAGTGACCACTACGGACTCGCCGCCGCAATACGGATCCCGAACGAGCAAACGCTGCTGGAGGAGTACGAAGCAGTGTGTTCATTCGATTATCGGAGGGCACAATGGTCGCGCTTCTCCAGATTTTTAAAGCGAGATATACGTTCGAGTGGGATCGACCCACCGACAAACAGTAACATGACAAATGATGACATTGATCGGCATTTATTGCAAATGAACGACGCCATCAAACGAACTATGGAACGAACTATTCCTCGGGTAGGACGTTTCGACGACGACCAGACAGAAAAGTACAGAAACCCTACAATCGACGCACTATACCGACAGAAAAGCAGACTGCTCTCGAGGCTTAAACGGCTGTACAGGCAATTTACTGATCGCGACGACCCGGAGGTAAGGATGCTGAAGTCAGAGATCCGAATCCTGAAACAGCTGATAAAAGAAAATTACAGAAAATCTGTAAGTCTGTATTGGGGCAATAAAATTCGGGCTATTAAAACATGTAGTCCGAATATGTTCCCACAGATAAATAAGTTGTTCAGAAGGAAAGATCACAATGATATTCCTTGTGTTCGAATCTCCCAGACAGCAGTGAACAGACAGACAGTACTGACTGTTGGAATAAGTCCAGAAAGTGTCGCTTCAAACGACGATTTTTTCGTGGTCGAGGACCCACAGGAGAAAGTGGATTTGCTGGGCGCTTGTTTCGAGGCCGTGTATACGGTGAACAATCCTGTTCGCCGTAACCACGACATTGAGAATAGGGCTCTGGTGAGCCACTTCTATCTCCGCACCGAACTTGAGAATTGGCGATCTGAGAATAACGGATTCACCGTGTTCACTGATGAAAACCATGCTAATGCAGTTGTCGCCAATGGCCGAGATGCATCGCACTTGTTCGTGTCGAAGGATGATCTTCTGTGCATCTTCGAGTCACTAAAGAATAAAAAGTCGGCGGGGATGGATGGTGTCCCAAACGTCGTATTGAGACACCTGCCTTTGGAGGCTGTAGATATTTTCACCACGCTGTTTAACAATGTGCTGAATAATGCACATTATCCGGCGCATTGGAAGGTAGCTGTGGTACACCCTATCCCGAAAAAATGTAAAGATAGGACGAACCCTGCCAATCTCCGGTCAATTAGCTTGCTTCCGAATATTAGCAAGGTCTTTGAAAAGGTTGTAAAAAGAGCCCTGTTAAAGTGGGTCGAGGACAATAACATAATCCCGGACAACCAGTTTGGTTTCAGGGCGAGGCATGACACTATTCATGCCGCGTCGAAACTGGTTTCCGACATTCAGTGGAATAAATGCAAAAACCAATGCACGGGTGCTTGTCTGGTTGATTTTGAGAAGGCTTTCGACACCGTATGGTTAGAGGGACTTTTCTACAAGTTGACCAGGCGGGGGATGCACAAACCTTTGCTATATGTAATTTATAATATGCTTATGGGAAAGAAGTTCGTTGTCAAATGTGGCAACGTGACTTCGAGCAGAGTCTTTGAAATTAAAAACGGTTTACAGCAGGGGGCGGTCAATTCTCCGATCCTGTTTAACATTTACACGAGTGATCTGGTGGGTTCACTCAGACATGCTATAGCGTATGCCGACAATTTGGTGGCATACAGATCAGGTCCGAAAATCGAGGTCATTAATATCCTTTTGCAGCGTGACTTCGATCAAATTAAGCGATATTGCGACGACTGGAAGTTGAAAATCAACTTTCAGAAGACGGAAACAATCTTGTTCAGAACTCCATTGGCTGGGGCCTCTAGGGATACCAGAAAAAACTGGAAGAAATTGGCCATTATTGGACAAAATGGGCAGCCATTGGCGGTGAGAAGCGTAGTTAGATATCTGGGTATCTGGCTTGACCAGTATCTGTATTTCGATAGACATATAGTTGCTTGTCTTGCTGGGGCCAAGAAGGCTTATGCTCTGACAAGGAGACTGTTTCATAGCAGTCAACTTGACTCTAGAGTGAAGGTCATTTGCTACGTGGCCCTTATAAGGCCGATCATCGCTTATGGTTGTCCGTTGTGGTTTAATATAGCGCCTAGTTATATGGAAAAGATTCGGGTTTTGGAGAGACAATGTCTTAGGACCTGTCTCCGGTTGTTCCGAACGCCCGAATCCAACTATATAAAATACTATCCCAACAAGGTCCTATACGATGGGGCTCAGTTGAATAGGATTGACAATTTCCTCATTAAGGTCACTCGAAGGCACGTTGCAAGGGCGATGTCCAGCGACAATAGTCTGATATTTGGGGCTTACTACCCCAATGAAATGTACATAGAGAGTACGCTCCGGTCTGGCTTTATCCCGCCAGAGGCATTTATCCATATTGATTCAAAAGGGCTGGTACAGACGAGGGATGGTATCCCGGTCTTATACCATCGCTACCGCAGCGCGAGAGATAAGCGGCTCCGCCATGACGGGGACGTCGCCAATGCTCATGAGCTCCTCCGTTTTAGTACCGCAATATCGGAGAGGGATATATTCGACACGGAAAAGCAATTCGCCGAATTTTGGTGGCTTGTTGAGGGGGGAGGGGTCAACATGCCCTCCCAGGACGGTGCGTTACTCTAGGTAACATCCTCTTAGCTTATAAGTTAGATTAAGTCAGCTAGGGCGTTTTTGGGAGAGGCCGGGCTCGCCAACGTGTGGTGGTGCTTCCGGGAGTTGACTGACGCTGTAAGGCTTCAGTCGGCTCACGGCGGCGCGTGTGCACGTTGACGACTGCCAGGCGCTCGGAAAGCAATTGGGATTTTGACCACTTGTTGCGCCAGGCAACGAGTGCTCAGAATCCTAATTATAGTTAGAATATGCTAAGTAGTTTAAGTAAGTAGAGTAGGTAGTTTGTAATTTGTTTTTTTATATAAAAATATAAAATTTGATAAAGATTCCGAGTTTTCTTAACAATTTTCTCGATGAAAACATAATTATGTAAGATTAGTTCGTAAAATAGTTTTTAGGCCGAAAGGCAATAATTATAAGATAGAGTTAAGTTTAGGGCGTCCGCATAAGGATCAATAATCTAGAATAAGTATCCTGTTAATTTTAAGTTAGATTTAATCATTTTTGTCTAGTATTTAAGTTGATATAAGCTAATAATTAATAAAAATGAATTTAAAAGTAAAAGTAAGTAGGCGTCCGACTTTGACGCCGGAGACTCGGGTTCGATTCTCGGCCAGTCTTCAATTTTTTAATTTTTTTTTTTTTTTCGGAAATATAGTGGTAGAGACACAAAAATAAACAAAAAAAAAAGTGCCGCATTATCAGGCGATGGACCCCGGAAAATCGGTGGTCCCGCTTACGGGTGTGGGTGTGCCGTTGCGACGTGTGGTGCGAACACGTGAGCCGGCAAAAAAATCAGCAGCAACAACAGCAGCAACAACAGAAGCAGCAACAGCAGCAGCAACAACAGCAGCAACAACAGCAGCAGCAACAACAGCAGCAACAACAGCAGTAACAGCAGTAACGAAAGCTGCAACAGCAGTCACAAAAACAGCGGCAGCTTGTATGCCAAGGGCAGCTTTAAATGCCATGACACCAAGCCCAACAGCGTGTTCCGCGTTGCCCAGGCGGGGATCTTCGCAGGCAACACCAACAACAAAAACATCAACAACAACAACAGCAACAACAACAACGCCAACAATAAAAGCTCTCGCTACAACGCCAGCAGTAACTGTAAGCGAGGAGTATAGGACAGTGGAAAAACGGCGGCGGAAGTTAAATCCTAAGCCGAACCTTTCAGCCAAAAGAAGGTTAAACTTGGCAGGCCATAGTGTGGCATCATCGGTGGCTGCATCCGATGATGACGGAGCACACTCCAGCTCTTATGAGTATGATGGAGGAGAGGGCCGGTACGTCGGAGAGGGAAACTCCTTCAAGGACTTACCGGTCGATGACGAGGAAGTCGTTCAAATGGACGAAGAAAAAGAGGATGATGAGGAGGCGCAGCTGGACAAGCTCATAAAAGAGCTGCTGGAGAAGCGCGACCAGTTGCGCAGAAAGAAGCTGCAGCAACAGCAACAACAAGCTGTGCTCAAGCAGCAAGTGCAACAACAACTGGAGGTGAAGCAACAACAACGGCAACATCAATAACAACAACACCAACAACATCAACAACAACACCAACAACAACAACAACAACAACAAGAACAACAAGAACAACAACAACAACAACAACAACAACAACAACAACAACAACAACAACAATCTAAACAGTCACGGAAGGACAAAATACCACCCATTAACGTGAGTAATTTCGACATTGTAGATAGCATTAGGATTTGTAAATTAATAACAAAAAATTTCCATGTGAAAAGGCTTTCTGCTAACAATCACATAATTATATGTGAAAAAATAAAGGAGTACCAGAGGGTGCGCGCCGCTTTGGGAGAGGTGAAAACCGAGTATTTCACGTACACCCCAAGGCAGCAAAAGTTAAAAACCGTGGTACTGAAGGGAATCGATCCCTCAATTAAAACGGAGGAGCTTGAAAGAGAGCTAAAGAATTTTGAAAGCGACGACCTCCATTTCGTGGGGGTCAAGCCGTTTTCCTCGGCTGTGGCAAGGGGTGGTAACCGTCACTTACCATTCTTCCTAGTCCAGCTTACTCCCGACAGCAAAATCGACAGGCTGCGAAATATCCGCTTCCTGTACTACCATGCTGTAAGGTGGGAGAAAATAAAGAGGTCAGATCGCATACTTCAATGTATGCGCTGCCAAAGGTTCGGGCACGCCGCAGCTAACTGCAACATGCAGTTTAGATGCGTGAAGTGCGATAAGGACCACATACATGGTGAATGCTCTCTAGGTAAGGAGAGAGTCGAAGACCGGAGTGTACTCTCCTGTGTGCTCTGCAGGAACTCTGGACATCCCGCCAACTTCAGGGGTTGTCCAAAGTACCAAGAATTGAAAAAGAGAGTCCAGGCCCGCAAACAGCAGTCTGAAGATGATAGGCGTCAGAAGAGTCGCTCGTTCGCAAATTTTGTGGCACCCAACGTGTCCTTTGCCCAAATGGCAGCTGGACCGGGTCAAGCCCACATGACATCAAACCAACCAAAGGTAGCCCAAAAGGCACCTGAGGTGGATCTGGACTTAAAATCGATCCTTCTGTCTCTGCACGGAAAGATCGATAAGTTCCAGAAACAATTAAATGAACAAGCGGCCCGAATTGACTTTATATATTCGGAGCTGTTTGTGGGGTCTGGTGTGCCATAAGTCTAATGGCTGCGCTGGATGAGGGAAACTTAAAGATCCTTGCTGTGAATGTTAATTCACTAGTCAGGATTGAGAAAAGAACGTCACTTGCCAATTTGTTGAAAACCGAAAACCCGGATGTGCTTTTGGTTAGCGAAACTAAGCTAAATCAGAAGCACAAATTGGGATACAAAAATTATCATGTAATAAGAAGAGACCGGTCTCACTCCACTCAAGGAGGTGGGGTTGGAATCTTAATTCGAAAAGGCCTGCGCCATAGGGTTATATATAGCGGGGACGTGCGTAGGTTCCAGTTGTTGGAAGCATGCATTATATGCATTCCTCTCCATAGCCGGAGGAGAGTGTATGTGGTGTCACTTTACGCACCTGCAGCACCTCCACCCAACCAATTTATGACAGAGCTCGAGACACTTTTTCGTAGTCTGCAGCTGAACTCGGAGGAGAATTATTACTTCTTGGCCGGAGATATTAATGCCAAACATGCGGCATGGGGAAATGTTACTGCAAATCCCAGGGGCAACCAGTTTCACGACTGGTGGCGACTCAATATGATTGAGTACAAACTCGAGTTGTACGCGACGGATATCCCTTCTTTCCCAAGAAGCGGTGCTTTCCTGGACTTGGCCTTAACGGACGCAAGACTTCAACTGACAACCATAGACCAATACACGCGGAACTGTTTGCGTGCGTTTGAGTACGATAGTGACCACTACGGACTCGCCGCCGCAATACGGATCCCGAACGAGCAAACGCTGCTGGAGGAGTACGAAGCAGTGTGCTCATTCGATTATCGGAGGGCACAATGGTCGCGCTTCTCCAGATTGTTAAAGCGAGATATACGTTCGAGTGGGATCGACCCACCGACAAACAGCAACATGACAAATGATGACATTGATCGGCATTTATTGCAAATGGACGACGCCATCAAACGAACTATGGAACGAACTATTCCTCGGGTAGGACGTTCCGACGACGACCAGACAGAAAAGTACAGAAACCCTACAATCGACGCACTATACCGACAGAAAAGTAGACTGCTCTCGAGGCTTAAACGGCTGTACAGACAATTTACTGACCCCAACGACCAGGAGGTTAGGATGCTGAAGTCAGAGATCCGAATCCTGAAACAGCTGATTAAAGAAAATTACAGAAAATCTGTAAGTCTGTATTGGGGCAATAAAATTCGGGCTATTAAAACATGTAGTCCGAATATGTTCCCACAGATAAATAAGTTGTTCAGGAGGAAAGATCACAATGATATTCCTTGTGTTCGAATCTCCCAGACAGCAGAGAACAGACAGACAGTACTGACTGCTGGAATAAGTCCAGAAAGTGTCGCTTCAAACGACGATTTTTTCGTGGTCGAGGACCCACAGGAGAAAGTGGATTTGCTGGGCGCTTGTTTCGAGGCCGTGTATACGGTGAACAATCCTGTTCGCCGTAACCACGACATTGAGAATAGGGCTCTAGTGAGCCACTTCTATCTGCGCACCGAACTTGAGAATTGGCGATCTGAGAATAACGGATTCACCGTATTCACTGATGAAAACCATGCTAATGCAGTTGTCGCCAATGGCCGAGATGCATCGCACTTGTTCGTGTCGAAGAATGATCTTCTGTGCATCTTCGAGTCACTAAAGAATAAAAAGTCGGCGGGGATGGATGGTGTCCCAAACGTCGTATTGAGACACCTGCCTTTGGAGGCTGTAGATATTTTCACCACGCTGTTTACTAATGCGCTGAATAATGCACATTATCCGGCGCATTGGAAGGTAGCTGTGGTACACCCTATCCCGAAAAAATGTAAAGATAGGACGAACCCTGCCAATCTCCGGTCAATTAGCTTACTTCCGAATATTAGCAAGGTCTTTGAAAAGGTTGTCAATAGAGCCCTGTTAAAGTGGGTCGAGGACAATAACATAATCCCGGACAACCAGTTTGGTTTCAGGGGGAGGCATGACACTATTCATGCCGCGTCGAAACTGGTTTCCGACATTCAGTGGAATAAATGCAAGAACCAATGCACGGGTGCTTGTCTGGTTGATTTGGAGAAGGCTTTCGACACCGTATGGTTAGAGGGACTTTTCTACAAGTTGACCAGGCGGGGGATGCACAAACCTTTGCTATATGTAATTTATAATATGCTTATGGGAAAGAAGTTCGTTGTCAAATGTGGCAACGTGACTTCGAGCAGAGTCTTTCAAATTAAAAACGGTTTACAGCAGGGGACGGTCAATTCTCCGATCCTGTTTAACATTTACACGAGTGATCTGGTGGGTTCACTCAGACATGCTATAGCGTATGCCGACGATTTGGTGGCATACAGATCAGGTCCTAAAATCGAGGTCATTAATATCCTTTTGCAGCGTGACTTCGATCAAATTAAGCGATATTGCGACGACTGGAAGTTGAAAATCAACTTTCAGAAGACGGAAACAATCTTGTTCAGAACTCCATTGGCTGGGGCCTCTAGGGAAACCAGAAAAAACTGGAAGAAATTGGCCATTATTGGACAGGATGGGCAGCCATTGGCGGTGAGAAGCGTAGTTAGATATCTGGGTATCTGGCTTGACCAGTATCTATATTTCGATAGACATATAGTTGCTTGTCTTGCTGGGGCCAAGAGGACTTATGCTCTGACAAGGAGACTGTTTCATAGCAGTCAACTTGACTCCAGAGTGAAGGTCATTTGCTACGTGGCCCTTATAAGGCAGATCATCGCTTATGGTTGTCCATTGTGGTTTAATATAGCGCCTAGTTATATGGAAAAGATTCGGGTTTTGGAGAGACAATGTCTTAGGACCTGTCTCCGATTGTTCCGAACGCCCGAATCCAACTATATAAAATACTATCCCAACAAGGTCCTATACGATGGGGCTCAGTTGAATAGGATTGACAATTTCCTCATTAAGGTCACTCGAAGGCACGTTGCAAGGGCGATGGCCAGCGACAATAGTCTGATATTTGGGGCTTACTACCCCAATGAAATGTACATTGAGAGGCTCCGGTCTGGCTTTATCCCGCCAGAGGCATTTATCCATATTGATGCAAAAGGGCTGGTACAGACGAGGGATGGTATTCCGGTCTTATACCATCGCTACCGCAGCGCGAGAGATAAGCGGCTCCTCCATGACGGGGACGTCGCCAATGCTCATGAGCTCCTCCGTTTTAGTACCGCAATATCGGAGAGGGATAGATTCGACACGGAAAAGCAATTCGCCGAATTTTGGTGGCTTGTTGAGGGGGGAGGGGTCAACATGCCCTCCCAGGACGGTGCGTTACTCTAGGTAACTTCCTCTTAGCTTATAAGTTAGATTAAGTCAGCTAGGGCGTTTTTGGGAGAGGCCGGGCTCGCCAACGTGTGGTGGTGCTTCCGGGATTTGACTGACGCTGTAAGGCTTCAGTCGGCTCACGGCGGCGCGTGTGCACGTTGACGACTGCCAGGCGCTCGGAAAGCAATTGGGATTTTGACCACTTATTGCGCCAGGCAACGAGTGCTCAGAATCCTAATTATAGTTAGAATACGTTAGGTAGTTTAAGTAAGTAGAATAGGTAGTTTGTAATTTGTTTTATATAAAATCTCAATAATGATACCGAGTTTTAGTAAATTTTCTCGAGGAATATATATGTAAGATTAGTTCGTAAAATAGTTCGTAGGCCGAAAGGCAATAATTCTAAGATATAGTTAAGTTTAGAGCGTTCGCATAAGGACCAATAAATAAGAATAAATATCCTGTTAATTTTAAGTTAGGTTTAATCATTTTTGTCTAGTATGTAAGTAGATATTTATCAATGAATAAAAAAATGAATTTCAAAGTAAAAGTCACGCGGATGGCAGGATTGGGATGATATTCTGTTGAGACGTATATGAAGTTTTAATGGCGCACTTTCAATTTTTTTTTATAAAAATACCTTGGCAACAATCAACACAATATATACTCGTACATAATGGGCATAAACAGCCTGGCCTTCTAATCATTTGCGTGTGACAAACTATATTATGTTTGGGACGAATACAAGGGACCTACAGTTTTACGCCAATTCCGCGCTTCGAAAGGACACATAAGTAGGTACTAGAGTGCCAACATGAATACTGGAATTATAGCATGGTCAACCTGCAAAATACTAGCCAAATTTAAGAAATGCTGTTGTATTTTACTCAAAGAACATAGCCAAGAACAAATGGTTTCCATGAAGTTTTTTTTTTTGTATGTTTCCTTCAAAATATCAATTGTCCTTATTAAAAATGTATCTTTTATGATCTTAATACTATTTTTTCAGTAGAAAGGTATCTCTCTGTGTTGTAAAATGTGCGGTAATGAACCTATTGTATAATTTTTCATGCAAAATAAAAATATCTGTCTATCTACATAAACTGTTAGAGCATTTCATTTTTATTTAATTAACAATAGTGCTGCGTACATTAATTACATTAATATTTTTATTTAACTTTTAAATTTTATATATTTGACTTAAAACTAGTTACATAATGCTTGAAAAATTGTTAATAACAGAAAGTTTGTTGGCTTACAATACGTTATTTTTCTAATAAATTATAAAACTATTACGTGGATAATAGCTAAATTTTGATTAATATTACAAATTTTGGCTGCGTGATCATCGGGTTTTTTGAACGAGGTTGTCCACAATTGAGGTGGGTTGTAGGGTGTCACCTAATCCAGTTATTGTCTATTGGGAATATTTCTTAATTTTGCAGTGCCATGTTTGGATGGGTTGTGATACTTCCTAGTTGCTTTTCGAAAACTCTACCTGTTATTTTTCCAAGAGGTTGATATTGGCTTCATCGTAAAGACAGCTGCTTCGCACGTGTCTTCTTAGGATTGGGTCAAATTGGAGTCCAGTGCAAATTCTCAGCATTTTCCTCTCGAATATGGCAAATTTCTGTTATCAGTTGCTTGTATAGCAGTAGCTTTGTTATTTTGCTGAGACCGTTTTGTTTCTTCATCAATGGGTAGATTCGATGGAATGCCGTCTTCAGCACTGTCTTTGAGTGAGGGAACTTCTCATTAAGATGGACTCCAAGGTACTTCATATCGTGTTTGGTTGAGAGCTTCGAGCCAGCTGGTGATCTGGTGACAACGTCGTGAGAGACTGGTCTGCCTTGGGTTCTTCCGGTTATTTTTTTTTTTTATAATTTGCTTACGCTAAAGGGATTTTTTTCTGTTGTTACAGTACCCTTATAGTGCGTAACACAGCGTAAGCATTTGTGTTTAACAGCAAGCAGCACTATCGCATTTCATTGCATGCTTTTTGGGTGCTACTTACTATTAGAAAGAATAGAGAGATAGGAAAGAAGTGTTTGGGTGCAGTTGTAGGGTTTTTCTCCACGGGTGGTGTCTAAGATGCTTAGGGAGATTACGATTTCGTGTATTCGATATAAAGTAATTGACTTGGCCGGGATTCGAACGCACAACCTTCCATTCAGTAAGCGAGTACACTACTACTGCACCTGTTGATCTTCGCATGCTTATCAGTTCAGATTTGTTGATGTTTATCCTAATTCCCAATTTTTGGTAGAATGAAAAGATGCTTCTGACATGGGCTTCGACTTTTGATGCGGCAAGATGGAAACAAGGAGCTACTGTATGTGATAGAGTCATCTGCGAATATGTAGCATTTTGTAGTTCCCTAGAGACGTGTAAATGTCGTAGAGCAGTGGCCCAAGTTTGGAGCCTTAATAATGCTGCGATATCTTTCATAGTACCTAATCATGTACATATAATGCTTTGACCTTCGAATTCATTCATCCCAGGTAAATAAATAATATTCCATACATGTTTTATTGCAAAAAATGTGAGTATCTGTGCAATAAATTACTTACTTTGCACTGAGTTTATGTATATGTGGTGTGCGTCGGTTGAAAATTAAAGACGACACCAACTTTCGATATTATAAATTTTATTGTTCAAAAAAAGGCGAATGAAATTACAGCTACAGAGGTAGCACACGGCGATGCTGATGGCTGATGACTGCTAACCGATGATGATGACTGCTAACTGATGATGATGACTGCTAACTGATGATGATGACTGCTACTTGATAACTGATTGGATGACGCTCACGCGATGTGTTTTCCTAAAACGGCTTCGACAGTTATTTATTTGTTAGTGCGGTCATCCGATCTCTGTGACAGCTATTTTTATTTTTGCATGTGTGTGGCACCACATATCTCCCCTTCTTAAGAGAAATGAAAATTATATAAGAAACAAATTGGATAAGTTAAATTTTAATTTAGTTTAGGTGCAAGAGACAAACAAATTTTTATGGAGGCAGGTTAAATCGGACTGTTCTGTGGTTCCTGGCTGCCGAGGTTGATGGCGCTTCGGTTTCATTGCGCTGTGTTCGATCTCCTTCATTTAATTGAACGTCTTCGTGAAGCATGAATGCTGGTTTGAGCCTATCGATTGAGATTGGTGTGCTTCTTCCTCTGACGAGAACCACGAAGTACTTTTCGTGTTTTTCCATTACTTTATATGGTCCATCGTATGGTGTAGCGAATGATTGCCGTATATGATCGTGGCGGACGAAGACATGTGAGGTGTTGCAGAGGTTTTGGAAAACAAATGTTGAACGCCGTCCATGACGTGACATTTCTTGCGGAGCTAAGTTCTTGAAATGTGTTCGTAGGATTTGCACTAAAACTGGAGCTGAAGTGTTTCCGGGCGATGGACGAAGGAATTCTCCTGGCAAACGAATAGGTTCACCGAGGACAAGCTCAGCAGGCGTTGCTTGAAGATCCTCTTTGAATGCCGCTCGAAGTCCGAGAAGAACAATAGGTAGGGCTGAAATCCAGGTATCACCATTGCATAGCAGTGCTGCTTTGAATTGTCGGTGAAAGCGCTCGACCAATCCATTTGACTGCGGGTGGTAGGGTGTCGTTCGAAGATGTTTACAGCCAAGAAGTCTGGTTAGGCATCTAAACAGGTCGGATTCAAACTGTCTTCCTAAGTCCGAAGTTATCCGCAGTGGAACACCGAAGCGTGCGATCCAGGATAAGAGCAGAGCTTCTGCTACAGCTTCAGCAGTTCCATTTGACAGTGGCACAGCTTCGGGGAAACGTGTAAATCGGTCGATGATCGTCAGGCATTGGTTAAATCCTTTGGATGGTACAAGGCTGACGAGGTCAATATGAATGTGCTCAAAGCGCTTCGAAGGTGGTTGAAAACTGGCGATTGGCGAAATTGTATGGCGCGTTGTTTTGTTCGCCTGGCACGGTATGCAGCATTTAACCCACTTTGAGCAATCTCTGTTCATGGACGGCCAAAAAAAACGCTGAGCGACAAGTTTCCTTGAGGCGCGTTGACCAGGATGTGCCAAAGAATGCAAGGAATCGAAGATTCTTTTGCGCAGATGACGAGGCACATAAGGTCGTGTTGCACCGGTGGAAATGTCGCTGTAGATTTCGGCTTCGGAGTTGTCGAGTTTTATGCGGCAGAGTTGAACGCTGGAGGATGGATTATTGAGCACGTCTTGTAGCTCGGTGTCGTTAGCTTGTGCTTGAGCTATTTCGTTCGATGATACTGCTGGCTCGATGGCATCGACGCGTGACAGCATATCGGCGACGGTATTTTCGGAGCCGGAAATATGCCTGATGTCGGTGCTGAACTGTCCGATGTAGTCTAGCCTTCTAAATTGCCAGGGTGAAGCTCGCTCTGGTCGCTGTTTAAACGCATGAACGAGTGGTTTGTGGTCGGTGTAAATAACAACATGTCTTCCTTCGAAAATGTAGTGAAAATGTCGCACCGCTTCGTAAATTGCGTTGAGCTCCCTATCGTAGGTCGAGTGTTTCTGGTTGGACGGCGACAGCTTCTGGCTGAAAAAAGCTAGTGGTTGCCAAGCACCATGACATCGTTGCTGGAGTACCGCTCCAATAGCATGCTCTGAGGCGTCTGTGAAGATGGACCACTCTGCGTTGACGTCTGGATGGGCGAGTAGAGCGACCGACGCTAGAGCGTTCTTGCTGTCCTGGAACGATTTCCTCAACGCCGGAGTCCAATTAATGAGTTGGGAATTTTTGATGTCGGGGCCTTTAAGTTGGTCGTTGAGTGGCCCGAGGATCTCAGCTGCGTTTTTGATGAAATTCCTGTAGAAATTTATGGTGCCGATAAACGCACGGAGTTTCTTTACGTTGGAAGGCGTAGGGAATTCCAAGATAGCTTGCACTTTTTCGGGGAGTGGGAAAATTCCTTTGGCTGATACGAGATGTCCTAAGAATTTCGCTTCACTTTTTCCGAAAACAGATTTGGCCACGTTAATCACAAGTCCAGCGTCCTGTAGTCGTTGAAATAAGAGTCGGAGGTGGTCGAGATGCTCCCGCTTGTTTTTCGATGCTACGAGTAGGTCATCGATGTACGCGAAGACGAAAGGAAGATCCCGCGTCACCTCGTCAATGAACCTTTGAAACGTTTGCGCAGCGTTGCGCAAGCCAAACGTCATACGAGGAAACTCGAATAGGCCAAATGGTGTGATGATGGCGGTCTTTTCGATGTCCGATGGAGCGACAGGGATCTGGTTGAATGCTCGAACCAGATCGATGGTAGAGAAAATATCCTTCCCATTAAGGTCTGCTGTAAAATCCTGAAGGCATCGGACGGGGTACGCATCTGGAATCGTTCGGTCGTTGAGAGGCCTATAGTCGCCACAGGGACGCCATTCTCCGGACTTCTTTTTGGCTAGGTGCAGAGGCGAAGACCATGGACTGTCAGAACGACGTGCAATGCCGAGACGAATCATTTTGGCGAATTCGGATTTGGCAATCTTTAGACGATCTGGGGCAAGTCGACGTGCTTTGCTGGAGAGTGGGGGTCCTTTTTTTGTTTTTATGTGATGGACCGTGGAATATTGTTTCATTCTCTTAGCTGCGCCTGGTTGTGTGATGGCAGGAAATGAATGAAGAAGTGCAGCATATGGCTGATCGAGGCATGCTTGGATTGTGGCTACCGATGAAGACTGGACGTTTGAAAGGACGGCCGCCGTTGCAAATCCTGTGTGTTTGTCGATGATTTGTTGTTGTTTCACATCTACAAGCAACCCATAGTGGCCTAAAAAGTCGGCACCGATAATAGCGCGGCTGACGTCAGCGACAATGAACTGCCATGTGAAAAGTTTGTTCGTTCCGAAGTCCAGGTCGAGTTTGATCGTGCCATAGGTGTTAATGAGCGACCCGTTGGCGGCGAATAGCTGGTAGGTTGAAAGTGGAAGCGGTGGTTGGCTCTGCTGGAGCGGGTAAATCGAAACTTCTGATCCCGTATCGATCAAAAACTGTTGCTGAGATTTTTTGTCGGTTAGGAAGAGGCGGAGGTGTGGGGGATGAGGATCGTGTACCGCCATTACTGACCCTCGGCCCCGTTTTCCTGAAATTGACAGCCGGGGCGACACGTGCGTGCCTCAGCACCGTATTTATTATGGTACCAACAGAAATTTGAATGGTTAGGTACTTGCCTGGATTTCGATCTATTTCTGGAATTGTGCTGCTATTGATGCTTAGCTCGTCCGCGTAATGGAAGTGATACAGAAAGTGCTGCAACTTCTGCTGTCAGATCGGCGATCTGTCGATGAAGGTCATCTGTTGCTGTGCTAGTGCTGCATACCGTTGCTGGGGTAAAAACCTCGTGCAGCTTGTCGGCAATTTCGCCCAATTCTGTTACATCCACAGATTTTTGAGCGACTAAGCAGGCTTGCGTTTGCGATGGAAGATGTGAAAGCCAACGTGCTTTAAGCACCTCTTCGTCGATGTCGGGCACCAAACTCTTAAGGTGTCGAAGATGTTGAGATGGTGTGCGATCGCCCAAATTCTCTTTATCCAAAAGCTGAATGATTTTCGCTTCTTTGGATTTCGAGAAACGGGAAATCAGCGTGCTTCTCAGAGTTTGGTACGGGGTGTCTTCTGGTGGATTAATAATTATATCTTCCACCTCTGCAGCGGAGCGCGTGTCAATTAGTGGTATGGTGCGATAAAATTTATCACGTTGTTCGATTACACCACAATTAGTAAATTGCGCTTCCAGTTGAGCAAACCACAGCGCGGGTCTTTCGGGGCTGAAAGGGGGCGCCTTTATGTCAAACGGTAAGCGGCGAGTGCCCATATCGGTGTTAGCACGTTGATTGGTATTGTCTTGTGCAGTCGTTGAGTCAGGCATCGAAACGAAATATTTGCCAACGCGCGTGGGGAAAAATTTAACTTTTGACAGAAAATTACTTTTAGCAAACAAAAATTAACTTTTAGCAAAAAATCACGTCGGGGTCACCAATGTGGTTTGCGTCGGTTGAAAATTAAAGACGACACCAACTTTCGATATTATAAATTTTATTGTTCAAAAAAAGGCGAATGAAATTACAGCTACAGAGGTAGCACACGGCGATGCTGATGGCTGATGACTGCTAACCGATGATGATGACTGCTAACTGATGATGATGACTGCTAACTGATGATGATGACTGCTACTTGATAACTGATTGGATGACGCTCACGCGATGTGTTTTCCTAAAACGGCTTCGACAGTTATTTATTTGTTAGTGCGGTCATCCGATCTCTGTGACAGCTATTTTTATTTTTGCATGTGTGTGGCACCACATATACCTAAATGATTTAGGTTTGATTTCAGTATTTGTTGTGAAAGTTAAATATGAATTTTGATGGGTTTTTCACAAGAAAGGGGCGATCTCTAATTGTATAAGAATTTACTCTAATCAAATACTAAATCAAGTTCAAATTTTAATTAAAACAAGAAAACAAAAAACTAATGAATTCAAATTGATAAATTCAGCTAAAAATTGGTTTATAGCACAAGTGGTCAAAATCCCAATTGCTTTCCGAGCGCCTGGCAGTCGCTTATAAACTAAGAGAATGTTACCTAGAGTAATGCACCGTCCTGGGAGGGCATGTTGACAACACCCCCCTCAACAAGCCGCTGAAATTCAGTGAATTCTTTCGCGTCACTTACGACTGAGCCAACGCGCCTACAATTAAAACGTTTTTACAAAAACGGTATGAGATTTAAAAGAGCTTAAGGCTTCGCCAAACAGAACGCGATTTTAAGACCGCGGAAATATACCAAAATCCAGCGCGGATATCCAGTTTTTGTAATTTAATTTGCTTTCAACGATCGGCGAAGCAAATTGAATGAAAATCAGCTGAAGCGCTGTTTTACTGTTCGGCACAACCGATCATCACACTTCTATTTTCTGCAGTGCTGGTCTAATTATTGTTCAGCGAAGCACATGGAAGAGTATACGTATTTAAGCCGCATTTCAAAGAGCTGCTAAATGGGTATCATGTAGAGTTCCAGAGCAAGAGGAGAACCCACGTCCTGCCAATGAAGAATATAATAAAACAAATATGAAAAGAGAAACCTTAAGAAAATACAATTTAAGTTCACAAAAACAATAATAATAACGATATCTCAGTAATGCAAATTACATTAAATTAATTAAACACCCTTATTATCGTTGTCAAAAATCAATTATTGATAAGCGACAAAATTTATTAATCAATCGATTTTTTGGTACTATGAATGTCAATTAACAAATTATTCATCCATTGTATTTCATTGCAAAATGCGATACAGCACGTGCGTAAAGCTATCTCTTTCTGAAGTGCCGCATTTCTTTATTAAACGTCAAGAAAAAATTGAACCATACAATTTCTGTAATTTGCAGAAATTGTATGAAAAATTATTGCGATTGTTAATAAAGTGTATATTTAGGTGAAATCAAAGGGAAATTCTCTCCTTATTGAGGAAAAACCTGAGAAAGTATGTCAGGGCAAACAAAATATATAAAAACAGTGAACATGTTGACCAAAATGACTTGTGCAGCTCCTGATGCAGCAATTTATAGGCATTTTCATTTTTTTGTACAATTTTGTTATTAATTAATTGTTTTTGTTCGTTTATACTTAGTAGTATTAAAAATATGTATATAGCAAATTCGTTCAACCTAATTTGTTTCCAAAAAAAAACATTTTTGCCAAAAGTTCATTTTTATTTCTCGTACACATTTCTACAATATTTTTTACGTTTTACTGTTCAAAAATAGTGTTTAGGTACTCCTTCTTAATTTTATAGCGCAAATAATTTGATTATTCAATTAATCAGCTGAGTACTAATATTGGGAAAACGTATTAAAATTTAATTTTATTTTGTTGTTAGTTGTTTTGTTTAAGCTCATGCTTTTGTGACTGCTTTTTGTTCATAAGATTTATGGAAGTGAAGTTCCAGTGATTGTACTCGTAGATATCTATTCAATACATATTATTTTATTTTCCAAAAAAGCAATTCTACTCACATTTCGTTTTAAAAATGTTGTTTTACAAACAAAAACAGCGGATGAATTCTCTAAATTTATTTGTCAGTGACGAATTTGTGATTGACTGAACATTTTAAAGCTATCAATATTTTCGACAACCAAAACAATATGTAGGGGAAAACGACTTGTCCCTATTTAAGTCTGCACAGCTGCGTTTCTTAACGAAGTACCCAATACAGTAATATACAACTTTCGCTCAGATAAAGCATAATATATTATTTATTACTAAGATATTGTTATTATTTTTATGAATAACATTATATTCTCGTGTTTTTATTATGTTAAATATGTTGAATCGAAGGAAAAAAGTAAAACATTAAATATGTTGTCCTTTCGAGTAAGGATTTAGTACAAGTTCAAAAAACATGCACCTTTTTATGTAGCATAAGTGGCAACACTGCTCATGAAATCATCTTGTCACCAACTACCAACATCTATGCGGCATTTCATGCCCACAGAAGAACATTTTAAAAATGTATATTTGATTCTGGAAGGAAATTAAAAATATATAATAAAAAAATAATTAACTTAAAACAACACACATAAAAATATAAAAAAAGACAATAAATTTGCAATAAATGCTCACCCATTTGATTGTTTGCTGTTACTTCTATTTTTTTTTTTTTTTGATCGAGTGCATCTGTCAAACGAGGGAATATTCTTTTTATTCCACCTTTCTCTAGGAATAAAAAGAATGCATTCCATTTATTCCAGAATGAATAAAGAAACACCGAAATGGATTATCCGGAATATTCCGTTGAATAAAGAAACGTTAATGGCTCACACGGAATATTCCGAATATTCAGAAGGAATAAAGAAATACACGGAGAATTAGTCTATAAAGTAAGAACTTGATATACGAAAAGATTATTTTGTATAAGTATCTTTATTGTTATTGATATCGCTTATGTTTTTGTATTTTTTATACGTTATATGTTTCTTTAAACAACAATTTTAAAAAAATAATAAAAAAAAGAACAACTGAAAGTACCCCAAGTCAGTTATTCTTCTAGTTTGAGCCGAAATTTCTGGCGGTCATTCAACTCTAACGATATAATTTTCTTGGACAAACTTTGCTCCTGTAAGTATATTATGTTATTCATTCTGGTTTTTCTTTCTAAGTTTTCTCTAATTCTATTCCATTTCGACAAGCATAGTTGGACTGAAATGGGTGATAGAGAGGGTGAAAGACTTTTTGACATTGTATTTGTCGAGAATCTTACGATTAATGGTTTTTTAAGTGATACCACACAATTTTTCCTGGTTTTAATTTTTGTTTTCCGTCAATTCCTTTATTTTGTTTTGAATTAATAACCTTACATTTCTTACCACGTTAAGTGGACGGCTGGAGTTACAGCGCTGTCGAAATGGAATAGAATTAGAGAAAACTTAGAAAGAAAAACCAGAATGAATAACATAATATACTTACAGGAGCAAAGTTTGTCCAAAAAAATTGAAATAAAAACTGGATAAACTCGTGGCTTCAATGGCACAGTGCATGAGTGCTTGCCTGAGAAAAAAGACAGACCAGCACCACAGAAGGAGTCTGATGATCGGTTGTGGCTAACCGTGAAACAGCGCTGTAACTCCAGCCGTCCACTTAACGTGGTAAGAAATGTAAGGTTATTCATTCAAAACAAAATAAATGAATTGACGGAAAACAAAAATTAAAACCAGGAAAAATTGTGTGGTATCACTTAAAAAACCATTAATCCTAACGATATAAGTTACTGAATGGCACTGATTTATTCTCTTACACTTATTATTTTTTGAATTATTTTTGAATTTTTTTATATAAACTGTAAATAGCATTAAGTGAAAGTTGAATAAAAATGAATAATTTAAATCTAAATTTAAACGCGCGGAGTTTAAACGATTGCAAATTCGATTGTTTAAAGTACTTGTCTTACGGTTCCTGAGTAGATGTTATTTGTGTAAGTGAAATCTGGTTCAAGCCGCATGTACCTGACTCATCCTATAAAATTCCAAATTAGAACTTTTACGGACTGATAGAGCTACCGATACTACAGGTGTCGGGGTAGCAATTTATTGTAAAATGAATATAAAATCGCAATGTCTAACAACAATGGTATTGAATACATTTTAGTCGAACTATGTGATTGTAATACTAAATGCTTGCGTTTACAATAACAATAGAAGCTGCTCCGCCACAATTTCTTTTCAATTATTTCTGAATATTGTGATAAAGGTATACCTAGAACTTGCATATTGGTAAAAATGAGCTCAAATGTATTTTTACACCCTAATTTCAGTGATCGCGATACAACCGTGGTGAGTCTAGAGACTGCCTGCGTCACCTATTGGATTGCTTCAACTTATCTGGCCCATGACCACGTAGGGTCCTTGCCTGGTATCAACCTAGAGGGACAGATCGCTAAAGCAGAACAACGGAAAACTGAACACATTATTGGATGTGATGCCACCGCACAGTTGTATGGAGCAGCTCCGATATCAACGATAGAGGGGAGTCTCTTAATTATTACATTCTAAGTGCTTGCCTCACCGTGTGAAAAACAGGTAGCAAACCTAACTTCATAACAAAAAATAGACAAGAAAGTTAAGATATAACTGCGGTTCAATAAGAAAATATTAAACTGAAAAGTATCGGCGGAACACTCTTTTAGTGACCACCGTTTCAATTCAGTTTAACTGATGATTATCCCCACCAACCAGTATTTACAAATTATAGGAAAACTGACTGGCTCAAGTACAGAGAAGTACTTAAAGCTTCAATTAAATCTGAACTCCAAAGTCCCCCTGTAACAGCATTGAGCTTGACAAGAGGGTTAGGGAACTCACCCTGGGCTTCAAAAATGCACTAATTCCTGCGTGCATGCTTATCCGGCCAAGAGGCAAAAAGAAGCCGTATTGGTGGATTTCAGAATTAGGACCTCTAAGAAGCAATTGTAGGAAACTGTTCAACCAAGCCAAGTTAACAAAAGCTGAAACCGATTGGGCTTCATACAAAGCATGTCTCAATGCTTACAAAAAAGAACTGAGGAAAGCCAAACGCTCGTCCTTGAGACTCTTTTGTGAGAAAATAGAAAAATCATCTGAGGCATCAAGGCTACGAAAAATCCTCTCAACCAACCCAGCTGTTTGGAGAAAGCAGACGGCTCCTGGACCACTTCTACCGTTAGAATCGCTTAATCTGCTACTGGGTACACATTTCCCATGTAGCTCCCACGTTATTAGAGTAATACTACACGGGTCTCTGATTACTAGGGACAAACTGCTGTGGGCGCTACACAGCTTCAAATCGTATAAATCCACGGGGCCAGATGGCATAATAAAAGCAGAGCTTCAAAACACCTCGGATATCATCTTGCTTCTGCTTGATATAATTCTGATAAGCTGCATGGAGCTGGTCTACATTCCGCTGGAGAGAAGTTAAAGTGGTTTTATATCCAAAGCCGGTAAATGCTCCTACGTAAATCTTAAGAATCTCAGACCCATAAGCCTATCATCATTCCTTCTAAAAACGTCAGAAAAACCAATTGATATCGATTTACGTACTAACATTGATATAAGACTCCTGTCAACGGCGCAACATGCATAGGTACTGCTAAGGCAGTCTGTTGAAATAGCCTTAAATACGTTAGTACGTTCATAGAACGAATTATGGGAGGCATGAGCCTATTAGTCGCATGAGTAGAATCTATAATCTAAATGATCATGTGATTGACTTGCATGTTAGAAAAATTAAGCTCAAAAATATTTTGCGTATTAATGCTTTAATGTTTTAAATTGTTTGCATTATTTTGTGTTTGTATTAGTATTTTATAGGTACATAATTATTGTATTTTTAATTGTTTTGTCCTTACTAACACCTGCACTAAATGATGAGCCTGAGAGAGCACATTTAGTGCCGGCAATTTCTGCTCGTGATAGTTGCTTGCTTTAAGCACTCCACGACACAGAGCTGATAGTGTATTTAAAATTCAATATTCCGTTCACCATAAAGAATACACTATGGTGTATTGGCAACGTGATATCTGCCAGAAGATCTTTCAGTCTCAGTAGAGGAACCCCGCACGGTGGAGGAAATGGAAGGCTGCCGGGTGGTATGCAGATGACGTTGCAATCCGACTCTGAGAAGCACCTAAACACCCTGAAATTACTTCTCCAAAACGCTCTCAACAAGCTAACGACATGGGCAGATCGTTGTGGGTTAGGTGCCAACCCCAACAAAACTGAACTTATTCTATTCACTAGGAAACATACAATTCCATTCAGTGACTCTCCCTCAATCAGGGGCACAAGTTTAGTTTTTCTGATGAAGCTAAATACTTGGGTCCTTCTGGACAAAAAGCTTAGCTAGAAACCTAACAAACAAGAAAGAGTTCGGAAAGTTACGGTAGCACTCTTCTCTTGCAAAAAAGGGATCGGTAATAAATGGGTTCTTGCGGGGTTAGCATTACCAACTATACATCGCGGGGAAAAGACCGATATTTATGTTCCGGGTAGTTGTGTGGTGGACTGCCTTAATTATAGCGATAAATTGCGATAAGCTAACAAAGTCCAACGATAAGCGTATCTCTGCATAAGTGGCGCACTGCGCACTGCTATCTCTGCTGCAATGGACATTCTGTTTCACCTGACACCCCTTGACATCTTTACTAACGTTCCAGTGGTCCGAGAATGAAATCGCCCATTCGTCTATTCTAAAAAAAAATCTAAAATCCTCCCAAGAAACAGAGACTACACTACCCCTCAGCTCCGTTTTCACAAAAACTTCAAAGTCAACATTCCCCCCAGAACATTCAGGAAGGCCCACTCTCGAAGATGAATCGATCCACTTACACACCGATGGATCCAAAACCGACGAGGGGTTGGTGGAGATGTGTTCTCCGACAGGTTGAACCTTAGCCTCTATTTTCGTCACCATAATCACTGCAGTATGTACCAATCGGAAAGAAGTCCTATCGTGTTTGAAGAAGAACGTGATATCCGCTATGGACATCCGAATCTTCTCAGATATTCAAGCTACGATAAAATAACTGGATTCTGTCTCGCGGAGATGACGGAGCAGTTCAACACTAGTCTGTGCTGGGTGACAGGACACAGAGATATTCCAGGGAACTGTAGAGCTGATGGAATCGCCAGAAAAGAACTATACTGCATCTTCTACATGATAAAGGTCCCTTAAGCATTCAAGTTGCTACATGCAAACTCATGTCTATGAGGGAGGCCATTGAGAGAACCAACCTTAGGTGGATAAGTGGCAACACTTGTCTAGCGTCAAAACAGATTTGGCCAAACTTGTATCTGAAACGCTCTAAGTGTTTGATTTCTCTGTACAGACTGTACAGTGGTGCTATAGTTGGCGTAATCACCGGACACTGTATCATAACAACAAGGCTTGAGGTCTATACAAATGACTTCTGCAGAAGATGCTTGGACGAGGAGGAGACTATTCTCCACCTTCTCTTCACATGTCCTGCTCTCTCTCAAAGACGAAAACTCCATTTGGGATTTTTCTTTTACAATGATCTCAACGATCTCATAAACATTGGCATTAAAAGTCTTTTCAGTTTTATCAAAAGCTCCAACTGGTTCAACGAGCTTTCCAAATGAAGGACTTAATTTCTTCTGTGATAATTGAAATAGTGAGTTCTTCCTACCCAACACATTTTGCAAAAAAATAATTTAACCAGTCTTCTTTATCTTTTCGTTGTTTCTAATTCGTCACTCGTTCTACTGTTTGATCAATTATCATTTGATGTTTCCGATAATGATTTACTTTTCTGCACGTATGATGTTATTGTGTCTAAGACTGTTGTCCCTGATACCCTTACCTTTAAAGACTTAAGTTTAATCGACCACAATGCCCTTCGGGCTGCTTCTTCCGCTCCTTGCGAGCAATTCCGATTAAACGCTGATCCGAATGAAATGAAATGGAAATGTACGATAGTTGTGTACCACTTAAAAGGGTTAGAATTCAAAACAAGGCATATACTTGGTTTACGTCTGAAGTAGTTATCTCTATCAAATCTCGTAACAAATTATATAGCAAATGTAAGCACAGACCATCTGCTGCTCGCTGGGCTGCTTACAAAGCTGCGCGTAACTACTCAATTTTCACCTTACGTAATTCAAAGAAAAACTATTATGCCTCTTAATTGAATACCTCCCTCAATGCAAAGAAACTTTGGATTTTTTTTTTTTTATATTTTTTTTTAACTTTATTGTAGCTGAATTTATATAATTTTTTTTTCGTATTTCTAGATTGCACAATTACAGAGAAATGGTATTTTATACCTTTTTTTTAATAAAAAGGAAATCCAAATCCCAGAGCACTCAGACTCGGTAACGATCCATTGTACTACCAGGCAGAAATCCTCCTTTTGGTGTAGAGGCATGTGAATGGGTGGCGTATGTTGTTGTTCCCCATGGAGATTGAACCTGCACTGCACGGGTCACAAGCCAACACACTAACCTCTACACCGTCGCCACCCTTTATTTTATACCTTACTACTGGACAACTACTGGAAAACTTATAACATTTATACAATACTATTATCACAGATTCAAGATTTAAGAAGGAAAAGCTACATGAAAAAACCTTCATTTAATTAATAAATAATTTTTTTCTGAGGAGGAATAAATAAGTAAATAACAAAAAAGATAAATAAATAAATAAATAAATAAGTAAATTAACATAATCGACTAAATAAGTACTAAAGCAAGCAAATAAATAAATAAGATGATAAATAAATAAATAAACAAAGAAGATAAATAAATAAATAAATAACAAAGAAGATAAATAAATAATTAAATAGTAATTTAACAATTAACAAATAAGATCTATGAACATCAACAAAATAATATATATATCACAGTAATGTATATAAATTCCTGCGGGTTGGTTACCTACCAGGCGCGTCCCCCGGTGGTGGATAGGGGGACCTCGGTACGATACGTTCGTGATCCGAGATTTTAGAGTTATAGCGGCGTTTTATACACCGTCAAAGCTCTATCGCGAACCAAACCAAAAACAAGTATGCAGGAACAACTAAAAGATATAACTACTCCAGGTGGTACTCGCATGGGCGACAATCCACCCGTGGTCTTTTCGACCACAGTCGGGGCACGGATTCTGGAGGCCCCAACCGACATACTTATACCCCCCGCCTGTAAAGGCGTTGACCTTCGAGTTGTGAAAAGGTTTGCTTCCGAAGATTCCTGCAGCTCTATCTCCGACACGTTCGGTAGACTGGGCTGGAAAAATGGAGAAAGTGGCGGAGAGGTTCAACCTGATATGCTTAATCTTCAGACCAATAGACAGACAGCCGATAGGTGCGATGCTGCCGACGAGGCCTGTGAAACCGAACAGGTGAAACGGGCCACAGAGGCGGCGTCCACTGGTCAGCATCCATCTAAGAGCCAGCGAAAGAGGAAAAGGAGAAAGGCGGCTATCGTGCGGCGCAAAGAAACTGCACCGCCAGTTGAAGGCGCAAGCGCTGAGAACTGCACATCCCTGGCGGCGACGACAAAGAGATGCAGGTCGGCAGAGGTTACTCCAACCGAAACCAGCCAGCCGACTGAAACCAACGCTGCCTCCCCTTCCAATAGCTCGAACAGGAAAAAACGGAGGAAGAAGACCTCAAGCACTCCTGTCGGTGGAACTGCGTGCGTGTTATAGGTACATCCAATAACAAACCTCACAACAATGTTATAGGTACATCCAATAACAAACCTCACAACAATGTTATAGGTACATCCGGTAAAAAACTCATGCAAGCTCCAAAGTTATTATTACTACTTTGTCAACTCATATTTTGCTGTGCATCAAATAAGATAAGAAAGATATTATTATTACTACTTTGTCAACTCATATTTTGCTGTGCATCAAATAAGATAAGAAAGATATTATTATTACTACTTTGTCAACTCATATTTTGCTGTGCATCAAATAAGATAAGAAAGACAGTGGCGTGGCGTGGATAATTTTAAAAGGGAAGACGTTGAAAAATTTAGTCACCTATAAAAATAAAAATCTTTAAAACCTGAAATAAAATAATTTTTAATGGGGATATTGTATCTACATAATATGCATTCCACATTGACTTAGCAAAAATATTCTAGCCACATTTTTTATACTTCAAGACATTAATATTTCAATCAACAATGAGCTTAAAGCATAACAAAAGTGGCTTCAAAAGAAGCCGGTCTTAACAGACGCATGATACAATAACTTAAAAAAATTCAGCATAATGTGGATTTTAATTTTAAAATAAGAAAATTCAGAAGAATTATATGGATAATTCTTTATATTTGTTAAAATATAAAAACGATACAAATAATAATGTCAGCAATAAAAATAAATCAAAATTAAAAACAGCTAAAATTCACACACTTAAAAAAAAAAAAGTGAAAAGTTTTGTTAAAATATTAGTTCTTTATAATTATTTGTATTCTAATGCTATTCGACGATCTTATTTGATAAACTCTGCCAATACCCTTTCATAGAAGTTTGGTCTATTTTTAATTTTAAGAAGAAGTCTTCTTTCTATCGATATGAGGGCTAAATCAGAGAGCCTATCCTCGCCCTGTGAGTTTCTTAAATAAGTATGAATTCTTTTTAAAGCAGAAAAAGACCTCTCAACGGAGGCGACAGAAATGGGAAGTGTTAAAAGTAAACTACTTAAGTTTAAGACTTGAGGGAACACTTCTTTCAATGCTTCACTATTCAAATGGTTGTGAAGGTCGAGAACCTCAAACTGCCGAAGTGACGACGAAGAATATAAAACATTAAGTTCATTTTTTAATGCCGTGAAGTCAAAAATTCTAGGAAAAAACTTAATTAGGGAAGATATTTTTACATCTGGACTGGAACGAGAAAAAGTGTCATACTTCAAATTATTTAGTAAATCCAAAAATGTAAGATTACTAAATGATTTATATCTGGCATTTATTTGGCTAACTATATTGTCTTTAATTTCAACAAAAAGGCGCTTATAATTCGTCTTCAAATCGAAGTCAAGCAACCTGCGTTTACGTAGAGGTTCGATGCAATCATTTGCGCTGTCATAAATAACTTCAAACATATTTAAAAAGTCAGAGCTTATCCATGACTCAAAACGTTCGATTTCTTGCTTGGCATAACTAACGTCTGTTTGTTTTTTTTTTAATTAAATTAAATAATACATCGGTCTTTGCAAATATTTCAGAAAGGGTATGAAGCAAAAAACAGAATTCCTTGCTCTCTAATTTATTTAATAAACTTTCTGCCATCGAAAGTGTGTCAGTATCCCATTCCCTAGAGTCATTAATTATTTTACTAAAAGTTTCAATTATATCTATTCTACAGTTAAAGATTACGTTTATTATTCTTGAATGATAATGCCATCGAGTTTCCGATACTCCTGGCATGCGTCGATTGGAAATTTGTTTTAAAAGATTGGACCGCTTTGTGGATTTATTAAAAAATCGAACGATGCTATTAGTATAGCCAAAAAATAGTTTAAGTTCTGCTATGTATTCTAGAGATCGTAATAGTACTAAATTTAAAACATGTGCATAACAAGGAATAAAATTTGCCATCTGGCATTCATCAAGGACCTTCTTTTGAACACCACCCCCCTCGCCGGACATAACTGCGGCACCATCGTAGGATTGTCCTATTAACTTTTCCTTGCAGTCGTATGTTTCAAGAATTTTAAATATATGATTGGATAACTCATTTGCATTACGACTTGCGCTAACGTCAAAAAATCCAAGAAATCTTTCTTGTATACCATCCTCTGACAAGTACCGAAATATGGCACTCAGTTGTTCCCTATGACTTAAATCTGGTGTTTCGTCGATCATAATCGACACGAACCGAGCATCCTTGATTTCCGTTTTAATTTCGGATTTAATAACCGCCGCGATACTATGTATCAAATCGTTTTGAATATCGTTGGATAAACCTGAAAAAATTGGATTGTGTGTACTTGAACACTGCTCTAAATGGGATTCCAATAAAGTGTCATATTTAGATAAAAAATAAACCGCTTCGACATAATTGCCACGATTATCTGAACTAGACCTTTCATCATGACCGCGAAATGCTAACTCCTGTCTGCCTAATAAAATGACCGTGTCAATAAAACGTTCCATTAGTTTCCGATTTTTATCTACTTTTTTATTATGAACAACGAAAGAATTTCCTAAAGAAGTTTCAATGCGATTCGTGCCGAATTCGTGTAGGGATAAACAACAACGAATATGTTTTTCTGTCTTAAAATGTTTTTTCGAAGAATTAACTAAATTATTTATATCAGTGAAACCCGTTCGGCTCCAAACACTGGCGGAGTTTGAAAAAAGAAGACAAGGAAAACAAAACATTTTATTAAGCTTGCAACTCCCAGTTAGCCACTTATATTTTTGGTATAAGGAAACATTAAAATGTGTCACAAAACCATCTCTCCTTTGGTAATTAATATTTATAAAAGGCATAGAGCGCCCTACGTCTATAACTTTTTTTTTATCAAGAAAAGATAGCTTACTAAAACTATTTGAATCCTCCAGGAGGAAATCAGTTAAACAGCAATCTACACTAATCAAAGACATTTCCAAAAAAAAATCTAAAACTGCACTAAAATTAAGAAGCTAAAATGTTTTTATCAGTAAGTTGGTAATAAAAGAAACTAAAAAATTACACATTAACCTTCACTTTCACTTTCACATCTAACTTTTCACTAATTTAATTTAAGATTTTATCAAATTGGCTTTACAAAACACTAGATTTTTTCAAGTTATTGCACTTGTGCAACGCAGTCTGTCAATAAATTCCAACTGATTCTAAATTAAAATTTGAATTCCTGCTTAAAAAAAAAACAAGTGTCGGTATTTTATTTGACATGAACTTCTCTTAAGCGATATGCTGAATTTACTCTGCTGACAAATTGCCATAATATTCTACCATATTTTATTTCATAAGACAAAAGTATAACAATAAATTTGTAAAAACATCGAAGCATTAACTATCACAAGAGAGAAAAATGAAAGCTCAACTTCTTACATCAACACGCATATCAATATCAACATCAAATTCAAAATCAAGAATCAACCCACATAACACATTCAGATATTATGTCATAAGAAAAAAGAAATAAGTCAAAGAACACCGTGTTATTAGACACAATGTTGCAAAAAAAACGAGTCAAACGTAGCACCTGCATTCCTGCAACATGTTGATATCTTCCGATTGAAACGCAATGCTAATCGCAAAAGGGAGAATGAAATGAAACAATTCCAAGTATTCAGCGTGAGATTTGGTTTATAAGACGAAATGTAGCGTCTTTTTCTTTGAATATAAAAGCGGGTGTTGAACAAAGAGGATCGGAACCGCAATGCTTGTAGAAGAAAGGGATATAAAACAAGTAAATAAGATGGAAAAATATTTTTTATTCTTTTATAGAGAGCAGCGGTGGTTGAAAACTTTTTACTAAGAGTATTTTTGTGACTCTTCGTTGGTTTGTTGTTTGTGATTTGTGGATTGTGGAATGTGGTTGAATCTTGATTCTTGAATGAAGTATGAAGATACAGACGAGAGGTAGAATGAAAATATTAAACTTATTCGATAGCTTATGTGTGAGTGTGTGTGTAGATTTTATTTTATAATTAAAATACGGGACGGGTTTAATTTTTCATATATTTATTTGGCAGATAGTGCTTACTTTTGGTGGATTTGTAAAAGGGAAGACGGTAGGAATCGTGTTATATGGACGCCACGCCACTGAAGAAAGATATTATTATTACTACTTTGTCAACTCATATTTTGCTGTGCATCAAATAAGATAAGAAAGATATTATTATTACTACTTTGTCAACTCATATTTTGCTGTGCATCAAATAAGATAAGAAAGATATTATTATTGCTACTTTGTCAACTCATATTTTGCTGTGCACCAAATAAGATAAGGAAGTTTATGGTTACTCCTTTGGTGGCCCATCTTTTGCCGACCACCAAATGAGATAACAAATGTAACAACTAACATTTCTAATTTCCAGAGCATCAGTTACTAAGATCAACTCACCCAAGGAGGGTTAGCTTTAAGTTGTCGGCTCCAAGTCCGATCCAATTTTGTTAGCTCTAAGTTCAAATATAATTTTATTCAATCTTAAATAATAAAGGAAACGTCTAATCAGAAGTGTGATTTATTTTTGTCGTGATTTATTCTTGTCAAATAAAAAGATTCCGCTTGGCGGCATAAGAATTTACTTGGCGATATAACAAATTGTTATAGATTCCTCTTGGCGGCATAAGAATTTACTCGGCGGTATAACACGCGCACCTTCTGCGTGCCCTTCCACTAGAACACTTCCAGCTGATGTATTTCCAATGATTGGATTTACTCAGATTAACCTTCAACACTCCAAGGCTGCTACTGCACTCATCAGTAAGAAGCTTTCTGTGTTGAATACAAAAGCCCACATAACATTCATACAGGAGCCATGGGTGTGGAAAAATCGCATCTGTGGCCTTGGAGGTGTCCGTGGCACTACGATACTCTGTGACGAGCGGTCCGAGAGACCAAGGGCTTGTCTTGCTGTGTCGAACCTTCTCTCAGCGACTAAGCATGGACAATTTTGTGGCCAAGATTTGGTTGCTGCAGCCATTAGCTGCGAAACGAATGGAGATTGGAAGACCTTCGTCGTGGCGTCAGCTTATCTCCCCTATGATTCGGTAGTGCCTCCACCACCGAGGGCAATTGCTGAACTCATTGACTATTGCGACACCAGGAAGATGGGCCTAGTTATATGCTGTGATGCCAATGCTCAAAACATTGTTTGGGGTAGCAGAAAATGCAACATGCGAGAAAACCATCTCATGGATTTCATTCTATCATCTGATCTTACTATCAACAATGTTGGCTCGCAACCAACTTTTGTGACGTCAAGAAGACAGGAAGTGATCGACCTAACTTTATCAAATAGATACTTTAAGGCGGTTACTAACTGGAGGGTCTCTTCGGAGGTGTCCCTCTCAGACCATAGATATATCGAATTCTAAATCGGATGTGAAGCCATAACTTTGCAGGAGAGGAGGAATCCGAGAAAAACCAACTGGATACGCTTCAGGGAGGAATTAGGGACAACTCTCAAAACTCCAACCAAACTCAGGACGAGACAAAAGGTAGAGGAAGCTGTTCAAGACCTGAATAGTGCCATTACTAGCTGTTTTGAACTGACGTGCCCAGCAAACCCCCTGGCAGAACACCGGTTCCCTGGTGGAGCTCAGAACTGCAAAGAATTCGTAGAGAAGCTAGAAAGCTTCTAAATAGGTCACTCAAAACTGATTTGGAGACACACTGGAATCTCTACCGATCGAAGCAGAAGGAATATAAGAGGCTAATTTGGGTATCGAAAAGTGCTTCTTATAAGAATTTGTGCGAAAAGATTGAAACGCTGGGTGAAACTAGTAGGTTGGTTAAAGTTCTGAAAAAGGGCAAACCAGCCAAACTGGGCTCACTTAGAAAACTTGATGGCACCTTCACTAAGACGAAAGCGGAAACTCTTATTTATCTGTTGGACTCTCACTTTCCGGGTAACCAGATTACAATTGGTTCACAACCAGCCCCGATTACCGAGACTATGAGTGAGCCAAGACAAACAACTCGGCGTAGCTGGTATATTGCGAAGGCCGTGGTGACGGACGAGGCCATTAAATATGCTTTTGCGTCTTTTGACGGCTTCAAGTCACCTGGTACGGACGGAATATACCCAGCCATGCTGCAGCAATGTACAAACCAGTTGCTACCGACTATGAAGAAAATCTTCATCGCTGTCCTAGCACTGGCATACATTCCAACACCCTGGCGTACAGTTAGAGTGGCATTTATACCTAAAATTGGCAGAAGTGACTACTCACTCGCCAAGAGCTTCAGACCAATAAGTCTGACTTCCTTCTTGCTGAAAAGCATGGAAAGGCTGGTCGAGCTTCACGTGCGCAAAACTGCTTTGCGATTGCACCCACTATCTCAGATGCAACATGCCTATCAACGCGGAAAATCCTGCGAGACTGCGCTCCAAAATCTAGTTGGTAGAATTGAGGGCGCGCTTGACAGAAAAGAATACGCGATGGGCATTTTCATCGATATTGAGGGTGCTTTTGACAATGCGACTTTTGATAGCATGTGCAGCTCCGCCAGACAACACGGCGTAGACGAACCATTGGTGTTGTGGATTAAAGCAATGCTAATGAACAGATCGTTGGTTGCGGATGCGGATTGTGGCCGCTATGTTATGGCGGGGCTAAACAGAGGCTGCCCGCAAGGCGGCGTCCTGTCTCCACTGCTGTGGTGTATGCTGGTCGACTCTCTGTTGAACGCACTCAACAGTTCTAATATTTACACTCAGGCATACGCGGATGATGTTGCCGTGCTTTCTGTTGCATCATGCCTAGCGACTGTATGCGCCAAGGCGCAGGCGGCCCTTGACGTGATCGACGAATGGTGCACTAGGAATGGGCTCTCGGTCAATCCTCTTAAAACTGAGGTTGTTCTCTTTATGAGAAGGAGGAAGCTGGTCGGGTTGACTCAGCCAGTGCTAAAAGGCGTCACAATCCAACTCTCCAATGAAGCAAAGTATCTGGGAGTCATCCTGGATAGCAAACTTCTTTGGTCCAAACATGTTGAGCTGAAGACTGCCAAGGCGCTGTCTGTTTTCTGGCAGTGCAAAGGCATTTTCGGCAAGACATGGGGCTTATCACCGAAAAGAGTCCTATGGACTTATATGGCTATGATAAGACCATTTATAGCATACGCATCGGTTGTTTGGTGGAATAAGCTTTCACGTAAATACGTCACTGCTGCTTTTGCCAAACTCCAAAGGCAGGTATGTCTCGGCTGCACGGGGGCCTTCCCCAGCACGCCTGGCTCCGGCCTAGATACACTATTGAACCTTCCGCCCCATGATGTTTACATCATGGGCTGTACAATGAAGGCTATCTCACGTCTTACAAGAGGTGGCTTTTGGTATAACTCGCACTGGAGTTTTGATGAACTTGCGCAACGGTTGTCCTTCGACTCCTGTCTGGATATGCCGTCTGATACGATGACACCGAAACTTCGGCTAAAGCGCAAATACGAGGTCGACTTTCCTCGCGTCCAGGACTGGCTCTGGCCGGACTCTGAACCTGGAAGGTAATGCAGTCGAATCTTCACGGATGGCTCCAAAACCGATCAAGGATCTGGTGCTGGTGTCTTCGTGGAGATCGATAACGTTTGACTTTTCTTTTCGTTAGGCAAATATGCGTCAGTCTTCCAAACAGAGACTTATGCTATCCTAACGGCCATGGACTATGTTGCGAGGAACAGGTGGATGGGGCGAAGTATCTGCGTCTGTAGCGACAGTCAGGCTGCGCTTAAGGCCTTACTCAAACCCTTAACTACCTCCAAAATAGTACGTGAATGCAAGATATCTCTGAATTCGGTCGGAAGGCTGAATTCACTTAAACTTGTCTGGGTCCCGGGCCATAACGGGATCACGGGAAATGAGATCTCCGATGAACTTGCTAGACAAGGCTCAGAGGGGGACCTCTCAGGACCTGAACCAGCGATCTGTCTGCCTGCGTCCTCGGTCAGGGCTTCCATTGACGGTTGGGTTTCCTATGAACACAATCGCCGTTGGCATGCCTCTCCGGGGTGCAGACAGACTAAGCAAATGCTCCCCGACGTCTGTGGGAAATCCGCGGCATTCTTGTTGTCTCTCAACAGAAAAGACTGCAGACAGACTACTGGCGTTCTTACGGGACACCACGCTTTTGCCAAACACCTTAAGGTGCTAAGCCTAAGCGACACCACCAACTGCGAAGCCTGTGGAGAAAGCGACGACACTGCGGAATATTTCCTCTGTGATTATCCTGCTTTTGCTCGTATCAGGTGGCAGGTATTTGGTGCGGATATGGTGAGTGCTGTAAACCTAAGCTCCTTATCATTGAAGCGCCTTCTCGTTTTTCTTAGAAAAACGAGTAAATTCCCACAGTAAAATGTGGTGTGTCTGCCTGGTAGTACAGTGGACCAGTATTGAGTCTGAGTGCTCCAGTGCAGAAAGTCTCACACACCCCGACAAAAAAAAAATTCGAGCAACCGCACAAAACTTTGTATCGATCATATAATTTTGCGATTCGAATTTCAACTTTTTCAATCTTTGCCTCTTCATGGAGATCCTCGGTAGAATAGTGCCAGGGAAGATTAAGCATCAGTTTTAAAATTTTATTTTGCATAATTTGCAGCCTGCGAATATGACTCTTAGCACATGTTCGCCAGATGGGCGAACCATATAGCATTATGCTTTGGAATATTACTTTGAATAATAGCAATTTGTTTTCAACACTCAATGTGGACTTACGATTTATAAAAGGATATAGGATTTTTATCGCCATGTTAAGTATATTAAGTGTTTCTTGAATATGCAGACTAAAGGTCAAAGTTTTGTCTAGGTGTACCCCAAGATACTTGGCACTCGATTTCCATTCAGTTTGAACCCCATTTAACTGGAGTCTATTGCTTGGAAAGTAACAGGCTTTTCTTTTCCTAGTGAAAAAGAGAGCCTGTGTCTTAGAAGCATTCAATTTTATTTTCCAGTCATCGCAATATGATTTGACTAAATTCAAAGCAGATTACAGATTGGTTTCAATTAAGGAACCAATTGAATCTGTTGAGTAAATGCAGGTATCATCCGCGAAAATTGCCGTTTTACAGTTATGGGGTTTCGGAAAATCGTATGTGTATATAATATACAATAACGGTCCAAGAACGGATCCTTGGGGTACACCTGCAACGATTTGAAATATATGGGAATACCAATTATTTACAGAAACTTTGAAAGTGCGTTTTGTAAGGAAGGACAAAATCATTTTAACTATGTAAAGTGGGAAATTTAAAACAAGGAGTTTGTGAATGAGTCCTTCGTGCCACACCGAGTCAAACGCTTTTTCAACATCAAGAGAAACTTTGGATTAATTTACTCAAATTTGGTGACTCCATGGTTGTAAATGTGTTCACGATCCCGATTAGCTCAATACATTTTTTCTCGGCGATGATTCCACTACTACTTGATCCGCTTTCAATCGGACAGAAGGCCTCGTGGCCTCGGTACCAATACTGGAAGATTTTGTAGTAGCCACAGAAGACGAAATTAATTGTCAGTATCATATATATGCTGACGATGTTCAACTGTATATTAGCTTTCCTATAGGCATGGTTGAAGATGCTGTTGCAAAAATAAACGATGATCTGTGCTCTATTTTCGAGTGATCAATACGCAATGGTCTACAGCTGAACCCCGGCAAAACAAAAGCCATACCAATATCCAAACATCAACCACATCTTTCCGATTTTCCTCCTATCTTTTTAAATTCCAGCCAAGTTGAATATGTTGACCAGGTAAAAAAATTTGGAATTATCTTTAACAATAAGTTGACATGGGATGTTCACATAAATTCAATAATAAATAAAATATATGGATCGCTACGTGGTTTATCTATTACAAAAACTATTTTACCTACAGAAGTCAAACTGAAATTGGTAAAGACACTAATTATACTCATCATATCATATGGCTGTGAGCTGTTTGCCGATCCTGACTCATACTCGCTTCAAAAACTGAAGGTTGCTTTCAACTCAATTGCCATCTGCTTGGATGTAACTTGGAGACGTATTTCAAATATCGTTGTTGTGCTTTACTCTCCAAAACAATTCATGTGCTGATTTAATACCGATTCGCATTCCACCTTGATTGTCAAAGGTCTTCTTGAAAATAATGGCAAGAGAAAACATAGGGACGGGCTACAGTCCACTTGGGCGAACTGTTGGATACCCTATTCTTATTCCTATCCCTTATGAGTGGGCGTGACAAAAGTCTAAGTATGGTTGTTATTATTATTTTGTTATATAACATTTAAAGGATTTTATCAAAAAAAAGTAAGCGGATTTACCAAAAAATAAACACATTAGCATAAAGGGCCCCTAGAGTGTGTATATTATAAATTTCAGATCCCTAGCTCAAACTTTGAATTGAGCTTAAAGGGCCCCTGGAGAGTATACATTATAAATTTCAGCTCCCTAGCTCAAATTTTGGTTTTTAAATAAAATTGTTTTATTTAATTGTGGGCGTGTCAGTGGGCGGATTTTGAAAATTTCATCTCCCGAGCAGTTTTAGGAGTCATAGATCATATATAAAAAGTTTCAGATTCCTAGCTCAAAATTTTGTTTTTTTTTGAGTTTGTGGGCGTGTCTGTGGGCGGATTTCAAAAATTCGTAAACTTGATTATTTCGGGACCCTAGAGAGTATATGGTTAAAATTGCAGCTCTCTAGGCCCAGTTTAAAGGCCTAATTTTTGCCGACGGACGAACGGAAATGGCTAGATCGACATTACTATCGATGCTGATCATAAATATAGTAACTTTTAGGGGTCTACGGGCAATATTAAGGTATGTTATAAACTATACGTCAAAATTAATATACCCTTAGAATAGGGTATAAAAACGAATCACTTGCGAGTATCACTCAATACGTTGCTGCATGCTCAGCAATATAGATTTAGAGCAAATCGCAGCTGTTTTACAGCTATGGCATATTTACTTGAGGCAATAAGACAAGACTATGATAAAAGTTATGTTTGATTTATTTGTTTGCTAGAGTTCTCGAAGGCCTTTGATAAGGTAAATCATAAAATCTTTTGCTGGAAGATTAAGCACTATTTCGGGTTTAGCAAAAGGATAGTGAAATTGATAAACAGTTTTCTGGGGAACGCTGCTCAATGAAGCAAGATGTACCACAGTGTTCAATTTTGTGACCGACACTTTTCTGTATGTTCGTAAATGACCTCCCTCCATGTCTTGGAAAATTGTGGCTAAATGCTTATATTAGTTCACTGGGATGCCTTCAATAATGCCGTGCATTTACGGCATTCGTAGATACAACCAAATTTGTGTGTACGCTAGGGATTTGCTTGGTTGCACTTTGCAAGTATATACATATCAACGCCAAGAACTGTATTTTCTTACAAAAAAATATTTATAACCAGAGTTCGCCCGTAAAGTTATTTCCCTGCACCTCCATCTTATCTGTATAGCAGGCTTAATTTCACTCTATCCTCTAGAGCCAATAGTCTTATTCCATACCGTCATAATTTCCTTAATTGCTTGCGCTTGTTTTTCATCCACACTGTTAGGCTTTGGAACTCATTACCCTGGAGTATCAAAAATATATCGAATTCTAACCATTTTAAAAGTGCAATCCTCCAACATTTTTCCATATAACTAAACCTCTATATGTCCTCCCTTTTATCCCTTTTACCACTTTCGTTTTTTCCAGACCCAACATCGCCCGCTTACCTTTCAACATACTCGTAGATTAAGAATTTGTATGCAATTTAGTTTTAGGTACTTAGCATTACTAAAAAAGATATTGTCTTAATGCGCAAACCTTTTCAAATTAAATTAATGAAATGAAAAAAATGATAAACCCTGTCGAAAAGGCAATACCAAGCAACGTTCCAATACAAATGAATAAGAGAGGCAGGCCTTAAAACTTCTGAATCACACAATTGATTGCCCTCAGCGACGAAGTGATTCAAAATCGGAAGGTCTGCCGCTATTTTCTGAGGTTGAACCGGTGATCCCCACAGGCGAACCAGTAGGGATGCAGTTAAGTTGGAGCCTTATGATTCCTTTAATCCTGATCATAGGCTCACCGCCATTAAAGGAAGAAGAAGAAGAAGATCCTATCCAACGTTGGTCTTAAAGTTAATGAACACAAGACTAAATACATGCTATCAACAAACAATCATCTGTGCACCACCTAGAAACACAACGTCACTGTTGACAGCAACAATTTCGAAGTAGTTAAGGAGTTCATCTACCTTCGAGTAAACATAAACTCCACGAATGACACCTTACTGGAGATCCGACGGAGAATCATCTTAGGTATCAGCTGCTAATTCAGTTTGGACAAACAAATAGGTTCAAAACTCCTCACTCGAAGAACAAAATGCATGCTCTATCGAACCTTAATCCTGCTAGTCCTGCTTTATGCTGCCAGGGGAGCTAATATTAGATTCAATTGAAAGAAAAATATTGCGTCGGATATTTGGTCCTGTGTGCGAGGAGAGCGAATGGAGAAGAAGATACAACCGCAATCTCTATCAGCTGTACCAAGCTGTGGATGTAGAACAAAATCTAAATCGTCTCGACTATACTGGAAGCAGCGTGCCCGGGATCGCAGAGGATGGAAGGCTGCTGTGTCTCAGGCTGAGACTCTTCACGGTGGTCTATTTTCCAAGAACCCTTGAAAAACTCAGTCCCCGACTTTATGGGACTCGAACCTAGAGCAGCGTCTTCTCATGCAAGCACACTACGCACTCAGACATAGAAGCCACAAGTTTCAGCTCAGCCTCAAATGGTTACTTATCGATTTTAATTAAGAGACCAACATTTTGCTAACATCCCTGAAAGTATACATGCGATTTACTCGGTCTCTTTCTATTTGCCGATTTATTCCTCATAAACCAACAATTCGTTGCACTCAGTGAGAAGGCGGAAAAGAATATTAAGTTTTTTTTTGTCGGAGTGCGAGACTTTCTACACTGGAGCACTCAGATTCATTGCAGTTGTCCATTGTACTACCAGGAAGACACACCACTTAGTTAGTTTGTCTAAAAATATCAAACAAAAGCAAGTAATACGTCAGGAAGTAATCGCTTATTTTACATAACGCTGCATTTCACCGCCGGGTTTTAACGCCGCAGCAGTAAATTCAACGCGGCATAAAAACGCATTCTGTGTGGCGAAGCCTTTATTCTCGTACTGTATTGCTGTTTGTTTTTGGAATGATTTTTTCCGGATTAGATTGACTGAAAAGTTAAATTTGAAAAAATTTTAACAACTGTTATATGAATAAAACAAATTATAAAATAATATTTGGAAAATCTGAGTACGTCTGCAAATTTGTTCAAAATGCTAGTATGGAACCGAGATATGAACTTTAAACCATCTAAAAACAAAAAAAAACAAATTTTTAAGAACATCCGTCCATACATTGTGTCAGCAGGAGCCTCGGTCACAGACGGGTAGACGGGCCAAAACACAGAAATGCGGGACACACTTTTCTGGACAGTAGAAATATCATACCTCATACTCAGATTTAGTTCAAACTTTCAGTACGACTGCAATATCTTTCTCTTGTATAATAAAGTATACGAGATAGTTAAAAACCATATACTCCAATAAAAAGGTACTGTATTCGCCTTTAATATATGACGTTCATGAAAAGGTTTTAGTTTTAATTGAATTACTGAAAGTCGGTTGTAATTCGACGTAACTTTTAGTCAGTTCCATTAGCCAGTTCTTCTTCCCAACCGCCAAAGTATCTGCGCATTCTTATTCTAAGTTCTTTTTACTCGTATATTTTCGGAGTGAGGCAGCTGGTAATTTCCTAGCAAGTACTGATTAGGTAACATTGATAATAACAAAGCCCACTTACACGAACACAGCGCACGTCCTTGCTGTTGGCTTTTGAAAAGGCATTTTCATGTCGTACCCTGAGGGAATATTAATCGGCTTCTTCATTATTAAATCAATCGAATTGTCGTTTTCTAACAACAAATGTCCCCCGATTTTGGTTTGCGAAACAATTCTCTTTGAAAATTTGTCTTTGTTTACCTCCAGCATATCTAAATATAATCAAGTTCCATCAATCTAATGTTTCGTACTGAATGATTTATAGCGACGTTGCGTCCATCCTTCCATTGATTTATCAAATTTTTCGAACTAAAAAGAAAGCTTTTCAAATTTGTTTCCATCAGCAGAGTAAATTATGCGCCCTTCCAGTATACCTCAATTGGGGTAGAAGCGATTTATTTAAGTCGTCCGACAGATTTTCAAGCGTTTCCTTCGTCATTTTTCCTGTTCATCACAAGTATCGAATTCGCCTTCTCATTCCGTCAACTCATTGATTTAATGGATGTTCAAAGGACCTGTCAACTAACTAAGGGTCTTCAATTGAAGTTATTTTCCTTTACTCTCGGCATTAATTTGGTGTGGACAAGTCTACAAATTCCAATGGAACAAAAGTGATTTTTTTGAATTTGTTCAACTTGCATGTGCTACTTGTCGTTTGATAACGAACGAAAAAGTGAAGACGAGTTGTATTTTTTCAATTATAGACTTAACAGTTTCTTCGGATCTCTTATTTTACCAAGTTGCAGTTTTTATTCAATGATCTAGTTCTGGATTTTTCGAAATGAGTAGACTTAGCCAAGGGGGAGGTAAAATAGGCCGCCAATCGGAGCTCGGGATGCATTTTGACTATGTATTGCTTATAATTCGACCAATTAGATCTTTTGTACCATAGGGACCAGCAATTATTAAGGCTAGTAGAGCTTTTACTTTCCTTGTAAAGCAGACAATTTTAAAAGCAGAAGAATTCTTCTCAAACATTCACATCATATGGTGTTCGTAAGCCGTCGTGACCATTATGGTAATCTGCTGAGTTTTTGATATCATGCTTTCTTAGATTCAGACATCTGCTCGCATAGTTATTGAAGGGCCGAATGGCTCCTTTGGCCTGTCTTTGACCTGGGATGTTCTCTCAATATAAGATACATTTGGTACGTTCTCAGCTATTTATTGCTGTGATTGCTGCCGATCTAGGAGTTCAGCAGAAGGGTTCAGAACCTGTGAAGGCTGTTTCTGAAACCTTTCTGGCCAATTCATCGGCGTTTTCATTCCCATCAAACTCTCCGTAAAGCAGAACTAGCAGGATAAGGGTTTTATAAAGCATATATTTCGCCCTCCGAGTTAGGAGTTTTGAACCCAGCTGTTTTGCCAAACCCAAGTAGCAGCGGTTTCCTACGGTAGTTCTTCGCCGGATCCCCACTAATGTGTCATTCGTGGAGTTCATGTTTACTCCGAGGTAGATGAACTCCTTGACTACCTCGAAATTGTTGCTATCAATAGTGACGTTTTGTCCTAGGCGGCGGACAGATGTTTATTTGTTTGTTGATAGCATGTATTTAGTCTTGTCCTCATTCAGTACAAGTCCAACAGATTTCGCTTGTTCTTCAATCGCCGTGAAAGCTTATATCACGGAGCGCTGTGATCGGCCGATGATGTCAATATCGTCCGCATAACCCAGCAGCTGAACGGACCTGTTGAAGATAGTGCCTTCCGTGTTGGCACCTGCCCTGCGCACTATCTGCTCCAGTACGAGATTGAAGAAATCGCATGAAAACGCGTCCCCTTGCCGAAATCCGGTGCATGTTTGGAAATAGTTCGGATGTTGCACCGCGTGTTTTCCAGAGTCACGCTACACATCTGAATCAGTTTTGCCGGTATTCCGAATTCGGCCATCGCCATAAAGAGCTCCTGACGATGTACACTATCATAAGCGGCTTTGAAGTGGATGAATAGGTGGTGTGTCTCGACTTGAAATTCGTTGGTCTTTTCCAGGATTTGCCTCAGTATGAAAATTTGGTCTATAGTCGATCTGCGTGGGCGGAAGCCACACTGGTACGTGCCGATAAGTGTGCTGCAAAACGGTTTAAGACGTTCACAGAATACGTTGCATAGGATCTTATATGCGACATTAGGCAGGGATATGCTTCGATAGTTCTTGCAAGACATAGGATCGCCTTTTTTGTAGGTGGGTCATATGGAGCTGATAGTCCAGTCATTGGGCATGTTTTCTTCCACCATACTTGGCTGATGATCTGGTGCATGCGCCCTACAAAAAGCAGCACCACCGTATTTGAAGAGCTCCGCTGGTAAGCCATCAGAGCCTGCGGATTTGTTGTTCTTAAGCTTTTTTATAGCTAAGCCAACTTCTTCTATACTGGGTGATGGAACTGGTTCTTCATTGACTGGACGTGGGCTTTCTTCTTGCCCGATCACTCTCTCTACATGATGCCCATTAAGCAGCTGCTGGAAATGCTGCTTAAACACATCTGCTATTCCCTGCGCTTCGGTGACTAGGTTTCCTTCGCTGTCTCGAAGAGCCTGCGTTCCGGTTTTGAAGCCAGCAGCCAGTTGCTTGGCTTTCTTATAGAACCTCCGGATGTTGTTACGATCGCGAGACTCTTCGATCTCCTTGAGCTGGGATACTGCGTAGGCGCTCCTCGTTCTACACAGGATCTTTTTCTCCTCCCTTCTCCTGGCTCGAAACTCTTCGCTCGCTACCCTTGTTTTGCGCTGCAGCGTTTTCTTGTGTACATCTTCTGTCACCTTTTTCCTGTACACGCATTCATCATCATACCACGGGCCAGGGATGGGACTTTTTGAAAATATGTCCGCAGTAGATTTGAAAAAAAAAACCCAGTAGATTCAACTGTTTCGCAGTAGATTTTTATATTTTCAAAATATAAGTAACACATAACATATATACACATAAATAATTTAAAATAATAAAATAAACCTTTATTTTTCTTTAAAACATAACAAAAACAGAACAAAACAAAAATTCATATACAGTACGAACTCGGTTAACGCAACCCTCGATTTGCGCAACTCCTCGATTTTCGCAACACTAAAGTCGTCGCACATCTTGACTCTATAAGTGCAACTTTTCAACACATTTACCTCGATTAGTGCAACTTCTTGCGTTTATTCATTTTTTTTTTTATTTGCATGTTCTCCTTTTGGTTTTGTTTTGTTTGGACCTGTACCAATTTCTTTTGTAAATACAAGGTTGCGCAAGAGTTGTCACCCGGCTGTAATTTTTTTTAATGAAAAACTTCGATTCCGCTTTTGGATTTTGTTTATTGATGTTTTAAATTTTAGATAGGCTAATGACTTTTGGGCCACCTAGTACATCCATGTCGTTACCTCTACAGAAACATAGTAAAATGGCTATGTCATCATTTTTTATTTAAAAAAATGTAACAAGGTAAGTGCAACAACCTCGGTTATTGCAACTGCCTCAATTTCTATTAGTTGCTATTCATATCAGTCTTAACTTTTTTTCTAAATTCTAATAATTTGTTGTTTGGATTTTTACAGCAAAAGTAATCAAATTCATTCTTTAATATACATAGCTATTATACATTTTCATTTCAAAATTATTATAAAAAAAAATTGTTTCTCCAGGCTCTGTATCGCATCTAAAAGCTCTTAAAAAGAGTTTCTTTGAAATGTTTGAATATGGAGGAAACACTATGTTTCTGACTTAATTTCAGCTCACGCTTGTGTTTTTGACGTTTTTTTTTTTAAATGTAGCTTGCAAAATAATAAAACGCATTTTCGCTAACGAAATCAACAGTTTTATAGTAAGATTGGGGTTTGAAAATATTTTTCAGATTGTCCTTCTCTTTGGATGATAGTAAATGCATTTCCACGTCGGGCAGCTCTAAATTCATAGTTGGCTGCAGTTTCCATGGGTTATATCCTCCGTGTACTATGCTCAAAATGTTATTTAAAATGAACAAATGAATTAAAAGGGAGTGAGTTACTTGTTATTTCCTCTTCGGTTGCGTAAAACCTCGAAGGTATTTTCCAGACAATTTGTTTTTCCTCTCGACCGCAGACCAAACACTTTAAAGTATGTTTTGCATTAGTTCTTACAATATTTTTAAATTAAAAAAGCAGTTAAGCTTTTTCTTTTAAAAAAAACACGTACATTCTTATTTGTTTGCTCTGAGTACTAAAACGCGTCACCCCGTATTGTGATTTCTTCACTTTAAGGGTTGTAAGTCTAAAGGGTCTAAGTGCCAATTTTATTATTTCGAGATATAACAAAAAACACAATAAAATTAACAATTCAATTACAAAAATGTTTATTTTTATTTTAATACATTAAATACATATCGTTTACTATGGGAACTCGAAAAAAAAACTAAAACAATTGGAATCCAAGAAAATAATACTACTCATAATTCAATATTTATGAATGTTTTAAGTGCCTTATAAAGCGATATTGAAAATGGGCTAAGTGCCTTTTATAAAAGATATTAAAAACGTTTTCAAGCTTCGGTTTGATTAACTAAATGTTCGTAGAATGCTTTATTTTCGGTGGGAATGTATGGTAGCATGTCCTTCAAATCTTTAAATTTTTCTTTTGAAATATTATTTCGAGCTTCTAACGCTGGTAAAGTGTAGTTTTTTAATTGGTTTGGAGACTTGCTTTTTTGAAAATGTTGACACTATCCCACGGTTCTGAGTCATTGTGCGATTCCATTAAATCAACACGATTTAAATTATCTTTTTTGATGCGGATCCAAGAAATAGTTGATATTCTTAACTTTGTAGTATTTAAAAAATCCGTTAAAGCTTTATTCAGCTCTTTAAAATCATTTTGGTCCAAATTGATCACTTCAAATGGATTTCTATGACAAGATTCACGTATCATTTTTTCTACATCCTTTGGTTCAAAACATTTAACTACTTTCTTCCATTTTTCAATTTGAGCGAAATCTCGATCGCAGGACATGAAGAAGTGACCACTGACCAAGTATTTATGATCAATAACATCATAGATGCCATTAGCAACTAAATAGATCAAGGCAAAAAGAACCATTCTATTCTTGTTCTGTCCTATGCAGTTATCATCCCAAATAAATGCAGTTTTTTTTAAAGTTTTAGATGACATCCTGTTAAGTACCTTGAATATGGAAGATCCGACCTCGTTACCACCTCTACCCGCATATGACTCATTCCATAGGCACATGTAAGCTTGTCCATTTCTGACCGCTTAATTTAATTAACTTACTGCACATAAACAATAACACCATGCAGCAATAACAGCCACCAACGTACGTAATAACGCCCCGCACATACACGAGCACAGACCCTTTTGATCGAAATTTGGTTGGCACATAGACCCCGTTACAACTTTATTTGTATGTGGGTAAACTTTTAAAAGAAACAGGCACTTGGATCCATTTGGATATTATTAGGCTTGGCACTAAGGATCGTATTTTTGTAAAAATATGAAATTTTTATTTTTTGGCACTTAGACCCTTTAGATTTACAACCCTTCACTTGTTTCGCACGACGACAAGAATCTAAGTCAATACGCCTTTAAAAATACATTATGAAAAAACGTAAGCACCGCCCGCACTTCCTAATCTTATTGCAAAACCAGTGTGGCCAACAACCATAAAAACTAGCAAATAATGATTCAAATCATTTTTATTGTTACTAGGCCGAACACCGGATTGCATTGTTTTTAACGAAATCAAAGCAAAGAAGAAGCATTTATTTTCATATTTTTGCCTTACTGGCACCACTGATTATTGGCGTCTGTGGTAGGTGAATGCACAGTGGAGAGTTTCATACTCAGGCGCTCCCTGTAGGCTCTGGCTCCAGATGTGCTGCTCTTCTGGTTGGACAGTCGAGCTCTGAATTTAGCCGCAACAAGAAAATGGTGAAAGTCGACGTTTGACCCTCGGAATGTGTGCACGTCGAGGATGTTGGATGCGTGCATCGCATCGATTAACACATGATCGATTTGGTTGGCGTTTCGACCGCCAGGTGCTACTTATCGCCGTATTACGAGCTACTGCAAAATCGATTAGTCGGTAGCCGTTTTCTGTTGTTTCGTGGATTTTGTGCTTACCAACTTACCCGCCAAAGATGTTTTCCTTTCCGAATTTAGCATTGAAGTCTCCCAGTACAACTTTTACATCATACTCTGGACAGGCTCCGTAGGCTTCATCCAGTAGGTCATAAAACTCCTCCTTGATGAGAACTTCAGCCTCGTCGGCAGGGGCGTAGGCACATATTAGGCTGATGTTTTGGAAGGTAGCTTTGATGCGGATCACAGCCAGGCGATCACTTATCGGCTTGAAGTCAATAACTTTTGTCCAAAGCCGATTTCCCACGACGAATCCGCATACTAATACATGCAATCTTTTATGGCAGCTGTAATAAATGTCGCAATTTGTTCTTTTTATCATACCTAATCATATCTGTCGTATCTCCTGGATCGCGGTAATATCTGCCTTGTACCGCGTGAGGACAGACTCAAGTTTTTGAGTAGCACCTGGGGTATAGAGTGTTCGTACATTCCAGGTACATACTCTCATTTCATAGTCCATTGACGTTCCGGGTCTGGTTGCCATTTGAGGAGTTTCCGAGGCTGGTTGTGTCTCTCTCATAACTACCTGTTTTTCCATGGTCGGGATGGTACCCCGATGGCACAACCCCTAACTTGGAGGGCCAGGCCCTTGTTTTGACCCTAGGACAGCGAGCCGGATATTCCGATGTCAGTAACCCATTCTGGGACATTAGCGCTGCCGTTGACCCATTAAGGGCTCATCCGCCACCAACTCTTTTCCAAGACCCTGGCTCAGTATTGGAGATCCCTATAGACCTGGTATCCAAATATGTCGAAGCAGTTCATATAGGGATTACACTTAGTAGGTCGACCTGACCGGAACTGTAGACGCCACCGTTGATTCCATCTAGAGAATTCATCCGCTGCCGCCTGACCAAGAGGAAGTGCCTAAGTGAGAAGACACTCTCCCCCCCCCCCCCCCCCCCCCCCCCCTCCCCCATTTTCTCGTCTGCCGCCACCAACGACTATCCAAAGGGGTTGGCTACCCCATCTCCAGTCGAGGTACTAGGCGCCCGGCAGTCACCAACGCGGAGGTGAGAGTAAGAGTTGATAGTGTTAACCAACGACCATACCACGTCGAGTTAATCGGTTCTCGTCAGATCACCGTAATTAAACGACGTTGGGCGCGGTTAGTACGTAGATGGGGGACCGCTTGAGAACAACCGCGTGTCGTTGGCCAGTCCCATCTACAGAGTTGAGGTAGATAATACATACGTGGTATCACAATGGACCTAAATTGATCTAATTGTGTCGGCTTCTGCCGACAGCCACATAAACCTAACCTAAATCTAAGAGTTGATAGTGAGATGCTAGAGTGAGAACGCTTGTGTTCTCATGTAATCGCATCACTACCCCTTTCCACTATCATACCGTCTGTACCTGATGCCTTAAATGGTTTAAATGAGTTAATTGCCCATTTAACCTTATCCGGAGTAGAATTGCAGATAAACTGTTGTTTCTGCTCAGTGCGCTTAACCTTGCAACTACTTTTGAAGGAGGCAAAAATTATGTCATTTATTTGACGTTGCACAGCATTTGCATCATTTGTTGTTAGTGGTGCAACCAGCAGCATGTCTGATTTGAAGGCTAGCTTTTCGCGATAAGTTCTCCAGTTGGTCTGTCTGTTATCATAACGGACTGCCGCGTGTTCGGTATTGCACCTTATCGCGAATCTAATGCCCATATGATCCGTTAAAGATGCCCCACCAGACACAGGCTACTCCCCTATGATATCCTGAATAAAAGGAGATGAGATGGTATTGGACCTTACCATAGAGTTTCTAAGAGTGGGTTTATCACCCATGTTCACAAAAACGAGGTTATTGCTATATCAGTATTCTTTAAGCGACTCACCTCTTTTATTTGTGTCACTGCTGCCCCAAATCATGTTGTGTGTATTTGCGTCGGCGCCAATGATCACGTGTATTCGCCGTACAGACAAGATCCTGCCCTGCGGACGGAGGCACATCGTCTACGTCTCCAGCATAGTACGCTGATGCGCATACAAACTTATGTAGCTCCCGGCCATTGTGGCGCTCGATTTGTACCGCCACCAGGTCCCTAGTCGTGAAACCTGGAATGAGACATTTTTTTATATCTTCCTTGATATGGTTCCACGATTCCTGGATTAAGCCAATAATGAAGTTCCCTTCCGCACATCGCTGGCTAAAGGTGTCCGAGGCACCCATATCCCGGTGCAGGTTCGCTTGCAGCACGCTTGTCATTTGTTGCGTGTGAATTCAGGTATGCACACTCTGTAGGGATTATAGTCACACCTTCGCCGTACGATACCCTGTTGAGGAAGACGATTTTGTCTGCCACTCGAACTTTTAATTGTGCGTCCATCTTGCGCCTGTGCCTTCCTTCCATCGCCAATTTAGGCCTGAACCGGTTTGGGCTTTCTGTGGCTATTTGCACTATTGACCTTTTCGACTGCGCTTAGCTTCGCGTTTATGGCTGCATTTGCTAGCTCTGGCGTTGCCGTGGTTGCAGCTACTACCTTCGCGGCAGTACTTGTACTAATCGCAGTTGGATCAGTTTTGGTACTGACTGCCGTGAGTTTTCACAGATTTTTTTTTCAATTCGTGCTGTTCGGATGCTTTTTTGACTTGTTTAGCCCTCTTTTCAGCACATTTGAGTAGTAGTTTGGCCTGTCCGAAGCGGAACAAGACCACCCCCTTAAGGTCCACAAGTCTCCTCATGATACTTTCATTTATAGCTAAGACCATATGAGCGATGTCTCTCTAATCCGATCTTTGCAGAGCTCTCCAAGTACTAGTGTTAAACTCCTTGTTTTGGCCGTCTTGTATGGCCAGAATCCTTTAGCCAGCTACACCGGTACTCTGCGGCAAGAACCCTCTAATGACATGTGGTTTTGGAAAGTTTTCCTCTTACAACCCCCAGTCTTACTAAGCTCGTAATAGTGCTATACGAGCGACGGTTATCTTCCTAAATTCGGATTGACCTCGGATGGCATACTCTCGACCTTGGAACCCTTATTAGCCATCGTATTTTTTGCATAGATTCGGGACTGCTCATTGGTACTCCCCTTCTTCTGTGCGTGCTCAAATCTACGTAGCTCTGATGGCGTGAAGCTTAAGTACTCAGACTCTGTCCGTGCCACATTGCCGACTTTCTCAGGTACGTCGTTTGTATCGGGATGTCTTTCGTCCGATAATATGCCATTGCGTTGGGTGCTAGATGGTGAAACAGAGTCGCTGAGTTGAGAATAGTTATTTTCAGGTTCCCCCATTTCAGAGTCGATGATTACAGGCTCTGTACCATTGACAGATGTCATGTCGTCATCGGCAATGTGTTTTAAAACATCCCAAGTTGATAGTGCAGTTTAAGAGGCATCTTTCCTTATTGTTTATACCATATTCTAATGGTATATTAATTTTGACGCATAGTTTATAACATACCTTAATATTGCCCGTAGACCCCTAAAAGTCACTATATTTATGATCAGCATCGATAGTAATGTCGATCTAGCCATGTCCGTCCGTACGTCCGTCCGTCCGTCGGCAAAAATTAGGCCTTTAAACTGGACCTAGAGAGCTGAAATTTTAACCATATACTCTCTAGGGTCCCGAAATAATCAAGTTTTTGAAATCCGCCCACAGACACGCCCACAAACTCAAAAAAAAACAAAACTTTGGAAAAAATCGAATTTTGAGCTAGAAAGCTGAAATTTTTTTCATATGATCTATGACTCCTAAAACTGCTCGGGATATAAAATTTTCAAAATCCGCCCACTGACACGCCCACAAATCAATAAAACAATTTTATTGAAAAACCAAAATTTGAGCTAGGGAGCTGAAATTTATAATATATACTCTCTAGAGGCTCTTTAAGCTCATGTGTAAATATTTTCAAAATCCGCCTACTGACACGCCCACAATTTAAAAAAAAACTTTTTTTGAAAATCCAAAGTTTGAGCTAGGGAGCTGAAATTTATAATATATACTCTCTAGGGGGCAGTTTATGCTCATGTGTTAAATTTTTTTAAATCCGCCTACTGACACGCCCACAATTAAATAAAACAATTTTATTGAAACACCCAAGTTTGAGCTAGGGAGCGTTTTTTTCGATAAAATCATTTAAATGCTATATAACAAAATATGGAGAGTGTTCTTAACAATTTAACCATACTTAGACTTTTGTCACGCCCACTTATGAGGGATAGGAATAAGAATACGGTATCCAACAGTTCGCCCAAGCGGACTGTAGTCCGTCCCTATGTTTTTTTTTGTATTGAATCAATTTTGATTCCCACGAGTAATTCGTGATAATGGGTCGCCGTGGTCTACCCGCATAACCACAGGAAGTCTGTCTTGAAATCGAAGGTCGCCTGGTGTTCGAAGTTCGCAAACTAGAGGCTAGCACCCTCTTAACTATGCATCCTTCGGCGTTTGCCGTTCCACCTTAAGATTAGGGATTTGTTGACTTGGTTAGGTTAGGTTACTGCTGTGGTGAGTGTATGGGGGAGGTGATTATGATTCCCTACTTGTGCCAGTTAAAGCGATGCCAACGCTAAAAATATGCCGCAATGAAAAGGAAAGGCAAATGTGCCGAAATAATAAATTTCTATTGATTTCTCTTCACTTTATTTGATTGATTTATTTCGATTTATTACATGCTATTTATACTAAAATTATTCACTACGACTATTACACACTTAACTTAAATGTCTCATAGTTTCTACTTACAACTATGTTACAATATTATGACTATAGCTGGCTCAGATATATTCATTCATTAAGAAGCTGGTCAGGTCATTGTGTTATTAACGGATCGAATGACCAGCGCAGTGTATTAGCGTTTATTGTCATTCCATGTCAATGGATCGAATGACCAGCGTAGGGTGGTAGTGTTTGTTGTTATTAAATTAGTTCCGTATTGCGTCACACTACATCCCTCCCCAAAAAAAAATATTTGTTTATATTTCTTAAAATCTAAATAAATATTTATCTGTTATAGATTCCACATTATTACGAACAGAAATATTATACTGCTTACGTGTACTATACTCTTATCTAGGTAATAATCTTTATCTTTAATTTGTTTTAAATAGATATATTGATAATTTTCTTATGCTTGTGCGGTTTTACATTTAATTAAGTTGTTGTTATGCACTTCTTTTTCATTACCTCCTATTATTATAATGCTATTAGGTCCTATTTGTTTAACAATTTTAAATGGACCTTTTTATGGTCTTTCTAGTTTTTTCTTATTGCCTTCTTTTATATATACATAATCATTTACTTTAAAGTTTGCTTTATTAACATTTTTCTGACTAGCTTGTCTTTTAATTTTACTACTTACAAGTAATTCGTTAGCTCTATTATAAGCGTGATTCAACTTAAGTTTCATCTCGTTTGCGTAATCGTCTAGATTATATATTGCTTGATTCTTATTTTCTAATATTTCACATGGTAAAGTACAAAGTTTTCCGTAGACTAATTCATATGGTGTGTAGAATGCAGTACTGTGTGGGGTAGTGTTATAAAAGTAAGTGTAATATGGTAAAAGTTCGTCCCAGTTCTCCTGTCCTTGTAACGTCATAAGATATTCGTTTAATATCCGGTGGTTCCTTTCAATTGATCCTAAGGTTTCATGATGGAATGGTGTTGAAGTTATCTTGTCTATTCGTGGAATTTTGCAGATGTTTTTTAAAAGTTCGTTACAAAATTCTGTCCCTTGGTCTGTTTTGAGTTTCTTGAAACACCCGTACTTTAATATGAATTTTTCTACCATTGCCTTTGCTACCGTTACAGCGTCTTTCGTTTCTAGTGGTATTGCTTCGACAAATTTTGTGAGTTTTGTGAGAATGTACCTGAAATGATTCGCTGGTCGCAATGGTCCTACTGTGTCTATAGTTATTGTTTCAAATGATGTATTCGGTGTGTCTGTTATGACGTACTTTTCTTTTGTGTGCCTTGTTGTTTTGGCTTCAGCACAGTTTTGGCAGTTATTAATGTGACTTTTGACTTGTTTATTCATATTTTTCCATACATATTTTTGCTTTAGTCTCGCTATCATTTTCTTTTCCCGCAGTGTCCTCCGTAGAGTGAGTTGTGGTAATCTGTTATTATCCTGTGCATTTCTTCTTTGTTCGTTATTCGTTTTGGTGGTGTGTACACTACATATTGAAAATATTTTTGTGTTGTTTCTAGGTCGTCAGCGTCGGTTTCGAGTACTACTTTATTCCATATTACACTTATTTCTGCTCTGTGTTCTGTATGTAGGTGACTGTGTATTCCCTACTTTTCTTAAGCTTATGTTAGATATTTATTAATAATTTTGAACTTTTCATTTAAACATTCATTATTCTGTTCTTTATTACTTGTTTTTTTTTTTTTTTTTACACTTGCTAATTAAGGGGTATAATAGTCAATTATAAGATGCTTAAAATCAGTTGCAATATACCATATAGGATGTGTTTGTTCTACTTTCAGTTTTTAAATAAAATATAAAGTAAATTAAAAAAAAAATTTATTTCTATTATTTTAAAAAAAAAAGAAGATTTTAAGGTCGCAGAATTGAACTTTTCTGAGCATCCTCCTGCGTGTCCCCTTCCATATCTTTGTCATTTGCAGCACAATGCTGTGAATTTTGTCTCTCGGAGTCATCGCCCCCTCTTCTATCCGTTTGCGAGCTCATCGCACTGCTTCAAACTCATATATCGTATCTACAGCGAGTCTTCGTATGTTCTTCGTACATTGCTTGCGCTTTTTTTCATCAAACAACTCATCTTATTTTGAACTGTCTTAGGACATCGGAATTTTTCGCTCAATTCTTCGTAGTTTATTGTACATATTGTACTTATTCCACCACATGGCAGGATCGCCATGTGGTGAGTGTATGGGGGAGGTGATTATGATTCCCTACTTGTGCCAGTTAAAGCGATGTCAACGCTAAAAATAGAGGCAAATATGCCGCAATGAAAAGGAAAGGCAAATGTGCCGAAATAATAAAGTTCTATTGATTTCTCTTCACTTTATTTGATTGATTCATTTCGATTTATTACATTTTTTTTTTTTTGTCGGGGTGTGTGAGACTTTCTGCGCTGGAGCACTCAGACTCAATACTGGTCCATTGTACTACCAGGCAGACACACCGCATTTTACTGTGGGAATTTACTCGTTTTTCTAAGAAAAACGAGAAGGCGCTTCAATGATAAGGAGCTTAGGTTTACAGCACTCACCATATCCGCACCAAATACCTGCCACCTGATACGAGCAAAAGCAGGACAATCACAGAGGAAATGTTCCGCAGTGTCGTCGCTTTTTCCAGAGGCTTCGCAGTTGGTGGTGTCGCTTAGGCCTAGCACCTTAAGGTGTTTGGCAAAAGCGTAGTGTCCCGTAAGAACGCCAGTAGTCTGTCTGCAGTCTTTTCTGTTGAGAGACAACAAGAATGCCACGGATTTCCCACAGACGTCGGAGAGCATTTGCTTAGTCTGTCTGTACCCTGGAGAGTCATGCCAACGGCGATTGTGTTCATAGGAAACCCAACCGTCAATGGAAGCCCTGACCGAGGACGCAGGCAGACAGATCGCTGGTTCAGGTCCTGAGAGGTTCCCCTCTGAGCCTTTTCTAGCAAGTTCATCGGAGATCTCATTTCCCGTGATCCCGTTATGACCCGGGACCCAGACAAGTTTAAGTGAATTCAGCCTTCCGACCGAATTCAGAGATATCTTGCATTCACGTACTATTTTGGAGTGTTAAGGGTTTGAGTAAGGCCTTAAGCGCAGCCTGACTGTCGCTACAGACGCAGATACTTCGCCCCCTCCACCTGTTCCTCGTAACATAGTCCATGGCCATTAGGATAGCATAAGTCTCTGTTTGGAAGACTGACGCATATTTGCCTAACAAAAAGAAAAGTGTAACATTATCGTTCTCCACGAAGACACCAGCACCAGATCCTTGATCGGTTTTGGAGCCATCCGTGAAGATTCGACTGCATTCCCTTCCAGGTTCAGAGTCCGGCCAGAGCCAGTCCTGGACGCGAGGAAAGTCGACCTCGTACTTGCGCTTTAGCCGAAGTTTCGGTGTCATCGTATCAGACGGCATATCCAGACAGGAGTCGAAGGACAACCGTTGCGCAAGTTCATCAAAACTCCAGTGCGAGTTATACCAAAAGCCACCTCTTGTAAGACGTGAGATAGCCTTGATTGTACAGCCCATGATGTAAACATCAAGGGGCGGAAGGTTCAATATTGCATCTAGGCCAGAGCCAGGCATGCTGGGAAAGGCGCCCGTGCAGCCGAGACATACCTGCCTTTGGAGTTTGGCAAAAGCAGCAGTGACGTATTTACGTGAAAGCTTATTCCACTAAACAACCGATGCGTATGCTATAAATGGTCTTATCATGGCCGTATAAATCCATAGGACTCTTTTCGGTGATAAGCCCCATGTCTTGCCGAAAATACCTTTGCACTGCCAGAAAACAGACAGCGCCTTGGCAGTCTTCAGCTCAACATGTTTGGACCAAAGAAGTTTGCTATCCAGGATGACTCCCAGATACTTTGCTTCATTGGAGAGTTGGATTGTGACACCTTTTAGCACTGGCTGAGTCAACCCGACCAGCTTCCTCCTTCGCGTAAAGAGAACAACCTCAGTTTTAAGATGATTGACCGAGAGCCCATTCCTAGTGCACCATTCGTCGATCACGTCAAGGGCCGACTGCGCCTTGGCGCATACAGTCGCTAGGCATGATCCAACAGAAAGCACGGCAACATCATCCGCGTATGCCTGAGTGTAAATATTAGAACTGTTGAGTGCGTTCAACAGAGAGTCGACCAGCATACACCACAGCAGTGGAGACAGGACGCCGCCTTGCGGGCAGCCTCTGTTTAGCCCCGCCATAACATAGCGGCCACAATCCGCATCCGCAACCAACGATCTGTTCATTAGCATTGCTTTAATCCACAACACCAATGGTTCGTCTACGCCGTGTTGTCTGGCGGAGCTGCACATGCTATCAAAAGTCGCATTGTCAAAAGCACCCTCAATATCGATGAAAATGCCCATCGCGTATTCTTTTCTGTCAAGCGCGCCCTCAATTCTACCAACTAGATTTTGGAGCGCAGTCTCGCAGGATTTTCCGCGTTGATAGGCATGTTGCATCTGAGATAGTGGGTGCAATCGCAAAGCAGTTTTGCGCACGTGAAGCTCGACCAGCCTTTCCATGCTTTTCAGCAAGAAGGAAGTCAGACTTATTGGTCTGAAGCTCTTGGCGAGTGAGTAGTCACTTCTGCCAATTTTAGGTATAAATGCCACTCTAACTGTACGCCAGGGTGTTGGAATGTATGCCAGTGCTAGGACAGCGATGAAGATTTTCTTCATAGTCGGTAGCAACTGGTTTGTACATTGCTGCAGCATGGCTGGGTATATTCCGTCCGTACCAGGTGACTTGAAGCCGTCAAAAGACGCAAAAGCATATTTAATGGCCTCGTCCGTCACCACGGCCTTCGCAATATACCAGCTACGCCGAGTTGTTTGTCTTGGCTCACTCATAGTCTCGGTAATCGGGGCTGGTTGTGAACCAATTGTAATCTGGTTACCCGGAAAGTGAGACTCCAGCAGATAACTAAGAGTTTCCGCTTTCGTCTCAGTGAAGGTGCCATCAAGTTTTCTAAGTGAGTCCAGTTTGGCTGGTTTGCCCTTTTTCAGAACTTTAACCAACCTACTAGTTTCACCCAGCGTTTCAATCTTTTCGCAGAAATTCTTATAAGAAGCACTTTTCGATACCCGAACTAGCCTCTTATATTCCTTCTGCTTCGATCGGTAGAGATTCCAGTCTGTCCCCAAATCAGTCTTGAGTGACCTATTTAGAAGCTTTCTATCTTCTCTACGAATTCTTTGCAGTTCCGAGATCCACCAGGGAACCGGTGTTCTGCCAGGGGGTTTGCTTACTGGGCACGTCAGTTCAAAACAGCTAGTAATGGCACTATTCAGGTCTTGCACAGCTTCCTCTACCTTTTGTCTCGTCCTGAGTTTGGTTGGAGTTTTGAGAGTTTTCCCTAATTCCTCCCTGAAGCGTATCCAGTTGGTTTTTCTCGGATTCCTCCTCTCCTGCAAAGTTATGGCTTCGCATCCGATTTGGAATTCGATATATCTATGGTCTGAGAGGGACATCCCCGAAGAGACCCTCCAGTTAGTAACCGCCTTAAAGTATCTATTTGATAAAGTTAGGTCGATCACCTCCTGTCTTCTTGACGTCACAAATGTTGGTTGCGAGCCAACATTGTTGATAGTAAGATCAGATGATAGAATGAAATCCAGGAGATGGTTTCCTCGCATGTTGCATTTGCTGCTGCCCCAAACAATGTTTTGAGCATTGGCATCACAGCATATAACTAGGCCCATCTTCCTGGTGTCGCAATAGTCAATGAGTTCAGCAATTGCCCTCGGTGGTGGAGGCACTACCGAATCATAGGGGAGATAAGCTGACGCCACGACGAAGGTTTCCAATTTCCATTCGTTTCGTAGCTAATGGCTGCAGCAACCAAATCTTGGCCACAAAATTGTCCAAGCTTAGTCGCTGATAGAAGGTTCGACACAGCAAGACAAGCCCTTGGTCTCTCGGACCACTCGTCACAGAGTATCGTAGTGCCACGAACACCTCCAAGGCCACAGATGCGATTTTTCCACACCCATGGCTCCTGTATGGATGTTATGTGGGCTTTTGTATTCAACACAGAAAGCTTCTTACTGATGAGTGTAGTAGCAGCCTTGGAGTGTTGAAGGTTAATCTGAGTAAATCCAATCATTGGAAATACATCAGCTGGAAGTGTTCTAGTGGAAGGGCACGCAGAAGGTGCGCGCGAGAAAAATTCTTGAATCGCGGAACTTTTTTTATATTTCGAAAATAAAAAAAACAAAAGATATGTTGTTTTCTTTAATTGAATATTCCATTTATTCCGACTTTTTTTTATTTCAAGAACAATTTTTTTTGTGAGTAGATACGGCCGCTGTCTCGATGCAGGGGCTGCACCGTATTCTTCTCTGAGTTCACTTTAAAGACTAAACTTAAAAAAACTAGTTGTCGGGGAAGGCGAGAATTAGTTACAAAAGAATATTGACATCGAATATGCCGATGCAACAACATTCTTTTGTTTATTTTTCTTTAATTCGGTCGGCCCAATGCATTCACTTCCTAGTAGGCCCATATAGCATACCCAAGCAATAATGACCATGAGTAATATCAAGTGGTTTTGTGACCCATAATCAATATTGCTTGTTTACACTTTTTCAAGTGGTTTGCTTTTGGTTTCCCAACAGGTCAATTGAATGCATTGGTTTGGTTTAATTTTATTGTGCTGCCATCATAACTTTCTCAATATGTCATTTTATTGTGAAGCAATAAAATGAGTAATTTATGATGACAGCAATTTGAGGATTTGTATATGGTTTAAGACCAATATTTAACTCCTCCTTCCTTAGATTCAATTTTCTCCTGGAAATTATTATGATTTTTCGGTTCTTTATCTGTTGTATTCTCAATTTTTATTTTTATTTTGCCTGTTCCTCCGACCTTCTTACATACTATATATGCTATGAAAATTATGGCAATTATTATGATAAACATGGATGTACCAGATATAGCATATGTTTTTATCTTGTTGTATTTTAACAATTCTATTGTCTGTCTGTTTTCGATTTCTTGCCACTTTTCATATTTTTTAAATACCGTATTCATTGTTACATTTTCTTTAATTATTTCTTCATAATACAGTTGGAAAGTGTAATTTGTTTCTTTATTTTTAAGGATAGCGTCATTTATTTTAACATTACAATTTTGGATATTAACAATATAATTCCCCGTAAGCACTAATTCTCTGGGGTCGCAGTTATTTTGTACAGTTGTATTTTCTGAATTTTTGACAATAAAAGTTCTCTGATTTAGGTTAATGATTTCAAAGTTTTTGTTTATTTTCATTAGACAATTCTTTTTAATAATACAATCGTTTCTTTCTCTTAAATCATTGACATTATTTTTCTCATTGTTAAATATGTACTCTTTTCCTTTATAAGCGATTACAAAAAATGGCTCTAAATCAATTTCTTCTTTTTCCGCGTTTGTTACAGGTATGATAATTTTAATAGGAAGTGTTATGATTTCCTCGGGAATTTTCAAGGCTATTATAATGGCTCCATTTGTATATTTCATAACTCCAGTTTTAATATTTTTTAGTTTGCTAAAGTTCATGTCTGTCATAACCAATTCGTCTTTAGTCAGTAAGCTAGGATGTGTTATCCCCATTTTAGAAGCAGCTATAGTATCTAATAGGTTGTCAATTAACTTTTCAAACATCAGTAATCTAGTTAATACTTCGGTTCGTTGTAGTCGTTTAAGTATTGATTTTTGTATCTGTTGGCTTTCATTCTGATATATTTCTATTTCTTGTCTGTCCTTTAAAACTAAGTCCCTAATGTTTTTCATGTTTTCTTCTAGCTGGGTATTAATTTTAATCTGTTTATTAAGTTCCTGAATTGCGTTTTTGTCGTTAGTCTCTATTACTTTTAAATGTTCGTCTATTTCTTCTCTATCTGCGTCGTCCATGGTACCGAATAACCATTTTTGACCAGCTCCTACTATATTTATGAGTCCTCGTCTTGTTCGTGTTTTGGGGGGCATAATACTTAAAATTTTGTAAATATGGTAGAACATTCTTTTTTTAATTCCTGATCTTGATTTACAATTTCATATTTTTTTATTTCTTGTAGGGTATCTATTAAATTATTTGTGTTGACGATGTGGATGACAGTCTGAGTTTGGTTGATTAGTTCTCCTTCTCCCATGTTAATTATTGTGAACCCGTTCCTACTTTCAATTGGTGTTACTACCAATGCGGCTTGTACTGGGTTGGTTATTAGCATCATAGCTAGTAGTAGGAGCCTCAACGGGATAACCTGCAAATTTTCTTGGTCGTTTAATATTCGTGGTATGTACTCTATCTAAATTCTTATATCTAAAGTTAGGCTCGTTCTTATGTCTAACATGTTTATAATTTTTTATATAGCCTTCCTGTCTTGTTTCTATATAGTCTTCTCTTACCTGGTTTTTCTTATTAATAATCTTTTCTTTTTTCTTCTTGAGCTCTCTTACTAGCGTTTCTATGTCTGCATTTTTCGCTTGTTCTGGAGACATGTTAATTGTTGAATGATGTCTTTTATTATAGATTTGGAAAGCCTTAAATATTTTCACGTTAACCGATTCTTCTTGTTTCATGGAAAGTAGGATTTCTGCTATTGTACTGTGTAATCTTTCTATATCTGCATTTCCTGTATGTGAATTAGGTTTTGTAAAATGTACTTGTACCTGACGTTCCCTAAGAAATTCCTTAATGTATATTGTATTAAACTCGTTGTCTGTAATAATTTTTGTGGGTGTTCCTTCTCTAGTAAAGTGTTCTGTGATAGCTTCTGTTTTATGTATATGATTCTTGCTTTCTAATCTATAAACATACCCTTTTTTAGTGAGTTTATCAACCGCGGTTAGAAAGATGTGTTTGTGAAAGTGATAAATGTCTATGTGGATTATTTCATTAGGTTTGGTGGGTGTTTCTGTTATTCTAAATTTGTTGTTAATGGGTTTTCGTTCATACTTAGCTGTTTGGCATGTGTCACAGTTATTAATAATTTGTGTAATTATTCGTGTCAGTTTGGGAAAATAAATTTGTTGTTTTAAAGTGTTATAAGTTTCAATTATACCTGAGTGTTGGCTTTCTTTTATATGATACATGGCAATCTGTTTCCTAGCTTCCTCCTCCGTCCTTAAGTCTCTTACTCTTCTTGTTAATTTAATGAATTTAATTTTAGTATTTCCTGAATATAAATTTATGATTACTTGCTGAATTTTATTATAGTCTGCCTCTCTTACTTCCGAATATATGCCAATTATTCCTTGGGCAATTTCTTTTAGTTGTTCTGTTATCGATTGTATAGGATCGGACGCTCTAATATACACAATTCTTTTTCCATGAAGTGTTTCTATTTTCGACTCTTTGTCGTAACACAAAATAATTTGTTGTTTGTATATATTAACAATGCCTTCCTTGATGGGTATGTGATCTAGTTGTTCTTCAGTTCCAGAGTGGATTGTTGTTGCATTGTCTGAAATTTGGTTTACTTCGGTATTTTGACCTTCGATTCTACTAAGGAAATCTGCGACTCTATTTTGTTGGCCTTTCAGGTATTCAATGTCATAGTCGAACTCTTGCAGTTTGAGTAACCACCGTTGATTACGCTGCGAAAACTCTGCGCCATTATATTTTTTGTTCAAATATTTAATGGGGAGGTGATCGGTAGTTATTTTGAATTTGTTTCCCCACAAATAGGGTCTTAGCTTCGATACGCTCCATACAATTGCTAGAAATTCTTTATCCGTAACGGAATAATTCCTCTCATGCTCGTTAAGAGTCCTTGAAATATAGCAAACTGGCTGTTTTTCCTGTGTAAGAACAGCTCCTATTGCGAAATTACTAGCGTCTGTATATAAATGGAAAGGTTTTTCGTATTGTGGAAATTTTAAAATTGGATATGTTATCAAATTCAATTTAAGTGTTTCAAAAGCATTCACGTATTCGGGGTCATTAGTATTTATTTTCGTACCTTTTTTAAGGTATCTAGTCATTGGCTGGGCTATTTTCGCATAGTCCTGAATGAATTTACGGTAGTATCCGGAAGCCCCTAGAAAACTTCTAAGTTGTTTCTCAGTATGAGGAAGTGGGAGGTTTTTTATCGCACTTACTTTATTAGGGTTAGGTTTTAACCCTTCTTCCGTCAGGATATGGCCTAGGAATTCAGTTTCTTTCTTAAGGAAGGAGCATTTACCCACTTGCAAATTCAAGTTATTGTTCCTCAAGATTCTGAAAATATCTTTTAGGTTTTTCATATGCTCTTTCAGTGATGCAGAAAATATTAAAATGTCGTCTAAATAGACGACGCAAGTTTTATTTATATAATCTCTTAGAATGTGGTTCATTAACCGTTGGAACGTTGCTGGAGCATTTTTAAGTCCAAAAGGCATACGAACATATTCATAAAGTCCTTGTGGAGTTATGAACGCAGTTTTCGCAATGTCGTTCGGATTCATCATAATTTGGTGGTACCCTTTTGCTAGGTCAAGAGTCGAAAAATAAACTGCTTTTCCTAGTTTATCAAACAAATTTTCGATATTGGGTAATGGAAATCTATCATCTTCGGTTATTTCATTTAAAGCCCTATAATCAACACATATTCGGTACTGTACTTGTCCATCCTTATCGGGTTTTTTGGACACTACAACTATGGGTGAGGCATATCTACTCATACTCCTCCTAATGATACCTTGTCTTTCCATCTCTTTAACCTGCCGGGCCACCTCTTCTTCATGTTTTTTTGGTAATCTATACAATTTTGCATGCAGTGGTTTGTCTTCCCGAAGGTGAATCTCATGTTTTATTCCTGAAGTGTGAGTTAACGTGTCCCCTTCTTTGTATTGGATGTCTTTGAATTCCTCTAGTAGAGAAATCAGTGCTGTATTTTCTTCGCGATTAAGTCTGCCGAAGTCAGGACTGTTCTCTTCTAAGTAATTACAAGAATGTTCTAAAGATTTCTCGATTTTTATAATCGTTTTATTTTTTAGGGTTATGCTTCTTTGCTCTATATCAATTGTCTTAATAATTTTTTCTAAAACATCCATACCAAATAACATGGTATAATTTTTGTTTTCTAGTTTATGACCATAAGCTTTGATATAAGTATTATTTGTATATCCAAATTCTTTTGGAAGAGGAATCTGGTATATATTTGTATTCTGTGTGGAGCTACTATTTATTGTTTGTACCTTAGTTAATTTTGTATCTAGTATTTTGTATTTCCTCATGTCTAGTTTGTTGGTGTTTATAATCGTCATTGCACTACCAGTATCAATTAAAATGTAGTGTCTTTGGTTTTCTATCTCCACTGGTACCATCATTATCGATCCGAGGCTCAATTTAGAAAAACCGGCGGCTCTACTGTATTAAGTTCCTGTCGGATAGGTTCTTGGTCTGTACGAACGTTATTAGTGTCCATCGGTTGTGGCCTTGAGTTGTGGCTTTGTCTACTAGTAGTTGGAGGTCTTGGTTCGTTCTGGTTATAGTTTTGTCTAACCTGCCTTGAGACTCTTTGTTCCCTAAAATCATTACCAAACCCTTGTCTATTTTGGTTGTTATAATGGTTATATCTAGCAGGAGTTCTTACTTGATTATATTGATGGACATTCAGATTTCCATTATCATAGCCTATATACGAGAAGAGAATTTTTTTGATTTCTAACATATCAAATTTATCTCTAAGTTCCCTGGCTAAGTTACCTATGGTTATATCTCTAAGTTTGTTAACAATTATGTTACATAATAGTGTTTTTTCTTGTTCTTTATTAGTGGCAAAAATAACAAAAGTGTTAATTTTACTGAGAAAATATTCTAACTTATTAACTAAATCATATATTGAACTTACTTTCATATTCAAGATCTCCCTCGTGAGGTCGGTGCTGTTAATGATGGGTCGGTAGTGTTGTTTAAAGAGCTCCTTCGCTTCGTTCCATGTTGTGACGTTGTTCACTATGAGAAGGTCCATTGCCTTGCCTTTTACCTTGGCCTGCTGGATTATACCCCACGTTTGTTGACGGTCCCCCGCTGAATTGGAGAGGTGATTTTCCACCATGATTAGGAAGTTAGTCAGATTGTTGCTTTCGCCTTCAAATTCAGGTAAGTAGCCAATTTCTCTCATTACATTACTTCCTATGCTTGCCGGGGGTATTCTCTCCACTATAGCCATTAAGCTGTTCAACAAGTCCCGGTTTGACACATCTTGTTCTGCCATTTTTATAAGTAGTTATATATTTAGTTCTTTTTTAGTTTTATTTTCACTGTCTTTAGTTATGGGCAACCGTTTTTTTACTATTTACTTTATATAAATTATTTATTTTTTTTTTTTTTTTTTAAAACGTAACTTCGGTTTATATATCAACGTAGTGATCGTTTACAGGATCAGGATAGTTTGTACCTGATCCTACCGACTGCGCCAGAAAAATTCTTGAATCGCGGAACTTTTTTTATATTTCGAAAATAAAAAAAACAAAAGATATGTTGTTTTCTTTAATTGAATATTCCATTTATTCCGACTTTTTTTTATTTCAAGAACAATTTTTTTTGTGAGTAGATACGGCCGCTGTCTCGATGCAGGGGCTGCACCGTATTCTTCTCTGAGTTCACTTTAAAGACTAAACTTAAAAAAACTAGTTGTCGGGGAAGGCGAGAATTAGTTACAAAAGAATATTGACATCGAATATGCCGATGCAACAACATTCTTTTGTTTATTTTTCTTTAATTCGGTCGGCCCAATGCATTCACTTCCTAGTAGGCCCATATAGCATACCCAAGCAATAATGACCATGAGTAATATCAAGTGGTTTTGTGACCCATAATCAATATTGCTTGTTTACACTTTTTCAAGTGGTTTGCTTTTGGTTTCCCAACAGGTCAATTGAATGCATTGGTTTGGTTTAATTTTATTGTGCTGCCATCATAACTTTCTCAATATGTCATTTTATTGTGAAGCAATAAAATGAGTAATTTATGATGACAGCAATTTGAGGATTTGTATATGGTTTAAGACCAATATTTAACTCGCGCAGTTCCACCGACAGGAGTGCTCGAGGTCTTCTTCCTCCGTTTTTTCCTGTTCGAGCTATTGGAAGGGGAGGCAGCGTTGGTTTCAGTCAGCTGGCTGGTTTCGGTTGGGGTAACCTCTGCCGACCTGCATCTCTTTGCCGTCACCGCCGGGGAAGTGCCGTTCTCAGCGCTTGCGCCTTCAACTGGCGGTGCAGTTTCTTTACGCCGCACGATAGCCGCCTTTCTCCTTTTCCTCTTTCGCTGGCTCTTAGATGGACGATGACCAGTGGACGCCGCTTCTGTGGCCCGTTTCACCTGTTCGGTTTCACAGGCCTCGTCGGCAGCATCGCACCTATCGGCTGTCTGTCTATTGGTTTGAAGATTAAGCGTATCAGGTTGAACCTCTCCGCCACTTTCTCCATTTTTCCAGCCCAGTCTACCGAACGTGTCGGAGATAGAGCTGCAGGAATCTTCACAAACCTTTTCACAACTCGAAAGTCAACGCCTGTACAGGCGGGAGGTATAAGTATGTCGGTTGGGGCCTCCAGAATCCGTGCCCCGACCGTAGTCGAAAAGACCACGGGTGGATTTTCGCCCATGCGAGTACCACCTGGAGTAGTTATATCTTTTAGTTGTTCCTGCATACTTGTTTTTTTGTTTGGTTCGCGATAGAGCTTTGACGGTGTATAAAACCCCGCTATAACTCTAAAACCTCGGATCACGAACGTATCGTACCGAGGTCCCCCTATCCACCACCGGGGGACGCGCCTGGTAGGTAACCAACCCGCACGGATTTATTACATGCTATTTATGCTAAAATTATTCACTACGACTATTACACACTTAACTTAAATGTCTCATAGTTTCTACTTACAACTATGTTACAATATTATGACTATAGCTGGCTCAGATATATTCATTCATTAAGAAGCTGGTCAGGTCATTGTGTTATTAACGGATCGAATGACCAGCGCAGTGTATTAGCGTTTATTGTCATTTCATGTCAATGGATCGAATGACCAGCGTAGTGTGGTAGTGTTTGTTGTTATTAAATTAGTTTCGTATTGCGTCACACTATACTGCGCCCGTCATACTTACTCGTAGGCCAATGTAGACTAGGGTTGTGACCGATATATTAGTATTCATTAAGATATTACTAATATTTCCATATATTCCATATCACTAATATGATAATCGTTGATATTATAGTACTCAGATATTCATTCAAAAATATAAACAGAATTACAATTTTTCACCGGCCCATTTTTGATTTGCTTTTGAACATGAACATTTCATTCATTTAATTTATAAACGTCTCTGATCAAAAAAGCCTGGCATTGCCTACAACTCCACAACTTCGGGTTTGATTACCTTCTTTCCCACTGTCCAATCTCATCTCCGTGTTACGATATAGGCATGTACACGCAATGAAACCCATTCTTCAAACTCACTAGTCTAGTCACTATCACTACTCACTACTCCATTATCTATGTACATTGTACTCTATGTACATTGTCCACTATATAAATGTGTCACACCCAAATCAACTCTATAAGTACTCCATACAAAATTGAGCTCTTAGTCGCAAATATAAACTTCGTCCGGCCCTGATCCTAATAGGTACAAAACGTATTCAAATACGTACCTATTACAAAAAATATTATCATTCATCACTGATCATAATATAAAATATTATATTAGTATTCGCAACTGTACCTAATACTAAAAATATTAGGACTCATCACTGATCCTAATATAATATATTATATTAGTATTCGCAACTGTACCTAATATGTACCTAAAACAAAAAATATTAGGATTGGCTGATACTCCGTGTGTTTCTTTATTTTTTCCGGATAAGGAAGAGAAAAGACAGAATATTCGATTTTTTTATCCGGAATATCCAGAATGGAATGAATAAAGAAACACAAATGGACCGAATAGAATTCAATTCAATTTTTCAATTTCAATTCAATTTTATTCAATTCTTATTCATTTCTTACAATATTTACAAAAGTAATCTGCGAAGCCCTTAAGAGGCTTTTCTGCAGAAGGTTGTTTTCTAAGTATATGTATTTTGAAGTTTATTCTTGGAAACAATTTTTTTTTTTTTTTTTTTTTTTTTTGTTAGGATTAATTAGTTTTAGGACACTATTTATTGCTATAGGTGATATTGTATATTCAATAGATGCTTTTTTATAAGTTTTTTTCTTAGTCCCTCTGATGAGATGTTGAGTAACTCCCTGGGTAGTCTGTTGAAGATGGTGGGAATTGTAAGTGATAGTTGTTGTTTGCCGTATGAATTGTTGTATCTTGGCGTTTGCAGGAAACCTTGTGCTCTTCGTCTGGTGTTCACATCATGTTCGAGTGGCCGCTTATACTGTTGATCGTTGTAGTATTCATCAATAATGGTGAATTCAAACAGTTGTCTAAGACTTAAAAGTTCTAGCTCTGCATGTAGCGTGTCTGTATTTCCTCGCCAATTTAATCCACTTTTTGCTCGTATTAATATTTTTAAGATCCGGTTCTGCAATCGTTGAACATCCATCAAGTAACTCGCCGTTGTATTGCCCCATGCTAGTATGCCATATCTTAGTACCGACTCCACAAGTGAGAAGTATACTTGTTTCAGGACATTGTAGTTGGTGTAGTTGCTTAGGTGATGTAGAGCATACACAGCTTTTCTAAGTCGTTTGACTAGTAGCGCTAAGTGAAGATCCCATTTGAAGAAACAGTCCAATTCTACCCCAAGGTATTTGTAACTGCTTACATTTTCAATGATATCTGTACAACCATCACTCGAATCCAGGTTTTCTTGATGCGCATTGCGGTGTAGACATTGTGTTTGGTGAACTTTTATTTGAATTTTGGTTTTGAGTACGTGTGAAGGTCTGATATGCATTATTTTAGTTTTTTTGGCGTTGATAACTAGTTCAGAGTCGTGGCACCAACGCACTAATATGTCGAATTCCGACTGGATAGTTTTGGTTGCTGTTGACAAATCTTTGTGGCTTACGACTATTGCCGTATCATCCGCATAAGCAAATCCCACGCTTTTTCGCAGAACCGTTAACATACCATTCACATATATTATAAATAGCAACGGTCCCAAGATTGAGCCTTGAGGTACTCCATAAGTAATTGGTTCTTGTTGGCTGTAGTTATTTAAAACTTTAACCTTAAGTCCACGATTTTTCAAATAGCTTCTAAACCACCCTAATACTTCTCCTCGTATTACAATGCTTTTTAATCTCTCAATTATTTTTTCATGTGATAGGGTATCAAAAGCCTTTTTAAAATCTACGAAGATGACCAAAATATTATGGTTTTTATTGAGCTCGTTATTGATCAAATTAGCAAACTCCGCCAAACGTTTATTCGTATTTTTGTTTTTTGTGAATCCGAACTGGTTTTCGTTAATGATCCTGTATCGCTGGATATAATCCTTTAGTTTTGTTGCCATGACTTCTTCCAGAATTTTGTCAATTGCTGATAGGATAGATATAGGCCTGTAGTTTAGGATGTCCGTCTTTGAGCCTGCCTTAAATATTGGGCGGATTACTGCCACCTTTAATTTATCTGGTACACAAGATTGGTTCAAGCTCATGTTAACGAAGTGCGATATAACAGGTGCCAATATTTCAGCATTTTCTCGCAGGTCTTTTGAACGTATGTTATCTATTCCCGGCGATATATTTGTTTTAACATTAGCCAGTAACTTCAATATTTCTTCATTAGCAACGTTTCCAACAAATATTGATTGAACCAAAGGTTGTGTTGTAGTGTGATATGTCTCGAAGTGGCATGCGTGAACAACATTTTTTATTTCAGTTATGAAACTAGTAGCAAATTTATTGACGAGAGTTTTAACATTAACTTGATTGCCAAAATTTTTGCAAATTATTTCGTCTAGATTGTTTGTATTTCTACCAAGTATATTATTTATTAAGCTCCAAGTATTTTTCGGATTTTTTTCTAAATTCCTGGAATTTGGCTCGATAAAAATCTGATTTTGATTTTTGAATTTGTTTATTGACCTGATTCCTGAAGTTTTTGTACTCCGTTTCAAACCGGATACACCTTTTATTATTCTTCCATCGCTTATATAAAGTATCTCTTTGTTTGGAAATTTTGCAGATTTCATTATTAATCCATGAGCTTACGCTGCTTCTCTTCTTGATTTTTACTTTAGAGATTGATTTTTCATAGGCTTCTTTAAATATACTCAAAAATTCGTCGTAAAAGTCGTTAACTTCAGTTTTTCGATAAATTTCATCCCAGCTTACGTTTTGAAGATACGTACGTACAAGCGCGTCATTTATTTTATTGCGTATATCACCACATTGTGTTGTGTTAGCAGTATTGCTTGTTAGGCCACAGAATATCGAATAATGGTCTGAGATGCTGTTTTCAAGAACTGCAGCTATAATCTTTTCATCATTCAAACGAACTAAACAGTGATCAATTCTGCTGCTACTTCCACTAGACAAATCAACTCTGGTATTGGCCTGAATTATATTTTCCAAACCTCTTGAAGCTATCATACTTAAATAATTGTTTACTATCGTGCAATTACTCTCATTTAAATTTATATTAATATCGCCTATTACGACAAGTTTCTTTCTGTTATTAATTTTATCAATTTGTTGTTCTAGTTCTTCTACAAAGTTCAATGCGTTTAGTTTAGGTGGGCGGTAAATAGCGATTAAATTAAATTCATCGGAGTTTATCTTCAGTTTTAGTTGTATGTTTTCATAGAAGAATGTATGAATATAAATCCGTTCTAAGCTAATTTCTTTTTTGATAAAAATAGCAACACCTCCTCCTCTTCTAGTTTGCCTGTTTAAGAATTCCGCTTGAAATCCATCAATTTGGTACAAACTTGTTTCCTCATCCTTAATATTTGTTTCTACAAAAACAATTAATTTGAGTTCATTAATAATCTCTTTTGAATTAGCCAAAAATACGTTCCAGTGTTTCTTTAATGATCGGATATTAAGATACACACATGAAAAGTTTAGCGTTTTTAATTTGAAATTTTGAATGCTACTTATGTCATCTATCACCCTGTGCTCGATTTCTAAAAGTTGATCTAGTACATTATATTGATTTGTGCTATTACTATTCATAGACATTTGACAAGAAAAATTTGTTTGTTTACGAAAGGTTGTTTTTTTTTTGTTTTTTTTTTTTTTTTTATGCAATTTTGTTTACGTCGTCGATGGTATCAATGCGTATAACACTACTTGTCTCGTTTTTTCTCGCTAATATTTTTCCTTCTCTTGACCATACGAACTTCCATCCAGCAACACCCACATTATGTGACGATTTGTTAAAGTAAGTTGACTGTTTATGTAAATTGTTTGTTTTTCGGTATTAGGTTTTAAGTTTTTACATATTTCGTGCAATTTTAGAGGACCTCGTGCGCGTAATTTCATTAATATGTTATTTTTGCAGTATTTGTTTGTAAAGGAAACAATTATTTTAGACTCATTTTGTTTGTTTTTGGTGTTTGTGCGGTAAATGTTATTTATATCGGTCTCCATAACTGTGGAGTCAATTGTTTCGCCTATGTTTTTGATTATTTCAACTACATTTTCGTTCGGTTGAAACGGAACATTTTTAATTTCAACGTTATTCTCAATTAACTGTTGTTCAAGCTGGTTGATTTTCATTTGCATGTTTGTTATCGTTGCATCTTTACATTCGCATTGACCTTTCAAATCCGTAATTTCCTCGGTTTGTTTTTTCAACATTTCGGTATTTGATTCTAAGACCATGCTAAGATTGTCGTACTTACTGCAAATAAATTCTACGCTGTTGGAATATTCCATTAAAATCTTTTTTATTTCCTTCACGTCACTTTCCAGGTCGTAGTTTTTTGTGTCAGCAGACGAAGTCGAAGCAGCTCTTGCTTTAGCGGTCCCGGCTTCGGCAACAACAGCACACTCTCCGTTAGCACGGTCCTACAGATCCGTTGGAACTTGCGAGTCTTTAGACTTCCGACAGAATTGGCATTTCCATGCCTCCTTTTGCCTTGCGGTCATCCCTTTGTATGTCCTATAGGTAGTTGTAGTGCATTCAAAGTGAAGCTTTCTTGAGCAGAGATTACAGTTGACGTAGTCCCCGTCAGCAGGCAGATCCTCTTCACAATGACCACAACGCACCATCTTGTATAAGCTTGTATGTGTTTACGTAAAAGTCCCAAATAAAAAGGAACTAAATTTCTTACCTTTGTTTTATTTATAAAAGGTATTTCAAAGATTTCAGGTTCTTTTGATGACAGAAGCTTATAACTTTCAAAGACACTAGAGAGCCACTCAAAAAACAGGTCCGTTCACTACCAAGATTAAACTTATATGACAGCCATTTGTCTATTGACCAGCGCTGCCACTTAGTTCAAGAACAAGTACAACATTTACTACTTACAATTAATATATTTTTTCTATTACTGAACTCACATGTGAGGTAATACTCCACTACAGCACTAAAATAAAAACATATATAATAAAACAAATATGAGAAGAGAAACCTTAAGAAAATACAATTTAAGTTCACAAAAATAATAATAATAACGATATCTCAGTAATACAAATTACATTAAATTAATTAAACACCCTTATTATCGTTGTCAAAAATCAATTATTGATAAGCGACAAAATTTATTAATCAATCGATATTTTGGTACTATAAATGTCAATTAACAAATTATTCTTCCATTGTATTGCATTGCAAAATGCGATAGAGCACGTGCGTAAAGCTATCTCTTTTTGAAGTGCCGCATTTCTTTCTTAAACGTCAAGAAAAAATTGAAGCATACAATTTCAGTAATTTGCAGAAATTGTATGAAAAATTATTGCGATTGTTAATAAAGTGTATATTTAGGTGAAATCAAAGGGAAATTTTCTCCTTATTGAGGAAAAACCTGAGAAAGTATGTCAGGGCAAACAAAATATATAAAAACAGTGAACATGTTGACCAAAATGCCTTGTGCAGCTCCTGATTCAGCAATTTAAAGGCATTTTCATTTTTTTGTACAATTTTGTTATTAATTAATTGTTTTTGTTCGTTTATACTTAGTAGTATTAAAAATATGTATATAGCAAATTCGTTCAACCTAATTTGTTTCCAAAAAAAAAACATTTTTGCCAAAAGTTCATTTTTATTTCTCGTACACAATTCTACAATATTTTTTACGTTTTACTGTTCAAAAATAGTGTTTAGATACTCCTTCTTAATTTTATAGCGCAAATAATTTGATTATTCAATTAATAATTTGATTATGTAATTAATAATTTGATTATTTAATTTAATCAGCTGAGTACTAATATTGGGAAAACGTATTAAAATTTAATTTTATTTTGTTGTTAGTTGCTTTGTTTAAGCTCATGCTTTTGTGACTGCTTTTTGTTCATAAGATTTATGGAAGTGAAGTTCCAGTGATTGTATCTATTCAATACATATTATTTTATTTTCCAAAAAAGCAATTCTACTCACATTTCGTTTTAAAAATGTTGTTTTACAAACAAAAACAGCGAATGAATTCTCTAAATTTATTTGTTATTGACGAATTTGTGATTGACTGAACATTTTAAAGCTATCAATATTTTCGACAACCAAAACAATATGTAGCGGAAAACGACTTGTCCCTATTTAAGTCTGCACAGCTGCGTTTCTTAACGAAGTACCCAATACAGTAATATACAACTTTCGCTCAGATAAAGCATAATATATTATTTAGTACTAAGATATTATTATTATTTGTATGAATAACATTATATTCTTGTGTTGTTATTATGTTAAATATGTTGAATCGAAGGAAAAAAGTAAAACATTAAATATGTTGTCCTTTCGAGTAAGGATTTAGTACAAGTTCAAAAACATGCACCTTTTTATGTAGCATAAATGGCAGAACTGCTCATGAAATCATCTTGTCACCAACTACCAACATCTATGCGGCATTTCATGCCCACAGAAGACCATTTTAAAAATGTATATTTGATTCTGGAAGGAAATTAAAAATATATAATAAAAAAATAATTAACTTAAAACAACACACATAAAAATATAAAAAAAAAGACAATAAATTTGCAATAAATGCTCACCCATTTGATTGTTTGCTGTTGCTTCTATTTTTATACCCTATTCTAGGGGTATATTAATTTTGACGCATAGTTTGTAACATACCTTAATATTGCCCGTAGACCCCTAAAAGTTACTATATTTATGATCAGCATCGATAGTAATGTCGATCTAGCCATGTCCGTCCGTCGGCAAAAATTAGGCCTTTAAACTGGACCTAGAGAGCTGAAATTTTAACCATATACTCTCTAGGGTCCCGAAATAATCAAGTTTAAGAATTTTTGAAATCCGCCCACAGACACGCCCACAAACTCAAAAAAACAAAATTTTGGGAAAAATCGAATTTTGAGCTAGAGAGCTGAAATTTTTTATATATGATCTATGGCCCATAAAACTGATTGGGACATAAAATTTTCAAAATCCGCCCACTGACACGCCCACAATTAAATAAAACAAATTTTGGGAAAAATTGAATTTTGAGCTAGAAAGCTGAAATTTTTTATATATGATCTTTGGCCCATAAAACTGCTTGGGACATAAAATTTTCAAAATCCGCCCACTGACACGCCCACAATTAAATAAAATATTTTTTTTCAAAAACCAAAATTTGAGCTAGGGAGCTAAAATTTTTAATATATACTCTCTAGGGGCCCTTTATGCTCATGTGTAAATATTTTCAAAATCCGCCTACTGACACGCCCACAATTATTTATTTTTATTTTTGAAAGTCCAAAGTTTGAGCTAGGGAGCTGAAATTTATAGTATATACTCTCTAGGTGCCCTTTATGCTCATACTTAAATTTTTTTTAAATCCGCCTACTGACACGCCCACAATTAAATAAAACAATTTTATTGAAAAACCAAAGTTTGAGCTAGGGAGCGTTTTTATTTACAAAAGCTTAGTTTTTTCGATAAAATCCTTTACATTTTTGTCACGCCCACTTATGAGATATAGGAATAAGAATAGGGTATCCAACAGTTCGCCCAAGCCGACTGTAGCCCGCCCCTATGTTTTTTTTTTTTTTTTGATCAAGTGCATCTGTCAAACGAGGGAATATTCTTTTTATTCCACCTTTCTCTAGGAATAAAAAGAATGCATTCCATTTATTCCAGAATGAATAAAGAAACACCGAAATGGATTATCCGGAATATTCCATTGAATAAAGAAACGTAAATGGCTCACTCGGAATATTCCGAATATTCAGAATAAATAAAGAAATAAAGGGACTAATCCAAAAAAAAATGCTTCCCAGGTAGGCGCACATATTCATGCATACATTTATGTGTAGATATGCGTATGATGGCTAGGTACAAAATATGTTCGACCTTTGACTCGTGGCGAATGGTAAAGGTAAACATGAGGAATGAATGATGGGTTTTTTTATGGAAAAAGGAAAGGATTTTATTTGTATTCACTGACTTCCCTAGAATAAAAGTAATTAAAAATTATGTTGATAATATTTCATTTGGACTTACACTGTAAATGGGTAGGCGGATTTTTTTTTATTAAATAGGAAATGATTAGGAGTATGTTCATACATAAAACAAACTATGTATTATGTTTTCAGTGTGAGTGACCACAAAGTAAGGAAAAAGTGTTGCACAAAAATGCAGTTGAGGTTGACAAAAATAAACAATAATCGAGCAAAGCAGAGCTGGTATGGTATTCCATATGAACATTTAGGTTAAAGTAATAAAACTATTTATGACATTGACAGTTGTTAGGAATGATGCTGAGATGGTGGATACGTAATGCTAATACCACTCAGAATTTTAATTAAAATGTCAAAAGATTTAGTTTTTAACTTTTCTAACGCAATACAATCTTTTTCCTAGAAAGATTAAGAAGGGACTAGGTGTAGGTATCGCAACACCTTAATAAACAACAAAATTCATTCATAAATCCTTAATAAAATGTAACCGTATTGTAGTTTTTCATTCTTAGAAAGTAATGAAAAGAGGATTGAGTGTGGCGTTACACCATTTTTTTTTTTTTTTTTTTTTTTTTTTTTTTTTTTAAAGGAAATCCAAATCCCAGAGCACTCAGACTCGGTGTAACGGTCCATTGTACTACCAGGCAGAAATCCTTCTTTTTGGTGCACCACACGGGTCACAAGCCAACACACTTTACTTTTACTTTTAAATTCATTTTTATTAATTATTAGCTTATATCAACTTAAATACTAGACAAAAATGATTAAATCTAACTTAAAATTAACAGGATACTTATTCTAGATTATTGATCCTTATGCGGACGCCCTAAACTTAACTCTATCTTATAATTATTGCCTTTCGGCATGCAAGCCAACACACTAACCTCTACACCGTCGCCACCCTGGCGTTACACCATAATAAACTAACAATTTACTCGTAAGTACATTTTATGGTAAGTATACTGCAAGTGCTTATCGGAAGACATGCGTAACATTAAAATAAAAGAGTACAAAAGAAACCTTTCTAACACTTACACAATATCGAAACCAACTATTTGGTGTTAGGGTTGAAAGTACTCATATCCATTACAATACAACAAGTATATGCATATTAGGATGTAGTACCTAATAGGTAATTAAAGCAAATATAAGAAAAATAAACTTCGATATTTCTTATTAATCAGGCAGAAATTTTGTAAGCAAAATTTCCCTTAAAAGCGCGCTTTAAGAAAATCCAGTGTATTTCCTGTATAGATTTGTTTTAATACCTTGCCGATAATAGTATTGTTTTGCTTAAGGAAAAGTGCATAGTGTTGTCAATATTACAATCTTCGGAAAGTACAACAACGAAATAAACCTACAGAATTTAAAATGATGCGTACACGAGTGAGCGACATTTGGAATTACTTCAAGGTAGACTCCGAACAAAATAAAATGGCAAAATGTTCAATATGCCATTCTAAATTAAGTTTTAAGGCCTCCGTTTCAAATATGATGAAACATCTACAAAAGCATTTGATGACTATCCACCCATCTCAGACACGGCTGGAAAAGAGAGTCGTTACCGAACCTTCATTGAACGCCGCAACTGATGAACCACCTGCTCCATCAATGACAGCTTCTAATGAGGTTGTATCCTGTTCTTCTTCAAATGTTCAGAGCATACATTTTACAGAAGAAATCGTGAGCGAACAACCGTCTTCTTCCAAAAGTCTTTTCCAGTCAACTTTGACTCAATTTTCAAATAATAAGAAGATAACACCAGCCCAACGGAAGGAAATTGATGATGCGCTGATGTTATTATTTATTAAAAGTTTCTTGCCTTTTTCAATGGTTGAGGATGCCTGCTTCAGAAAATTTGTTTCTGCACTTAATCCTGCATACAAGCTGCCGAGTAGCAAACATATATCAAATATTATGTTGAATGCTGAGTACCAAAAATGCGAAAACGAAGTAAAAGCACGATTTGATGAGGTCAAAGCAGCTTGTATTACGAGTACTATCGATTGCTGGACATCTCGAGCACAAGGAGGCTATCTTGCAGTAACTGCCCATTACATAGACTACCATTTAGATACCCAATTCACACTTTTGCAGTGTCAGAGACCACACACAGCTTTTAACATCAAGCAAGACTTACCAGGAGTAATAAGTCAGTGGAATTTACTAGGAAAAGTGCGACTGGTTGTAGCAGATAATGCTCCGAATGTACAAAACTCCATCAAAGACCTGCAGCTTAGGAATTTCGGCTGTTATGCGCACACGATTAACTTAATAGCCAAAAGAAGCATAGTAAGCCATTTCAAAAGAAGTACAACAGCAACCGAAAAACTCGTCAGATATCAAATTCATCAAATTGATGTAGCAACACGATGGAACTCAACATTTGATATGCTTGAAAGAGCGGTTCAATTAAAGGAAGCTCTTACTGCCACAATAGCTTTACTCGATAGCACCAGTAGTTTTTCACTTCAAAACATTAATTCGGATGAATGGTTGCTGTGCAATCAGCTATGTAAAGTTCTGAAGCCCCTAAAAGATGTCACTGAACAAATTAGCGGAGAACATTACCTTACAGGCAGCCTCGTTATCATATTTAACAAAATTCTGACCCAAAATCTACGATAACAAGATTTGCAACGACATCACACTTCAAAATAGCGCATTACAAGTTGGCATCAAGATAAAGGACGGACTTTGCAAGCGGTTTCTCAATATAGAACATAGTGTAACATTTGGAATATGCACCCTCCTGGACCCAAGGTTTAAGTTGCATTTTTTCAAAGAGAAATCAGCGGCTGACTCTGTAAAAAACAAAGTAATTGAGTTGACAATTAAAACAATCGATGCAATAAAGAGGAATCTTGCTGTTAGTGAACAACCAAGGGAAGCAGCAATAGAAGCTGCATTAACGGGTGAAAGGGGCAGAAGCCATTGCTGAACTTCAAAGGTACCTCAACGATAAAATAGTTGTTAGACAAAATAGTCCTAACGAATGGTGGTGGAATCAGCGTTATGCGTACCCGAACCTGAGTAAAGTTTTTCAGCAACACTGTTGCATCATTGCCACATCAGTTCCCTGTGAACGTATTTTTTCAAAGTCTGGTGAACTTATATCGGAGAGAAGAGCTCGGCTTAAACCTGATAAGGTTAAAAAACTAATGTTTCTAAATGTGAACAAAACATAGGGGCGGGCTACAGTCCGCTTGGGCGAACTGTTGGATACCCTATTCTTATTCCTATATCTCATAAGTGGGCGTGACAAAAATTTAAAGGATTTTATCGAAAAAACTAAGCTTTTGTAAATAAAAACGCTCCCTAGCTCAAACTTTGGTTTTTCAATAAAATTGTTTTATTTAATTGTGGGCGTGTCAGTAGGCGGATTTAAAAAAAATTTAAGTATGAGCATAAAGGGCACCTAGAGAGTATATACTATAAATTTCAGCTCCCTAGCTCAAACTTTGGACTTTCAAAAATAAAAAAAAAAAAATTGTGGGCGTGTCAGTAGGCGGATTTTGAAAATATTTACACATGAGCATAAAGGGCCCCTAGAGAGTATATACTAAAAATTTCAGCTCCCTAGCTCAAATTTTGGTTTTTCAAAAAAAATATTTTATTTAATTGTGGGCGTGTCAGTGGGCGGATTTTGAAAATTTTATGTCCCAAGCAGTTTTATGGGCCAAAGATCATATATAAAAAATTTCAGCTTTCTAGCTCAAAATTCAATTTTTCCCAAAATTTGTTTTATTTAATTGTGGGCGTGTCAGTGGGCGGATTTTGAAAATTTTATGTCCCAATCAGTTTTATGGGCCATAGATCATATATAAAAAATTTCAGCTCTCTAGCTCAAAATTCGATTTTTTCCAAAATTTTGTTTTTTTGAGTTTGTGGGCGTGTCTGTGGGCGGATTTCAAAAATTCTTAAACTTGATTATTTCGGGACCCTAGAGAGTATATGGTTAAAATTTCAGCTCTCTAGGTCCAGTTTAAAGGCCTAATTTTTGCCGACGGACGGACGGACGGACGGACGGACATGGCTAGATCGACATTACTATCGATGCTGATCATAAATATAGTAACTTTTAGGGGTCTACGGGCAATATTAAGGTATGTTACAAACTATGCGTCAAAATTAATATACCCCTAGAATAGGGTATAAAAAGACTAAAAAAAATTTAAGTAAATAAATTTTATTTTTAGAAAGTAAAATTACATTCATACAAAACACGCAATATAGAGTAAAAGCAACTTTTGTTAAGAAAAATATTATCTTATCAAATAAGGCCACATTGCATGTACTTAGCATGTGTATGTACCGAGTCTACTACTACTACTGCTACTACTACTGACTGACTCAGACTAATACGGTAATTGCGGGAGAGATGCCGCATCGGGATAGATGCCGCACTCAACCAAATTCATATAACTAGTCATCCAGTCAAAGATTTTTATACCCTATTCTAGGAGTATATTAATTTTGACGCATAGTTTGTAACATACCTTAATATTGCCCGTAGACCCCTAAAAGTTACTATATTTATGATCAGCATCAGCATCGATGTCGATCTAGCCATGTCCGTCCGTCCGTCCGTCCGTCCGTCGGCAAAAATTAGGCCTTTAAACTGGACCTAGAGAGCTGAAATTTTAACCATATACTCTCTAGGGTCCCGAAATAATCAAGTTTACGAATTTTTGAAATCCGCCCACAGACACGCCCACAAACTCAAAAAAACAAAATTTTGGAAAAAATCGAATTTTGAGCTAGGAAGCTGAAATTTTTTATATATGATCTATGACTCCTAAAACTGCTCGGGATATAAAATTTTCAAAATCCGCCCACTGTCACGCCCACAAAAAAATAAAACAATTTTATTGAAAACCAAAATTTGAGCTAGGGAGCTGAAATTTTTAATATATACTCTCTAGGGGCCCTTTAAGCTCATGTATAAATATTTTCAAAATCCGCCCACTGACACGCCCACAAATAAATAAAACAATTTTTTTGAAAATCCAAAGTTTGAGCTAGGGAGCTGAAATTTATAATATATACTCTCTAGGGGCCCTTTATGCTCCTGTGTTAATTTTTTTTTAAATCCGCCTACTGACACGCCCACAATTAAATAAAACAATTTTATTGAAACACCCAAGTTTGAGCTAGGGAGCGTTTTTTTTGATAAAATCCTTTAAATGTTATATAACAAAATATGTAGAGCGTTCTTAACAATTTAACCATACTTAGACTTTTGTCACGCCCACTTATGAGGGATAGGAATAAGAATAGGGTATCCAACAGTTCGCCCAAGCGGACTGTAGCCCGTCCCTATGTTTTATTTGTTTTTTGTTCTTTAGGTAATAAAACAAAAACGTAGAAAAAAAACCTTTTACATCGGATATGTAACAGGAGTTTTTCCTCTTTGTTTTGTTTTACGCTCCTCTTCTGACTATGGAAATTTTCCAGTCGGTTGCAATTTTTCGATGCGGAAACAAGTTGTTGTGTGTCTCCTTAAATGTAAGTATTCACCCCTATTGCGAGTGTCAATCGACAATTGATAATTGACCATTTTCAATGTGTGCTATTGTGAACGACTCATTTTCATTGATATTCTTGGCAATCGCATTTTTGCAATTGACTGCGATCGACAAAATCCTTTGGAATCGTTCGTTCACAATAGCACACATTGAAAATAGTCAATTATCAATTGTCGATTGACACTCGCAATAGGGGTGATTGTGTGTGCTTAAATAGTGTTATGAGAAGTGGTTGGTGTGATTTTCCTCTTTTTAATTTTAGTGTCTTAAGTGTAGTGTGGCATCTCTCCCTCTCAACAGGGATAGATGCCGCATTTTTTTTTAAAGATGCCGCATTTTAAATTTAGTTTTTTTTGTTTTAAAAAATAATATTAAGCTTCATGATGCCGCGCTCGGGGCCCATTGGTTAATTGTGATCTCTTGTTGTTTATCGTGGTAAAAAACTTCACTTACAATAAAAACACTTACCATACTCAGTTTAAATTATTCTTGCTGGTTGGCCTATTGAAACCAACCTGTCTTCTTGACAAACCTGATTGTGTCCGTCAGTGGTACCTGCGCTACGTCCTCTAGGTCTTCGAAGAATCTGTTGCCCAGATAGCGAAGTCGAGATGTCTGGAGGTTTGGACACTCGCAGAGCAGATGTTTGATGGTCTCGGTTTCTTCTATATCCTGACAGCTCCAGCAGTAGTCTGGTGAGCTAATGCCCAGCCTGTTTGCCATTACATCTATGGTGCAGTGGCCAGTCAGTACGCCTGTATTTTGTTCTTTTCTCGTCGATTCTTGGCCATAGACTGCAAGATATAACACAGTTGCGGGTGGCAACAGGTGCAGTAGTAGTGTATTCGCTTACTGAATGGAAGGTCGTGCGTTCGAGTCCCGGCCAAGTCCATTACTTTATATCGAATACATGAAATCGTAATCTCCCTAAGCATCTTAGACACCACCCGTGGAGAAAACCCCTACAACTGCACCCAAACACTTCTTTCCTTTCTCTCTATTCTTTCTAATAGTAAGTAGCACCGAAAAGCATGCAATGAAATACGATAGTGCCAGGTTGCTGCTTGCTGTTAAAACACAAATGCTTACGCTGTGTTACGCACTATAAAGTTACATATCCACATTGGACACAAATGTAGCAGAACCAAATGTTCGCATTTTGTTTGAACATCAATTTGCCTTCTGCGAAACAAACATATCAATACATTGTAATAAGCAATCAAATCGCCTTCTGCGACGTAAACATGTCAATAATTTGTAAGCACAATCAAATCGCCTTCTGCGAAATAAACATTATCGATACTTTGTAAAAGAAACATATCGATACTTTGTAATAAGCAATCAAGTTGCTTCTGTGAAATAAACACTTCTGTTTGTCCACATCCAATTTGTTAAAACAATAAACGTCGCCTTCTGCGACGAAGATAACTTTTGAATGCATCATTATTTTCTAAAGATCTTTGCATCGAGGAATCACCTCGAGCAAAATGTAGAAGTTAGTTCAATTCGAGCAATCGAGACAAGCGGAAGTCTAACAGAATTTCAATAAAGATATTTTTGTACTTTAAAATAAAATCCGTGTTTTATTTGGCTCCTTCTGATCAGTTGATTGGAAGTAAAACTTAATATATTTTTTTGTAAAGTTCAAACAAAAAGATATTTTTGGCGCAGTCGGTAGGACACCAATAAAAATTGGTATCCGTAAAAAAGAGCTTAAGTTCCTATTAAGCAAGATTTAGCGTAAGAAAAAAGTAAAATATAATATAATAATTTTCCTACTATAAAAAAAGAAAGGAAAAACCAAAGTGTACAAAAAGTGAATAATAAAGTGCAAAATGGAAATTAAAAAGGACATAATAATTAAAACCCTTAAGTCGATAAAACCATTCGACGGGAAGTCAGATGAGCTGGCTCAGTATATAAGGAGCATAGAATCTGTGTCAGGATACTTAAACGAATTCACGGAGAACGAGCAACGACTTTTCCTGATGAATATCATCAACACCATTCAAGGAGAAGCGACTAATGTTGTTAGGAAGGCAACTATAAGCACTTGGGAGGAACTAAGGACAAAACTTATACAAGAATTCGGTGAGAAGACAAGCATAGCAAATCTACTGATCAATTTCAACAGGATTATATTTAAAAAATGTGTAATAGAGTTTTATAAAAATTTTAATAAGTGACAATTAATATTTTTATAAAACTCTATTACACAATTACCTTAAGTAACGAAATAGAAGTCATAAAAAAATGTATTTAATTGAATGTGAAAAAAAGCATTCGAAGCTTTTCGGAATGGTTTGCCACCCCACTTTCAAGCAGTAATTCTCTCTCGCGGCTTATTTAAAATCGAACCAGCTTTTGAACTATTACTTGAAAACATGCTGCAGCCACTTTTCAGAGGCTGATGAACAACGTCTTATCTGATTACGTTAATAAAATATGTCTAGTTTATCTTGACGACATAATTATTTTCTCGACATCCCTACAGGAACACATTCAATCAGTAAGAAAATTATTTCAAAGATTGCAAGAAGCGAATCTCAAGATACAATTAAATAAGTGCGAATTTCTAAAAAAGGAAACGGAGTTTCTCGGTCACATAATTACAACCGAAGGCATCAAACCGAACCATAATAAAATCAAAGCTATTTCAGATTATCCGTTACCAAAAACTCAAAATCATATAAAACAGTTCCTCGGTATGGCCGGTTTTTACAGGAAATTTATTAGAGATTTCTCAAAAATAGCTAAGCCCATGACAAAGCAATTAAAAGGCGATGTCAAGTCAGTCAATTATCAATCCGATGAATTTAAAAAATCGTTTGAACAATTAAAACTTTTAATTAGCTCTGACCCAATTTTGAAACATCCAGATTTCGATAAACCATTTGTCCTAACAACGGACGCCAGTAAGTTTGCAATCGGGGCTGTTCTTAGTCAAGATCATCACCCCCTTTGTTTTGCAAGTAGAACTCTCAATGTACATGAGCTGAACTACTCAACTACCGAAAAGGAATTACTAGCAATCGTTTGGGCAACGAAATACTTTAGACCATACCTTTATGGGAAGAAATTCCAGATATTAAGTGATCACATACCATTACAATGGTTACACAACTTAAAGGAACCCAATGCCAAATTACAAAGGTGGAAAATAAGGCTTAATGAATTTGACTTCGATATAAAATATCTACCAGTGCCCATGTTCTGTAACTCATGCGATAACTCTTCGCATCGAAAACTTTGGAACACAAAATTCCACCGTTTATCGCATGTGGAAAGAAGTTGTGTTCTGTAACTCTATGCGATAAAATATACCTTGGTTACTTTTATTATCATGGGAAATTGGAAGGATTGTCAAAATACTGGAAATCGAAGGGTAGTTTAGCGAGGAAATTCAGTGTGTATTTACATGTCGTTGGGATAGGAGCGTTGTAGCGCGACTTTTTAGCGGATTATCGGAAAATTACGTGTTTCTGTTGAATTTTCAAAAATACGATGATCGCTCGTTCTGCTAGACTCAGACAAATTTTTTTGAAATTAATCTGATCCTAACGCTATGTTCTATGTTGATGAATTTAATGAAGTTAAAATTTCGCATTTATTTTGTCTGTCTATGAAAAAAATAAATGAAATATATTTTTTCTTTTAAAACAAGAACCTTTAGTGTCTCTTGTTGGATGTACCAAGCTGTTTATTTTTATAGCAACACAGTTCCAAGAATGTTCAAAATGGATCTTATTTAAGTGCTTGCTGAATTCTTTCGACAGAATGTACAAGTACATACATAGGTACCTATACCTACATTCTTCTCCACTAATTCTGACTGTTTTTATTAGTTATTTTTTATTTCTTTTGCATTTTTTTAAACGTTGAACTTGATCAACGAACTGTATATTTTGTTAAATAAAAAATCAAAAATGTTCACTATCCGTTTGAAATTGTTCAATATCCCTTTCTCGCAAGCCAATTGAAATGTGATAAATTTTGACAGTTGAAGTGAATAATTTATCGCATTCGAAAGTTACAGAACACCGATTTATCACATATTTCCAGGAGTTTCATTTCACAATGTTCCATGTGGTATAGTTTTCGCATCGCATAGTTACAGAACACGGAAATGTGATATAATGAAATTTTGTTTCGATTCACATCGTTCATGTGATAAATATAACGATGCGATAGTTACAGAACACGGGCACAGGGAAAGAAAACCATGTGGCTGATGCACTGTCACGGATTAATATTGAAGACAATTTGAATAATGAAGATGATAATGACGCAGATATGCGATCAGACTTAGCCACAATCCATTCAGCATTAGAAGATAATACATCATATATAGGAATTTCAGAGCAGACATTAAATACTTTTAAACACCAAATAATTTTCAAAGAAACTGATAGAGTAGGGGTACGCGTTACAAAAATTCAGGACAAAACGAGATACGAATTAAAAACGGAAAAATTTACGGACAACTATTGTAAAGACATGATCAAAAGGTACATTTTAGGAAAATATGTCTGTGGCATTTACTTCAGTAACGATGAAGGTTTTAATCACTTTCAACGAGTATATTCAGCTATTATTTTACCATCCTCGAACGTTAAGGTTTTAAGGACTAAAAGAATAGTGGAAGATATAGAGAATTATGAAAAGTTTAAAGAGATCATTTATGAAATACATCTGAATGGAATACATGCAGGTATAAATAAAGTTATTAAAACTTTTGAAGAAAAATACAATTTCACAACTTACGCAAGGTTAGCACCACAAATAATTAACGAATGTGAAATGTGTAACACTTGTAAATTCGAGCACCAGGCTACGAATAGACCTTTTAAAGTAACGCCACCAGTAACACAAAGGCGAGAGAAATTTGTGGCCGACATCTGGGTCTGGGGACAGCAAAGTTATTTGACATGCATCGATCTCTATTCAAAATATGCAATGGTAGAACACATCACTTCACGTACATGGCTAGAATCGAAAAAAGCTTTGTTAAAAATATTTAATACAATGGGAGTACCAAAAACAATTAAAATGGATAAAGATCCATGCTTAATAAGTAATTTACTACAAAAACGGCTAAAAGATTTAAAGGTAGAACTAGAAATTACCACAGGAAAGACAGGTATAGCTGATATTGAGAGACTTCATGCTCGTTTAAATGAAAAATTAAGATTGTTTAACACAGGATCGGATAACAAACTTAAGTTAATAGCTATAGAGCAAATATTATTTACATATACCTAACCATACGTTAATACATTCTTCAGCTAATAATCGACCATATGAGATTTTCTTTGAAAATAAAAGCCCTAATATTAACCCAGAAGAGATTAATGATAAAAGAATATGCAATATAAATAAAACTAGGAAGCATTATAAAGTAGATCTGCGTTATATGGCCAACAAAAGACATCTAAAATCAGATAACCCATTTATTAGAATAAAAAACCCAATTCAGCAAGAAGGAGATCATATAAAAGTTAGAGTAGATAAGCAGGGCAAAACCAGGAAAAAAATTACATACGATTTTCGGAAAAAAAAGAAAACTGAACATGATAAAGGAAATACAGTTATCTATAACATTAGCTAAAATTGGACTATTCAATCCAAAACTATTTGATATCGAGTCATTTGAACACATTACTACGAATCAACTTGAATTTATAAAACTATCTCTATGGCAAAAAAAAAATGAGTTACTAATTTTTATTTTATCCTTACCTAGGTATTCTGACCTAAAACCCATATATAAAATTATCCCTATACCTAATGAACAATATGAGGAATTGGACTTCAATAATATAGACGACCTATTTATAAAAGAGAGCAATGAATTTATGATGGTTAATAACGGCAAACTATTTCCAATATATGACGAATGTATCAAAAATATAATAAATAATAATGACACAGAATGTAATTTTAGAGTAAACACTTTAGAAGAAACTGTAAGATTAAATGAAAATTCATTAATTATTAAAAATATTAAGAAACTGGAACTACTTAACAATTGTGGTACCTTAAAAATCAATGTCGATGGTAACAATTTAATTAGAATTGAGAATTGTAAACTTGAAATAAATAACAGAACTTTTCAAGCCAGTCGGCTAGTAAAAACAAATATTATTATACCTGAAATCGACAAAAACATAAATAAAAATGTATTTGATAATACAACTTTAAATGAACTACATTTAAAATATAATAAATTGCACAAACATACCTCCAACGGGGGAATTATACTTTTACTTATTATTATATTTTGTATAACAAATACTCGTATTATATACTTTATTACTGTCAAAATAAGAAATCACAAAAATATTAAAATCATAAATAGTCCCGAGGACGTGCCTCTATCAAAAGGAGGGAGGAGTGACATATCCACATTGGACACAAATGTAACAGAACCGAATGTTCGCATTTTTTTTAAACATCAATTTGCCTTAAGCAAATTGATACTATGCAATAGCAAGTCGCCTTCTGCGACATAAACACATTAATAATTTGTAATCACATTCAAATCGCCTTCTGCGAAACAAACATATCAATACATTGTAATAAGCAATCAAATCGCCTTCTACGACGTAAACATGTCAATAATTTGTAAGCACAATCAAATCGCCTTCTGCGAGAGAAACATATCGATACTTTGTAATAAGCAATCAAGTTGCTTCTGTGAAATAAACACTTCTGTTTGTCCACATCCAATTTGTTAAAACAATAAACGTCGCCTTCTGCGACGAAGATAACTTTTGAATGCATCATCATTTTCTGAAGATCTTTGCATCGAGCAATCACCTCGAGCAAAATGTAGAAGTTAGTTCAATTCCAGCAATCGAGACAAGCGGAAGTGTAACAGAATTTCAATAAAGATATTTTTGTACTAAAATAAAATCCGTGTTTTATTTGGCTCCTTCTGATCAGTTGATCGGAAGTAAAACTTAATATATTTTTTTGTAAAGTTCAAACAAAAAGATATTTTTATAAGGGTACTGTAACAACAGAAAATGAAATCCATTTAGCGTAAGCAAATTATAAAAAAAACAGTCGTGCCCTTAGGACCAGGTAGTGTTAATTTGTTTCCTCAATTTTTGGTCAATGTTTCTTTCTGCTGCACTAATTGGGATGTCTATTGACGTAATGGCCGATTCTTGCTAGCTCGTCTGCCTTTTAATTCCCAACAATGTCGCTATGACCGGGGACCCAACAGAGAGTGATCCTGTGTCGTTCGCCTATTTTGTTGAGGGATTTTTGGCAGTTCTTGACTGTTTTTGACTTTATGGTTTCGCCGTCTAGTGCTTTGATCGCCGCCTGACTTTCAACGAAGATTGTAATCTTGGAAGGATCCAGATTCTTCGCGGAGATTGTTTTTGCTGCCTTGTCGATGGCGACTATCTCCGCTTGAAAAACGCTGCATTCATTGGGGAGTCTATACGAGTCCTTTATGTTTAGGGGCTCGCAGAACACTCCTAAGTAATAGTGAATTACGGAGCCGTGCCCATAGGAGCTGTGTCTCCAGATGTTTGCCTCCTTGAGGCGGAGGGCTCCTTTGACTGGAATGCTGCGAATGTATTCACCAAGGGGGGTAGGTTTAAAATGACTTCCAGCCCGGCTTGGGATGTTGATTTCATGGCTCCTGTTGTGCCAATACATGCTTATCTTTTTTTTTTTTTAATAAAAGATTACTTTAAGTATTCTTATTATTTATCTTTATTTACTATTTTTTCAGAAATGTCACAACTTTTTTTATATTTTTGTTTTCCGTACGCGACGCGTTTCAAAGCTACTGCTTCATCTTCGGGCGAGTACTCCGAGAAACCCAGTTCGTTATTTCTATTTTCGCTCCTAAGTCTTCGAGCGTTGTTTTTATGGCCGCTGTTTTTACATTGTTGAAAGCTCCCTCAATGTCCAAAAATTCTGCCCTGGTGAATTCTTTATGGTGTAATCCTTTCTTTAATTGACACAACTTCGTGCAGGGCTGTTTCCGCGGACTTGCCTTTGAGGTTGGCGTGTTGAGTGCTGCATAGTAGGGTGGAGCTGTTTTCTATGAATTTTTTTATTTTTTATTTTAAATTAAAAGCCCTGGGTATGGAAAAGTTGCATTACCATTTACTTGTAACAGATACCAAAATGATTTTTCAAAATGTTAACGTTTAATACTGCCCCACCCTATTTGAATGAATGTTAAAAAGCGAACAAATTTCGACCATTCACAAAAAAATTATCTACAGATTGCCATGCAATTTTGAATATAATGTTTTGACAGTCGAGAGGCAACTGTTATTTTGTGACTGAATTTAAAGATTAAATTGGGAATATATATTTTCTAAATTGCGTAAGATTATGACTTTATTAAGAAGTAAAGTTATTTGTCCTATATTCGGTACTTACCGCTTTTACCATCTTATCAAGATGTTATGAGATGTTTTCTGTGGGGGAGCCATAATAAAACTAAAACAAGTGAAGAAGTGGCTCTTAAGTTAGCAGAGGTGTGGAAAAAGGCATCAATTCCCATAGTGAACTTCACACTATTTTGGCACGTATAAAATCTTACCATGATAAGTATCGCGGTATTTTGAAGCCCTACAAGGGAAGAAAAGATATTTCAAGCTATCGCCTTAAACTCCATAAATTTAAAGAAGAAGCCCAAGTTATTTTTGATATAGCCACATGCAAATGCAAAAATTTTGAGTTATGTTTGGGTGAAAAAAGTCGTAAAATACCCACCATTGAACGAGACTTTTTAGTTGATCAACGTACTTGTCGGCAAATGATTATGGGCAGCATAGATCACAAAATTTCAAGAAAAAAAACCAAGCTCATTTGATATTTTGAAGGCACCAGTAGTCCTGATCCTGATTTACCAATGACACCCTCACTTACGCACATTGGAGCAGCTGTAACGAACTTTTCCGTAGTTGCAAGAATCGTGGATCGGAACGGTATCACTGATCGCGCAGGAGCCGCCATTGTATCCGCCACGTTGCAAGATGTTGGTGTGATATCGCCAGATAATATATCTAATGTCGTAGATAGAAGCAAAATACGACGAGAACGCACAAATTAAAGGGATTTACTATCTAATCAAATATTAGTTATAACACCAGATCTTTTCGGTGTATTTTTTGATGGGCGTAAAGATAGAACCGTGTCTATGGAAGATAATCGTCGAAAAATTGTAACGGAAGAACATGTCAGCTTGGTTTTGGAACCTGGTTCTGAATATATCGGACACATGGCCTTACAGTCTGGCAAAGTCTCGTAAGTAAAGAGATCTTCAATTTTTTGTCAAACCAATCATTAGATTTTGATAAGCTCCTGGCGATAGGCTGCGACGGTACTGTCATCAATACTGGGAACAAAGGTGGAGTCATACGGCTTATAGAATTACAATTATGTCATCCATTACAATGGCTGGTGTGCCAATTACATGCAAATGAGCTAAGTTTGCCACATCTCTTTGATCATCTTAATGGAAACACAACAGGACCGCCCAGTTTTACTTTACTGGTTTTATTGGGAAAGCATTGAACGGCTGCGAAGATATGCCAGTAATGAAATTCAAGGCTATGAACTGCGCATTACCACATGTTAGTAATAAATAGGACTTAAGCACAGATCAATTTTATTTGCTTGACATTTGTGAAGCAATTAGTTCGGAAAAATGCAATGAAAGTCTTTCTAAAAGAAATCCAGGCAGAATCGTGCATTCCAGATGGCTAACAACAGCAAATCGCATACTTCGGCTCTATATTTCTTCGGAAACGCAATCTGAAAATTTGAAAACATTGGCAAAGTTTGTTCTTACAGTCTACGCACCGATGTGGTTTACTATGAAAATCAAACCGTCATGTATCTATGGCGCTCAGCATTTGCATCAGACTTACGGCTTTCAAGATATTTAAAACGTGAATTGCTAGAAATAATAGATCCTGTTATCCAACGAAACGGGTACTTTGGACACCCAGAAAATACTTTATTGGCTATGTTGGCCGATGATAGACGGCACATTCTAGAACTCGCACTACGGCGCATATTAAAAGCACGACTTTCGAATCAGGTCGATCTTAATATTCGTCCTTTAGATTGCCCGAATTCAACGGAAGCCTCAACTGCGGTCTGTGCATCTATACGACGAGATGGTTTCATATTTCATATTTCATATTTCATATTTCATATTTATTTACCAAGATAATAGTTTCACAGTGAGATTAAATCTCATAATTAGTGAGGGCTTTACAAATATAGCTTTAAGAGCTTTAGTGGTAAGTAGATTAGAACTAATTACATACATTAAATGGAAAATATAAATATAGATACATTGATTACATAAGTTAATAGCATTTAGTGACATACATATGTGTATATTATATTTATAAATCTAATATTATACACATATTATTATATTTATAAATCTATTATTATTTTCACACATCACTGGCCAAGTGTTTAAAAAGTTTATTTTTGAATATGCTTGTGTTAGTGATTCTCCTTAATGCAATGGGTAATGAGTTCCATAGGAGAGTGGCATGGACAAAGAATGTGCGCTCAGATTGAAGGCAATTGAATCTGGGCCTTATCAATATAGCTGTTCTATGTGAGCTAGCGAAACTTAGTCTGCTATGCAAGTACTCCGGCTGTTGGGTCTGCATAATACCGTGCAAGAGGATAAGTGATCTAAACTTAATCAGGTTGTCGAGAGTAAGGCCCATTATCTGCAGAGAGTAACTAGATATGTGGTCGTTATATCGTTTTTTAAAGACGTATCTTGCTAGGTTATTGTAAATGACATTCAACTTGCGCCTAGTGTTGTAGTCAACATAGCAAAAAACCTCGCAACCATACATTAGGATAGGTAATAACAGGGATTTAGCGAGTAACATCTTAGTTTTAGTGGGTAGAGAACTTTGTGTGGACCACAGAAGTCGGAGACCACTATACACCTTTCCAATTGTAGCTGCAACATGATCGGTCCAAGTGAGTGTATCATTGAAGACTATCCCCAGATTTTTGGCCCTATGAACATATTCAATGGGTGACTGTCCTAACAAAATTGGCGGAAAAGTGGATGCATCTAATTGACGCTTATAGATACAAAGGGTCTTTGATTTTGAGGGATTAAGCGATAAGTTATGTTTGAGAGCCCACTGCTGAATGACTTCTAGATCTTCGTTGATTAACTCAATGGTACTACTTATCATATCCAACGGACAGCACTTAAGTAATTGAACATCGTCAGCGAACATGTGCGCAGTACAATGTTTTATGAGTTGGGGGAGCTCGTTTACATAAAGTGTAAATAATAAGGGACCGAGAATGGAACCCTGTGGGACACCGGCAGGTACCCCGAGGAATGATGACACTAGATTTCCTACAGCCACACATTGCTGACGACCCGTTAAGTAGGAATGTAAGAGTTTGACTGACAGATGAGAAAATCGAAAACTATGCAACAGTTTCTTACAGAGAAGAGAATGGTCCACCGTATCGAATGCTTTTGAGAAGTCCAACAACGTCAAAAACGTAGGGCAGTTGGCGTCCAGCCCTTTGCGAATGTCGTCGGCAACTAGTAACAGTGCAGTCTTACAACTTCTTTTTGCACGGAAGCCGGATTGGGCGGAACTCAACAGGTTGTTGTGACTAAGGTGTGCTTGCATCTGCTTTAGAATCGCCTTTTCAAATGCTTTGGATAAAAACGGTAGTATTGCGATTGGTCTATATTCAGGGTTAATCCGGTGTGTCGATTTAGGTATAGGAATTATCTTAGCCCTTTTCCACGAGGAGGGGTAATCACAGGTCATAAGTATTTGATTAAAAATATGAGTGATATATTTAAGGAGGAAAGGAAAGAGGAGCTTTAAAAATTTGGGATTTATTTCATCCAAACCTATTGCATTTGATTTAACCGATAGCAGTGCTTCGACAACATCTTCATCCGTTAAGCGATTAAAATTAAAGTTATTTGTATTATCACTAGCTTGGCTACACTGATTCGTAGTCCGCAAATAATTGTAATATTGCGTTGACGGTTCGGAAACTGACACAAACTGCGAGTTAAGAACATTACAGTCAACGTCAGCAGGTGCACTTGATCGCTGTTTTCCATTTCCTAATTTGCGCAACTTTTGCCAAATCACTTTTCCAGGCTGTATTTCAGGGTTCAGGAATTGTTCGTAGTGGCGGCGCTTTGCGGCCCTTATACGAAGAACCACTAAGTTGCGAAAAGACCTGTAGGATTCATATAGAACAGACAGCTTGTGTCGTTTCCAACGAGCATAAGCGATATCACGTTTTTGCATCAAATCTAATAGAGATCTATTAATCCAAGGCGGGGAACTGGGTATATGGGTCCTTCGCCGGAGAGGACAATATTGATCAAAGAGTTTTTTTATGTTATTTTCCAGGAACAATACCTGCTGACTTACTGATGGCATTAAGTAAATTTCGTCCCAATGAATTCGGATGACGTCGGACCTTAAACTTGAGTAATCAATATTTTTGAAATCTCTATAAGTGATAACATTTACAGTTGCGTCTAATGGAATATCATAGGTTAGATATATCAAATCATGTTTGGAAAACCCCGGCGCTGTGAGTTGACTGTAACACATAGTTTTATTACTGTGATTTACGAAAAACACATCTAGAAGGGTAGCAGGATCGCATGCAAAATGTGTCGCAGCTGATACATTGACAGGTGTTAGGTCAACGCTCTTGAATTTGTCAATTAAGTGTGCAGAAGCACCGCTGTTAAGCAGATTACAATTCAGGTCACCCGAAATGATAATGTTAGGAGTAGAGCAAGAGATTTCTTCCAGAATGCTTATAATTGGAGAAATATCTAAGTATTTATTTGGTCTGTATATCACTCCAAGCAGCAAACGCTCAAGGCCACAAGTAACATTAAGGAACAAATATTCGATTGAACTGTTGTCGTTTGACTTGTAAACAACATTGCCTCGCAGGCCGTCGCGCAAGTAAACAGCCACACCTCCACCCACCCGAACAATTCGATCACTTCGAAAAAGCTCATAACCATCCATATTATAAGCCACATCTGGAACATCAGGAAAAAACCAAGTTTCGGATACACAAATAATGTCAACACTAGAGTTAATGAACAGCAGACGAAATTCATCAAGTTTCGGATTCAAGCTCTGCGCATTGATATGGCAAACGTGGAGGCCTTTTTTCTGCGAATGCAAAACCCGAATCATTTGGTACAAATTCGCATCCCTGACACTCGCCCCAGAACCGGTCACCACATTGCGATTATTTAATACCATAGAGAATAAAAACAAAATTATTAGTTAACACAGGAGAAACAAAAACACAAGCAAAGCGGCGAAAAGCAAAGTGAATTATTAAGAGAGAATAAACTATGGCCATTGATAAATAGAAAAAAGAATAATATAAAAAACAGCTAGAGAAATAGAAGAGAGAATAATATAAAAAATAATAAGAGATCAAATAGTTGCGGTATTCGTTGTAAATTGAATGCATATCAGCGTTTATGTTTAGCTGCAATGTCTTGTTGTTCTTCATCACTTATTTGGCATCTCTCGGCAACTGCAGTTAAACAGTCGAAGTCGGCAACGGCTTCACTCTTTCCGCCAACAGTAGATCGCACTAACACAGACCCAAGGTACGTATGCACAGAGCCCAGCTGGCCCTTTTTCTTCATTCGCACTGCATGCTGGAGAAGAGTCCGATTCCGTGGAGTCAAGCTTTCGTTCACAAACACATGATTGTTTGAATCAAGTCCAATATCGCGTAGAGAGATAGGGCGTTTAGTTTTTTTCCGGTAGCAGGCAAGTGCTTTCAGCATTTTATTTCTCTCTCCCACGCTAGAGAACTGGAGAATGACAGGTGGATCGTCATTGTTATTGCGGTGTTTGGTACGGAAGGCATTCTTCAGTGCTGGTGGTATAACATCGATGGTATCGCAGAGTTTTGTGTATATTGTGTGTAGATTTTCATCTGTGAGTTGTGGGATGCCGAAAACAACAGCATCGGTCAAAAACTCCTTTCTTTCTAGCATGTCGCAACGATTACGTAGTTCCGAAATCTCCCCGCTGAGTGTTTTATTTACTTTTTGTTCAATTTCCGCGGTACGTTGGGACAAATGATTGATTGCTAAGTTGATGCTGTTGATGTTTTCGGTTAGTGTTGTTTGAATGCTGAGGACTTTAGCTATTAATTCATTTCGGGTTTTATCCATCTCTTCTTTAAAAGTCGCGATAATGGATTCGGCATGTTGATTAAGCTCTTGGTGAAGAATTTCCATGGAAAGACATGAGCGTGCAGAGGCTGTTAGTGTGCATGTCTGTGTATCTGGCTCATTAGGCGTGAAGAGGTGCTCTGAGGTAAGTGTTTGTGGGGTTAGATCGCACGAAGTGGGAGGGCGATCTGACGTCATTTTATGTATTGGTGGCTTGTTGTGCTTTTTGTCAGAGACTCCCGCTTTACCTTCGATGGGATTGTTGGGTTTGATGTTCGGCGAATTCGCTTTCGGTAACGTTACATGTTGCTGTTGGGCGCGAGCCATGTTCCCGCGAGTGTTAGCTGTAGACGACATTGTGTGGCGTTTGAATGTTCGATATATATCTATTTAGTTAGTCAAGTGCGAGAACACAAAATGCAAATTCAGAATTAAAATTTTGTTTAGCGCGAATTACAGAATAGCAACAAGAATTCTTTCGATTCAAATTACTACAGAATTCAAATATGTTTGTGATTCCCGCACGATTAAATTAGGAAACTACTAAACACAAGAGTTTTTACTGTTTTTGCCGGCGAGATAAAAGTGCGTCTGTTCACTCTCGATATGACATTACATTTCATTAGAGCTAAGTTGAAGTCACGTCAAGTAATGCCTTTTTTGAGACGAAAAAGGACTACTCCCTGTAGTAATCCATTTTCCTCAAATTATTTTTATTTTTTTACTTCAATGCATACCTATATGAATTTTATATTCCAATTCCCTGTTATTTTATCTTATTTAACTTATTTTAAATCAAATTTGATGTAATCCACCTGTTATTATTTCCGTTTTACTTGACTTCTTGGAACTTTTCAGCTATGAAAATCACTCAAATAAGTAAAATTTTGAAAGGGATGGGGCAGTATATGGAATTGAAATATCGGGAAATTTCTTTTTCAGGTTACTTTCTTATCCCTTGATGCAACTTTTCCACACCCAGGCAAGTAGATTTAAAAAAAAAAATCACTCCACCCTACTGCATAGGTTGTTTTCGATTAGAAGGACCCTTGAATTATTCTCTCTAGTGTCTTTAAGAGAAAAGAGGAGAGACTTATCGGCCTATAATCTTTTGCTTTGCAGTGTATATGTCTCCCTGCTTTGGGTATGAATATCACTTTTACTTCTTTCCAGCTTTGCGGTATGTAGTAGCAGAGTCTTATACAGCTTTTGAATATAGTTTTTAGCCATGGCAGTATTAGATTAAGAGCATGTTGTATCATTGCTGGTATAACATAATCTGGTCCAGCCGATTTGTAGGGCTTGAATGAGTTGCCTGCCCAAGCAATTTTGTGCTCTGTTATAATAATTTCCATTGCCATGTCCGGTTGAGTGTCTTGCGGAACCGGGGTGTAGTTGATCTCACATCCAGTGGTTTCACTAGACTCCGGAAAGTGAGTATCCATTAAAATTTGTAGAGTTTCTTGGCTAGACTCTGTCCAAGAGCCATCAGCACGTTTAATATACCCTGGAACCGTGGGGTCTTTGGATAGTGCTTTACGTAGTCTGGCGGCCTCGTTTGTACTCTCTATGGATTCGCAAAACGTGCTCCAGGATTCGAGTTTTGCTCTCCTTATTCCTTTAGTATATAGATTAAGTTCGGACCTATACTTAGTCCCAGTAGCGACGCGTGCCAAAAATGTGTAGTCGTTCAGTGAAGTTTTAATTGCTATAGCTGTTAAGATAATTTTTGCCAGTAAAAAGAAATTTTGATATTAAATAAAAAAACATCTAGATTTTATTTATAAAACAAAAACCAATTCTTCATCAGTTAAAAAAAATATAAATTACTTTTTAATAAACAAGCAATTGATAAGTACCTTCATTATTTTACTTAAATTCAAAACTAATTCTTGTCGACTTTTTTTTAAAAATATTCTTCTTGCATTTTCTATAAATGACGTGTCAAGTCAATTCTTTTTATTCAACAAAAAAATACTTAAACACAAAGAAAAAAATATTGTTTATTTTTTTATATTAGGTATATTATAATATAATAAAATATAAAAAGAAAGATTTGTCAACCTGTTTTGCCCCATTGTTGTTCCCCATTGTTGCAAAACACACATGTAGTTCCTATTTAATTTTTAATAAAAATGAATGACAAATTAATGTTTGTCTTTATTTAACTGAGCACCCCGTACCCTTTTCCGAAAAAAAGAGTCTTCCTCTTTTATCTCTATCTTGGACAGTAGGTACTTAATTATATCCACACATTGCAGGTGGCAATGATGCGATGGTAGTGTATTCACTAAGTCAGTCGTTCCGCAGTACGGGCCGGTACGTCGTAGAGGGAAACTCCTTCAGGGACCTACCGGTCGACGACGATGAAAGCAATGCCATCCAAATGGAGGATGGAGATGTACAGGATGAGGTAGCTGAGCTAGACAAGCTCATAAAAGAGCTCTTGGAGAAGCGTGAGCAGCTGAGGCTGAAAAAAGTGCAGAAACATCAACAACAAACAGTGCTGAGGGAGCAAATCCAGCAACAATATCAACAGAAGTACCAACAACGAGAAGAGCAACGAAACCAACAAAAACAGCAATAACAGCAGCCAAAGCAGCAACTGCAGCCAAATCAGCAACAGCAGTCAAAGCAGCAGACGCAGAAGAAGCCAGCAAGGAAGGAAAAAATTCCCCCGATTAATGTAAGTAACTTCGATATTAGTGATAGTATTAGGTTATGTAGGTTAATTACTAAGAATTTGTATGTTAAGAGGCTTTCTGCCAGTAAACATGTAATTATGTGTGATGATATTGAGGAGTACCAGAGAGTGCGCACCGCCTTGGGAGAGGTAAAGACCGAGTACTTTACCTACACCAAAAGGGAGAAAAAGCTTAAAACCGTGGTATTAAAAGGAATCGATCCCTCAATTAAAACAGAGGAGCTCGAAAAAGAGCTTAAGAATTTTGAAAGCGACGACCTCAAGTTCGTGGGGTCAAGCCGTTTTCCTCGGCTGTGGCAAGTGGTGGTAACCGTTACTTACCATTTTTCAGTTTAGATGCGTCAAGTGCGTTAAGGACCACATACATGGTGAATGCTTTCTTGGTAAGTAGAGAGTCGAAGACCGGAGTGTACTCTCCTGTGTGCTCTGCAGGAACTCTGGGCATCGCGCCAACTTCAGGGGCTGCCCAAAGTACCAAGAACTGAAAAAGCGAGTCCAGGCCCGCAAACAGCAGTCTGAAGGCGATAGGCGTCAGAAGAGTAGCTCGTTCACAAATTTTGTGGCACCCAACGTGTCCTTTGCCCAAATGGCAGCTGGACCGGGTCAAGCCCAAATAACATTAAACCAGCCAAAGGTAGCCCAAAAGGCACCAGAGGTGGATCTGGACTTAAAATCGATCCGTCTGTCTCTGCACGGAAAGTTCGATAAGTTCCAGAAACAGTTAAATGAACAAGCGGCCCGAATTGACTTTATCTATTCGGAGTTGTTTGTGGGGTCTGGTGTGCCATAAATCTAATGCCTACGCTGGATGAGGGAAACTTAAAGATCCTTGCTGTGAATGTTAATTCACTAGTCAGGATCGAGAAAAGAACGTCAGTTGCCAACTTGTTGAAAACCGAAAACCCGGATGTGCTTTTGGTTAGCGAAACTAAGCTAAATCAGAAGCACAAATTGGAATACAAAAACTATCATGTAATAAGAAGAGACCGGCCTCACTCCACTCAAGGAGGTGGGGTTGGAATCTTAATTCGAAAAGGCCTGCGCCATAGGGTTATATATAGCCGGGACGTGCGTAGGTTCCAGTTGTTGGAAGCAAGCATCATATGCATTCCTCTCCATAGCCGGAGGAGAGTGTATGTGGTGTCGCTTTACGCACCTGCAGCACCTCCACCCAACCAATTTATGACAGAACTCGAGACACTTTTTCGTAGTCCGCAGCTGAACTCGGAGGAGAATTATTATTTCTTCGCCGGAGATATTAATGCCAAACATGCGGCATGGGCAAATGTTACTGCAAATCCCAGGGGCAACCAGTTTCACGACTGGTGGCGCCTCAATATGATTGAGTACAAACTCGAGTTGTACGCGACGGATATCCCTTCTTTCCCAAGAAGCGGTGCTTTCCTGGACTTGGCCTTAACGGACGCAAGACTTCAACTGGCAAACATAGACCAATACACGCGGAACTGTTTGCGTGCGTTTGAGTACGATAGTGACCACTACGGACTCGCCGCCGCAATACGGATCCCGAACGAGCAAACGTTGCTGGAGGAGTACTAAGCATTGTGTTCATTCGATTATCGGAGGGCACAGTGGTCGCGCTTCTCCAGATTGTGAAAGCGAGATATACGTTCGAGTGGGATCGACCCACCGACAAACAGTAACATGACAAATGATGACATTGATCGGCATTTATTGCAAATGGACGACGCCATCAAACGAACTATGGAACGAACTATTCCTCGGGTAGGACGATCCGACGACGACCAGATAGAAAAGTACAGAAACCCTACAATCGACGCCCTATACCGACAGAAAAGTAGACTGCTCTCGAGGCTTAAACGGCTGTACAGGCAATTTACTGATCGCGACGACCCGGAGGTAAGGATGCTGAAGTCAGAGATCCGAATCCTGAAACAGCTGATAAAAGAAAATTACAGACAATCTGTAAGTCTGTATTGGGGCAATAAAATTCGGGCTATTAAAACCTGTAGTCCGAATATGTTCCCACAGATAAATAAGTTGTTCAGGAGGAAAGATCACAATGATATTATTTGTGTTCGAAACTCCCAGACAGCAGAAAACAGACAGACAGTACTGACTGCTGGAATAGGTCCAGAAAGTGTCGCTTCAAACGACGATTTTTTCGTGGTCGATGACCCACAGGAGAAAGTGGATTTGCTGGGCGCATGTTTCGAGGCCGTGTATACGATGAACAATTCTGTTCGCCGTAACCACGACATTGAGAATAGGGCTCTAGTGAGCCACTTCTATCTGCGCACCGAACTTGAGAATTGGCGATCTGAGAATAACGGATTCACCGTGTTCAGTGATGAAAACCATGCAAATGCAGTTGTCGCCAATGGCCGAGATGCATCGCGCTCGAAGGAGGATCTTCTGTGCATCTTCGAGTCACTAAAGAATACAAAGTCGGCGGGGATGGATGGTGTCCCAAACGTCGTATTGAGACACCTGCCTTTGGAGGCTGTAGATATTTTCACCATGCTGTTTAACAATGCGCTGAATAATGCACATTATCCGGCGCTTTGTAGGTAGCTGTGGTACACCCTATCAAGAAAAAATGTAAAGATAGGACGAACCCTGCCAATCTCCGGTCAATTAGCTTGCTTCCGAATATTAGCAAGGTCTTTGAAAAGGTTGTCAATAGAGCCCTGTAAAAGTGGGTCGAGGACAATAACATAATCCCTGACAACCAGTTTGGTTTCAGGGCGAGGCATGACACTATTCATGCCGCGTCGAAACTGGTTTCCGACATTCAGTGGAATAAATGCAAGAACCAATGCACGGGTGCTTGTCTGGTTGATTTTGAGAAGGCTTTCGACACCGTATGGTTAGAGGGACTTTTCTACAAGTTGACCAGGCGGGGGATGCACAAACCTTTGCTATATGTAATTTATAATATGCTTATGGGAAAGAAGTTCGTTGTCAAATGTGGCAACGTGACTTCGAGCAGAGTCTTTGAAATTAAAACGGTTTACAGCAGGGAGCGGTCAATTCTCCGATCCTGTTTAACATTTACACGAGTGATCTGGTAGGTTCACTCAGACATGCTATAGCGTATGCCGATGATTTGGTGGCATACAGATCAGGTCCTAAAATCGAGGTCATTAATATCCTTTTGCAGCGTGACTTCGATCAAATTAAGCGATATTGCGACGACTGGAAGTTGAAAATCAACTTTCAGAAGACGGAAACAATCTTGTTCAGAACTCCATTGGCTGGGGCCTCTGGGGATACCAGAAAAAACTGGAAGAAATTGGCCATTATTGGACAAAATGGGCAGCCATTGGCGGTGAGAAGCGTAGTTAGATATCTAGGTATCTGGCTTGACCAGTATCTATATTTCGATAGACATATAGTTGCTTGTGTTGCTGGGGCCAAGAAGGCTTATGCTCTGACAAGGAGACTGTTTCATAGCAGTCAACTTGACTCCAGAGTGAAGGTCATTTGCTACGTGGCCCTTATAAGGCCGATCATCGCTTATGGTTGTCCATTGTGGTTTAATATAGCGCCTAGTTATATGGAAAAGATTCGGGTTTTGGAGAGACAATGTCTTAGGACCTGTCTCCGGTTGTTCCTAACGCCTGAATCCAACTATATAAAATACTATCCCAAATAAATACTGTCCTATACGATGGGGCTCAGTTGAATAGGATTGACAATTTCCTCATTAAGGTGACTCGAAGGCACGTTGCAAGGGCGATGGCCAGCGACAATAGTCTGATCTTTGGGGCTTACTACCCCAATAAAATGTACATAGAGAGTACGCTCCGGTCTGGCTTTATCCCGCCAGAGGCAATTATCCATATGGATGCAAAAGGGCTGGTACAGACGAGGGATGGTATCCCGGTATTATACCACCGCTACCGCAGTGCGAGAGATAAGCGGCTCATCCGCGGCAAGGACGTCGCCAATGCTCATGAGCTCCTCCGTTTTAGTACCCCAATAGCGGAGAGGGATAAATTCGATACGGAAAAGCAATTTGCCGAATTTTGGTGGCTTTTTGAGTGAGGAGGGTTCAACATGCCCTCCCAAGACGGTGAGTTACAATCATCATCCTCGTAGTTTGTAAGATAGACTAAGTTAGCTAGGGCGTTTCTGGGAGGGGCCGGGCTCGCCAACTTGTGGTGGTGCTTCCGGGAGGTGATTGATTCTGTGAGCCATCAGTCAGCTCACGGCGGCGCGTGTGCACGTTGACGACTGCCAGGCGCTCGGAAAGCAATTGGGATTTTGACCACTTGTTTCGTAATGCAACGAGTGCTCAGAATCCTAATTATAGTTAGAATATGTTAAGTAGTTTAAGTAAGTATAGTAGGTAGTTTGTAATTTGTTTTTTTTATATAAAAATATAAAATTTGATAAAGATGCCGAGTTTTCTTAAAAATTTTCTCGATGAAAACATAATATGTAAGATTAGTTCGTAAAATAGTTTTTAGGCCGAAAGGCAATAATAATTATAAGATAGAGTTAAGTTTAGGGCGTCCGCATAAGGATCAATAATCTAGAATAAGTATCCTGTTAATTTTAAGTTAGATTTAATCATTTTTGACCCTTCGGGATAGGGGTCAGAATTTACCCGAGGTAGGCATACCGGTCGTAAGAGGCGACTAAAATCCACCCTTCGGGATAGGGATCAGAATCTACCCGAGGTAGGCATGCCGGTCGTAAGAGGCGACCAAAATCCACCCTCAGTATACCGAGTGCATAGAGTATACAAAAAATGCAATGATTAAAACAAAAAGATATAATACCCCAGGTGGCAGCCCAGTTCTACTGGAAAATCCACACTCTTCGGAGGCAGGCTCTACGGATTCTGGGGAGAGCCATTTATTGCAATCATCCGACCCTTTTAAAAATAGTAAAAGGGTAACTAGATCACCACCAACGGGATCTGTGCCAGAAGCAAAAACTAATCGAAGTCCTACGACGCCAAAAGATGTTGGACGCCTTTCGAGGGACTCAACGAAATGCAAAAGCTTCGAGGACGAAAACAAGGAACTCCGCACTAAGCTTAACCAAATTGAACAGCTTTACCAAGAGCTAAAAAAAGAGCTAGATCAGCTGAAAGCTGAGAACAAAGCACTTGTTGAATCTCAACCTAAAAAACAGCCAGAAGCCAAATCATACCGCTCAGCTAGCCGCGATTATCATACAGACGAAGAAGAGCTAGGGCGCGAAACGGATTGGATCGCTAAGAGGAGACCGAACAAAAAACGGAAAGCCGGCTCCTCACCAGAAGTCGTTGTGCTAAAAGATAGACAACCCAAAAAGGCAAATGCCAACGAAATAGAAACGCTAAGGAAAAAACCTCAAAATAAGGTATACCTTCCACCTCCAATTAACGTTGTCGGAGTTTCAGACTACAGCAAGCTAAGTAGCCTTCTTAAGGAAATAGCAAAGTCCACATTCAAAGTAACATCTCTGAATAATAATGTGTGGAAAATAAATGTAAGCGATCCTGAGAGCTATCGCACAGTTTCTCAAAAACTGAATACTGAGAAGGTACAATGGTACACTTATGAAAACAAGTCTGAAAGGCCACATCGAGTTGTAGCCAGAGGGCTCCACTCTTCGTGCCGCAAAGAAGATGTTTTGCAAGATCTTAAAACTAAAGGTTTCAAAATTATCGACGCGGTTAATATACTTAAAAAAGAAAAGCAAAAAACGGAACAAGACGAGGAAATTGTTGTCAAACGCGGACTTCCGCTATTCATGCTTAGTTTCGAAAAGTCTGAAAACATGGAAAAAATATACAACATTAAAACTATCCTAAACATAGTGGTTAAAATTGAACCGACGCGCCAAAGGACTCGTCAGATTCCTCAGTGTAAGCGTTGCCAATGCTACAATCACACGCACACGTATTGCCAAAAAGAGCCGCGTTGCGTAAAATGTGCCGGTAAACATTTATCGAAGGAATGCGCTCTAAGTAGACAAGACCTACCAACATGCATAAATTGCAATGGAAAACATCCGGCAAATTATCGCGGATGCGAAGTGGCTAAGGAACTTCAAAATAGGCGCGACAAAATAAAGAAAACTACGCTACCAATCGCAAATAAAACCAATAACAAACCTGAAAGGGGCAACAATAAAACCAATGAAGGACGAAAAAAGGCTAAAGAAATGGTCAAAACACAACACCCAAGAGAAGGAAAATTGTTTAGAAAAAAGTCACCGAAAGCTGTTCCACAAACATACGCTGAAGCTGCGTTGCAAGGACACGAACAAACAAATAAAACATCTGATCCAGTCTTCCAAGTTTTCTCTGCAATTCTTGCCAGGCTAGAAGAACAGAGCCAAATTAATAAACGTATGTTTGAAAAACTCGACAAGCTCGAAAATCAATTTCGAAGTACACGTGCAATAATATAAATATGACGGATTTAGTTAAATTAGTGACATGGAATGCGAACGGCCTTCTGCATAAGATGGACGAGCTCGAGATATTCATTCATAAATATGAAATTGATATTTGTTTGATTTCGGAAACTCATCTGACGAAAGAAACCAGCACAAACATTCGAGGATACATTGCCTATCACGCATATCACCCTTCGGAAAGGGCGAGAGGCGGGGCATCCTTGTTGATCAAAAATACCATTGAACACTCAGTCAGTGGAACAATCGAGCTTGACAAACTGCAATTATGCACGGTGAGCGTAAAAATTAAACACATAAAATATGATTTTGCAGCTATCTATTGCCCCCCACGTGCAACGATGGAAAGAAGCGATTTTATAAGTATCTTTGACTCACTTGGACGAAATTTCGTCATCGGAGGTGACTTTAACGCAAAACATACCTTCTGGGGATCGAGATGCATTTCAGTAAAAGGTAGAGTTCTTTACGAAGCCGGTATGGAATTGGGGGTAGACTTTCATTCCTCAGGTAAACCGACATACTGGCCCTCGGATACGGCAAAAACACCAGACCTCATCGATTTCTTCATCACGAAAGATTTGTCGGAAAACTCTATTGTAGTTGAGGAATGCGTCGATCTTTCTTCTGATCATTCACCGGTCATTTTGACAATTAACGGCTGTCTACGAAAAAAAGAAGGTCCGCCCAGACTAACTAACATGAAAACAAACTGGGAATCCTTTAAAAAATACTGTGAAAGTAAAATCGATCTCAAAGTGTCTCTTCGAACACCCCACGAACTTGAAGACGAAGTCGATGAATTTATTAACGTCATACAATGCTCAGCCTGGAAAAATACTCCCCATAAACGGAAAATAACCACAAATTGCGAAATAACATATCCCTTGTAAATCACGCAATTGTTAAAGAAGAAAAGGGGAGCGCGCAAAAGATGGCAACAATCTCGCGCTCCACAGGATAAAACCACTCTTAACTACCTTTGTAGTAAACTTAAGAGAGAAATTCGAGACTTTAAAAATCGTCAAATTTCTACATATCTTGGAAGCCTAACTGCGGATAAAAGTACAAATTACTCGCTCTGGAAAGCCATGAAAGGCATTAAAAAACCAAAAACGCAAGCGCCACCCATCAGGAAAATCAATGGAGAATGGGCGAAGAGTGACAAGGAAAAAGCCGAAATATTTGCAGAACATTTGGAAGAAACATTTAAACCATTTGATGGTCAAGCGTTGCTCGAATTTCCTGTCCTAACCGTGGCACCTGACAATTATAGAATAAAAAGTGTATCGCTAGCCGAACTACGCTTCGAAATAGAGAAACTAAAATTAAACAAAGCTCCTGGATATGACTTAATCACAGGACAGGTCCTTAAAGAGTTACCTAGGAAAGCTTTAATAAAGTTTGCATATCTTATAAATGCATCGTTCAGGTTATTGTACGTTCCACGACAATGGAAGGTAGCTGAAGTTATAATGGTTCCAAAGCCCGGTAAACCACTGAATGACAAAAAATCATATAGGCCAATATCTCTCTTACCGATAATGTCGAAGGTATTCGAAAAACTTTTGTTAAAGCGCCTACATCCGATTATCGAAGAACGTCGATTAATACCTGACCACCAATTCGGATTCAGGATTAAGCACTCTACAATCGACCAGGTTTACAGAATAACCAATGTAATTGAAAAAGCCCTAGAGGAGAAAAAAATATGTTCTAGTGTTTTTCTCGACGTCTCTCAGGCCTTTGATAAAGTATGGCATACAGGGTTGAAACATAAGCTAAGACTAGCTTTTCCGAAACAGTTATCTGATATCCTTAGTTGTTACTTATCAGACAGACTCTTTCGTGTAAAACACGGAAATGATTACTCTGAATTTAAAGAAATCGCGGCAGGAGTTCCCCAAGGAAGCGTTCTTGGACCGATCCTATTTCTAATATACACTAGTGATATTCCTCAAGAAGAAGGCACAACAGTAGCCACATTTGCAGACGATACAGCTATATTAGCGGTCAGTAATACCGTTGAATCAGCAACTAATAAACTCCAACGTTCTATTGACAAAATTTGTGATTGGACAAAGACTTGGCGTATTGCTCTCAACGAGGCCAAATCAACGCACGTGAATTTTACTTATAAAAAGGTAGACAACTTACCCATTTTCATTGATTCGGTACGAATTCCGTACGCAAACGAGGCAAAATATTTGGGTATGACACTCGATGCGAAATTAAAATGGAAACCGCACGTCAAGGAGAAACGCGAAGAGCTCGCCATTCGATGTAAACAAATGCACTGGCTGCTTGGTAGATTTTCCCAACTCAGCATGCAGAACAAGCTGCTTTTATACAAGCAAGTACTAAAACCGGTTTGGACATACGGTATACAACTTTGGGGTTGTACCAAATCCAGTAATATCAAAATTTTACAAACTTTTCAAAACAAAGTGCTAAGAAAAATAGTAAATGCACCATGGTTTATCAGAAACACCGATATCCACAGAGACCTAACTATGGCTACCGTCGAAGATGAAATAAAACATTTTGCCTGCAAACAACAGACACGCCTTCACGGTCATTGCAATATCACCATGCTACAAATTCGAGACGATACTAACCTAGTGCGCCGATTACAAAGGATAAAACCATTTGAATTAGCGCAATAAGATGTAACCGCGTGCTTATGGCGGTACTAGCAGGTGCCTCCACTGGGAAGCTGCCTGCCAAACGCGTAATTTACAGTTTAAATAAAACTACTAGATAGGAATAACCTAGTTGTAGTATGCAGGTTTCGAAGGGAGGTGGTTTTTGTTTTCTTATCTTAAGTGAGAAAGAGTCGCATGTACGATTTTCCACCTACCCCTATTATTCGTCCGAGCCTAGTTCTGGTTCCAAGTCTCGTGCTTTTAACCAGGATAGGTAACTCTCAGCTTGCTGAGAGTAACGATAATATTACTATGGCTTGGGAGTAATATTAGAAACTCTATAAAAAAAAAAAAAAAAAAAAATGTTTGTCTAGTATGTAAGTTGATATAAGCTAATAATTAATAAAAATGAATTTAAAAGTAAAAGTAAAAGTGTATTCACTAAGTGATTGGCAGGTCGTGCGTTGGAATCCCGACCAGGGCCATGATTTTTATAAATTGAATATACACAACAAAAACAGATCTCCCTAAAGCAATTTAGGCGCCACCTGTTGAGAAAAAAATCCCATCGCACCAAACTTCTTTCCTATCCTTCTATTCTTTCATACAGTAAGTAGCACCCAGAAATAGGCAATGAGTCATCAAAAGGGATTTGAACGAAATGATCGATACAAAACAGCATTTTTTTTTTGCTTGTGCGTTCCTGAGTTTCAACTGTATCATTTCGTTGCAGAATCGTTTGCACGAGTTGGATAGATTGATGCATACACAAGATCAGATGGTTTTAACAAAATGGTTGTTACAGAGCTCGCTCGATCTATGATTTGTCTTGTTTCTGTATTCATTTCACACATCATACCAAGCTCGCCTCGTTCAAAAGCGGCTTGATCGAAATCTTCCATATAACACGAAATTCTTTTTTTCTTTGTGCCTACACTTTCCATGGTATCATTTCGTTGCCGAATCGTTTGAACAAGTTGGAAAAAAGCTACGGTTGGTTGGCAGGTGGTTCACTTCTGTGTGGAAATGTTCAAATAGGAAATGCACGAGTTGGAATATGAAAAATTACAGCAATGGGAAGAAGAGTATGTTGTATATAGTTTAAAGCAGCGGTTACCAATCTTTTTTAGTCGCGGAGCACTTTTTAGGTGAAAAATTCCTCGCGGAGCACTTCGTTGCACTTACGCTATTTTTCGCAGTTATGTATGTGTAGAAAATGCAACTGTTTTTTTTTATATTTTATTAAATTCAAGTAAAACAAGTAACTTCAACGAAAAAAATAAAAACAATGTTAATTTAAGAACATAAGGAATTCAATAATATTATAAAATTATATATATGTACATAATGGTATTTCAATAAAAATCTCAGAAAATTTCTTCTAGTGAGAATAATGTTCCTGTTTGGTTTTGCATAATGCTGGTATATCTGATCGAATTTGGGGCAACTGCAACCGAATATCTGGCTCTGCCAGAATTCTGATAAAGAACCTCTTCGTTTCAAAATTTGCCTTTATAGAAGAATCTGATGTTAAATCAATCAAGCACTCAAACTGCAACGATGTTCAAGAAGCTGGCTTTTCCAACGCGGCAGAGTATGGGTCTGCAACCCACACATTTTTTTAATATATGAGAGGTATTCTTCCGGAAAATAGCTGTGGAAGCTTTCGACCAAACTTAGCAGGTGAACATGAAACTCATTTAAAGTGTCGTCAGGAATACCCAAATCTATTTCCTCTTTACATTCGCTGGCCATTGGGATGCTGTCTAGGTTTCGATTTTTTAAAGATTTCGCCCAAAACTTGATTTTCTTTTTAAATGCTTCTACCTTATCACTTGCATCGAAAACAGTTATTGTCTTTCCTTGAAGTGATACTCTCAAATCATTTATTTTTTTTTTTAAATATCGGCTAGATACGATAATTTCAAGAGCCAATGATCATTACACAATCTGTCGCCCAAATCAAAGTTGTCGTTAATTAGGAAGGTTCTGACTTCAGCCCTCATTCCGAAAAGCCGCGTCAGTGTTTTGCCGCGAGAAAGCCACCTTACTTCTGCATGAAGAAGTAAAGACGTATGCAGACTACCCATTTCATCGCACAATACTTTTAAAAGCCTTATATTCTTAGGTCGTGATTTAATAAATTAAATTATTTTCGCGCTTTCGTCTAAGACCTCTTTTAAGGAGAGTGACATTTTTTTCATTGCAAGGGCATGACGGTGTAGAACGCAGTGACTACACTGCTGCATTCCTTGGCATTTTGTTTTATTCTTGAGACGGCACCGGACGTTTTTCCAGTCATGGCCTTGGCACTGTCTGTGCAGACATCCACGTAGGTAACCCGTGGGATATCATTGACAATGAAGAAATTGTCTATTAATTTGAAAATTTTAGCACCAGTTGTTGTAGTTTTCAACGGCTTGCAGAAGAGCTAATCTTCTTGAAAGGACTGTAGGCATTGGTAGCACACAAATACCATTAAAATGGCAACCCTGCAACATCCGTTGATTCATCCTTTTGCAGCGCAAATTTTGTGACTTTTATTCGCGAAAGTAAAGTAGCTTTGACATTCTCTGTTAAGTCTCCGATTCCCCGTTATTGTGTTATTTGACAAAGGAACGGTGTAAACTAATTTTTTGGCCTTTTCACCCAACATACACTCAACAATGTCCTTAACGCATGGCTGATTAAGTTTTCAGCGATTGTATGGGCTTTGCCAGTTTGCGCAACTCGGAAACTCACTAAGTAGGAAACCATCAACGCATTTTCGTTCACTGTCTTTGAGTGGTTAGTAATAATTGTTTGAGATTTTCTAAGTTCACCATAGGTACTTCCTTTTAAAGAAACCAGTAGGTTTGCTTTTGCAATCTGGATGAATCCCCTCAAAATGACGTTTCATTTTTGCTGGAAACATCGCACTCTACTGTGGTTTTGTTGTTACTTGTCTCAGCAAATCCAAGATTTAAATATGAATCGTGGTACTTCCTATTTAATGTTTTTTTTCTGCAGAACTGATCATTATAGAACTAGTACTAGCCACATTGTCTGCCTCAAAATCTGTAAAAAGTTCTAACGTCGCTGTCTCTTTTGCGTCATTTTCCTTCGCTCTAGAATATAAATCATATGGAAAACGAGCAAATTCACAAATCTGAATTGAGGATAACAAAAAAAATAAAACAAAGCCAACAAAACGCATCTAATACAAATGCGGTTCGAGCGATAGGAAAGTTTCTCATTTTTACATAAACATATGGTTTTGTTTGGCCATATTATGTACCTATCAGTTGCTGACTCTTTAGTAACTACTGGGGGTGCTGTTAAGGAGCTTTCAGCGGTTATTTTTAACGACCCAGACTTTAGCCAGCGATCCATAGTATTATTTTTTATCTCTCACGATCTTTTCATCTTTTTACGTCGATAGATCCACAAACAAAAAAAAAGTAAAAAATCACGAACTAAAAGCATAAAATACACCGACCGAACAAAAACCGTATATATTGGGCGCGTTTAAAACACGACATTTCCGCTAACCAGATAAAACGTCATCCCAGTACGAATTTCAGTTCACGTTAGCGGATATGGTTGTCTCTGGAAACGTCTCTTTCATAATTTTCATTTGTCGGGGATTCCCATAATGTTAATATTTTCATCCCATACCACATCTTTTTACACGAATTATTTTTTAGTTTGTTTGTATGTATTGATTTCTTTTAAATGAGCATTTCAAATTCGATTGCTGCGATCAAAATCACAAGTTCAGAAGCACAAAATTAAATAGTCACTAGTGTAATGGAATTTTATTATTTCTTTTTTTTATTTTATAAAAAACTTGGATATCCTTCCAAGTGCTCCGCGGAGCACACTTTGGGAAACGTTGGTTTAGAGAACGCAAAAATTGAGATAACTTCTTGTGAATGTTAGTCGTTCATGAACGACTTGAACAATATGAGGCGTCGCCACTGCTTAGTCCAGTCCATATCTGTCTTACTCTGTCTTGCTTTGTTAAACAGTTGTCTTACCAATGTTCGCCGCTTTTGAAGCTCGCTGGTCCACAAGTTGCCTTTTTGGGTTTGCGATTGCGAGAGATGGGACAGTGTTTAACAAAGGCTTTGTGCATATAAAAAATAAATTTTTAAAATCCGCCCACAATTATTTCAAAAGAACAAATTTGTGTCTAGCAGCTGAAATGTTGAATATATTGTCTTAAGGCGCCCAAAATGCTGTGGGGGTTAACATCGCATCGTCTCCTCGGGAAGTAGTATGTATGATGAGGGGGATGATGGAAGGGACGAAAAGTTTTGAAATGAAAAATTTAATAAAATCTGAGTTCAGTCTTTCTCCTCAAATAAGAAATTTCGAGTTTATCGGTTTTTAGACTGTTACTATTTTGGCTATATCTTGTCGAAAAATGTTCCGATTTGTATCATTTCTTTTGTAATTGGTTCAGAAATATTCAATCTAATTTATAAAGAAATGACATGTTACTTTGTGTCAGTATTGCGCCATGCTGCACCACCACTTAGGGGTTAATAGCTAATAGGTTTTTACCTATACGATCAATATTTATTTTATTCAAATTTTATTATTTATTTATTTTCTTCTTAAGACAATTGGAGTTGGGATTTTCGATTTTTGAAGTCTTTGACTGCCTTCCTAATTTCTTCGACAGTAATGTCGTGTACTTCTTCAGTGTTAGAAACGGCTCTCGGAAAATATATCCTAGGAAATTGTTCAATTAGAAGTTTTTCGTCATCCACAAGAAGCAGCCCTTGAGCATTGTTGATGAGCTTGTGGGGGATTAGGTACCTGCAAACTAAAAGAAAAATTATTTGTGCAATAACCCACTTTGTTCCCTTTTACCAACTACTCGCCACCTACCTTAACAATCATTAAAGATAGCTAACATACTCACAACCCAAGATGTAAGAGGGATTTAACCAGTAGTACCAATTCAAAAGAAAAAGAAAAACAAAGAAAAAAACCAAGGATCGCCATGAACCTCATTTTTCTTTCTCGAAGAGTTCTTTTTCAATAATGGTGGTCACCGGCAATGGTCGTAATTTCAGTTTAATTGTTACTTAAACGTAGTCAATTTGTACAAATTGTATTTCATACACAAACATTTTTCTACATCCATTGGTTGTGTGGCGTAAATCCATTACTTTAGCTGGTGATTGCGAAAATTAAGCTGGATAAAGAAAACGAAACCCGAGAAAGATCATTCTCGCAGACTTGCTGGGTAAATAAGTTTCTTTAATTTTAATTGTTTTCTTGACGTGAATTATTAACCATTTCGTCACTTTAGTTGGTGAGTGCGGAACATCGTTGATGAACGGACAACTCGTGGACGGGTATTTGTTAAATTCAATCCCTTCCCACCAAAAATTAGCCATCAGTGCTATTGCACCAGCGTGCCATCACCTGTGCATTATCACCGACCAGCAACCGACGACATTACGCACCAACCAAAAGTGCGTTTTAATAATAATTAGCCATCAGTGCTATTGCACCAGCGTGCCATCACCTGTGCATTATCACCGACCAGCAACCGACGACATTACGCACCAACCAAAAGTGCGTTTTAATAATAATTAGCCATCAGTGCTATTGCACCAGCGTGCCATCACCTGTGCATTATCACCGACCAGCAACCGACGACATCGCACCAACCAAAAGTCCGTTTTAATAATAATTAGCCATCAGTGCTATTGCACCAGCGTGCCATCACCTGTGCATAATCACGGGTGTGTAACAATCTGTTAGTCATCAGACGTGAAATTCTAGAGGGACAGATCGAAATCTTCAACAATAGTCAACAGTTACGACGGACATCCTAGTCCAGGTCACCAGTCGCCACCCCACCTGCAAAATTTATTGGTATACGACAGCAACAAATAAAACAAAAGTATGATAAAAAAGGTAGAACCGTAACGTCCAGTTAAGTATTCCTTTTTTTTGAGCATACAACTCATACATACATGTAGGTAAGGTCAGGAATTTGATATTAAATATATAATATATCTTAAGCCTACCAGTCTGGCAGGAAGAAAACTGTAAAGACCGTTCAATTGTGACAGTTGTGAATTAAACCAAATTAACTATCTTCCCACATAAAGCAACATCACCCCGGACACAATGGTGTGCACAACATCGTGAGGTCTCCAGGTGCGGCAAAATAAATGTATGTAAGTTTTTAGAACATTGTATTGGTGATATGGTCATTGATTTTATCCAACTTTTGAACGTGTCTAATTGGTCCACTAGTGATCAACCGGGATTGTACCGATAACATTTGATTTTGAGCATCAAAGTATCTTGTGACGTAAATATTAGATTAAACCGTCTCGACTATGCGAGCGAGCACTTAGCGGTTGCATTAACACAAGCGCGCTTTAAATAGAAAAGAAAGAAATTATTAAATTAAACCAATAGTTATCTAGAATTAAGATTATTTATTCATGCAATAAAATTCTGTGGTTCTATCCTTTAATGAATTCTGAAACCCAAGAAGTAGTATTATTGAAGTTGAAGTAGGATTTGCAATGGCTGAATAAATTCCCTCAGTGAATGTGGGGAAGTGATTTCGGAATCAGGATGGATGTAGTGACGATTTTGTGAGTGTGTTATACGATCATCATAACTAAAGGGGCCGTTGTTCAGAAGGAGTTATACATCGGCCATGGTGTCGCTATACTTTGTAGGTGTAGTAGACGGAGGGAGGGAAAAACTCAGGGAACTGACTTTCACCTCTATGTTCCCCAATTCTTTTCGGTTTTGTTTATATTTGGTAGTTGAGATAATAATTGCGTAAATACCAGCGATTTGTTTGACAAGTGATTAGTGTTTTTATAATTATTTTCGGACATGTAATATTCGTACGGTCGTTTAGTGGCAGTCACAAGAACACCCCATTTCGGCGAGTTAGCCCGCGCAACATGCAAGCATGTCCACGTGCCTGCCAACTAAACAACCCCTCGGGCAACTCATGGATATCCGGAAGACATCCTGTGATCTTGGGACATGCTTGAGGCCAAGCTCCATCAAGGGCAATCATTTTTGTGTGCGATTAAAATTTATTTAGACACAAGTTTTGCTTGAGGGGATCAGCTTCCGTTACACAGGTGGCGCCCAACGTGGGGCAACGATAACAACGAGTAAGCAAGCATTATAATATATATGGATCTAGTATCAATTGATCGATGACCAGAAGGTTACGCTCATGGAAGGAGCTTTCTGCTTTTGAAGCATCGGCTAATACTTTTCATTTATAATCGTTTATCCGTAATAGCTTAAATTTATTATGATTCGGTTCGTAAGGTGACCGGGACTTATCGGTTAATCAGAAATCACAGTCTGCCAGCAGCGCCTTAGATACCAACTCATAGAAATTGTGTAGCTCGCACAAAAGCTTTCACTTGCTAACTTTAGATCGTTGTCTTACAATAATAACACTTACATTTTATAACCATTTTATCACTTGCTGAGTACTCGATTTCTCGGACCTACGATCTTCAAGATCGTCAAGGGACATTTGATGCCCTCAATATTTTGCTGATCAAGTTGATTCAGAGAGCTGCATCAAACCTTGAATAGATTGCTAGGTTTCCAATAATCTTCGAATGATTTAAATAGAATCTTTGATGAACAGTGAGAAACAGTTCATGTAAAATTGTAACTCGAACGTTGGATTGAGCTCTTGCATTGAAAATCATCTCGAAAAAAAATATATAAAAAATCACAACCCTCAACTATTAAATAAACCCTAAACTTCAAAAGGATATCCTCACTATAATACCATTAACTGTAACGTATCACTACCTCACACATACATATATTTAATATTATTTATAGGCTACAATTAAACATTCCAATTATATATTTCCTAAATAACACTAACAAAACTATTTCAATAAACTACATATTCATATCAACCAAACTATCTATAGTATAATTAAGGGCTTCTTAATAATAGTTTTTTTAAAAATTCCTAATCGAAACAATAAAACTATAAATTATTCAACTTGATAAATTAGTATTAATATATTTAAGAACACAAAAACTAACTATTAATATAATGGATATATATATATATAATTATGTAGTTGATTCGAATTAAATTTAATGAGAATTAACATGAAATGATAAAGCTAATATTCTAACATTCTAAGCTTAGGGATGGGCATTTCTTATGACCCCACCCGAAGCAAATATGCATATATTTTAAGGCATTAATATTTAAGACTTAATATTTATTACTTAACTTACAAGTCGCAAATTAAATTAAACAGAGTCTTAGAAATTAACTATTCAATTATCCTAACAAAAGAAAACAACGTTTAAAGTAGGCCAAGTGGTCTTCAAACGCAACTTCATACTAAGTGATAGTAGCAAAAAGCGCAACGTTAAACTGTGTCCTAAATTTATACAGGCAAAAATCAAATCGATACACTCCAATAACTTGTTTGAATTACAGGACTTAATGGGGAACGAGCTCGGTATTTTCCACGCCAAAGATATACGTGCATAACGCCCGACAGGCGCAGTGGGTCGAGCATGATTCAAGCCTAATTGAGAGAGGCTGGCTAAGCTTCTAAATCTCTCCTTTTCCATCCATTTGTTTGTCGCAAGAGCTTGACCAAATGAACCGGTTTGTGGATTAGGTACCTGCAAACTAAAAGAAAAATTATTTGTGCAATAACCCACTTTGTTCCCTTTTACCAACTACTCGCCACCTACCTTTACAATCATTAAAGATAGCTAACATACTCACAACCCAAGATGTAAGAGGAATTTAACCAGTAGTACCAATTCAAAAGAAAAAGAAAAACAAAGAAAAAAACCAAGGATCGCCATGAACCTCATTTTTCTTTCTCGAAGAGTTCTTTTTCAATAATGGTGGTCACCGGCAATGGTCGTAATTTCAGTTTAATTGTTACTTAAACGTAGTCAATTTGTACAAATTGTATTTCATACACAAACATTTTTCTACATCCATTGGTTGTGTGGCGTAAATCCATTACTTTAGCTGGTGATTGCGAAAATTAAGCTGGATAAAGAAAACGAAACCCGAGAAAATCATTCTCGCAGACTTGCTGGGTAAATAAGTTTCTATAATTTTAATTGTTTTCTTGACGTGAATTATTAACCATTTCGTCACTTTAGTTGGTGAGTGCGGAACATCGTTGATGAACGGACAACTCGTGGACGGGTATTTGTTAAATTCAATCCCTTCCCACCAAAAATTAGCCATCAGTGCTATTGCACCAGCGTGCCATCACCTGTGCATTATCACCGACCAGCAACCGACGACATTACGCACCAACCAAAAGTGCGTTTTAATAATAATTAGCCATCAGTGCTATTGCACCAGCGTGCCATCACCTGTGCATTATCACCGACCAGCAACCGACGACATTACGCACCAACCAAAAGTGCGTTTTAATAATAATTAGCCATCAGTGCTATTGCACCAGCGTGCCATCACCTGTGCATTATCACCGACCAGCAACCGACGACATCGCACCAACCAAAAGTGCGTTTTAATAATAATTAGCCATCAGTGCTATTGCACCAGCGTGCCATCACCTGTGCATTATCACCGACCAGCAACCGACGACATTACGCTAACCAAAAGTGCGTTTTAATAAAAATTAGCCATCAGTGCTATTGCACCAGCGTGCCATCATCTGTGCATAATCACGGGTGTGTAACAATCTGTTAGTCATCAGACGTGAAATTCTAGAGGGACAGATCGAAATCTTCAACAATAGTCAGCAGTTACGACGGACATCCTAGTCCAGGTCACCAGTCGCCACCCCACCTGCAAAATTTATTGGTATACGACAGCAACAAATAAAACAAAAGTATGATAAAAAAAGGTAGAACCGTAACGTCCAGTTAAGTATTCCTTTTTTTTGAGCATACAACTCATACATACATGTAGGTAAGGTCAGGAATTTGATATTAAATATATAATATATCTTAAGCCTACCAGTCTGGCAGGAAGAAAACTGTAAAGACCGTTCAATTGTGACAGTTGTGAATTAAACCAAATTAACTTTCTTCCCACATAAAGCAACATCACCCCGGACACAATGCTGTGCACAACATCGTGAGGTCTCCAGGTGCGGCGAGTCGTTCAGCAACACGTAGAGAGACAGGACGGCTAGTTACGGAAGATTATAAGCGAACAAGTGCAATAATTAGTAATTTGTCATGTTAAATTCTAATATACAATTGGGTCTACTGAACCAGAGTGTCTGACTCTGTTGTCAGAAGCGTGGGTTCGATTCCCAGCAAGAAAAATTTAATTTTTAATTTTTTATAATTTATGTAAGAAAGTTTGATAGAGACAATAACAAAAGTGTAAAAAAAAGTGCCGTACGGTGGTAGGCGATGGACCCCGGAAAAACGGTGGTCCCGCGTACGGGTGTGGGTGTGCCGTTGCGACGCGTGGTGCAAACACGCGAGCTGGCTAAAAAATCATCTGCAGCAACAACAACCGCAGCAAGACCAACAACATCAGGAAGAGCAGCAGCTATAACATCAGCAGCAACAACAACAACAACAACAACAACAACAACAACAACAACAACAACAACAACAACAACAACAACAACAACAACAACAACAGCAACAATAATGGCAGCAGCAGCAGTATATATGCCAAAGGCAGTAGCTGCAGATGAAATGGAATTGGCAGCAACAACACCAACAAAAACAACAGCGGGTCGGTCGTTGACCAGGCGGGTGGTCTCGCAGGTAACACCAACAGCACCAATGGTAGCAGAAAATAAAGCTACAGAAGCACCAACGAAAGCTTGCACTACAGCGGTGACACCAGAAGCTGTAAGCGAGGAGTTCAGGCAAGTTGAGAAGAGGCGACGCAAGTTAAAGCCGAAGCCGAATCTTTCAGCCAAGAGAAGGGTTAACTTGGCAGGCCATAATGTGACATCATCGGCGGCTGGAGCCGATGATGATGCAGAAAATTCCAGCTCTTATGAATTTGAGAGTGGCAATGACCGGTACGTCGGAGAAGGAAATTCCTTCAGGGACCTACCGGTTGATAACGAGGAAGTCGTCCAAATGGACGAAGAAGTGGACGAGGAGGCGCAGCTGGACAAGCTCATAAAAGAGCTACTGGAGAAGCGCGACCAGTTGCGCAGAAAGAAGATGCAGCAACAGCAACAACAAGCTGTGCTTAAACAGCAAATGCAGCAACAGCTGCAGGAGAAGCAGCAACAACGACTACAACAACAACAACAACACCAACAACAACAACAACAACAACAACAAAAGCAACAACAACGGCAACAACAACAGCACCAACAACAGCACCAACAACAAGAACAACCACAAAAATCAAAGCAGCAAAAGCAGACTGAGGTACAGCAACACCAGCAACAAAAGAAACAAGCAAAGGTAAGAGTCCCACCTATAAATGTGAGTAATTTTGAAATTACAGATAGCATAAGGTTATGTAAATTAATCACGAAAAATTTTCATGTGAAAAGGCTATCAGCGAACAAACACATAATTTTATGTGAAAATATAGAGGAGTACCATAGGGTTCGTGCCGCCTTGGGAGAGGTTAAGACCGAATACTTTACGTACACCCCAAGGGAGCAAAAGCTTAAAACCGTTGTTCTGAAAGGAATTGATCCCTCAATAAAAACGGAGGAGTTAGAAAAAGAGCTCAAAAATTTTGAAAGCGACGACCTCAAGTTCGTGGGGGTCAAGCCGTTTTCCTCGGCTGTGGCAAGGGGTGGTAACCGTTACTTACCATTCTTCTTAGTGCAGCTTACTCCCTACAGCAAAATTGACAGGCTGCGAAATATCCGCTTCCTGTACTACCACGCTGTTAGATGGGAGAAAATTAAAAGGTCGGATCGCATACTTCAATGTATGCGCTGCCAAAGGTTCGGGCACGCCGCAGCTAACTGCAACATGCAGTTTAGATGTGTCAAGTGCGATAGGGACCACATACATGAAGAATGTGCTCTTGGTAAGGAGAGAGTTGAGGACCGGAGTGTCCTCTCTTGTGTGCTCTGCAGGAACACTGGGCATCCCGCCAACTTCAGGGGTTGCCCAAAGTACCAGGAGCTGAAAAAGCGAGTCCAGGCCCGCAAACAGCAGTCTGAAGACAATAGGCGTCAAAAGGGTCGCTCGTTCTCAAATTTTGTGGCACCCAACGTGTCCTTTGCCCAAATGGCAGCTGGATCGGGTCACGCCCAAATAACATCAAACCCACCAAAGGTAGCCCAAAAGGCACCAGAGGTGGACCTGGACTTAAAATCGATCCTTCTGTCTCTGCACGGAAAGATCGATAAGTTCCAGGCACAATTAAACGAACAAGCGGCCCGAATTGACTATATCTATTCGGAGTTGTTTGTAGGGTCTGGTGTGCCATAAATCAAATGGCTACGCTGGATGAGGGAAACTTAAAGATCCTTGCTGTAGAGAGTACGCTCCGGTCTGGCTTTATCCCGCCGGAGGCATTTATTCATATTAATGCAAAAGGGCTGGTACAGACGAGGGATGGTATCCCGGTATTATACCACCGCCACCGCAGCGCGAGAGATAAGCGGCTCATCCGCGGCGAAAACGTCGCCAATGCTCATGAGCTCCTCCGTTTTGGTACCGCAATAGCGGAGAGGGATATATTCGACAACAATTTCCCGAATTTTGGTGGCTTTTTTAGGGGGAAAGGTTCAACATGCCCTCCCAAGACGGTGCGTTACTCTAGGTAACATCCTCTTAGTTTATAAGTTAGAATAAGTTAGCTAGGACGTTTCTGCGAGAGGCCGGGCTCGCCGGCTTGTGGTGCTGCTTCCGCGAGGTGATTGATTCTGTAAGGTATCAGTCAGCTCACGGAGGCGCGTGTGCACGTTGACGACTGCCAGGCGCTCAGAAAGCAATTGGGATTTTGACCACTTGTTTCGTAATGCAACGAGTGATCAGAATCCTAATTATAGTTAGAATATGTTAAGTAGTTTAAGTAAGTAGAGTAGGTAGTTTGTAATTTGTTTTTTTTTTTTTATATAAAAATATAAAATTTGATAAAGATGCCGAGTTTTCTTAACAATTTTCTCGATGAAAACATAATATGTAAGATTAGTTCGTAAAATAGTTTTTAAGCCGAAAGGCAATAATTATAAGATAGAGTTAACTTTAGGGCGTCCGCATAAGGATCAATAATCTAGAATAAGTATCCTGTTAATTTTAAGTTAGATTTAATCATTTTTGTCTAGTATTTAAGTTTATATAAGCTAATAATTAATAAAAATGAATTTAAAAGTAAAAGTAAGTCTCCAGGTGCGGCAAAATAAATGTATGTAAGTTTTTAGAACATTGTATTGGTGATATGGTCATTGATTTTATCCAACTTTTGAACGTGTCTAATTGGTCCACTAGTGATCAACCGGGATTGTACCGATAACATTTGATTTTGAGCATCAAAGTATCTTGTAACGTAAATATTAGATTAAACCGTCTCGACTATGCGAGCGAGCACTTAGCGGTTGCATTAACACAAGCGCGCTTTAAATAGAAAAGAAAGAAATTATTAAATTAAACCAATAGTTATCTAGAATTAAGATTATTTATTCATGCAATAAAATTCTGTGGTTCTATCCTTTAATGAATTCTGAAATCCAAGAAGTAGTATTATTGAAGTTGAAGTAGGATTTGCAATGGCTGAATAAATTCCCTCAGTGAATGTGGGGAAGTGATTTCGGAATCAGGATGGATGTAGTGACGATTTTGTGAGTGTGTTATACGATCATCATAACTAAAGGGGCCGTTGTTCAGAAGGAGTTATACATCGGCCATGGTGTCGCTATACTTTGTAGGTGTAGTAGACGGAGGGAGGGAAAAACTCAGGGAACTGACTTTCACCTCTATGTTCCCCAATTCTTTTCGGTTTTGTTTATATTTGGTAGTTGAGATAATAATTGCGTAAATACCAGTGATTTGTTTGACAAGTGATTAGTGTTTTTATAATTATTTTCGGACATGTAATATTCGTACGGTCGTTTAGTGGCAGTCACAAGAACCCCCCATTTCGGCGAGTTAGCCCGCGCAACATGCAAGCATGTCCACGTGCCTGCCAACTAAACAACCCCTCGGGCAACTCATGGATATCCGGAAGACATCCTGTGATCTTGGGACATCCTTGAGGCCAAGCTCCATCAAGGGCAATCATTTTTGTGTGTGATTAAAATTTATTTAGACACAAGTTTTGCTTGAGGGGATCAGCTTCCGTTACAAGCTTTGGCGAACGGATTTCCTGGCCATTCCTCCTTCTTTCAGCTTCAAATTTTGAAAATGGTTGTGTTCCTATTCAAGCTGCTTTGTCGGAGTTCGTGGACAGCCTGGTTTCTATCAATTCAATTCAATTCAATTTCAATTTTTCTCTTTGCGAGCCTCTTGCAAAGTCTGTATTCCAATTCGAGGCGACCTTTTTCATCTCCATTATTAGTGGAGTACTTTGAATAAGCTTTGAATGACACTTTATTTATTTTTTTATTTATTTATTTATTTTTATTTATTTATTTACTTGTGAATGCTTAAAAACAGTAAGATACAATATCTTATAAGTTTGTCTTAAGCTAATTTTACAATTTTACAGTTTAGAGCTGAGAAAGAAAGCTCAAATATACAAATAGTATCTTAGTTATGAATTCAAAATGTTAAATATACGTATTTACATATTTGCTGAAAAATGATCCTTCAATACCTTTTTCATACTTGCTGTATTCTGAGTTTCTTTAATATAACGCGGTAGAGAATTCCACAGACGGGTAGCATTTACAAAAAATTGACGTTCTGATGTTAAACATGCAAAACGAGGTTGAATCAATTGACGAGACCTCCGCGAGGATGCCATCCTAATTCTTTCTGAACAGTATTGGGGTTGTTGTGTTAACAAAATATTGGATAATAATGTCACAGTGCGAAGTTGAAGATAATTTTCAAAAGGTATACCGAGCAGACGATTAGCATAACCAGAAACTCTATCATATCTTCGTAGCCCAAAGACATATCGTACAGTGCTGTTAAACGCGACACTAATTTTTCTTTTACGTACATAGCTGCAATTACAAAAAAATTTCACACCCGAAAATTAATATAGGTATGATCAAGGTCTTAGCAAGTAATAAACGCGTTTTAACGGGTGTAAAAGATTGAGTTACCCATAAGGTGCGCAGTGCACCATATACTTTTCCGACGAGTGTATTTATATGGTTATCCCAAGTAAGATGCCGGTTAAATTGTATCCCAAGATTTTTTGCAGTTTCAACATACTCAATCGGGGCGTTGTTTAAAACAATTGAAGGAAAGTAGGAAAGATCCAAGATATTTCGAGATATTACCAAACATTTCGACTTTTTTGGGTTTAAATTAAGACCATTTATTTTGGACCAGTGCCTAATTTTGTCTAAGTCTTCGTTGACACTAGAAGCGCCATGCTCGATAAGTCCGAGAGGGCAGCTTAGATATAATTGAACGTCATCGGCATACATGTGTGAAGAGCAGTTCTTGACAATAGATGGGAGCTCATTAACGTACATGGAAAACAAAAGAGGACCAAGTATAGAACCTTGAGGAACACCGGTAGTGTTCTGGATAAAACTTGATAAGCTATCACCAACTTGAACTGCTTGCCTTCTATTGGTTAAATAGGAATAAAATAATTTGGCAGCTCCAGCTGAAAAGTTAAATTGCCGCATAAGTTTTTTACAAAGATTAACATGGTTAACTGTGTCAAAAGCTTTTGAAAAGTCAAGCAACACCAAAAAAGTTACCTCATCCCTATCCAAGGCAAGTCTTACATCTTCAGTAACGCTTAGCAAAGCCGTGATGCAGCTGTGCTTATCACGAAAACCGGATTGTTTCGGAGTAAGCATATTATTCGACGTAAGATAAGCGCTAATTTGTTTTTGTAGAACCCTTTCAAAAACTTTTGACAAAAAGGGCAAGATAGAAATAGGTCTGAATTCATTACCTTTTGCATTTTTAGGAAGTGGGATAATCTTTGCCAACTTCCATTGATCCGGGAACTCGCCGGTTGTCAAAATTGTATTAAACAAAAATGTAATATGTGGCAACACAATTGGCAATACCATTTTTAAAAATGTGGGATGAATTTCATTCAGCCCAACAGAATTTGACTTTATAGAAAGCACACATTCTACAACATCAGCACTATTTACCGCCAAAAATCCGAAGCCAGTATCATCCGAATGAACCGCACATGAGAATGAAGCTTCAGTGGTAATCGAGGGAGGCAGAGATGGTAAAGATACAAATTGTTGGTTTAAAGTATTGCCATCAATATCTACAGCGCGGTCGCCTCTTGACTTACCAATGCCCAACTTCTGTAAATTATTCCATAACTGACGCCCACTCAAAGAAGTACTTAGCCGGTTTGAGTATATTTGAGATTTAACCTTGCGTATTTCCGTTACTGCTTTATTGCGCAGTGAACAATACATTCGCTTGAACTCATTTAATCTATAACGTTTCCAGCTATTATAAGCCTCATCGCGTTGCTGCATTAACAAGCGCACGTTGCGGGTAAACCATGGTTTATTGCACGATTTAATAACCTTCGTTTTTAGGGGCACATGCGTATTATACAGGGTGGTAATATTTTCAGTTATGAACTGCAACTGCTCATTTGAGGATTGTAAATAATACGTGTTATCCCAGTTTGTATTTCTTGTTTGCTCTTCTAAGCATTGAAAATTAATATTGTGGAAATCGCGATATTTGATATTTTTAGCAAGATGATTAATACTGAACTTCAACGTTAACAAAATTAGATCGTGCCTGGAAAAAGCTGGCGCAGAAAGCTGGTCGTATAAAGCTACTTTATTTATGTCACTGACGAAAAATGCGTCTAGAAGTGTTGCACCACTGCTAGAAAAGTGAGTAGGAGTGGAAGTATTGACTGGTTTTAAGTTAAACGTGTGCATGCTTTGAGTGAGAAGATTCGAATTCAGCAAATTGCAGTTAAAATCACCACATAACAAAATATTAGGGGAAACCAAAGAGATTTCCTCCAAAAGTGTTAACAAGGGTGACATGTTAATGTATCGATTTGGCCTATATATTGCACCTACAAGAAGTTTATCTTCACTGCCTACTAGATCAACAAATACAAACTCAATACTACTACCATATTCAGACGAAACCCTTAGTTTGCATTTAATTGTATCTTTAACATATAATGCGACTCCCCCCCCCCCCCCCCCCAATGCGATCTTTTCTGTTTGTACAAAATGGTCGATGGTAGCCCTCCAAGCGACAAGCCTCGTCTTTTAAATCATCTTTAAAACAGGTTTCACTAACACATACTACATCCACATCCGATCCAACAAATATATCACGGAACTCGTCAATTTTTGGTAACAGACTTTGGGCATTTAAATGACAAACCCGAAGACCGCTTTTCTGACTACTCAAAACTCTAACCATCGAACGCAATGTTTCATTACGACTTCTGCATACTCGGTTATTAAACATTTTATTACAGCAAGAAAGGAAAAGAGACTATTGGAATAAAAGAAAAGAAAAAGAAGCAATAAAAAAGAAGAAAATTAAGAAAAATGTAAATTAACAATAAATAAGAAATGTGAATTAAAAGAAAGAAACAAAATGAATATAAGAAGTGATTTAATTTGTATGAATGAATAAAAAGAGAAAAGAAAACACTAGTTTGTATTAGGAACTGATGATCTGGCAACGTCTTCGAGTCCCTCGATGCAGTCAACCATCACAGCTGTATCGTCGGATTGACGTTTGACATAAACCACTCCGCGTGCAGTGTAAACAGAAAAGAGTTGTTTGTGTTTTTTCAATTCTATTGCACGTTGAAATAAAAGTCTGTTTTGCTGTGATAAGCTTTCGCGTATATGGATCGTAGACGACGACGCGGAGGTAGAGGTACTATCAATAGCCAGGTGTATGTCGTTAAGGCAAAGTTGCTTGTTGTTTTTTTTCCGGTAACTCGCGATTGACGTTAGGACATAGTTTTTATCATAAGGGGAGTTAAATTTAATTATTATTGCGGAGTTGCGTGAGTTGCGTTTCGGCCGAGTGCGATAAATATTATTAAGTGTTGGTGGTTTTATGTTTATTGTATTGCATATTAAATTAAAAATAGATTTGAGATTTTCGTTTGGCAAGTGCGGAATGCCAAACAAAAAAGCATCCCTCGCGATTATACGGTTTTCGTAAGAGTTCATTGATTTTAGTTGTTGTAGCTCGTCAACGGTGTGATCAAACTGTTTGTTTACATTTGATAGTTCATTTGTTTTATCAACAAGTAACGATTTAGTGTTTTTACATTCGGTGGTAACATTGGAGAGTGGCAGTTTTAGTTCGTTTACTTCGGAGGTCAAAGAAGCAATATCGGTTTTCATACCGAGGTGCGAGGATTCTAGTTGTACAACTCGATTGTTTATATCAAAAATGGTGTTTTTAATATCTTTTATTTCGCGGCCAAGTTCTTCGGTAATTTTTTGCTCAGAATCTACCACCTTTTTGGACAAGAGGGACACTATAAACTCACTTTGTTGTCGAAGTTTTTGTCACTAATCACTGCTTTAGCTTCATCTGCCCACCACCATGTTTCTTTGCCGTATTGACAACTTTGTTGATGATGCGATGGAGATAATTTTGCATATTTGCAATAAATGTTTGACTTTTTTTTTGGTCCAGATTTGGTTCACTACCTACTCCACACACACATCAACGCAAACAACTTACAGCATTCTTTAATAGAATTCGCTTTAACATCTCGAAATGATTGCATATCTTCTTATTCTTATACAGTGTTTAAATATTTCTAAAGCCTTATGTGTCGATTAAAGTATCAAAAAGAATAAATTAATTAATTACATTTAGCTGCCCAAACTGTCGAAATCAGTTGTTTGTGGAAAACCAAATGAAAAAATTCTACTTATACACAATATTCGGAAATTTAATTGTGCAACATAATGCAATCGCAATTTCTAAAATTAAAGAATACTCACTTGACTTTGTTTTGGAGTCCAAGGGGATTTATTGATTCTACTCCACGCGCATGGAGGGTATACCTAATTGCAACATTGTCCTCAAATTTCTTCTCCTCCTGAGGTGGGTCTTATTTGTTGGGACCCAGTCACTTCTTTTTCATTTTATTTTCACCGATTTAAGGGGATTTTAACAACGCGGAATTCGCATTATTGTTTTTATTTCGCACTTTGACAAAACTCAGACGAGAAATGTCAAATAGAGATTAGATTGTGAATTGACGAGAATATTGTTCCAGCTCGGTCAAACAATCCAATAATCCGACTTTCCAGTGGTGGTTCGTTGGGGTAAGAGAGAATGGATTGAGTGACTGGAAGATAAGCGAGGGGGTAACGTGTGGACTCACGCACACCTTGGCGAAACCGCTCTGGTGCCGCTGAATGTGGTCTGCCGTTGACTCGTTTGAGCGAATGAAGGTAGGGGAATATGGCGGACAACCATCAACACATAGGCGGACGTCCATTGCACGCCATGAGTGGGATTCCTCTACTAATGTTTGAACGAGTATGTGTGAAATGAGAGTTGGCCGAACTGGAACAATGAAAGTTCTGGAAGATCACTTCTTGGTTGACCAGCTAACGTGTTAGTCGGGTTTTAGTTGACAGGAGTTAAAAAAAAAACGGTGCGAAATAAGAGCAAACAAAGAAAAATAAGTAAACTTGAAGTTGAAAAGTACAATAAAGTAAAGAAGAAATTTAAAGTGGAAACGAGAGTTGAAGTGGAGGAAAGACCTGGAGAAAATAGTCAGGAACGTCAGGAGGAGGTTAAATAGGAGGACAGTTGGATAAAGAAAAAAAGGACTAAGGAGTAGGACGTCGAAACAAAGATAAGTAGAGTGATTTGATAAGTAGTGAATCTGATCGTAGTTCGTTTGTGTAGGAAAACAGTGCGAAAGTCTAGTAGAAATTTCTCTGGAAAAGTTCGGGACACACAACCCTTTCAACCATTTTTGGGTATTCCGGGCGACGCCATAGCGGGTCACGCCGGTCACTTAACTTTCAGTTGCCCTTCAGGCCATAATACCTTGTTTGACCTTTTTGTCATTGAGTTTACCGTCATTATTTTTTTTTCTTTCTAATTAACGTCCAAGAAATAAAGTGGCCAAGCTCCAACGGAGTTTAAAATTTTGTGTTTTCTCTTTTTTTGGATTTTGTCATTTTTCCAGTGGTTCTGTAGCAAGGTTTCACAATTTTCCGCAAAATTGTGTGGCACCCATCTTTTTTGCGAATTCATCGTTCAACAGCGTAAGCTAGTTAGTCAGTATTTTCTAAACGAACCCACCCCAGATTGAGTTACCGGGAAATAGCCTTTTGTGGTTATTTTTGTTATCTCTAACCGCGGTTTCAGTTTATTTCTGTTGTTTTAATTATTTCTTTTTTTGATTTGCAATTCGGCATTTAACAATTAAGTCAAACTAATTTTGTTGACCGCGAAATAAAGTAACAAACTAAAAGGCTGTTCTCGGGCAAAAACCGATAGTAAGGCCAGACGAGACACAATCGTCAACCAGCAACCCAAGATCATCATCTCCTATCATCAAGAAACTTCCTCTAGTCCCTAATCAAGAGGACAACAAGGACTGGGAGGTTCTTCAAAGACGACAGAAGACTATTATGAGTTCTTTGGCCCGCATCATCCACGAAACGGCCAAGGAAGAAGCACCAACCCAATGCCTACATGTCATGAACAAACTTTGGAGTCAAATTGAAGAGATCCACTACTCAATTTGTGAAACAGATGACGATCCAGTGGCCAAGGGGTATAACATCGATTTGTACATCGAATTAGAAGCCGAGGTTCTAAGGAATCAAGCTCTATTAGGAAGAGCAACGGCAAACAGTCAAAACGAAAAGACGTCAAATCAAGCAGCGGACCACCCGGCCATTCAATTACCCAAGATGTCAATACCTAGATTTGATGGAGATTATCTGAACTTGCAAACGTTTGCAGACATTTTCACAAAGATGATTCACGAACAGCCACTACCTCCCATCCAAAAAATGTGGTACTTGAAAACAAACGTCTCAGGCGATGCAGAGCGGCTATTACGACACCTGGAGTTAACTGAAGACAATTACAAAATCGCATGGAGAATTCTCCAGCACCGATTCAACAACAAAAGAGCCTTCGTATCCGCACTGATTCAACGGATTCTCGGTTTGCCGAGCATAAATTCAGAAATGAAGGCCATCAGAGAGCTTCATGGTGCCATTCTTGAATGCTTATCTGCACTAAAGGCACTGGGTATAGACACGGCGTCCTGGGATCCTCTTCTCATCCATCTGTTGATCAAAAAGCTGGATCGACAAAGCCATCTATTATACGAACAATCACTACAAAACACTCTAGAACTTCAGACAGTAGATGAGTTCTTAAGGTTTGTAAGGAACCGATTCGAGGCATTAGAAGCTGTTGGGGGAAAGGACAAGACCAGAGTAGTGACAACCGTGGCCATCTCCAACATTGAAGGCTGCAAGGTGTGTGGGATACGAGGTCACCCGATTTACGTTTGTGAAAAATTCCTCAAGTTTTCAGCATCGGAACGACTGAAATTGATCCAAGGACGACATCTTTGCGTAAATTGCTTCAAGGCGGACCACACGGCAAAAAAATGTCTAGCCCGATGTTGCACAAAATGCTCAGGGAAAAACAACACCTTATTGCATCTTGAATAAGCACCCGCAACAATTCAATCAAATGAGAAGGCTGCACCAAGCACGGTCGCTACTATTCAGCAAGTAGACAACAAGCAAGGATACGTCCTTGTGGCCACTGCAAGGGTTCTACTCACCGCACCAAACGGACAAACTTGTGAGGTTCGAGCCATTTTGGACTCCGGCTCACAGATAAACTTGATAACTGAGAGAGTCGTCAGACGTCTACCTCTGTCACCAACACTGGCTTCTCTGCATATCGGCAGAAGAACATGAAGCACAACTCAACGGGTCAACATTGGACTTCAATCAACAACGGGACATTTTGAGTGCAGGTTAGAAGCATTCATACTACCAAACATTGCATCACCTCAACCAACACAAAATGTCGACACTTCCACCTGGACGATGCCTCAAAACATCAATTTGGCTGATCCCAACTTCCACCGATCCGACAAGGTCGATGTTCTATTTGGAGCAGAGTTTTATCATCATCTCATGCAGCCAGAACAGATAAAAATCGATGACAGGATGGCAATTCTACAAAACACGGCATTGGGTTGGATCGTAGCGGGAAAGATTGAAGATGCAACACACAGTTCAGTCACCTGTGGGATATTTTGCGAGGAGGACTCCACAAACAACCTCATCGAAAGATTATGGAAACTTGACGACTTCGAAACATCCCAAAGATAACTGACGTCAACAGAAAGATATTGCGAGACGCATTTACTTCAAAATGTATCAAAATCCGAAACAAACCGTTTCATCGTGAGACTACCTTTTCTAGAAAATCCAGAAACCCGAAGCTGAATGAGGATTACGTGAGATTCATGGGCGAGTATGAATCTCTCCAACACATGGAGGAGATCAAACCAGAAGCCATCAAAGGACCACATTTCTTCATCCCACACCATTGCGCCCTGAAGCCAGATAGTAGCACAACGAAACTACGCGTGGTTTTTGATGCATCCGCCAAAGCATCATCGGAATTGTCGCTCAACGACATTCTGCACAGCGGACCTACCGTACAAAATGAACTCTTTTCCATACTACTTCTACTCCACAAGTACATCTTTACAGCCGACATCGAGAAGATGTACAGGCAGATCCTCATCCAGGAAGATGATCAAATGTATCAGCTCATCATGTGGAGAAGGCGGTCATCTGATGAGATCAAGTATTACAAACTTAAAACCGTAACTTATGGAACATCATCAGCACCCTACCTAGCCACAAAATGTTTACAATATCTAGCATTCCAAAATAAGATTACACATCCAGCTGGAGCCCGAATACTCCAAGACGATTTTTATGTCGACGACTGCATCAGCGGAGCAGATAGTATCTCACTGGCAAATGAAGCCCAAGCCCAAGTCCCTTCACTGCTTCAAACTACGCAAATGGTGTGCAAACCATCCAGCATTACTTCAGGATCTCCCGGTGAAGGACCACGAAATCCGCCTTGACTTCAGCGAATCAATTCACTGCACAATAAAGACGCTGGGTCTAATTTGGCAACCAAAGTCGGACCAATTGTGCGGAAGAGCTCAGTTATCCGACATTTCCATACTCACGAAGCGATCAATCAGCTCCGACATTGCACGTATCTTTGATCCATTAGGACTCTTTAGCCCTGTGGTTGTTAAGGTAAAAATATTTTTGCAGCAACTATGGCACTTGAAGCTGTCGTGGGACGACTAGCTACCCGAACACCTAAGACAAGAATGGATAGCGTTCAGAAATAACCTGTCAACACTCAACCAGGCCAAGGTGTCAAGGCAGGAAGGCACATGTTTAATCAAAGGACTCCAATATCCGTCCAAATACATACATTTGTGGATGCATCAGAGCAAGCCTATGGAGCAGCAGTTTATTTGCGGTCAACCTATACGGATCGAACAAGTCTCGTTAGACTTCTCTGCGCAAAATCACGTGTAGCTCCGGTAAAACAACAAACCCTCTCTCGACTTGAATTGTGTGCTGCGGTACTAGGGGCTGAACTCACAAATAGAGTCCGAGAAGACTTAAGATTCCAAGACACTCCAATTTTCTTCTGGACCGATTCACAAATTGTATTATTGGATTAATTCAACTTCCTCAGCACTCCAAATCGAGTGGCAAAAATTCAGGAATTATCCTTGGCACCACAATGGCGCCACGTTCCATCAAGGGAAAATCCAGCAGATCTACTATCTCGCGGAATATCAGCAGCCAGCTTTATGTCATGCAGTATGTGGCTCTAAGGACCAATCGTCTTGCATGGGAACGAATCAGCATGGCCCCAACCTTTCATAAAGGAACAAGACCCACACACCGACCTGGAAAGAAAGAGAAAGCATACAGTTGCTGTACCATTAACACAAAACAGTACAGAGCAAATGATTTACCACATAAATCATCGAAATTCCTTCAAGTTCCTTCAGCATACTATTGGCTACGTTCTTCGGTTCATCAATAGATCCAGAAAAATAGACACAAATAAGGTAAACCATACAGCACTATCACCTATGGAACTCAACGAAGCTCTCACGGTTATCATAACGCAAGTACAAGGATCTGAGTTCGGGAAGGAAATCCAAGACCTCCAGAGCCACAAGGGCTTATGCAGATCTAACACACTAATCACCCTAGCACCAATTTTAGACGAAAAGGTAATGGGAAACCTCCCAGCGGATCGCGTCTCACCAAACAGAATATTCATGATTAAAGGGTGTTGACTTTTGTGGACCGCTATGGGTGCACTACAAAATCCGAGGGAAAAAGCCGCACAAAGTGTACTTAGCAGTCTTTTGTTGCTTTGAAACCAAGGCCAAACATTTAGAGATTGTCACTGACCTAACAACGAAAGCCTTTATTGGTGCCCTCCGAAGGTTTATTAGCCGACGCGGACGCATTCAAACCTTTACTGCGACAATGCAACCAACTTAGTGGGAGCAAGAAATCAGCTGCTCGACGTCCTCCATGTTCCAGAAGCAAAGGAGGCCATAATCAAGGCCAGCAGCGACAAAGGCATAACATTCAAGTTCATCCCACCTCGAGCTCCGCATTTTGGCTTCCAATGGGAAGCAGCAGTGAAATCCGCAAAACACCTCCTTTTAAAAACAGTTTCACCGGCCTCGTTGACACACGAAGAATTGGAAACAATAGTAGTCGAAATTGAAGGCATTTTGAATTCAATACCACTCACCCCACTGTCATCGAATCCAAACGACCTATCTGCACTAACACCTGGGCATTTTCTTATTGGCGAGCCTTTGGTTGTTCAAGTCGATAGTGATACCACTCCAGTAAGGGCAAATCTGTTAACCCACTGGAAGGGGTCATTTGAAACACGAATTCTGGAAACGATGGTCAACTGAGTACTTGAATGACCTACAATATAGGCACAAATGGAATCAGGAAAAGAACAATATCAAGGTTGGCGACATGGTCATAATCAAGGAAGACAACATGCCAACACTTCAATGGCCTCTCGGAAGAGTGATTCAAATCTTCAAAGGGGACGACAATATGGTACGAGTAGTCAACGTCAAAACCAAATCTGGAATACGAAAGCGACCAATCCACCGTCTAGCCCCACTATTTAATGAACCAGAGGATAGTAACGCAAGTACAGCTGAAGCGCCAAAGGCATCCAACCAATCCACATCAGCTACAATTGATTCAACGGAAACACCCACAAAACGAAGCAAAACAACATAATTTCAAAACACCGAGGATCTCCAGCAGCTACCAACACCACGTAGAAAAATTTTGAAAATATTTACACATGAGCTTAAAAGGCCCCTACAGAGTATATATTATAAATTTCAGCTCCATAGCTCAAATTTTGGTTTTTTGTGGGAGTGTCAGTGGGGGGATTTTGAAAATTTTATATCCCGAGCAGTTTTAGGAGTCATACGAGTAGATCATATAAAAAAATTTCAGCTTTCTAGCTCAAAATTCGATTTTTCCCAAAATTTGGTTTTTTGTGAGTTTGTGGGCGTGTCTGTAGGCGGATTTCAAAAATTCGTAAACTTGATTATTTCGGGACCCTAAAGAGTATATGGTTAAAATTTCAGCTCTCTAGGCCCAGTTGAAAGGCCTAATTTTTGCCGACGGACGGACATGGCTAGATCGACATTACTATCGATGCTGATGTTGTGACCCGCACAACATACCATTCTACCCACCCGCATCTAAGCACCATATGCCTACCTACCCTAAAAACAATCAAATCAATTACCAATCCCCCATTCGTCATCACTATTCAATCGTACAGTGCACCCATGCACTGCCCATGTTCATTGCACTTTGCACAAGCGCCATAAAATGCCCATCTAGCATAAATCGGTCGTCATGCCCATTCACCGGTGCCTCGTAATTTTACCGCTGTTGTTCGGTGTCGTATTCAAACATACGACGACCGTGCATATGCGGAAATATTATGAGTTGTTTTGGCAAACAATTAAAGCATTTGTGAATGTGTGCCACCCGATCGCCGACTAAGGGAAAATATCACCCAAGAAGCAGGAAAGGCATTTTTTTGTGGAACATGTGGCGGAAGCACTTAAGTGGGCCATTTCATAATCGTTTTACGATTGGAAAATGCAATTTTTGCTGAAATTACAATTGTCAAGCGATTGGGAAACACTTGGATGGCTATTGACTTGTGGAAGGGATAGGATTGGGAAAAAGGTCAGCAATTAATTAGTATAAAAGAGGTTGGATGTAGAAAGAAAAATCAGAGTCAAGTGAGTATCAACTCGGAATCAATACTACTTCTAAATAACATAAAAATTAAATACAAAGGTCGCAGCGACGCAGTAGACGGCGGGCCTAATAAAATAAATAAAATAAATATTAAAGCATCCAATCACTGATTTTAATTTCGACTCTCCGGTAAATACTCTTCCCTCGCTGAAAACGAGGAAGCACGGTATTTGATCGTTAACAATTGGTGGCAGCGGTGGGATACCTACAAAGGTCCCGACTACCAACAACAAACACACAACATAAAAACAAACTAACAACATAAAAACAAACTAGTTTTTAAGCGGTAAGGTCCTCGCTTTATAAGGAACCTAGTAAAAGTGAAAGTGCTAAGTGAAAAGTGTTAGAAGTCCCAAAATCATAAGTCCTTGCCAGCTTTAGAGCGAAGGTATTTGGCCAACTTTGGGCAGTGCAAAAGACCAGGCCGTAACATCAACTACAGGGCTCGAAGTCTGCCTGGCAACCTTAGAACATCCAGAGCAAGGACAGAGGACACTCATACTACAGACGGCAGCGCAAGCAGATACCACTACCAAAAAAAAAAGAAAAGCTACAGTTTCACGCGTAAGTTAGGATTAAGAACATTATATTTTGTACAATTTTACTTGTGTGCTCCCCTTTAAGTTCTCCCTGTATAAGCCATTCCTATTCCCCTACTCAAAAAAAAAAATAATAATAATACGTATACATAGCAATACAATAACTCTTTCGTCCAGCACCCTAACTCACACTTTCTCACACCAACTCACCAAAGACAAAATAATAATGGTAACAGACGGGTAAATCTCCAACAACTCCCCGCACACCCTTATACACACACACAACCACAACCACATCAGAATTCCGAAGTACCCCCGAACCATCCGGGAAACGATCACCCTCGGGAAGGAGAGACCGGCAACCCCTCCCGAGTAAATATGACAGCCGACATCCACAGGAATTAAAATCTACACTTAAACTACACGTTTCCCTTATCCCTAATAACTAACTTTTCACGATCAGAATCCCGCTCAAGAACGGTACTATAAAAAATCTATTAATAGACAAGGGAGCGGAAATCTGCATCATCAAATCCCCGTCCTTCACTACCAAATTATTCCCCGGCAACATGACCATCTCTAATATTTTCGGAGAAAATTCTATAGGTTGAACTCTCTCAAACGAAACTCTACTATTCCAAGCAGAGACACATTGCTATGAGTTGACGCACCCTTTCCATGTCTTAGAAGGTAATACGCACTTTGATTTTAACGGAATAATCGGCAACGATTTTCTTAAGAAATATTCATGCTCGATAAATTACGCTGACAACACTCTGGAAATAAATCCATTCACGATATCCGGCCCCACCGAAACGATCTATAATTCTGAAGGAGAGCCTACTATGGTTCATCCGATCGAACAGACTGATCGCACACTATCGGAAAAGGGAATGTCGGGTGAAATAAGGATAAGACCCAGGAGTGAGCAGGTGGTAGAAATACCGTTTAACTGCAAAAATGATGTAGTGTTTCGGAAAAAACAGGTCCGCCCTGGAGTCTACATTGCATCTTCCGTAGCTAAAGCTCATCAGCAGAAAGTTAAAATTCTACTACTTACCGTCAACGAAAATGAGACCATATTGCGTATACCCGATCTAGATCTTGAATGGGACGACCTCAACGACTTCGAGCACGTTAACGCCCAACCCGAGCTGGATCCTATCCACAAGAGATTGGAGCATTTGCAGAAATTTATTAAGCTCGACCATTGCAACTCTGAAGAAAAAAGAGAGCTCACAAAAATTTGTAGAACTTACAATGAACTTTAATATTTCTTCTTTGTATGCAAGATGTTTAACCCCACGATCGATGTTGCAACTTTGTAACAATATATCGATCGACCCAAATAAACATCCTCCTAAATTGCTATTTCAGCTTGTCACTTCCAGCGTCAATGCCCAACACTTCCGACCTAAATAAACAAATGCTTATTTATGGTTTTTCCGCATTTCCCTTGCGCAACTAAGTGCACAAGTCAATTAACTCGTTTTGCTGATGTCGCGCTTATGAATCGATCGTATGTGCGACAAAGTAACACGAGCCACTTGAACTTGACTTGCGAGGGAACTCCCTTCCGGAATATTTTCTATTTCTTTTTGCTCGTTCGTTCGTTCGTCGAACTCTTGAATTTTTCGAACGAGGTATCGATGACTATTCCCAGGGAATGACGCGACACTCAGTTTTCATACTCAAGCTAGTGCGGTCTTGTTCCGATTGAGTTCTCGCCTCTGTATCGACTCAGTCATTCTATATCATTTCCTATAATCCTAATCCAAAATCGTTAACAGTCATTTGTTACTACATCAAAAATCGCTAACAGTGTAATTTGTTACTACATCAAAATCGTTAACAGTGTAATTTGTTACTACAACTAAAATCTTAAATCTAAATGTTTTAAAATTAAATAATACTAGAAGTAAGCTAATTTTAAATAAAACACATATAAACAATCAAGTGTCTGTGTTTGCATTTTAATTTGTTTGGACTTACAGAAAACACCACATACAGGTAAACCCAACTGAGAGTCGTACCTCTCAGTATGAAAGATAAAAAGTACGCAACAAGATTTGGTGTCAGATGTGGGGTTTATCTGAAAAGTGTTACGAAGTCCAGTGAATTTAAACACAATAATAACTCTTAGTGTAAAAACTATCCATTGAAAAGAGAAAACTATCCCGTGAAAAAAAAAAAAAACAAAAACTATCCAGTGAATAAATAAAAAAAAAAAACAGCAACAAAAATACTCATCGGCAGCAGGTTTCAACACAAACTACAACTTTACAACATCCCTATCTCATCCCTCGAACCAGCATCTTCTTCAACATCGTCGGAGCATAAATTAAGTAACTATTATTTAAATTATTACCTATATTATTATATTATTACGAGTATCTCTATTATCTATCTAGTACCAAAAATATTTTTATTTTTTTTTGTTGTTGTGAAAATATTAAATTAAATTAGATGTTAAGAATTTTTTTTCCATATGTACCACATGTATTAAGCAATTCCCTATCCTTCCTATATGTCCTCTGAAGATAGTTTAGTCTCCATACCCGATTCAGAAGATTCTAGTACCATCCGTGACTCCTCATCCTCTGAACCCAGTACTGAAATAGAATCCAACGTTAATATGCCTCCTAAATTCGACCGATCTTTCGCTGTCAAGCTTATTCCAGAGTTTGATGGCAACCGCGACAACTTACATAAATTCCTAAACGCTTGTGACTTGCTAGCGAGTGAAACCACCGTGTCCGAAATACCCATCCTAATGATGATTATAAAAACCAAATTAAGCGGCCCAGCCTATAACATTGTCAAATATTCTGAATTTGACAAATGGTCAGATCTAAAGATTAAACTACAAAATCAGTTCTTAGAGACCAAATCTCTATCTCAGTTGCAGGTAGAATTAATACAGGCTAGACAAAAACCCACCGAATCTGTAAGGTCATTTGCTGATAGACTAGAGCAAATCTTGACAAATCTTAACGACGACGCGTGCATTGCAAGTGAGGGCACAGAGAGTGCGGAGTGTATCCAAAGTCTAAATTCAAAAACTGCCTTAAAAACTTTTGAGAGGGGACTAACTCCACGAATCAGCCTCATTATAAAGACGTCAAGATTCGACTCTCTTACTGAGGCCATCGAAGCTGCGGTACAAGAAGAAAAAAGTTCATATTATTCCCCAGGTCCTAGCCCTTCTACGTCGTTCTCTCCCAAGAAACCACCTTGTAGCTTCTGTAAAAAACCTGGACATAACATTGACCAGTGTTATACTAAGAAAAATAGGGAATCACTTCCTGTAATTAAGTCTGAAGTAAAGACTGTGTCCCTTATATGTAGTTATTGAAAAAACCCTGGACACCATATTAAAGAGTGCAGGAAAAGAGAATATAATAACAATAAGAAGCGGCAACAATTCTCTAACTCTAATTCCCCTCAAACTCCTAACCAACATTCGGAAAACCACACAGAGGCCGGAACCAGTGGCATAGGGTCCGGACCAACAACTTAAATCTCCTCGCCACATCTTCCATATTAATCTTAATAATAAGGTCAGTCGTGTCGATTCTATTGAGATTTCTTCTAACACCCTACAAAATTCTCGTTCTTCCAAATTTCGCATTGATGGTGGTAGCGAAATTTGTTTAATTAAAATCGATAAATTAAAGCCAGAAGTAACCATCAACCCTAGTATAATTCATTGCTTGTCCGGAATTACCGAATCCGTTATATTAACCCAGGGAGTCGTTTACTTGATTGTAAATTTACCCTTAAATATCACCATCACGTATCCTTTCCATGTAGTAGACAGAAACTTTCCTATTGTTACTGATGGAATCGTAGGCAATAATTTCATCGATGATCATCAGGCCCAAATCAATTATGGCACTAAAATTCTTACTCTTTTTTTTAAAAAGCATATCATCGAATATGATTTAATACCATCACATTTAGTTACAATTCCCGCTAGAACTAAACTCTTACTCCCCATCCACAAGGAAACAGAAGTTGACAGCATATGTTTAGCCCAACAGTTTCCTAACGGATTGTATATTGGCAATAGTATTACCCCTGCCAATAGTACTATTTCTTATATATCCGTGATTAATTCTTCTGAATCTTCTATTGAATTTAACACGGAAGAATTAACATTTGACGATATCTCTAACTATAATGTTTTCCAAATCCAACAATATCCTTCATCTTACGATAGAGTTCAAGCCATCAAAGAATTAGTCATAACTGACCACATGACTAAAAATGAACGAGACTCTATTCTAAATCTTTGCCTTCTGTATAGTGATTTATTCTACCTAAAGGGGGATAAATTAACTCATACTACGGCCGTTCAACATTCTATCCATACTCCCGATTCTACCCCTACTTATATCAGACCATACAGATTACCTGAAGCTCAGCGCCAAGAGGTAAATAAACAAATTCATGAGATGATGGACGACAGTATTATCCAACTATCGAATAGTCCATGGAATTTTCCTCTTATCGTTGTGCCTAAGAAACCTGATAGGAATGGTAATAAGAAATGGAGAATCGTAGTCGATTTCCGTAAGCTCAACGACAAAACAGTCGGTGATGCTTACCCTCTTCCCAACATAACTGATATCCTAGATCAGTTAGGGAGTTCCAAATTCTTTTCCACCCTAGATCTCGCAAGTGGATTTCACCCAATCGAAGTTAAACCTGAAGATAGAGAGAAGACAGCCTTCTCCTCGCCGTTTGGTCATTACGAGTCATGCCTTATGGATTAAAAGGTGCGCCCGCTACCTTCCAAAGGTTAATGAATAACGTTTTGACTGGTCTTCAAGGTATAAAAACTTTCGTATACATGGATGACATCGTGGTCTATGGAAAAACATTAGAAGAACACAATTCTAAGCTAGTCGAAATCTTTGATCGTTTGAGAATACACAATCTCAAACTACAACCTGAGAAATGCCAGTTCCTAAGATCGGAACTTATTTACTTGGGTCATGTAATAAACGAATCTGGTATTAAACCAGATCCTCAGAAAATCCAGTGTGTTAAAGACTTCGTTCAACCCAAAAACGCCAAAGACATAAAAAGTTGTCTGGGTCTTGCTGGATACTACCGCCGTTTCATCAAAGACTTCGCCAAAATTTCTAAGCCCCTTACCAACCTTCTTCGCAAGGATGTCCCTTTCGACTGGATTCCTCTTTGTACCAATTCCTTTCATGGGTTAAAAGAAAAACTTATTATTCCACCCCTTCTTCAATATCCTGATTTCACAAAAAAATTTATTCTTACAACAGATGCTAGTAATGTTGCAATTGGTAGTGTGCTTTCTCAGGGTGAGCCAGGAAATGACTTGCCTATCGCATATGCCTCTCGCACGCTGAATAAGAGTGAGAAGAACTATTCTACTACAGACAAGGTATTGCTTGCCATTGTTTGGTCAGTCCGGCATTTCCGTCCCTACCTGTATGGAAGAAAATTCCTTCTTATCACAGATCACAAGCCACTCATCTACATCCATAATTGCAAAGACGTTAGCTGAAGACTAATGCGATACCGCCTACAACTCGAGGAATTTGATTACGAAATCATTCACAAGAAGGGCGAACAAAATACCAATGCCGATTGTCTTAGCAGAATTGCTAAGATGACTCTTCGATCCTCTACCAATCCTTATCATTCAAATTCGTCTCCTACATCGTCTACTACATCGTTTACTAATTCGTCTACTACATCGTCTTCAAATTCGTCTCCTACATCGTTTACTACATCGTTTACTAATTCGTCTACTACATCGTCTTCAAATTCGTCTCCTATATCGTGTACCAATTCTTGTATTAACTCGCCTACTTCATCATGTACCAACTCTCTTACCCATTCATTTACTAACTCATCTACTAATTCGCGTACTAATTCTTCCAAATCGTCTACTAGTTCCTCTACCAATTCAACTCCTATATTGTCTCCCAATTTGTCTACCATCTCTTGTCCCAATCCGTCTACAAGCTCGTCTCTTACTAATTCGTCTCCTACTTCATCGCCAAACCCGTTTACTACCTCGTCTCAGGATCCTGCTACCTCTTCTTCAGTCTCTAATCCATTAACCAACTCTTCCCGTACTCGTGAACTATCTCGTGAAGAAATTCTTACTATATTAAAAGAATTCCACTTGAACCCTATCGGAGGACACTGTGGAGTCAACCGAACTTTTAAACGTATAAAATTGTATCACAATTGGAAAAACATGTTCCAAGATATAAAAGCATACATCAAAAAATGCGAACTTTGCCAGAAAAACAAAGTTACCAAATACACAATGGAACCTATGGTAATAACTTCTACCTCTAAACATCCCTTTGAAAAGATTTCCATCGACATCGTTGGCCCATACCCAACAACTTCCAACCACAACAAATATCTCCTTACTTTCATCGATGATCTAACAAAATACTCAGACGCTATTCCATTACCAAATCAAGAAGCCAATACTATCGCTGAAGCATTTGTCAAGGAAATAATCTTTTGCTTCGGTACCCCTAAATATGTTTTATCCGATCAAGGTCAAAACTTCCTTAGTGACATATTTAAAAGTGTGTGTAAACTTTTAAAAATCACTAAACTCCAAACAACAGCTTACCGACCTCAATCAAATGGATCATGTGAACGGAGTCACCGAAATTTCGTGGAATACCTCCGTTGTTTCATAAATAAATCTCAAGATGATTGGGATTCTTGGATTAAATATGCCGTATTCGTCCACAATACTACCCCTAATACTTCAACTGCTTTTACCCCTTTCAAGTTAGTTTTTGGAAGACAAGTTGAATTTCCTACTAGCTTAACTAAAAACCCTGAAATATGTTATAATTATGACTTGTATGCGAATGAGCTGAAATCAAGGCTACAACATTCTCACCATATTGCCAGGGAAAATTTAGTTAAAAGCAAAGAATCTTCCAAGATTCAATATGACAAAAAGCAAAACCCTGTAACCTTCACAGAAGGAGACCATGTTTTACTTAAAAACGAAAACTGTCCTAAAAACAAAAATAAGAAGTTACTTCCCATATGGAATGGTCCATATGAAATCATTTCCTCCTCTGGAGTTAATTCCATAATTAAATACAAAAATTGAACTCTTAAAGTACACAACAATAGACTCAAACTGTTCTCTTCCTAATAAATAAATAAATTATTCCTATATCTTTCTAGAAATGGACGGAATTTTTGTAAAACTCCTCATCCTAAGCACCTTCGTATATTTAACCTCTCCAATGGCCTTATATAACCAACCCGCAACCTCTTACGAAATCATCGATCTACAAAACAAAACCGGACTCTACTACGAAAACATCGGTAACCTTAAGCTCTTCTCAAGTCATTGGAATCTAGTAATTTATTCTAGTCTCAGTGAATTTGACACCCAATACAAAAATATCTTACTATATCATCAAAAAATATTATCTCTTTGCGAACAATTTCTATCCACCCAAGAATCCCTAAATCAATGTACTACCTTTCCCATTCAATCCTCCATGATTCTGGACAGACTTAATGAACAGGATCTCATAATAAACAAATATCTTGGCACGACTGTAAAACCCCGCTTACTAAAACGAGGACTTCTAAATGTTGTCGGGACTATTTCTAAACAATTGTTTGGAACCCTTGATGACAACGATGACAAAATGTTCTCCGAACACATACAAAATTTAGACCAACAACAAAGTCATGCATTCAATCTCTATGAAAAACAAATATCCGTTTCAAAAAATATCATACATCAACTAAATCTTACTAATGAACAATTAATTACCCTAGAAGAAAAACTAGAAAAAACTAGCTTAAACATGGAGAAAATCCAACTTAATCAGAACAATCATGACTACTTAACCGAATCATTTTTTTCAATTAACAGAACTCTTCACTATGTTTAATTCTTTATCTGAATATTACTATTCAGCAAAAAGCCATCTTTTAGAAGCCATTTATTCAGCAGCCCATGGAAAACTACATCCATATCTTATAGACCCATCCAAATCAACCGAAGAAATTAGAAAAATTCAATCTTTCCTCCCTGAAGACAATCGTCTCCCATTTCCCCTACAGGAACAATTCATAGATAAACTTTTTAATATCTTAGAAACACATATATATTTCTCCAACGACAAAATACATTTTCTATTAAAAATCCCACTAACCACATCTAAAAGCTATAGTATTTACAAAATGACCAGTATCCCTAATCTTGTTGGAAACAACTCATATTTCATAATAATCCCCGAAAAGCCCTTACTCGTTATTGATTCTGAAAAACAATCTTACTTCCTTTACGAAGAAAAAAATCTAGAAAAATGTTTCAATACCCATAAAAATAATTACATTTGCGAACAGAATGGACCAATTCTATTTACACATCTCAGTAATGCTTGTGAACTTAATTTGCTTTCTACATTACCAAGCACTTCCAATAGTTGCAAAACCCAAATCATGCAAATTTTTCACCCAATATTCCTTCAACTGGCAGATTCAAATTCTTGGCTATTCGTGTCCCCAAACCCCGAAACTCTTATAATCAAATGCCAAAAATTTAATTCCCAACTAACTATCAATTCAACTGGAATACTAAAAATTGACTCTACTTGCATAGCAAACACAAAATACCAGTCCCTTATCTCCAAAACTAATTATGCAACAGATACAAAATTAAACTTTATCTCATCTGCCGTTCCTATATCTACTCCAAACCTCACCCAGTTTCATTTCGCTAAACTACCCAACATAGAAACACAAACATTTACAATTCGCAACCAAATTAATGATTTAAACGCTATTAGTAAAAGATTAGATGATATAAATTATCAACAAATTTCACAACCCCATTGTAAATTCTCCAAATAACAAACATATCACTACTATTTATATTCTCTTGGCCATACTTTTCCTTATGGTGTCCACCGTTCTTGTCTTATTAAGAAAACTCTCTACCAAAAGAGAGATACACAAAGATTTTATAATCTCTGACCCTTTGCCTCTACCAAAACCACGATCATCTACAAATCTCTCTAATCCTTTTCCAACTTCAGGAAAATTGCCTTCTAGTCTCTCTCGTTCTCTACCCCTCCCAAAAACACAAACCTTAAATGGTTCTTCGTCTTCAACCGAAACTCGTACCAATCCTAGGTACAAGTTTCGTTCTTAAGGGGGGAGGTGTTGTAAAGTGTACCACTTGAGCATACCAAGCACTTTACAACCTTTAATATTTCTTCTTTGTATGCAAGATGTTTAACCCCACGATCGATGTTGCAACTTTGTAACAATATATCGATCGCCCCAAATAAACATCCTCCTAAATTGCTATTTCAGCTTGTCACTTCCAGCGTCAATGCCCAACACTTCCGACCTAAATAAACAAATGCTTATTTATGGTTTTTCCGCATTTCCCTTGCGCAACTAAGTGCACAAGTCAATTAACTCGTTTTGCTGATGTCGCGCTTATGAATCGATCGTATGTGCGACAAAGTAACACGAGCCACTTGAACTTGACTTGCGAGGGAATTCCCTTCCGGAATATTTTCTATTTCTTTTTGCTCGTTCGTTCGTTCGTCGAACTCTTGAATTTTTCGAACGAGGTATCGATGACTATTCCCAGGGAATGACGCGACACTCAGTTTTCATACTCAAGCTAATGCGGTCTTGTTCCGATTGAGTTCTCGCCTCTGTATCGACTCAGTCATTCTATATCATTTCCTATAATCCTAATCCAAAATCGTTAACAGTCATTTGTTACTACATCAAAAATCGCTAACAGTGTAATTTGTTACTACATCAAAATCGTTAACAGTGTAATTTGTTACTACAACTAAAATCTTAAATCTAAATGTTTTAAAATTAAATAATACTAGAAGTAAGCTAATTTTAAATAAAACACATATAAACAATCAAGTGTCTGTGTTTGCATTTTAATTTGTTTGGACTTACAGAAAACACCACATACAGGTAAACCCAACTAAGAGTCGTACCTCTCAGTATAAAAGATAAAAAGTACGCAACAAGATTTGGTGTCAGATGTGGGGTTTATCTGAAAAGTGTTAAGAAGTCCAGTGAATTTAAACACAATAATAACTCTTAGTGTAAAAACTATCCATTGAAAAGAGAAAACTATCCCGTGAAAAAAAAAACAAAAACTATCCAGTGAATAAATAAAAAAAAAAACAGCAACAAAAATACTCATCGGCAGCAGGTTTCAACACAAACTACAACTTTACAACATCCCTATCTCATCCCTCGAACCAGCATCTTCTTCAACATCGTCGGAGCATAAATTAAGTAACTATTATTTAAATTATTACCTATATTATTATATTATTACGAGTATCTCTATTATCTATCTAGTACCAAAAATATTTTTATTTTTTTTTGTTGTTGTGAAAATATTAAATTAAATTAGATGTTAAGAATTTTTTTTCCATATGTACCACATGTATTAAGCAATTCCCTATCCTTCCTATATGTCCTCTGAAGATAGTTTAGTCTCCATACCCGATTCAGAAGATTCTAGTACCATCCGTGACTCCTCATCCTCTGAACCCAGTACTGAAATAGAATCCAACGTTAATATGCCTCCTAAATTCGACCGATCTTTCGCTTTCAAGCTTATTCCAGAGTTTGATGGCAACCGCGACAACTTACATAAATTCCTAAACGCTTGTGACTTGCTAGCGAGTGAAACCACCGTGTCCGAAATACCCATCCTAATGATGATTATAAAAACCAAATTAAGCGGCCCAGCCTATAACATTGTCAAATATTCTGAATTTGACAAATGGTCAGATCCAAAGATTAAACTACAAAATCAGTTCTTAGAGACCAAATCTCTATCTCAGTTGCAGGTAGAATTAATACAGGCTAGACAAAAACCCACCGAATATGTAAGGTCATTTGCTGATAGACTAGAGCAAATCTTGACAAATCTTAACGACGCGTGCATTGCAAGTGATGGCACAGAGAGTGCGGAGTGTATCCAAAGTCTAAATTCAAAAACTGCCTTAAAAACTTTTGAGAGGGGACTAACTCCACGAATCAGCCTCATTATAAAGACGTCAAGATTCGACTCTCTTACTGAGGCCATCGAAGCTGCGGTACAAGAAGAAAAAAGTTCATATTATTCCCCAGGTCCTAGCCCTTCTACGTCGTTCTCTCCCAAGAAACCACCTTGTAGCTTCTGTAAAAAACCTGGACATAACATTGACCAGTGTTATACTAAGAAAAATAGGGAATCACTTCCTGTAATTAAGTCTGAAGTAAAGACTGTGTCCCTTATATGTAGTTATTGAAAAAACCCTGGACACCATATTAAAGAGTGCAGGAAAAGAGAATATAATAACAATAAGAAGCGGCAACAATTCTCTAACTCTAATTCCCCTCAAACTCCTAACCAACATTCGGAAAACCACACAGAGGCCGGAACCAGTGGCAGGGTCCGGACCAACAACTAAAATCTCCTCGCCACATCTTCCATATTAATCTTAATAATAAGGTCAGTCGTGTCGATTCTATTGAGATTTCTTCTAACACCCTACGAAATTCTCGTTCTTCCAAATTTCTCATTGATGGTGGTAGCGAAATTTGTTTAATTAAAATCGATAAATTAAAGCCAGAAGTAACCATCAACCCTAGTATAATTCATTCCTTGTCCGGAATTACCGAATCCGTTATATTAACCCAGGGAGTCGTTTACTTGAATGTAAATTTACCCTTAAATATCACCATCACGTATCCTTTCCATGTAGTAGACAGGAACTTTCCTATTGTTACTGATGGAATCGTAGGCAATAATTTCCTCGATGATCATCAGGCCCAAATCAATTATGGCACTAAAATTCTTACTCTTTTTTTTAAAAAGCATATCATCGAATATGATTTAATACCATCACATTTAGTTACAATTCCCGCTAGAACTGAACTCTTACTCCCCATCCACAAGGAAACAGAAGTTGACAGCATATGTTTAGCCCAACAGTTTCCTAACGGATTGTATATTGGCAAGAGTATTACCCCTGCCAATAGTACTATTTCTTATATATCCGTGATTAATTCTTCTGAATCTTCTATTGAATTTAACACGGAAGAATTAACATTTGACGATATCTCTAACTATAATGTTTTCCAAATCCAACAATATCCTTCATCTTACGATAGAGTTCAAGCCATCAAAGAATTAGTCATAACTGACCACATGACTAAAAATGAACGAGACTCTATTCTAAATCTTTGCCTTCTGTATAGTGATTTATTCTACCTAAAGGGGGATAAATTAACTCATACTACGGCCGTTCAACATTCTATCCATACTCCCGATTCTACCCCTACTTATATCAGACCATACAGATTACCTGAACCTCAGCGCCAAGAGGTAAATAAACAAATTCATGAGATGGTGGACGACAGTATTATCCAACTATCGAATAGTCCATGGAATTTTCCTCTTATCGTTGTGCCTAAGAAACCTGATAGGAATGGTAATAAGAAATGGAGAATCGTAGTCGATTTCCGTAAGCTCAACGACAAAACAGTCGGTGATGCTTACCCTCTTCCCAACATAACTGATATCCTAGATCAGTTAGGGAGTTCCAAATTCTTTTCCACCCTAGATCTCGCAAGTGGATTTCACCCAATCGAAGTTAAACCTGAAGATAGAGAGAAGACAGCCTTCTCCTCGCCGTTTGGTCATTACGAGTCATGCCTTATGGATTAAAAGGTGCGCCCGCTACCTTCCAAAGGTTAATGAATAACGTTTTGACTGGTCTTCAAGGTATAAAAACTTTCGTATACAAGGATGACATCGTGGTCTATGGAAAAACATTAGAAGAACACAATTCTAAGCTAGTCGAAATCTTTGATCGTTTGAGAATACACAATCTCAAACTACAACCTGAGAAATGCCAGTTCCTAAGATCGGAACTTATTTACTTGGGTCATGTAATAAACGAATCTGGTATTAAACCAGATCCTCAGAAAATCCAGTGTGTTAAAGACTTCGTTCAACCCAAAAACGCCAAAGACATAAAAAGTTTTCTGGGTCTTGCTGGATACTATCGCCGTTTCATCAAAGACTTCGCCAAAATTTCTAAGCCCCTTACCAACCTTCTTCGCAAGGATGTCCCTTTCGACTGGACTCCTCTTTGTACCAATTCCTTTCATGGGTTAAAAGAAAAACTTATTATTCCACCCCTTCTTCAATATCCTGATTTCACAAAAAAATTTATTCTTACAACAGATGCTAGTGATGTTGCAATTGGTAGTGTGCTTTCTCAGGGTGAGCCAGGAAATGACTTGCCTATCGCATATGCCTCTCGCACGCTGAATAAGAGTGAGAAGAACTATTCTACTACAGACAAGGTATTGCTTGCCATTGTTTGGTCAGTCCGGCATTTTCGTCCCTACCTGTATGGAAGAAAATTCCTTCTTATCACAGATCACAAGCCACTCATCTACATCCATAATTGCAAAGACGTTAGCTGAAGACTAATGCGATACCGCCTACAACTCGAGGAATTTGATTACGAAATCATTCACAAGAAGGGCGAACAAAATACCAATGCCGATTGTCTTAGCAGAATTGCTAAGATGACTCTTCGATCCTCTACCAATCCTTATCATTCAAATTCGTCTCCTACATCGTCTACTACATCGTTTACTAATTCGTCTACTACATCGTCTTCAAATTCGTCTCCTACATCGTTTACTACATCGTTTACTAATTCGTCTACTACATCGTCTTCAAATTCGTCTCCTATATCGTGTACCAATTCTTGTATTAACTCGCCTACTTCATCATGTACCAACTCTCTTACCCATTCATTTACTAACTCATCTACTAATTCGCGTACTAATTCTTCCAAATCGTCTACTAGTTCCTCTACCAATTCAACTCCTATATTGTCTCCCAATTTGTCTACCATCTCTTGTCCCAATCCGTCTACAAGCTCGTCTCTTACTAATTCGTCTCCTACTTCATCGCCAAACCCGTTTACTACCTCGTCTCAGGATCCTGCTACCTCTTCTTCAGTCTCTAATCCATTAACCAACTCTTCCCGTACTCGTGAACTATCTCGTGAAGAAATTCTTACTATATTAAAAGAATTCCACTTGAACCCTATCGGAGGACACTGTGGAGTCAACCGAACTTTTAAACGTATAAAATTGTATCACAATTGGAAAAACATGTTCCAAGATATAAAAGCATACATCAAAAAATGCGAACTTTGCCAGAAAAACAAAGTTACCAAATACACAATGGAACCTATGGTAATAACTTCTACCTCTAAACATCCCTTTGAAAAGATTTCCATCGACATCGTTGGCCCATACCCAACAACTTCCAACCACAACAAATATCTCCTTACTTTCATCGATGATCTAACAAAATACTCAGACGCTATTCCATTACCAAATCAAGAAGCCAATACTATCGCTGAAGCATTTGTCAAGGAAATAATCTTTTGCTTCGGTACCCCTAAATATGTTTTATCCGATCAAGGTCAAAACTTCCTTAGTGACATATTTAAAAGTGTGTGTAAACTTTTAAAAATCACTAAACTCCAAACAACAGCTTACCGACCTCAATCAAATGGATCATGTGAACGGAGTCACCGAAATTTCGTGGAATACCTCCGTTGTTTCATAAATAAATCTCAAGATGATTGGGATTCTTGGATTAAATATGCCGTATTCGTCCACAATACTACCCCTAATACTTCAACTGCTTTTACCCCTTTCAAGTTAGTTTTTGGAAGACAAGTTGAATTTCCTACTAGCTTAACTAAAAACCCTGAAATATGTTATAATTATGACTTGTATGCGAATGAGCTGAAATCAAGGCTACAACATTCTCACCATATTGCCAGGGAAAATTTAGTTAAAAGCAAAGAATCTTCCAAGATTCAATATGACAAAAAGCAAAACCCTGTAACCTTCACAGAAGGAGACCATGTTTTACTTAAAAACGAAAACTGTCCTAAAAACAAAAATAAGAAGTTACTTCCCATATGGAATGGTCCATATGAAATCATTTCCTCCTCTGGAGTTAATTCCATAATTAAATACAAAAATTTAACTCTTAAAGTACACAACAATAGACTCAAACTGTTCTCTTCCTAATAAATAAATAAATTATTCCTATATCTTTCTAGAAATGGACGGAATTTTTGTAAAACTCCTCATCCTAAGCACCTTCGTATATTTAACCTCTCCAATGGCCTTATATAACCAACCCGCAACCTCTTACGAAATCATCGATCTACAAAACAAAACCGGACTCTACTACGAAAACATCGGTAACCTTAAGCTCTTCTCAAGTCATTGGAATCTAGTAATTTATTCTAGTCTCAGTGAATTTGACACCCAATACAAAAATATCTTACTATATCATCAAAAAATATTATCTCTTTGCGAACAATTTCTATCCACCCAAGAATCCCTAAATCAATGTACTACCTTTCCCATTCAATCCTCCATGATTCTGGACAGACTTAATGAACAGGATCTCATAATAAACAAATATCTTGGCACGACTGTAAAACCCCGCTTACTAAAACGAGGACTTCTAAATGTTGTCGGGACTATTTCTAAACAATTGTTTGGAACCCTTGATGACAACGATGACAAAATGTTCTCCGAACACATACAAAATTTAGACCAACAACAAAGTCATGCATTCAATCTCTATGAAAAACAAATATCCGTTTCAAAAAATATCATACATCAACTAAATCTTACTAATGAACAATTAATTACCCTAGAAGAAAAACTAGAAAAAACTAGCTTAAACATGGAGAAAATCCAACTTAATCAGAACAATCATGACTACTTAACCGAATCATTTTTTTCAATTAACAGAACTCTTCACTATGTTTAATTCTTTATCTGAATATTACTATTCAGCAAAAACCCATCTTTTAGAAGCCATTTATTCAGCAGCCCATGGAAAACTACATCCATATCTTATAGACCCATCCAAATCAACCGAAGAAATTAGAAAAATTCAATCTTTCCTCCCTGAAGACAATCGTCTCCCATTTCCCCTACAGGAACAATTCATAGATAAACTTTTTAATATCTTAGAAACACATATATATTTCTCCAACGACAAAATACATTTTCTATTAAAAATCCCACTAACCACATCTAAAAGCTATAGTATTTACAAAATGACCAGTATCCCTAATCTTGTTGGAAACAACTCATATTTCATAATAATCCCCGAAAAGCCCTTACTCGTTATTGATTCTGAAAAACAATCTTACTTCCTTTACGAAGAAAAAAATCTAGAAAAATGTTTCAATACCCATAAAAATAATTACATTTGCGAACAGAATGGACCAATTCTATTTACACATCTCAGTAATGCTTGTGAACTTAATTTGCTTTCTACATTACCAAGCACTTCCAATAGTTGCAAAACCCAAATCATGCAAATTTTTCACCCAATATTCCTTCAACTGGCAGATTCAAATTCTTGGCTATTCGTGTCCCCAAACCCCGAAACTCTTATAATCAAATGCCAAAAATTTAATTCCCAACTAACTATCAATTCAACTGGAATACTAAAAATTGACTCTACTTGCATAGCAAACACAAAATACCAGTCCCTTATCTCCAAAACTAATTATGCAACAGATACAAAATTAAACTTTATCTCATCTGCCGTTCCTATATCTACTCCAAACCTCACCCAGTTTCATTTCGCTAAACTACCCAACATAGAAACACAAACATTTACAATTCGCAACCAAATTAATGATTTAAACGCTATTAGTAAAAGATTAGATGATATAAATTATCAACAAATTTCACAACCCCATTGTAAATTCTCCAAATAACAAACATATCACTACTATTTATATTCTCTTGGCCATACTTTTCCTTATGGTGTCCACCGTTCTTGTCTTATTAAGAAAACTCTCTACCAAAAGAGAGATACACAAAGATTTTATAATCTCTGACCCTTTGCCTCTACCAAAACCACGATCATCTACAAATCTCTCTAATCCTTTTCCAACTTCAGGAAAATTGCCTTCTAGTCTCTCTCGTTCTCTACCCCTCCCAAAAACACAAACCTTAAATGGTTCTTCGTCTTCAACCGAAACTCGTACCAATCCTAGGTACAAGTTTCGTTCTTAAGGGGGGAGGTGTTGTAAAGTGTACCACTTGAGCATACCAAGCACTTTACAACCTTTAATATTTCTTCTTTGTATGCAAGATGTTTAACCCCACGATCGATGTTGCAACTTTGTAACAATATATCGATCGCCCCAAATAAACATCCTCCTAAATTGCTATTTCAGCTTGTCACTTCCAGCGTCAATGCCCAACACTTCCGACCTAAATAAACAAATGCTTATTTATGGTTTTTCCGCATTTCCCTTGCGCAACTAAGTGCACAAGTCAATTAACTCGTTTTGCTGATGTCGCGCTTATGAATCGATCGTATGTGCGACAAAGTAACACGAGCCACTTGAACTTGACTTGCGAGGGAATTCCCTTCCGGAATATTTTCTATTTCTTTTTGCTCGTTCGTTCGTTCGTCGAACTCTTGAATTTTTCGAACGAGGTATCGATGACTATTCCCAGGGAATGACGCGACACTCAGTTTTCATACTCAAGCTAATGCGGTCTTGTTCCGATTGAGTTCTCGCCTCTGTATCGACTCAGTCATTCTATATCATTTCCTATAATCCTAATCCAAAATCGTTAACAGTCATTTGTTACTACATCAAAAATCGCTAACAGTGTAATTTGTTACTACATCAAAATCGTTAACAGTGTAATTTGTTACTACAACTTAAATCTTAAATCTAAATGTTTTGAAATTAAATAATACTAGAAGTAAGCTAATTTTAAATAAAACACATATAAACAATCAAGTGTCTGTGTTTGCATTTTAATTTGTTTGGACTTACAGAAAACACCACATACAGGTAAACCCAACTGAGAGTCGTACCTCTCAGTATAAAAGATAAAAAGTACGAAACAAGTAAATGAAATGCTAACCGAGAACATAATAAGACCTAGCTACAGTCCCTGGAACTCCCCCTTGCTGCTCGTCCCTAAAAAACCCGACGCTCAAGGCAACAAACAATGGAGAGTAGTCATAGACTATCGCCGGTTAAACGACGCCACCGTATGCGATGCATACCCTCTTCCCAACATAACTGACATTTTGGACCAACTAGGCAAAGCGAAATATTTTAGCACGCTCGACCTAGCCAATGGATTTCATCAAATCCTCGTTGAAGACTCAGACCGCGGGAAAACTGCATTCAGCATCACATCCGGACATTTTGAGTATAATAGAATGCCGTTTGTATTAAAAAATGCCCCGGCAACGTTCCAACGAATGATGAATAACGTCTTAATGGGAATGATCGGAATAGGCTGCTTCGTCTACGTGGATGACATCGTCATTTACGGCGCGAACTTGGACGACCATAACCAGAAGTTGGTCGGAGTCCTCAACCGATTACGACATTATAATATTAAACTCCAGCCCGAAAAATGCCACTTCATGCGACAAGAATTGATGTACCTCGGGCACGTAATCAGCGAGGCGGGAATTCAACCAGATCCAGAAAAGATAAAAGCCATAAAAACTTATCCCACACCCAAAAACGCTAAAGGCATAAAATCATTTCTAGGATTCGTCGGTTATTACCGCAGGTTTATTGACAACTTCTCTGCCATAGCGAAACCCCTTACCAAGCTTTTAAAAAAAAAAATACTACATTCAAATGGGACACGTTCTGTGACGAAGCCTTTTCTATTTTAAAAAACAAATTGATAAACCCTCCTATACTCTCATATCCCGACTTCACTAAAGAATTCATCATTACTACGGATGCTAGCGACATAGGTTTAGGAGCCATTCTATCCCAAGGAACCATCGGCAAGGACAAACCAATTTGTTTCTCTAGTCGCACCCTCAACGACGCCGAAACCAGGTACACCACTACGGAGAAAGAACTCTTAGCTATAGTCTTCGCTGTAAAGCAATTCCGACCCTATGTTTATGGTAGAAAGTTTACCATCTGTACTGACCATAAACCTCTACAATGGTTAATGAGCCTAAAAGATCCTACCTCCCGCCTAGCACGATGGAGAATTTTACTTGAAGAATATGAATATAATATTATCTACAAAGCAAATCTAATTCAAATGCCGATGCTCTTAGTAGAATATCTACTGTAGCAATGGTAACTACTAGGGGCCAAACACAGAACAAGACGGCTCCTCAACAGTCACGTCAAGAAGAAACCGATACTATACAACCACTTTCCAGTTTTACCGTTCAAGAAGATAAAGGGTCTATTTATAAAAACAGAGACATTAAACTAAAACTAATCATATTACCCATACTCGAGACTGACGACGAAGCAGTCCTCAAACAAAAAATTCCCCAATTGAAAAACGGTTACTTATCCTCTAAATAACTCCACAATCTATGTCACCACCCTTCCCTTACCAAACCGAAGTACGAGTGACGAAAGATTAACCACGGCATGTTTTAATAAAATCAAAGAGTTCTGCACGAATGACAATATCCAGGATTTAGGTATAGCCCTACCACTTATGGAGATCTCCTCCAAAAGAAACATTAAACTCCTTCTGGAGAACACTTTCCAAGCCATGACTATCGTCATACACATCTTCTCTGACGAGCGGATTTTTCTCGACGACAAAGAGAAGATAAATCAGGTACTGTTCGAGTATCACGACTCCCCATTTGGAGGACACCAAGGGATATCTCGAACTACCCAGCGCATAAAGTCTAAGTATTACTGGCCGACGATGGCGCAAGACGTCGCCACTTACATTAATAGATGTAGCTCTTGCCAACTTAACAAGAGTAAGAAAAACCCGCCTATCCCCATGATGATAACCACTACCAGCTCGAAACCGTTTGAAAGAGTTGCGTTAGACATTGTCGGGCCATTACCCGTAAGCTAACAAAAATATATTTTGACTTTCCAAGACGACCTTACCAAACTCTCAGAGGCATACCCTCTCCCCAACGCCGAAGCACCCACGGTAGCCAGAGCATTCGTGGAAAACATTATCTGCCGTCACGGCATACCCTCGTCCCTACTAACTGATCAAGGGACTAACTTCCTAAGCAATTTATTTAAAGAAATATGTACTCTGATGAAAATCAAGAATCTTAATACCACCCCATATCACCCACAAACAAACGGAGCATTGGAAGGAAGCCATAGAACTCTGGCGGAGTACTTACGCCACTATGTCAACCAGGATCCCCTAACCTGGGACTCCTGGATCCCTTACGCTATGTTTGTATATAATACTACCCCTCACAGTAGCACCGGTTTTACACCGTATGAACTACTCTTCGGTTTCCCCGCCTATATTCCTAGTATCCTCGAGCAAAAGCCAAAAACCTCCTATAATTATGAAAATTATGCAAATGAGCTGCGAGCCAGAATACAGTACGGCTACCAAGCAGCAAATACTATCCTCCAAAGAGAAAAGGAATGTTCCAAAAGACAATACGACAAGAAATCCGAAGCCAACCAATTCAATGTAGGAGACAAAGTCTTGCTAAAGAAGCACGTACGTAAGAACAAATTCTCCTCACTATGGGAAGGACCGTACGAAATTTCTAGAATATTATCCAACGAAAACAGCCTAATAACTATAAGGAACAAAGTTAAAGCGGTCCACAACAATGACCTAAAATCCTTCACGGAATAACGCCAGCATTCCTCTCTCCTACGACCTTATACCCAACGTCTCGCCGTCCTCCCTCTAACTTCGCAAACTCTGCCCAAACTCTATACACATTTTTTTTTTATTACAGGATGGAGTCGATATTCTACTCACCCAACTGCCAATGGTGCTTATTAAACGTCACATCTTTTTAAAAACTACCAACTTTTTAAAGTAATGCCATTCCCTACTAAAATTAAAAACAAATTCCTATTCATTCAACCGCGTATAAATTACATATCCATCGATTATGATAAAAGACATTTCTACGATCTAACATCAGACGATATTAAGGAATGCACCAAACAAACTGACACTCTATTATTATGCAAATTGATACACCGACTTTATGACTTTAGTTCAAACCAAGACCATAGCGAAGTCCAACTCCTGAGAATGTTAACCCCACGTCCTGTATTGTGCAAGAATATCCAGGAACTACTATCTGGATGCAACTCTCACAACCAGGAAGGTGGCTGTTCTCCTCGCGTGAGGACTACCTATTGGGTGAGGTCTGCGGAAATCAATTGACAGCCCACACTCTTTCCGGTGCTGGTACAGTAGAACTGTCCGGACCATGTTACTTCCGAAATGAATATCTAACGATCTTTGGTCATAACTTAGGTGAAACAGCCCTAAAGAAATCATTTATCCCCTCAATTAACATTTTACCCGAAAAACCAGAAACCCCGTCCCGATTCGCAATAACACCGTTACGCTACTGAGGTACAATGATGACAACATACTCTCAAAGCTAGCATCAGATATCCAAACGCTAGAGAACGAAGAGAATAAAGGTCTACACCCATTAACAAAACATGATGTACACCATTATACTCTAAATTACGCCAACCTAGCAATCCTTATAACCTCAATTTACATTAGGTATATACAAATATCTAAATATTAAAAATACAAAAAGCAAACAAACAAACAATTTGGAGTTAAACGAAATACCGGTAACCCTAAAAATAGATACAATTCCCAATGACAATTTAAACACTACTCCTAAAACTTCCTCAACCATTAACTTACAAAACACTTCCCCAATGCCCGTCCCTCGTATGGTACTAGATACACGAACTTAACATCTTTCCTTCCTACCTTTAAGAAAACCCCAAACCTCTTCAAGGCTGGAGTTTTCTTTCTCCAAGGGGGGTGGGGAGCATAGACAATCAAATACGTATACATACGTAAATACATACAATTTTTAATATAAGCTAACAATCAAAACATGAATTTTACATATTTTTACTTAATTTAGAACGTAAATTTAAAAACATGTTCAAATATTTAGTATGTAAGCTCATAACCTTGTTCACTAGAAAAGAAATGTTACACTAAACTATTTAGTACGTAAGCTCAAAAAAACATGTTCACTATAAAAACAAAAAAAAAAAACGCAATAATATAAGCTCTATCTTTGGATACGAACGCGATCTGATCATCCCCTGGGAATCAACGCAAATAAAGCATAAGTATATTGAAAGCAACAAAAATGCACAATCACTTAAAAATATAAATTACATACTTATAAACTATTACATTCTAAACTATGTTATGTAAATTATAAAAAAAGAAAAAAAAAAACAATAATATGTTCTATCCCTGGATACGAACGCGATCTGATCGTCCCCTGGGAATCAACGCAAATTAAAGCAAAGTATTTATAATTATGTACAATCAAAAAAAAAAAAAATTTTTTCTAAGATACTCTTTTTACATCCATACCAACTTCCAAAAAATGTTTACCCTTCAGGAAAATTTTCTTTTTCCAAGGGGGGTGGGATGTTGTGACCCGCACAACATACCATTCTACCCACCCGCATCTAAGCACCATATCCATACCTACCCTAAAAACAATCAAATCAATTGTCAATCCCCCATTCGTCATCACTATTCAATCGTACAGTGCACCCATGCACTGCCCATGTTCATTGCACTTTGCACAAGCGCCATAAAATGCCCATCTAGCATAAATCGGTCGTCATGCCCATTCACCGGTGCCTCGTAATTTTACCGCTGTTGTTCGGTGTCGTATTCAAACATACGACGACCATGCATATGCGGAAATATTATGAGTTGTTTTGGCAAACAATTAAAGCATTTGTGAATGTGTGCCACCCGATCGCCGACTAAGGGAAAATATGACCCAAGAAGCAGGAAAGGCATTTTTTTTGTAGAACATGTGGCGGAAGCACTTAAGTGGGCCATTTCATAATCGTTTTACGATTGGGAAATGCAAATTTTGCTGAAATTACAATTGTCAAGCGATTGGGAAACACTTGGATGGCTATTGACTTGTGGAAGGGATAGGATTGGGAAAAAGGTCAGCAATTAATTAGTATAAAAGAGGTTGGATGTAGAAAGAAAAATCACAGTCAAGTGAGTATCAACTTGGAATCAATACTACTTCTAAATAACATAAAAATTAAATACAAAGGTCGCAGCGACGCAGTAGACGGCGGGCCTAATAAAATAAATAAAATAAATATTAAAGCATCCAATCACTGATTTTAATGTCGACTCTCCGGCAAATACTCTTCCCTCGCTGAAAACGAGGAAGCACGGTATTTGATCGTCAACACTGATCATAAATATAGTAACTTTTAGGGGTCTACGGGCAATATTAAGGTATGTTACAAACTATGCGTCAAAATTAATATACCCTTAGAATAGGGTATAAAAAGAGGCGTTTGGCCCACCAATAAACACAATCTATCACTCATTGATAGTCGTCTTTCTTTTACATCATAACTTCAATTCAGTGTGAACAAGTTCAAGTGCTTGGCTCACGATTATCAACAAAGATTAACAAGTGCAATCGCTTGTTATCTACCACTACAATCAAGTGCAATCGCTTGGTATCTGCCTTCACAATCAAGTCCAATCGCTTGTTATTGTCACAATCAAGGCACATTTATCTCAACAGGGATCTATGATCAATATCGAAGCAAGAACAAACTATGGTCGGAATGAGTTAATTACCAGATGCCTTAATTCGTTCAATATGGTAAGCAGACATATAAATTTTCATATTTCGAGAGAACGCTTCAAGAGCATTTTATTTAGATTGCTTTCAAACTAATGTCAAAAGTATATTTTTATCTTTTAATCAATTAAACTTAATGTATTATATATAAATTTAAATTCGTAGTCTATAAGCTAAGCTTGTTGATGAAATAAATAAATAAATAAATAAATAAGTTGTGATGACGACATTAAGCATCACTTTCGAGTAGGGTGAATAAAGCGGCAGGAAAACTCAGTCATCTTCTGTGATCGAAAATGACTCTAAGCTGAAAGGAAAGCTCTACACCGCAGTTATGCGCCCGGCCCTCACACACGGTTCACAATGTTTGACGGCGTACAAAAAGTATGAGGGCAAATTCACGGCACGTGAGAATAAGTTTCGAGATCTGAGGAAGTATTCACGTCAGAGAACCTATCTCGAAAAAAAATGGATCGCGACCGGCTGAGTTGGTTTTGTCATGTTCAAAGGAGGGAGCCTACGAACCCCAGCATTTGATTGGCCTAAGCGACGAAGTTGTTCAAAATCGGAAGGCCCGCTATTTTCTGAGGTCGAACCATCGAGACCCACATGCGGGCCAGTAGTGATGCAGTTAAGTGGGAGGGTTATAATCCCTTTAATGCTGATCATAGTCTCACCGCTATTAAAGGAAGAAGAAGATAAGGGTGCTTAAAATACTTTTTGCACGTGCAAATTAAAAAAAATCGAATTAGTTTCAAAAATGAGAAGGCGCATAATATGCCCATTTAACGAGAACGGCGGTTGCGATTGAAGTCCACTTATCGAGAACGCCAGTTGCTCAATTCGACCTACTTTTTGAGGGGGTTCTAGCTACTATTGGAATCACTTTGTCAGAGATGACGGGGCTTGCTCAAATCACAAAAGTAGCATTAAGGCTAGATGAGTCGCCGTACATCGAATTTATGAAATTATATCAGAAGGCATTAAATCTTCAACTGAAATATTTACTTAGACGAGGCCTGACCTAGGTTTATACAGAAAGCACTTCATAAAAAAAAACTCACCTATGTACTTACCTAACGGGCTCCCGACCCTTGGAGAGTTTTTGCCTCAGACACTGAGGTTTGTATCGAAATTAAGTGCTGAAAGCCGAATATCCTTTTTGCTGGACGATTGTTATCCCTTCGTGTGACATAGCAAAGCTAATGTAGTCGACGGTCAAGCACATTCAAATCTTGGTAAAGTATTAAAAGTTCGCTGTATATCTTCTCCTCCATTTTCCCTCTTCGCACAAAAGACCAATTAACCTACAAAGTAACACAATATTAGCTCCTCTTTCCTGCATGTCGTCCAGCACTCGGCGCAATGGAACAGAACTGGCAGTATCAATGCTTGTAGAGCTAACACTTGGTTATTCTTGCTCGTGCAAGAAAAACTACGCTTACGCAGTTTTGAAGGTCACCTAGTGCTACTAATAACCATATTACGGGCTGCTGCAAAGTTGATTATTTGAAAGCCATTAGCCGCGTTTCCTTGTTGTTGTTTTCTTTTGTTCAACATTCGCACATAAAAGTCTAGCAAGCCACGTTAGGTAAGTAGTTGCTACCACTTGGCGGTTGAATAACTGTAGACCGATCAGTGTTTACTCTAGGACTATGCCTTAAGGCCCATTTAGACGATCATTTCAGTTTCAGTTTCAGTTGAGCTATCAGTTCAGTTTTCAGTTAAACTGATGTCTAAATGCAAAAACTGAAGCGTTTAACTGAAACTGAAACTCATGGAATTCGCATAAGTTCTCAGTTCAGTTATCAGTTAAACTGATGTGTAAATACGTTTCAGTTCAGTCGTCATTTTAATCGCAGTTGGCGTTGAATCGATATGTCGAAACGGAATGATAACATGGTCGATTTCATTGAAATTCGCGCTTGTCCATGTTTGTGGAAGAAAAGTGACCCTTTATATCAAAATTCAGTGAAAAGGGAAGCAGCATACAATATGTTGCTGCAAAAACTAAAAGAGGTGGATACGGAAGCGACGAAGGCATAGGTCACGGCAAAGATTAACAGCCTTCGTTCTGTGTATAATAAAGAGTTGAACAAAATAAAACGCTCAAACAAAAGTGGAATCATTTTTAATTTTGGTGAGGACAGAGATAGCCCTCATTTATTTGGCTTACTACAAGCTAAAACTAACATCTAATGAATAACTTAAATACTAAAACTTAAAAAATAAGAAGACTTAAAACTAAAGCTTAAGGATTAGGGGAATGGTGAAGGAGATCGATTTTAAGGCGGACAGGGTGTCGGTTGAAATCAAAGACGGAAAAATTTGAGTTAATCTTCTGCAGCATACAGGAGATTGGTTCGTTGGAGCCATAAGAGGTTCGATGGGTTGGAAGGTAAAAGAGACGAGGGCAGCGTAAATTACGAGGATTAGTGTTAAAGAAAATAGAGTTCTTAAGATAGGCGTAGTCGACGGAGCCTGAGAGAAGGCGATAAATGAAAAGAATGTCCGCAGCGTCCCTACGATCCTAGATAATAGGGACGGATGTACTGCACGTGCCAAACCTGTGGTACTTTGATTTACTGTTTTCATTCTTAAATGATCAACGGCAGACTTGTGCAAGTCAGCCCACATTGAACAATTATGACTTTGAAGAAGAAGAAGGAAAAAAAGCAGAACAAAATGTTGAAGATCACAATTTGGTAAGTTTTATTTAACAAATATTTTTTGTTCATTACACCATATATCTTCTGACTTTCGACTGCTCATAAGTAAAATGAAAGCTGAACTGAACACCGGACTGAAGTCTAAATGCACGGTTGTTTTTAACTGAACTGACAACTGAACTGATAACTGAACTGATAACTGAACTGATAACTGATCGTCTAAAAGAGCATTTAGGAAATTAGCCTTCGTATATTAGAACCCTTGAGTATTTGGAGCTTGAGGCTCCCTGAATATTCCCCAGTCGATAAAGCAGAACGTTTGCAGCTATTATCGAAGTCTGAAAAGGCAATGTTGGTGTTATTATTTTTTGAAACGCATTCTCTCTCAACCGCAGTAACTGCACGCCAATTTATATGTTTTCTCTTTTTATTTACAGGTAATCTCCTTGTCATCCTAGTAGTGACACTATCCCGCCGACTAAGATCGATAACCAATTTTTTCCTAGCGAATTTAGCTTTAGCTGACTTTTGCGTTGGACTCTTCTGTGTTATGCAGAATCTTTCAATTTATCTGATTGAAAGGTGAGTAACTTTTTTAAACTGTTTATCCTTTTTTATTGTTTATGGAGGAGAGACTACATAATGTAGGTTCTTTAAAGAAGCTGGCAATCATCTCTTGGTGTGTCTGACTTACGCTGAGCTTAGTTCCCGCTTATGGCTTCGCGGCTACCCTGGAAGCATTTTTCGCATAACATCGACGTGGAGCCGTTTTTTAAATTCCGTATGGCCTAGACGTTTTCAGCAAAAACCGGATTAGGCTTGGGTTCTGATAGCTCACCAGCATCTTTCCGGAGATGTTATATGGATGATTACTCCTATATTTCTATCCAGATTTAATTGTAGCGCCTTCCATCTACTGCAGGCACAGAAATTGTGATTCGTCTAATAGAAAGTCCCCCTACTGGCAGGTTGGCTTTTATGTGTTGCCGCTCTTATTTAGAAATGCGTTAAACTAACCGTGATTGGTGAGAGACTGGGTAACGTTGAACTTTACTTCATTTGTTTTCATGCCTTCCAATAGGGCTTGTCACGACAATGTCAGTGTCAAAAGAGAGAGAGAGAAAAAAAAAACGACAATGTCAGTGTCAAAAGAGAAAAAAAAACAAACAAACAGCTGAATGAAATGAATGAAAACAATGGCGAATTTGCCTGGCGGGAAATAAGTTCTTCGCGAATAGTTACTAAAAGTTTATAACAAAGCCAATTTTAACAAAAAAAAATTTACGGAACTAAGAAGTAGGATCCAAACCACGTTTTGGATAATTAAAAAGTTAACATTATAATGTGATTGTGTTCAAAAAATAAAAGTGAAAAAGTGAGAATATCGTAGTTGTGCCAAAAAATGTTTTTGTTGCAAAGATCTCGTAATAATTTTATATTAAAGTGAATTATAACAAAAACAAATTTCCAGAACTAAAAAGGCGTATCCAAACACTATTTTGGAATACGCAAAAGATAACAATACATTAAGATTCTGTACAAAAAATAAAAGTGAAACCGTGACAATAGCCTTGTGGCAAAAAAATATTTCTGTTTCGAAGCAACTTTTTACTTTAATTTACTTTCTCACGTTTTTTCTCTATAAGCTGGTACTTTTTAATCTTCAATTGCTTCTGTTAAATATACACTTTATTAACAATCACAATGATTATTCATTTCATTCAGCTGTTTGTTTGTTTTTTTTTTTGCTCTTTTGACACTGACATTGTTTTCATTCAATTTGCTTTTGACGTTTGACGTTTAAGAAAAGGATGCGGCACTTCAGAAAGAGATAGCTTGGTGAAAAGCCCTATCGGCCTCATTTCTGATCAGCCGTACCATTCATCATCCTCTTCTTTCCTCCTTTTCTTGCCACTGCTGTCTTGTGTGCTCGTTTGCATCCTGTGCTCTCATTTCCATTTTAATTTCCATATTTTTTTTCGTAGATGCGTTTCCTCTCTACCGCTGGTCCAGCCACCACAATGGCGACTGTTTCCAAAACCGTATATTTATTTGAGCTTCCCTATAAGGGTATTATGCCGTCTGGGTTAGATAGCATTTCTACTTTTCGTATAAAGCGGATATTGCTGCCAGCAGAGGACTTCTTGATGTCTTGAAACTCAATTGTTCCCTGAAGAACTTCTAGTTTCATTTAGGGCTGGACATTCAGCTTAAATGTGTTCAGCTGTTTCGTCTTCTTCAAGACATAGCCGGCTCTCTGGTGAGTTTCATTTTGTAGGATTACCTACTTGAACGTCCGGAGATTTTTCCGGTCGGTAACCCTTGAACCTTCTTAGTATCCTTCGAATAAGGAAGATTTGGTCCTGGTTATTGTTCCATTGACCGAATGCCAATGGATATGAAAGTATTTTAGTGTACTTTACCGAAAGGGGATTACACGAAGAATTGTGACCGATAATGCAACTAATTAGCAAACGATAGTCGAACAATCCAACGAATATGGAGCGAATTACGACGACGAATATGCGGTGTTTTCCCCTAAGGGTTGTAATACAAAAACTTTATTCTTTCGGATTCTTCATGCGTATTTATACAAAAGTGTGTGAGAGGATTTTGGTTTGAGCGAGAGAGACATTACATACGTTATTTTTCAAGTTCAAATTTTATGGCGAATTCAATAAAGGAAATAAATATGGTGACTGGTCTAAACTTAGCGCCAGATTTAAATATTAAGTATTTACATTTTATAGTTCATTACAAATATTAGCAACTGCGATATTTATCCTATAGTAATATACGATGATGATGACGATGGTGATGTTAAAGATTATGATGGTGATTCTGCCCCAACAATCCGGCCCCTTTGAAAGGACTCTCCTTCAACAAGGAATAGGAGTGAGTTTGCGAATGGGACGTCTGACGATTTCTCTGGATGTTCGAACTTCTGCAACTCTGACTTTGCCGTCTGAACCATGTGTAACGCTGCTGATTCTACCCAAGAGCCATTTCTGTGGTGGACATTATCTTCATGTATGATGACGAGGCTGCCTACGCTGATGTTAGAGCCTGGTGACATCCATTTAGCCCGACCTTGAACTTACACTATGTACTCCTTCGACCACTTTTGCCAAAAGTGGGTCTTGACGGCATTTATTCGTCTCCATCTGTGTATGTAGCTTATATCTGCAGTTTCATATGCTTTCTCAGGGATTGCTCGGATGTACCAATGAGCAGATGTCCTGGTGTAAGCGCTTCGAAATCGTTTGGATCGGAGGACATCGGGGTGATGGGTCTCGATTTCATGACAGCTTCCATATCTACCAGGGCTGTTGTCAATTCCTCGAACGTCAACTTGGCACCACCTAGGCTCCGGTATAAATGGCCTTTCGCGACCTTGACAGCCGCCTCCCAAATTCCACCAAAGTGAGGTGGCCTGGGGGGTATAAAATGAAAATTGATGCAACTATTAGTACAAAAATTATTGATTGTTTCTCTAGACGACTGTTTAAACAACATATTGCATAACTCGATTAGTTTCGACTGTGCCCCCACAAAATTTGCTGCGTTATCGCAATGGATGTCTGAAGGAAGACTCCTTGGATCTATCATTCTTTTTAATGCTGCTATGAAGTCTTCAGATGAACTGCTTTTGATGAAACGCAAACAAAGACCGCTCCATAACTCTTGTACGGTATTTTGCCACGAATTTTAAGATGTGTGTAAATTGGGCCCGCAAAATCAACCCCGCAAAAAAGAAATGGGCGTGAAGCAGTCAACCTCCCCGGGGGCAAGTCTCCCATTACTTGCTCAAGCAGCTTCGGTCTGCACCTGACGCAGTGAACTCAATTTCGAACGATCTGCCTTGCGATATCCCTAACGTTAGTAATCCAAAATTTGTGCCTTACTTATGCTACCAGAGCTTTTGTTCCGGCGTGGAAGTTTGAAAGATTTTTTTTAATTTTTTTTTAAATTGATTGTTGACATTTTGTATTTCTTATACTATACGTATTAAAATAATGTCAAATGCCGATTTAAAGGGCTTCATTACAAATTGTTGAAATATTGGTGGGGTGACCCTTAACACACTAACAAAAAGATATAGGATTATATAAAATGCATTTAAAAAATTACAATTCAAGTTTAATTTAAATATTCATTTTAAAATAAAAAGAGAAAATAGAGAAAAAAAAGACTAGTTACACCAAAATGTCAGAAAGAATAGCTTCCATGTTATAGTAATTGAATTGGAGGAGCCAATGTTTTACACATTTCTTAAACTTTCCAGGAACGGTTAATGACCTGATTTGCAGGGGTAGTTTTTATTTTGCAAAGCGAAATAAGGTAATATATTGAAATATGGCCTCTTTAATATTTATTTATTTCAAAATCGCTTACAGAGTAGGACAAACATTTTATAAATTTTTGAAAGCCTTTAAATTAATTTAAGAATTTGAGTTTAATGTATTTATTAAGCTAGTTATAAAAAAAGAGAAAGCAAGCAATAAAAAGAGAAAAAAGAAAAAGAGGAAAACTAAAATTTAATAAATAGATAAAGATTATCAATGATTTGCCAAATAGTTGAAAAGTAAACATTTAAATCTTCTTGTGCTCTTTACACTTCTCATACTTATGGGCAGGGAGTTCCAAAGGCGAATAACATGGACGAAGAATTGACGCTCAGTAATAAGAAAATTGTATCGAGGTAGTATAAGAGCAAACGACCTTGTTGAATGAGGGAAGTTCAGCTTGCCGTGTAAATAATCAGGCTGTTTTGTTTGAATGATTTCATGTAGATAGGTAAGTGAGCGAAAGTTTAATAGATTGTCTAGACTGCAGCCAGAAATGCGAACAGCAAAAGAGGAAACATGGTCATAGCGACGGAGATTATAGACATAACGGGCAATGTTGTTATATGTGACATTTAATTTGCGGTTGGTAGAGTCCAAGTTGCGAAAAATTTCACATCCATATAACATAATGGGTAGTAGTAGCGTTTTGGCAAGAAGAAGTTTGGTTTTTATGGGGATGAAACTTTGAGTGACCTGGAGAACACGGAGACTACCATACACTTTACCGATTACTTTAGTTAGGTGGTCGTTTCATGTGAGGGAACGATTGGAAACTATTCCAATGTTTCTAGCACTGCTAACATATTCGATTCTATCGTTTTCAAGATTCAGTGGGCTTAAGACTGATAAATCAAAGATTTTGCGATAGATGGGGAGAGCTGTTGATTTGACAGGGTTTAGGCACAGATGATTTCTCTTAGACCAGCGAGAAATGGAAGAAAGGTCTTCATTCATCAATGCAACGGCATCATTCTTTTTCCGAAACGGTCGACTTATCAGAAGCTGCACATCGTCAGCGTAAAGATGAATTATACAATGTTTGACAACTTTTGGGAGCTCATTTATGTAAAGTGAGAAGAGAATTGGGCCAAGAATTGAGCCCTGTGGCACTCCATTCAAAACATTGAGAAATATCGATGAAAGACCATTTGCCACCACGCATTGTTGCCTTCCTCTAAGGTACGAGAGAATCAACTTACAAGACTCTATAGAAAACCCAACAGTATCAAAAGCCTTTGAGAAGTCTAAAAGCGTCAGAAGAGTAATGTGATCCTTGTCCATTGCGGTTCTTATTTCGTCAGTAACAAAAAGTAGGGCAGATTTACAGCTGCGCTTAGGTCTAAAACCAGACTGGCAAGTGGTTAACAGGTTGTTAATCGATAGATATGATTGTATCTGCTTCATAATGGTTTTTTCAAACACCTTTGATAGAAACGGGAGGATAGCAATGGGCCGGAACTCCGTAGCAGTACCCGTTTGCTTTTTAAGAACGGGAATAATTTTAGCCTTCTTCCATTCTGAAGGAAACTCGGATGTAGTCAGGATACTATTGAATATATAGGCTATAAGGCGCAGTATATGAGGAAGCAATAACTTAGCGAACTTAGGTTCCATTAGGTGGAGGCCAGTAGCATTCGATTTGATAGATAATATTGCTTCAACTATGTCTTCTTCACGTATTCTTATAAAGCTCAGCGAGCAGTATACACCTGTTGATTCCTCTTCAATATCAACAGGTGTAGCAATGTCAAAGGATTGTGGCGTGGAGGTGAACTTTTTGTTGAGAGCATCACAATCGATGGTATCAGCAGGCTTCATAGATTGCTTCCCAATACCGATTTCTCGCAGGTTTTTCCATAACTTTTTTCCAGAAACTAATGGACCAACTTTGTGTTCGTAGTAACGCCTTTTTGTTGTTCTGATCAATGCGACGACTTGATTACGAAGTCTGCAATAAGATTTGTGGAAGTGCTCCAATTTGAACCGTCTCCATTGACTGTAAGCGGCATCTCGTTTCAACATTAGAGCAGAGATGTCGCCATTCAGCCAAGGTTGGGACGTATGCTTAATGAGACGGGGTTTTAAAGGAACATGGATGTCAAAAAGTTGATTGACGTTATGTCTAAAAAAAAATTTGTTCGTTTACATTTTCCATGAGGTATATTGAGTTCCAGTCTATGCAATTAAGGTCACGTACCAGTTCGGATGTGTTTAAATTTGTATAGTCTCTATATTGGAAACTTTGCTGATCAACCCGACAAGCTATATCCAGACTTACAAAAATTAAATCATGCTTGGAGAAACCGGGTGCCAGAAGCTGTGTGTAAAGCATAACCCTACCAACATCGCTAGCAAGATAAAGGTCTAATAGTGAGCTAGACTCATTAGTAAAGTGGGTAGGGGTGGAGTGGTTAACGGGGCTCAGATTGAGTGCCTTGAATAGGCTTAGAAAGTTTGCAGCCAAATGTTTATCCAGGAGATTGCAGTTGAAATTACCACACAGTAGAGTATAGGGGTAGCAACAAGAAATCGACTCCAAAGTCGTGATCAAAGGTAAATCAATCAAAGGGTGCTGATGTGTTTATATGGCCTGTAGACTGATCCAACCAAGACATTTTCCGAGTTACAAATGATACTCGCAAAGACATATTCCAGAGGACAATCATTATCGGATTTACGTACCAACCTACAACTAATCCCCTCACGCACATAAAGAGCGGCGCCACCACCAGAAGTAAACTTCCTATCAGCTCGAAAAAGCTTGAAACCTTTCAAACTATAGAAATCGTCACCTATGTCTGGCTGAAACCAGGTTTCGGACACAGAAACGATGTCTATCTTAGACTCCACGAACAGGTATCTAAACTCCCCTAATTTATTGGCCAGACTTTGCGCGTTTAAATGACATATCTTTAATCCATTATTTTGAGTCTGTAAAATTCGAATCATATTGTACAAATTCGTATTCATGCTACTGCCAGTGAACCCCCTGATGTCGTTAGCTGCGCTTGCACTCGCAAGCATTGTAGTTGTGCATAGGGCAGAAGTATGAGAAGTAGCTCGAAGCGACGGAAGAAGTCATGAGAAGAATAATATTTGAAAGTAAAATTTGGCAAAAAATTGTTACATTAAAAGGAAAATTAAGATAAAGTAGAGTAGTAGAATGAAATAGGATTACAAAATAATTTGTTGTGTTGGTCATTGCTTACGGTAGAATTAGGTTGACGTCATTACGGCAGCGTCTAAACCTTCAACGTTGTAAACAGCAAAGCTTTCTCCTTCAGCTGTTAGTTTGATGAAAACAGAGCCATGTTTTGTGTACGCGCTGAACAGTTGGTGGTTATTCCTCATGCGAATAGCAAGGTGGAGAAGAGTACGAGTTTTTTTTTGGATAAGCTGTCATTCAGAAAGCAAGAGCAATCGGACTCCATACCCAGGTCACGAAGCGAGAGTTGTTGGTGTTGTTGTTGCTTTCGATAAACAGTGATGCTCTTTAGTATTGAGTACCTCTCTCGCACACTAATAAATTTTAGTAATACAGGTGGCGGAACTGGACTCTTACTGTTTCGAGAGCGTGAGCGGAAAATATTCGTGGGAGGTTTGCATTTGGCTGTTAAACGCAGACGATGAAAGAGCATAGTTAAATTTTCCTCTGGCAAACAAGGTACTCCAAACAAGACAGCGTCCGCTGCAATATCTTTTTTTTCCGATTCATCAATATGTTGTTGCAATGACAAAACCTTAGAATTGAGTTCACGCACAGCAGCTGGGTTTCCTTCGAAGGTATCCACTCTCCCCACAACGTCTGCAATCGCGGTGTTTGCAATGACCAACTTGCTGTCAAAGGTGGAAGCATCTACAGAGTTGGATTCAATGCATTGAACACGATTAACAATTTCTGTGATAGTGTTATTCACTTTGTTAAACTTCTGAGACCAATCGTGTTCATGTCAGCATGTTTATTTAAGCGCTCTTCAAGAGTAGCAAGCGTGAGATATGATTCACCATCTCCGCTGAATTTATTCGCTTTTAGGGCCGTTACTCCTCGAGTATTGATACGCGATGTTGGTGGTGTAGAAAGGGGTATTTGTGGCTGTGTTGTTTTACATTTATTCTGTTTGTTAAAAAGGCGGCAGGATGAAACCAAATAAAAGTTACGAAAAGCAGTGGTACGGGAGAACGGTACGGTAACAACGTTTAACAAATTACGGCGTAAATTATAATCAGATATTAATCTAAAATTTATATTTCCCGATCTAATAAAAAAAGTTTTTAATACCTACCTTAAAACAATACAAATGACGGACTGGAAGAATTTTCATAGCACGGAACAATGGAAAACTAGGATGTCGACGGTGTTTACGGCTAATTTTTCTCAGAACATTTTTTTTGTAATACTAAAAGAGGCTGTATCTTATTCCGATATGTCCCGCCCGAACAGGCTATACCATATTGGAGTTTCGAGTGAAAAATGCCGTAATAGATAATTTTTAATAGTTTCTCAGAGCAAACATTTTTTAAGTAAAAAAAATGTCGGAGTGTGCAACGTAAATATTTTTTCAAAGACTGCGTGTGGTTTACAAAGTTAATTTTATAGTCAATAATGAGTCCCAAGTATTTGAACTCTTCTACTCTCTCCACTAAAAAACACTCATCACTACAATGTAGCATGTTACTATACGTGGTACAAGATGAAGCTGGGACACATGAGCAGCCAGTTAGTTTGAACTTTTTGCAACCCGTAGAGTGAAAGTAAAACTCCGCAAAAGGGTCATTTGTGGTCTATAGGTTAAAAAACATTATTTTAGTCTTAGAACTAATTCTCAGTCTATGTTCAGCGAACCAGATCCTCAATAAATTTAAATCCCAGTTTATATCAGAAACTAAATTTAACGCACTATCCGCACCGTAGGCACAGCCCACATCATCTGCGAAGGCAGTAAGTGTACCCTTAAAATCAAGCTCAAAAAGAGAATTAATGTATATAAGGAACAAAATAGGTCCCAACACCGAACCTTGCGGTACTCCCATATTTAGAAACTGTACATCAATCCTGATTCCTCCAATTTCAGCTCTTTGAGGTCTATTTGAAAGATAGGATCTGAACCACGAATTCCAGCTTTTTCTAGTTTATTCAACAAGATGGTGTGGTTAACCATATCGAAGGCTTTGGTAATGTCCACAAATAAACGTGCAGTGAGCTTTTTTGCATCAAGGTTGGAGAAAACACTGGAGCAAAAATTTAGTAGGGAATCTTCAGTAGACTTCCCAAGCTGAAAACCAAACTGCACAGGGCTGAAAAACTTGTTTCTATTTAAAAAAGATAACAGTCTTATTTTAACGATTTTTTCGAAAACTTTACTAAAAATGGAAAGGAGAGAAATTTGCCTGTAATTGCTCATGTCCTCTGCTGAACCTTTTTTAAAGAGAGGCACTACGTCCACACATTTGAGAGCACAAGGAAAAACTCCAGAAAATATGCTTCGGTTAAAAATAACTGCTAGTACATCTACCAAGAAACATCCGATGCGTTTTATAACCGTATTTGAGATGCCATCATAGCCGCAGGCATTAGAACCTATTACAATTCAAATACTCCCCACTTTAACAGCAACACGAACAACTCAGTTGACCTGTGTGTAAAGACAAATTGTTGCCTATTGACGAAAAGTTATTATTAAAAGCGTTAGTAACATCGAATTCGTCAGACACATTATAGCCATTATTACGAATGGTTGTAGGCTTGGAAGAACACTGTTCGGGAAATTATACTCCGATAGGCAAAGTTCAATTTATTATTAAATAGTTTATTGTCGCTTATGATTAATTCTAATACAGATTACACCGTTCAATACAAATGTTGAATTCTTAGCCAGTAGGTTTCACCGTTTAATACAAATGTTGAATTCTTATCCAATAGGTTTCACCGTTTAATACAAAATTGTCTCAAATCGACTACCGCTCGTTCGGGTTAAAAGATTACTATAAACTCCAATGTGACGATCACTGCCACCAAGTCCATCGCCCAGTTAGTCCAGCCAATCCCACACACGAAAAGTGCTGAGCAAGCGGTATGCTGTGTGTAGCTTGCACACAATGTGCACCCGAAGCCAGCCGCACAGAAAAAAGATATGATTACAATTATGCGCCACGGAATCATTCTGAGAATTATGCGCCGCCACCGATCGGTCGGGCTATTTCACAGAAAAAAACGAGGTCATCGTTGCCAATGATACCGTCCCACGGATGGGTATCAATGACAGACGATAAGAGCGTGTTATGTTAAGCAAAATTAATTAGCACTGCGGAGATTGAGTGTCGCCGGTGGATGATTGGCAGTGATCGTACCAATGGATTGGAATGTGCAGCGTCGGCAGAACTTACTCACAGAGGGTGGGTAAACTGGGGCGACTGCAATTTGAAGCGGTCGATAGTAGCTAGCTTAGTGATTGGACGTGTTTTTAATCTGCTCTTAAATCTAGTGGTCTTCTTACAAGTTATCAAGTTAAATACCCTGAAGTGTAGTATACCTGATTAAGACATTAATTAAGAAGTATACCTGGGTGGCGACGGTGTAGATGTTAGTGTGTTGGCTTGTGACCCGTGCGGTGCAGGTTCAATCCCCATGGGGAACAACAACATACGCCACCCAATCACATGCCTCTACACCAAAAGAAGGATTTCTGCCTGGTAGTACAATGGAACGTTACCGAGTCTGAGTGCTCTGGGATTTGGATTTCCTTTTAAAAAAAAAAAAAAATAAAAAAAAAAAAAAAAAGACTGAATTTATAAGAAAAAAGAAAAAAAAACAAGCAATTAAAGCGTAATTATTAAATCTAGTTGTGAATTTATTTGTAAATTTTTCTTTATTCCCATTGCCCTTGTATACTTTGCATTCTCTTCTTGCATATCCCTCTATAATGGTTGTGTGTGGTCATTGCGGTGAAAATCTCTCCAACGACGGAGATTTCGCATTTTGTATGATGTGCAACCGTACGCTTCACTTCGAATGCACTACGGTTACTGAGAAATCGTGGAGAAACATTGGCGCAAGAAGGGACACATGGAGGTGTCAAACCTGCAGAAACCCTGGAAATGACCAAGGTGCGGCTTATAGCAAAGTGGGACTATCTACACCAGTTCTGGATTCGGAGGCACAAGCGGCAAAAAGAGTGCGACCAGCCAGTAGCCCAGATAAGTCACATGAAACCATAGCTAATGGGAACACAGCTATCCTGACGGAGATTCGTCTGATAAGATCAGAAATGAAAGATATAATATCAAGCTGTGATTTTCTAGCCTCAAAATACGAAGACATCAACACTAATATGACTAAAAACAATAGCCTAATTGAAAGTTTCATGAAAGATTTGAATGAACTGAAAGAAAACAACAAGAAGAAAGACGAAATCATAGACAATATGCAATCACAAATTAACACCATGGAACAACAATTAATCAAGCACAATATCGATATTAAAAACATTCCTCCGACTAATCACGAAATTTTAGTGGAAATAGTTAAAGGAATAGGGAAAACAATAAACCATGAAATAAAAGACACGGATATCACCGACATTTACAGAACTAAAAATAAACATAGGGGCGGGCTACAGTCCGCTTGGGCGAACTGTTGGATACCCTATTCTTATTCCTATATCTCATAAGTGGGCGTGACAAAAATTTAAAGGATTTTAACGAAAAAACTAAGCTTTTGTAAATAAAAACGCTCCCTAGCTCAAACTTTGGTTGTTCAATAAAATTGTTTTATTTAATTGTGGGCGTGTCAGTAGGCGGATTTAAAAAAAATTTAAGTATGAGCATAAAGGGCACCTAGAGAGTATATACTATAAATTTCAGCTCCCTAGCTCAAACTTTGGACTTTCAAAAATAAAAATAAAATAATTGTGGGCGTGTCAGTAGGCGGATTTTGAAAATATTTACACATGAGCATAAAGGGCCCCTAGAGAGTATATATTAAAAATTTCAGCTCCCTAGCTCAAATTTTGGTTTTTCAAAAAAAATATTTTATTTAATTGTGGGCGTGTCAGTGGGCGGATTTTGAAAATTTTATGTCCCAAGCAGTTTTATGGGCCAAAGATCATATATAAAAAATTTCAGCTTTCTAGCTCAAAATTCAATTTCTCCCAAAATTTGTTTTATTTAATTGTGGGCGTGTCAGTGGGCGGATTTTGAAAATTGTATGTCCCAATCAGTTTTATGGGCCATAGATCATATATAAAAAATTTCAGCTCTCTAGCTCAAAATTCGATTTTTTCCAAAATTTTGTTTTTTTGAGTTTGTGGGCGTGTCTGTGGGCGGATTTCAAAAATTCTTAAACTTGATTATTTCGGGACCCTAGAGAGTATATGGTTAAAATTTCAGCTCTCTAGGTCCAGTTTAAATTCCTAATTTTTGCCGACGGACGGACGGACGGACGGACGGACGGACGGACGGACGGACATGGCTAGATCGACATTACTATCGATGCTGATCATAAATATAGTAACTTTTAGGGGTCTACGGGCAATATTAAGGTATGTTACAAACTATGCGTCAAAATTAATATACCCCTAGAATAGGGTATAAAAACCCTGATAAATCTATCATCGTCGCTTCGTTTGCTTCAAATGTTTGCAAAACTGAATTTGTTAAGCAAGCGCGCGCAACTCGTCCCATTAGACTGAGTGCAGTAATGCAGAACACCGATTATAGCAATGCAAAACCGAGTCCAAAGCCATCGCTGCCTGATAACACAGTGTACGTAAACAACCAGCTGACAAAACAAAACAAGCACCTGCTGTGGATGGCGAAGGAGAAGGCAAAGCAGGAAAACTGGAAATTTGTGTGGGAGAGTGTTCCCTGAAGAATATCTTCCTTCTAGTTTCATTTAGGGCTGGACATTCAGCTTAAATGTGTTCAGCTGTTTCGTCTTCTTCAAGACATAGCCGGCTCTCTGGTGAGTTTCATTTTGTAGGATTACCTACTTGAACGTCCGGAGATTTTTCCGGTCGCTAACCCTTGAACCTTCTTAGTATCCTTCGAATAAGGAAGATTTGGTCCTGGTTATTGTTCCATTGACCGAATGCCAATGGATATGAAAGTATTTTAGTGTACTTTACCGAAAGGGGATTACACGAAGAATTGTGACCGATAATGCAACTAATTAGCAAACGATAGTCGAACAATCCAACGAATATGGAGCGAATTACGACGACGAATATGCGGTGTTTTCCCCTAAGGGTTGTAATACAAAAACTTTATTCTTTCGGATTCTTCATGCGTATTTATACAAAAGTGTGTGAGAGGATTTTGGTTTGAGCGAGAGAGACATTACATACGTTATTTTTCAAGTTCAAATTTTATGGCGAATTCAATAAAGGAAATAAATATGGTGACTGGTCTAAACTTAGCGCCAGATTTAAATATTAAGTATTTACATTTTATAGTTCATTACAAATATTAGCAACTGCGATATTTATCCTATAGTAATATACGATGATGATGACGATGGTGATGTTAAAGATTATGATGGTGATTCTGCCCCAACAATCCGGCCCCTTTGAAAGGACTCTCCTTCAACAAGGAATAGGAGTGAGTTTGCGAATGGGACGTCTGACGATTTCTCTGGATGTTCGAACTTCTGCAACTCTGACTTTGCCGTCTGAACCATGTGTAACGCTGCTGATTCTACCCAAGAGCCATTTCTGTGGTGGGACATTATCTTCATGTATGATGACGAGGCTGCCTACGCTGATGTTAGAGCCTGGTGACATCCATTTAGCCCGACCTTGAACTTCCACTATGTACTCCTTCGACCACTTTTGCCAAAAGTGGGTCTTGACGGCATTTATTCGTCTCCATCTGTGTATGTAGCTTATATCTGCAATTTCATATGCTTTCTCAGGGATTGCTCGGATGTACCAATGAGCAGATGTCCTGGTGTAAGCGCTTTGAAATCGTTTGGATCGGAGGACATCGGGGTGATGGGTCTCGAATTCATGACAGCTTCCATATCTACCAGGGCTGTTGTCAATGCCTCGAACGTCAACTTGGCACCACCTAGGCTCCGGTATAAATGGCCTTTCGCGACCTTGACAGCCGCCTCCCAAATTCCACCAAAGTGAGGTGGCCTGGGGGGTATAAAATGAAAATTGATGCAACTATTAGTGCAAAAATTATTGATTGTTTCTCTAGACGACTGTTTAAACAACATATTGCATAACTCGATTAGTTTCGACTGTGCCCCCACAAACTTTGTTGCGTTATCGCAATGGATGTCTGAAGGAAGACTCCTTGGATCTATCATTCTTTTTAATGCTGCTATGAAGTCTTCAGATGAACTGCTTTTGATGAAACGCAAACAAAGACCGCTCCATAACTCTTGTACGGTATTTTGCCACGAATTTTAAGATGTGTGTAAATTGGGCCCGCAAAATCAACCCCGCAAAATAGAAATGGGCGTGAAGCAGTCAACCTCCCCGGGGGCAAGTCTCCCATTACTTGCTCAAGCAGCTTCGGTCTGCACCTGACGCAGTGAACTCAATTTCGAACGATCTGCCTTGCGATATCCCTAACGTTAGTAATCCAAAATTTGTGCCTTACTTATGCTACCAGAGCTTTTGTTCCGGCGTGGAAGTTCGAAAGATTTTTTTTATTTTTTTTTATTTTTTTGATTATTTTTTTTAAATTGATTGTTGACATTTTGTATTTCTTATACTATACGTATTAAAATAATGTCAAATGCCGATTTAAAGGGCTTCATTACAAATTGTTGAAATATTGGTGGGGTGACCCTTAACACATTAACAAAAAGATATAGGATTATATAAAATGCATTTAAAAAATTACAATTCAAGTTTAATTTAAATATTCATTTTAAAATAAAAAGAGAAAATAGAGAAAAAAAGACTAGTTACACCAAAATGTCAGAAAGAATAGCTGCCATGTTATAGTAATTGAATTGGAGGAGCCAATGTTTTACACATTTCTTAAACTTTCCAGGAACGGTTAATGACCTGATTTGCAGGGGTAGTTTTTATTTTGCAAAGCGAAATAAGGTAATATATTGAAATATGGCCTCTTTAATATTTATTTATTTCAAAATCGCTTACAGAGTAGGACAAACATTTTATAAATTTTTGAAAGCCTTTAAATTAATTTAAGAATTTGAGTTTAATGTATTTATTAAGCTAGTTATAAAAAAAGAGAAAGCAAGCAATAAAAAGAGAAAAAAGAAAAAGAGGAAAACAAAAATTTAATAAATAGATAGAGATTATCAATGATTTGCCAAATAGTTGAAAAGTAAACATTTAAATCTTCTTGTGCTCTTTACACTTCTCATACTTATGGGCAGGGAGTTCCAAAGGCGAATAACATGGACGAAGAATTGACGCTCAGTAATAAGAAAATTGTATCGAGGTAGTATAAGAGCAAACGACCTTGTTGAATGAGGGAAGTTCAGCTTGCCGTGTAAATAATCAGGCTGTTTTGTTTGAATGATTTCATGTAGATAGGTAAGTGAGCGAAAGTTTAATAGATTGTCTAGACTGCAGCCAGAAATGCGAACAGCAAAAGAGGAAACGTGGTCATAGCGACGGAGATTATAGACATAACGGGCAATGTTGTTATATGCGACATTTAATTTGCTGTTGGTAGAGTCCAAGTTGCGAAAAATTTCACATCCATATAACATAATGGGTAGTAGTAGCGTTTTGGCAAGAAGAAGTTTGGTTTTTATGGGGATGAAACTTTGAGTGACCTGGAGAACACGGAGACTACCATACACTTTACCGATTACTTTAGTTAGGTGGTCGTTCCATGTGAGGGAACGATTGAAAACTATTCCAATGTTTCTAGCACTGCTAACATATTCGATTCTATCGTTTTCAAGATTCAGTGGGCTTAAGACTGATAAATCAAAGATTTTGCGATAGATGGGGAGAGCTGTTGATTTGACAGGGTTTAGTTTCATCAATGCCACGGCATCATCCTTTTCCCGAAACGGTCGACTTATCAGAAGCTGCACATCGTCAGCGTAAAGATGAATTATACAATGTTTGACAACTTTTGGGAGCTCATTTATGTAAAGTGAGAAGAGAATTGGGCCAAGAATTGAGCCCTGTGGCACTCCATTCAAAACATTGAGAAATATCGATGAAAGACCATTTGCCACCACGCATTGTTGCCTTCCTCTAAGGTACGAGAGAATCAACTTACAAGACTCTATAGAAAACCCAACAGTATCAAAAGCCTTTGAGAAGTCTAAAAGCGTCAGAAGAGTAATGTGATCCTTGTCCATTGCGGTTCTTATTTCGTCAGTAACAAAAAGTAGGGCAGATTTGCAGCTGCGCTTAGGTCTAAAACCAGACTGGCAAGTGGTTAACAGGTTGTTAATCGATAGATATGATTGTATCTGCTTCATAATGGTTTTTTCAAACACATTTGATAGAAACGGGAGGATAGCAATGGGCCGGAACTCCGTAGCAGTACCCGTTTGCTTTTTAAGAACGGGAATAATTTTAGCCTTCTTCCATTCTGAAGGAAACTCGGATGTAGTCAGGATACTATTGAATATATAGGCTATAAGGCGCAGTATATGAGGAAGCAATAACTTAGCGAACTTAGGTTCCATTAGGTGGAGGCCAGTAGCATTCGATTTGATAGATAATATTGCTTCAACTATGTCTTCTTCACGTATTCTTATAAAGCTCAGCGAGCAGTATACACCTGTTGATTCCTCTTCAATATCAACAGGTGTAGCAATGTCAAAGGATTGTGGCGTGGAGGTGAACTTTTTGTTGAGAGCATCACAATCGATGGTATCAGCAGGCTTCATAGATTGCTTCCCAATACCGATTTCTCGCAGGTTTTTCCATAACTTTTTTCCAGAAACTAATGGACCAACTTTGTGTTCGTAGTAACGCCTTTTTGTTGTTCTGATCAATGCGACGACTTGATTACGAAGTCTGCAATAAGATTTGTGGAAATTTGCTCCAATTTGAACCGTCTCCATTGACTGTAAGCGGCATCTCGTTTCAACATTAGAGCAGATATGTCGCCATTCAGCCAAGGTTGGGACGTATGCTTAATGAGACGGGTTTTTAAAATAACATGGATGTCAAAAAGTTGATTGACGTTATGTCGAAAAAAAAAATTTTTTTCGTTTACATTTTCAATGAGGTATATTGAGTTCCAGTCTATGCAATTAAGGTCGCGTACCAGTTCGGATGTGTTTAAATTTGTATAGTCTCTATATTGGAAACTTTGCTGATCAACCCGACAAGCTATATCCAGACTTACAAAAATTAAATCATGCTTGGAGAAACCGGGTGCCAGAAGCTGTGTGTAAAGCATAACCCTACCAACATCGCTAGCAAGATAAAGGTCTAATAGTGAGCTAGACTCATTAGTAAAGTGGGTAGGGGTGGAGTGGTTAACGGGGCTCAGATTGAGTGCCTTGAATAGGCTTAGAAAGTTTGCAGCCAAATGTTTATCCAGGAGATTGCAGTTGAAATTACCACACAGTAGAGTATAGGGGTAGCAACAAGAAATCGACTCCAAAGTCGTGATCAAAGGTAACGTGCTGATGTGTTTATATGGCCTGTAGACTGATCCAACCAAGACATTTTCCGTGTTACAAATGATACTCGCAAAGACATATTCCAGAGGACAATCATTATCGGACTTACGTACCAACCTACAACTAATCCCCTCACGCACATAAAGAGCGGCGCCACCACCAGAAGTAAACTTCCTATCAGCTCGAAAAAGCTTGAAACCTTTCAAACTATAGAAATCGTCACCTATGTCTGGCTGAAACCAGGTTTCGGACACAGAAACGATGTCTATCTTAGACTCCACGAACAGGTATCTAAACTCCCCTAATTTATTGGTCAGACTTTGCGCGTTTAAATGACATATCTTTAATCCATTATTTTGAGTCTGTAAAATTCGAATCATATTGTACAAATTCGTATTCATGCTACTGCCAGTGAACCCCCTGGTGTCGTTAGCTGCGCTTGCACTCGCAAGCATTGTAGTTGTGCATAGGGCAGAAGTATGAGAAGTAGCTCGAAGCGACGGAAGAAGTCATGAGAAGAATAATATTTGAAAGTAAAATTTGGCAAAAAATTGTTACATTAAAGGGAAAATTAAGATAAAGTAGAGTAGTAGAATGAAATAGGATTACAAAATAATTTGTTGTGTTGGTCATTGCTTACGGTAGAATTAGGTTGACGTCATTACGGCAGCGTCTAAACCTTCAACGTTGTAAACAGCAAAGCTTTCTCCTTCAGCTGTTAGTTTGATGAAAACAGAGCCATGTTTTGTGTACGCGCTGAACAGTTGGTGGTTATTCCTCATGCGAATAGCAAGGTGGAGAAGAGTACGAGTTTTTTTTTGGATAAGCTGTCATTCAGAAAGCAAGAGCAATCGGACTCTATACCCAGGTCACGAAGCGAGAGTTGTTGGTGTTGTTGTTGCTTTCGATAAACAGTGATGCTCTTTAGTATTGAGTACCTCTCTCGCACACTAATAAATTTTAGTATTACAGGTGGCGGAACTGGACTCTTACTGTTTCGAGAGCGTGAGCGGAAGATATTCGTGGGAGGTTTGCATTTGGCTGTTAAACGCAGACGATGGAAGAGCATAGTTAAATTTTCCTCTGGCAAACAAGGTACTCCAAACAAGACAGCGTCCGCTGCAATATCTTTTTTTTCCGATTCATCAATATGTTGTTGCAATGACAAAACCTTAGAATTGAGTTCACGCACAGCAGCTGAGTTTCCTTCGAAGGTATCCACTCTCCGCACAACGTCTGCAATCGCGGTGTTTGCAATGACCAACTTGCTGTCAAAGGTGGAAGCATCTACAGAGTTGGATTCAATGCATTGAACACGATTAACAATTTCTGTGATAGTGTTATTCACTTTGTTAAACTTCTGAGACCAATCTTGTTCAGTTTGCTCTAGCCTTTCGAGGAGTTCGCGTCGTATTTTGGAGAGTTCATTCGTGATGCGATCAATGATCATGTCAGCATGTTTATTTAAGCGCTCTTCAAGAGTAGCAAGCGTAAGATATGATTCACCATCTCCGCTGAATTTATTCGCTTTTAGGGCCGTTACTCCTGGAGTATTGATACGCGATGTTGGTGGTGTAGAAAGGGGTATTTGTGGCTGTGTTGTTTTACATTTATTCTGTTTGTTAAAAAGGCGGCAGGATGAAACCAAATAAAAGTTACGAAAAGTAGTGGTACGGGAAAACGGTACGGTAACAACGTTTAACAAATTACGGCGTAAATTATAATCAGATATTAATCTAAAATTTATATTTCCCGATCTAATAAAAAAAGTTTTTAATACCTACCTTAAAACAATACAAATGACGGACTGGAAGAATTTTCATAGCACGGAACAAAGGAAAACTAGGATGTCGACGGTGTTTACGGCTAATTTTTCTCAAAACATTTTTTTTTGTAATACTAAAAGAGGCTGTATCTTATTCCGATATGTCCCGCCCGAACAGGCTATACCATTTTGGAGTTTCGAGTGAAAAATGCCGTAATAGATAATTTTTAATAGTTTCTCAGAGCAAACATTTTTTAAGTAAAAAAAATGTCGGAGTGTGCAACGAAAATATTTTTTCAAAGACTGCGTGTGGTTTACAAAGTTCATTTTATAGTCAATAATGAGTCCCAAGTATTTGAACTCTTCTACTCTCTCCACTAAAAAACACTCATCACTACAATGTAGCATGTTACTATACGTGGTACAAGATGAAGCTGGGACACATGAGCAGCCAGTTAGTTTGAACTTTTTGCAACCCGTAGAGTGAAAGTAAAACTCCGCAAAAGGGTCATTTGTGGTCTATAGGTTAAAAAACATTATTTTAGTCTTAGAACTAATTCTCAGTCTATGTTCAGCGAACCAGATCCTCAATAAATTTAAATCCCAGTTTATATCAGAAACTAAATTTAACGCACTATCCGCACCGTAGGCACAGCCCACATCATCTGCGAAGGCAGTAAGTGTACCCTTAAAATAAGGCTCAAAAAGAGAATTAATGTATATAAGGAACAAAATAGGTCCCAACACCGAACCTTGCGGTACTCCCATATTTAGAAACTGTACATCAATCCTGATTCCTCCAATTTCAGCTCTTTGAGGTCTATTTGAAAGATAGGATCTGAACCACGAATTCCAGCTTTTTCTAGTTTATTCAAAAAGATGGTGTGGTTAACCATATCGAAGGCTTTGGTAATGTCCACAAATAAACGTGCAGTGAGCTTTTTTGCATCAAGTTTGGAGAAAACACTGGAGCAAAAATTTAGTAGGGCATCTTCAGTAGACTTCCCAAGCTGAAAACCAAACTGCACAGGGCTGAAAAACTTGTTTCTATTTAAAAAAGATAACAGTCTTATTTTAACGATTTTTTCGAAAACTTTACTAAAAATGGAAAGGAGAGAAATTTGCCTGTAATTGCTCATGTCCTCTGCTGAACCTTTTTTAAAGAGAGGCACTACGTCCACACATTTGAGAGCACAAGGAAAAACTCCAGAAAATATGCTTCGGTTAAAAATAAATGCTAGTACATCTACCAAGAAACATCCGATGCGTTTTATAACCGTATTTGAGATGCCATCATAGCCGCAGGCATTAGAACCTATTACAATTCAAATACTCCCCACTTTAACAGCAACACGAACAACTCAGTTGACCTGTGTGTAAAGACAAATTGTTGCCTATTGACGAAAAGTTATTATTAAAAGCGTTAGTAACATCGAATTCGTCAGACACATTATAGCCATTATTACGAATGGTTGTAGGCTTGGAAGAACACTGTTCGGGAAATTATACTCCGATAGGCAAAGTTCAATTTATTATTAAATAGTTTATTGTCGCTTATGATTAATTCTAATACAGATTTCACCGTTCAATACAAATGTTGAATTCTTAGCCAGTAGGTTTCACCGTTTAATACAAATGTTGAATTCTTATCCAATAGGTTTCACCGTTTAATACAAAATTGTCTCAAATCGACTACCGCTCGTTCGGGTTAAAAGATTACTATAAACTCCAATGTGACGATCACTGCCACCAAGTCCATCGCCCAGTTAGTCCAGCCAATCCCACACACGAAAAGTGCTGAGCAAGCGGTATGCTGTGTGTAGCTTGCACACAATGTGCACCCGAAGCCAGCCGCACAGAAAAAAGATATGATTACAATTATGCGCCACGGAATCATTCTGAGAATTATGCGCCGCCACCGATCGGTCGGGCTATTTCACAGAATAAAACGAGGTCATCGTTGCCAATGATACCGTCCCACGGATGGGTATCAATGACAGACGATAAGAGCGTGTTATGTTAAGCAAAATTAATTAGCACTGCGGAGATTGAGTGTCGCCGGTGGATGATTGGCAGTGATCGTACCAATGGATTGGAATGTGCAGCGTCGGCAGAACTTACTCACAGAGGGTGGGTAAACTGGGGCGACTGCAATTTGAAGCGGTCGATAGTAGCTAGCTTAGTGATTGGACGTGTTTTTAATCTGCTCTTAAATCTAGTGGTCTTCTTACAAGTTATCAAGTTAAATACCCTGAAGTGTAGTATACCTGATTAAGACATTAATTAAGAAGTATACCTGGGTGGCGACGGTGTAGAGGTTAGTGTGTTGGCTCGTGACCCGTGCGGTGCAGGTTCAATCCCCATGGGGAACAACAACATACGCCACCCAATCACATGCCTCTACACCAAAAGAAGGATTTCTGCCTGGTAGTACAATGGAACGTTACCGAGTCTGAGTGCTCTGGGATTTGGATTTCCTTTTTTAAAAAAAAAAAAATAAAAAAAAAAAAAAAAAGACTGTGAATTTATAAGAAAAAAGAAAAAAAAACAAGCAATTAAAGCGTAATTATTAAATCTATTTGTGAATTTATTTGTAAATTTTTCTTTATTCCCATTGCCCTTGTAAGTTTCATGAAAGTTTCATGAAAGATTTGAATGAACTGAAAGAAAACAACAAGAAGAAAGACGAAATCATAGACAATATGCAATCACAAATTAACACCATGGAACAACAATTAATCAAGCACAATATCGATATTAAAAACATTCCTCCGACTAATCACGAAATTTTAGTGGAAATAGTTAAAGGAATAGGGAAAACAATAAACCATGAAATAAAAGACACGGATATCACCGACATTTACAGAACTAAAAATAAAAACCCTGATAAATCTATCATCGTCGCTTCGTTTGCTTCAAATGTTTGCAAAACTGAATTTGTTAAGCAAGCGCGAGTTACGGCTCCCACGCTAGCTCACCCAGCAACATAATGCCGACATCACCACATTATACAAGTTCACACAAGTACGATGACCGCAACCAAAACCAGAGACGATGCAGCACATATTTCCTAGAATTAAGTAAATTCAAATTGTAATGCACGACTCAGCGTCGTATTTCGCAAACCCAAATTGTAATGTTACCATATTGTCAAATCAGCAATAAGAATATTTTCATTTTTACTAAATTAACAAAATAAGTACATAAATAGAACTGTAAGTGAAATTTAGAGGAGAGTATTAAACTGTTGGCAAAATAAGAAGTAGTTTTTTTTATCGCTCTCCCGCATCAACGACATAACTGGCGCAGTCTCCGGTCTAGTGTATTCAGTTGTCTCTCGAAATTATAATTGTAGTATCAACTATATGAACAGTGTTCTTTTTTGAAACGAATTTAACGGTGGTTTCCCGGAAATAACTTTCAAAGTTCAGTGTAATTGTGTAATTGGTACTTTAATATAAAAAGAATCAGTGACTTAAATCGGTGCATTCCCGAATCTAAAGCAGTGTTTCAAAGAGAGGAAGCTGTGGAAAATTATCCAACGAAGGATCATCGTGGGACAAAAACCCAATATCGAAGGAAAATCGATAGTTGTGGCAACAACTGGAAAATCAATCACTAAAGAACCGAACCAGCCAGCAGCTTTGTACTCCAAGTAGAATGTGGACCTTCCTTTTGTTTGGACACATGTGAGTTTTATTGAATAAGTTTATTGAATAAGAGTTATCAAAGAAATTTTTTTTCCCATCTAATAATCCCTAAATTATCATTCCTACCTTAAAATAAGAAAAGTGAAAAAAAAAGAGAATAATTTTTTTTGAGGAATTTTTTTTCTCTTCGAGAATAAAACAAATTTAATGCACAAACGTATACGTTCATTCTTGCCGTACAAACGACCATCCAGAACGTCAAGCTTGAACTCCATTCCAGAAGATATTGTATTTGAAAGGGATCTTAGCCAAAGTCTACCAAATTTAACAATAATGCCGAACAGCTCTGCAAACCCATCCAATGCATCTCAAAATGACCTTTTCAATTCACTCCGAATTCCGGATGTAATTAAAGATTTACCACGATTTGATGGTAATCCTAGATTACTCCATGAATTTATCAACAATGTAGAAGAAATTCTCACATTCTTGAAAGTTGTTGATGGAACTCCATACTCCATCGTCTTACTTAGGGCTATCCGTAACAAAATAGAAGGCCAAGCAAATGAGGTCTTAAATATGTATGGGACCCCCTTAAAATGGGACGACATCAGAAATAACCTCATACTACATTACGCGGACAAAAGGACAGAGACGACACTAATACGCGACTTACACAACACGCGACAAGGACAAAAGACGGTAGAAGAACTCTATAGTAACATAATTGAAATTCAAGCTTCAATCCTAAATAACATTTTAATTCATGAAAGCAATCAAAACGTTATCGCGGCTAAACAAAATCTTTATGCGGAAATGTGTCTTAACGTTTTCTTAACCGGACTCAATGAACCTCTTGGCTCTATGGTTAGAGCAATGAGACCCGAATCTCTCCCAGTAGCACTTTCGTACTGCATAAAGGAGCAGAACATATCATACAATAGGGCTTCTTTCACTCAATTTCCAAGATTTCCCCTTAAACCTTTTCGTTATCCACAGAGACCATATAATAATACTGTAATACCAGGCTTTAACCCTTCTTATAGGCAACAAAATATGTTAAGAACACAATATACACTACCCCAAAATCACTACCAAAATAACCAATACAGATCAAACTTTAACAATACACCCGCAAGACCCCAATACCCAGTTAGGAATTTTCCCCAACAAAACCAATTCCACCAGCAAAATCAAATTGGAAATCCTTTAGCAACAACATCAACACCCCCCACACAAAACTTCTCGCAACAGGAACCAATGGACACACTCTCAGCAAGAACAAGGATGAGCCAAAAGACAAACAGGACAAATCAAAGCTACCAGCCTAGATACCCCAGATATACCATCGAAGAAGTGCATAATATAAATACGACACCAGAAAATCAACAGCATGGAACATACCAGCAATCCTTGGACCACTACTATAATGGGAATGGATTCATCCCAAACCCATACGAGCAACAGCAAATGGCCCCTTACCCCGATACTCAAAATGCAAACGAACTAGATCAGAGTCTAATTGATACTTTCGCTGATCTAGACGGATCAAATTTTTATCAATCAGCCTCCCCGAATCCACAGGATATGTAGATGTTAACACCCATGGACTAACACTTCCATATATTGAAATTTCATCACCGTTTGGACGCCCACTCAAATTTTTAATCGATACTGGCGCATCCTCCTCTTTTATAAACCCCATATTCGTCAACCCAAAAAATCGAGAAACTTGCGAACAAGTTACAATAGCTACAATCATGAAAAAATTCCATTCAAACCAGAAAACCAAAATCCCCACTTTTATAGAATTTAAATCCCCCGGATACCTCCAATTCTTTTTATTTAAATTTCACAATTATTTCGACGGTCTTTTAGGACTTGACTGTCTAACACAATTAAATGCTAAAGTTGACCTAGCTGATAAGATTTTAATAACTAAAAATTCCGTTCTTCCAATAAAATTCAAACCGAACCTTAACTCGGGTAAACATATCATCCCCGCAAACTCTAAAACTATTGTCAAATTACCTATAGATCTCTGCAATGGCGATTTCTTCTTAAGAGCTACTGAACTTATACCAAACTTAAAAATTTCCGAAGGCATCTATTCAGCACGCAACTGGTTTAGTTACGTAGAAGTAAACAACGATTCCAACAACGAACAAGTACTATTCCTAGAACAGCCTTTAAAAGTTAAACCGTATTTTTCTCCACAATTCATCGAAATAAATAATTTCAATATTGAACCAATTTCCTCAACGGAAGCATCCGCGAACATAAAAAATCTCATTCGTACTGGACATCTTAACTCCGAAGAAACAAAATCCCTCTTAAAAGTGTGTAAGCAATTTGAAGATATTTTCTTTAAACCTGACCAGTCATTAAGTTTTACCAACGAAGTAAAACACAAAATTTCGACAACGGACGATATCCCCATCTACACTAAGTCTTACCGATATCCCTATGTACACAAAGAAGAAGTACGAGAACAAATAACAAAAATGCTCAATCAAAATATCATTCGTCCAAGTTGCTCTCCTTGGAGCTCACCCGTGTGGGTTGTTCCCAAAAAATCTGATTCAAGCAGAAAACAAAAATGGAGACTTGTAATTGACTACAGGAAACTAAACGACAAAACAGTTGCAGACAGATACCCAATTCCCAACATAAATGAAATACTTGACAAGCTCGGAAAAAGCATGTATTTTACTACATTGGACCTCGCGAGTGGATTCCATCAAATAGAGATGGATCCCAAAGATATCCCAAAAACCGCCTTCACGGTAGAAGGAGGTCACTACGAATACTTAAGAATGCCTTTTGGCCTAAAAAACGCTCCGTCTACTTTTCAGCGAGTGATGGACAACATTCTTAAAGAATTAATTGGAAAAATATGTTTAGTCTATTTAGACGACATAATCATATTCTCCACATCCCTTCAAGAGCTGTTATGTTGGGAACCAGGGTCGAGCCACAGGGGCAACTTCGATACAGGTGAGGAGGACGCGGCATGCTTGTGGTTGCTCGGCTCAGCTCGTCGGACGGGGGTAGTTCTTGTCCCCTCACCATATACCACCTGCTCAACAAACGTTTTGTCCATGCCAAAAAGTTGTGAAAAGAGAGAAAAAAAGGAAGGAAGTTACTCTACGTAGACCACGGACGGAGCAAAAAAGATAGAAAAGCAAAAATGAAGGAAAAGAAAATGTCCAAGGACCTGGGCCGATACCCAAGAGAGAGAAGGGAAGGAGCACGCGAGCTAACCTAACTAGCCTAAGCTTAAGCTAACTAATCTAGCATTAAAAGCTAAGCCCTAAAATATAACTAAGCTAACTTAAAACTACACTAAAACTATCTTACCCTAACCGCAACTCGCTTTCCCTAAATCTCTCTTTGATACCGGGTTCGTCATGAACCCGAAACATGCCAGATGTTATTGGCAAGGGTTGGCCAGCCCACCCTTGTGTCTTTCGACACAACCTTAGCTATCACTCTGGCCGATGTTGTGAGTGATAGCCCCATCGACGAACCCCTCCAGTCACAATTTATGTAAGTATGTAAGTAGTGAAAAGTTTGTATGTCGTCACGTCATGTCGTCCAAGTTTGTATTGTCCTGTTATGTCATTGTCGACCTATAGAAGGACGGCCTTCACAGCCGTTCACACACCAAAAGCAAAATATCTAGCCGCGCATATTTAAATGCACAAGTAAACAAAAAAACTCAACGCCATGAAAGGCTATTTCAATATTTAATTAATATAAAAAAAAAGGCTTAAAACTACTGCAAGGAAATTCAAAAAAAATAAAACTAATATTCTGCTCTTAAAGGAGCTTAAAAACTAAAAAAAAAGGAATACAAAAAAATATATAAAAACTTAAAACTACTCACGGTTTTATACGGTCCCCCGTTGTCCTGGTACCAGCACGACGAAGAACGTAGATTGATGATGACCAATACGGCCGATGATACGCGCACTATCAAAAGTTTTAAGGGCAGAATTTACAAATAAACTCTCTTAAACTTATTCTAAACCCGAACTCAGACAGACTAACTTTAAGTTAAAACTAAAACTATGATTAAAAAACTTCAAAAGACTAAGTAAAAGAATTAAAAAAAACTAAAACTAAAAACTACGATTCAAAAAAAAAACCCATTCAAAAAGCAAAAAAAAAAAAAGGATTTCAAAAAAAATATAAGGCTTCAAAAAAAATAAAATTGAAAATTAAAAATTAATTCAAGCCAAAGGGCTAAAACTATACGCCGCTGCGTGTTATGTGGTGTCAGCACTTCTTGGTGCCTGTTGTTGTTGATGCCACAAACCGGGGGGCGGAACACTACGCACTGCACTTTATGTTCTTTTTTGTATCTTATTTTCCTTTTATATATAATATGTTTCACTGTTTAATATTGTCACTTTTGTATTCTTGTTGGTGTTTTGTTATAAATTGTCTTTGTTCACTGTCGTTGTTGTTTTATATGTTGGTTGGCTGCGGCTCTGTGGCCGTACAACCAAAACCCGTTAAAGTGGTTTCGCTGGCCTCCACGGGAAATTGTTCCAGCACGGCACCAAGACGTTAAGGCCCAAGGTCAACAAAAAGAAGGCAGAGGTTTGAGCACCAGCCCAAAAGTGGTGGCCCAAATAAGACCCAAACCTTGAAAAATATGCTCTTAGTTAGCTTTTCATATTAGTGTCGAAATTCCACCTACCTCTGCAGCGACTTTTCCGGTATGAAATGACCTTTCCGCCCTTCAAACAGACCAGATAAGAGTTCGGCTTTATATCTACCATGAGAATTCCCGTGAATAAATTTATTTTCTATTTACCTTTTAAAATTTAACTCACCAAGATTTATTTCTCGCAGTGTATTATTGTAAGCACAACAAAACTTGCACAAAAAAAAACCAAATTGACTTCGAGGGCATCGACCGCTTAGAAATAATAAAAGTCCGCAGCTGTGTTGTTGACCGTGAAAGTCTGTATGTATGTACATAGTATTTTATACTTGTTATCCCTCTCTTTGTTTTCTGAGTCACTTGTCCGTCTATTTCTGTTCTTTCTTTCTTTGTCCTCTGTCTATACCCTATTCCTTCCTTTTTCCTTCTATCAATCCCTTTATAATTTCCCTTTCTATTCAGCTAATCCTGGAAGGAGAAAGAAATAGTTCACCTTCCAGTCGTCAAGATTCGTTGTTTCGTTTTGTGTGGTCAACAAAATAAATACTCCTAGTTATAAAATACATAATCTAATCCTAATCACTAAAAAAAATAAAATAATATAAAATAAAAACGTATACCTACACGATTACACAACACAAAACCGGGAATGGGTTGGAATCGAGCCATCAGTTTCCAATTGGGGAAATTTAAAAAGAAAGCATTTTAATATGCAAGGAAAGGAAGAGATTGGAAGAAAGGAGAAAGCGCAGACAAATTCGTAGCAAAAAAAAACACAAACTGTCAAAACATCGTGGCTGTCGGACGATTGGAGAGGATTGTAAGTATGGAGTTTTTGTTAGTTTTATTTTTGATTTTGGAATTAATATTATTATTATTCATAGGGAAATGATCTAGGAATTGGACAATGCAAGTTTCATCTACGCTTAACTGAGGTTTGGCTGCCGGAATACATATTGTACGCTTCGTGTCTCGGGTGAAATTGTTTGTTTACATTCTTTTTTCTTTAATTTGTCTGTTTTTCTTTGCAGGTACTGAAGTGTACAGGATGATGGACGGAATCTGGACAATGAGGGAAAAGTTACAAATGTGGGTCAGTGGAAATTGATCAGCTGTGCTAATAAATTTTTGTTTATTTACAGGGTCAGTGCACTGCTCCGTAACAGGCTCGACGGCGTTTGTCGAGTGGTCGTGAGGCAAACGACCTCGTAAAACAAAAGAGCAGTGAAATGTTTGGGCTCGACCCGGAGATAATTTTGCCAACGTGGGGCAAGGGCCTACTCCCTGAGATGCTCCAGAGCTTAACCGGGCTTTTCCCTTGAAATTACTTACAGTTTAAAGTGTGTGTCACGAAAGTTATCACAGATAGATATAAATAATTTAATGAATAAACTAGGTAAATAAATAAATGAAATTGAAATAAATAATCAAATAAGCTATGAACATAAATAAATAAATAACATAAAAGGACATCACATAAGATAGATATCACAGATAGAAATGTAAATAAAGTCAATAGATAAAAATACTTAGAACTATGGAAGTCAATGGATAAAATAGGTTATAAATAAATAAACTATATGAATAAATAAAAACTCTATAAATAAATAAACTATGTTTTACAAATAAGTAAATAATCTAGGAAAGACGTCACGACGTAAGTATCACAGATAAGCTAGTAAGCAACGGCAGGCACGAGTGCGTCAAGTGGTTTGTTCACGAATGAAGGTCCTTGGCATGATATACGCCGGCTTTTCCCCCACTGACGTCTCCTACTTCGTATAGGGAGTTCCCAACTCTCTTCAGGATGATTCCTTTTATAAACTTTGGACCAAGTTTTGCATTATAGCTGTCAAGTGCGTTACTCTGCTTGAAATTTCGTCTGTATATTAATTGTCCTACCCTATATTGCACCTCCCTACTTCGTGTGTTATACGTCTTGGATCCCTTTTCATGCGCTTTTACTAGATTGTCAAATATTTTGTTCCTAATTAGCTCTAGTTTGTCATTCTTAAGGACTACTTCCGTATTCATGCCTTTGATGTTGTCCAGTCGTCTGAGGATTTCATAGGCCCCTGCATGTTGGATCATGTGGGTACCAAACACAGCGTAGTAGGGTTCAAACATAGTCGCATCATGCACCACACTCCTCAAGGAAAACGCCGCATCGCTAACATGTCGGTCCCAGTTCTTTTGGTCTCCTTTGAGATAGGACCTGATCTTGGCCAAGACCGACCTGTTAACTCTTTCCGATGCATTTGCTTGAGGTGAGTAGAACGCGGTGCGAACATGTTTGACCCCATACTTTTGCAAAAAGCTGGCAAACAGTTCTGAGACAAACTGTTTCCCGTTGTCCGAATGAAGAAATTCTGGAACACCAAAGACATGAAATACGTTCTCTTCTAGATATCTAACTACCTCGGCTGCCGTTGCTTTCCTAATAGGTTTTAGGAAAACGTACTTGCTGAAGTGATCTAGCACTATAAATATATGTGTGTTTCCATTCTTTGTCCGGGGATAAGGTCCTAAAAAGTCTACATACAGTCTTTGGAAAGGTAGCTCTGTGATTGTCTGCCGTCCCATTGGCGGTCGAGATATCACATTCAGGGACTTATTGCACTTACATATTTCGCAGCATTTGACCAAATGCTGCACGTCAGTGGCCATACCAGGCCAGAAGTAAAATTGCCTCAGCTTTGCTAAGGTCTTGTGTATACCCCCATGACCTGCAGATGGGGAATTATGGGCTGATTCCACAAGGCTCCCACGCAACTCCCTCGGAATCCAGAGTTTCCAGGCTCTGTCTTCTTGTATTGCGTCGCCGGTCCGAATGTCTGTTCGTTTATATACGAATCCGTCCGAAACGCAAATGTCGGGAAGTTGGTCTTGTTTCTCGGTCACGGTTTTCCTTAACTCATCATACTCTTCCGAGGAAAAGAATGGTGAGCTAAGGTCTACCTGGAGTATGTCACGTTCGTTGGCGAGCTCCTCCATATGGATGCGAGAGAGTGTATCAGGGACTACATTTTGGACGCCCTTCCGATGTTCGATCACGAAGTCAAACCCTTGAAGTTTTAGGCTCCATCTGGCTAGTCGGCCAGAGAGATCTTTTTGAGACATCAGCCACTTCAGACTTGCATGATCGGTTATGATCGTGAAAGGGAGTCCTTCAACATAGGCCCTGAACTTCTTAACCGACAGAACGGCCGCATAGCACTCAAGTTCCGTTACGCTATAATTTCGCTGAGCGGAATTAAGCTTTTGGGACATGAATGCTATGGGTCGTTCGTTGTTCTCCGCATCCGTCTGGAAGATCACGCTCCCTACCCCTGTTGTCGATGCGTCACATTGTATGTAGAAGCGCTTCGTGAAGTCCGGATTCGTCAGTATGGGTGCGGACACCAAAGTCGCCTTAAGCTTTTTAAACGCGTTTAGCGCTTCGTCCGTCATGTTGAAAGTCAGTCCTTTCTTAAGGCAGTCGGTCATAGGGGCAGCTAAAGCTGCGAAGTTCGGAATAAATCTCCGATACCAACCTGTCATTCCCAGAAACCGACGGAGTTGTTTGGGAGTCTTGGGTATCGGAAAGTCGTCGACTGCAGACACCTTGTCCGGATCAGTTCGCAAACAGCCATCGCCGACTATGTAACCTAGATACTTTATTTCGCGGTAACAAAACTTGCTCTTTTCGACATTTATTGTCAGTCCCGCGTCCCTGAGGCAAGTTGCCACTTCCGAGAGCGATCTGGTGTGCGTTTCAAAATCTGGAGAGCAAACCAAGAGGTCATCGAGATAGACAAAGACAAACTCTCTCAAACGAGCGGGTATGACTTTGTCCATTAGCCGGCACATTCTCTGGGCAGCATTGCACAAGCCGAACGGCATAACCGTGAACTGGTACAATGGCCGTCCAGGGACTGTAAAGGCTGTCTTCTCTCTTGATTTGGGCTCCAGAGGAATCTGCCAGAACGCGTCCTTTAGGTCAATACCGGATATGTATCTGGTATCCTGTAACCTGCTCAGAAGTCCCTCTATGTGTGGAAGTGGGTAGGCGTCCTTTTTCGTTACCGCGTTTACCTTCCTGGAGTCCAGGCACAGTCTATTTTTGCCGGGTTTTCTCACCAGCACAACCGGCGAGCTCCAAGCACTATTGCTCTCCTCGATGACTCCCAAGGAAATCATCCGATCTAACTCGTCATACAAGAGCTTCTGAATCGCTGGTGAGATTGGGTAGTGTCTTTGTTTAATGGGAATCTTTTCGTCTTCCACCTCGATGATATGTTGTTCGAGCTTAGTCTTGCCCAACCCCATCACCGCGAATGAGGGAAACAACAGTTTGATCTGCTCCAACTGGCGTGATTGTGCTGATGAGAGCGCCTGGACCGGTGTTCGCTCCTTGTTCGGCGATGGCACGTCGAGTTCGCTGATCACGTTCGGGGCGACTTTGAACGCCCTCCAAAAATCTACCCCCAAATAAAGAGTTTGCTGCAAGTTTGGCACCACGAACAGCTCTAGTATTTGAGACTTGCTGCCCCATGAGATCGTGGTTTTAAATCGTCCCTCTATTCGTTGTTGATTTCCGTCAGCTGTTTTAATGTCAGTCGTCATTTTCGTCATTGATATGCGGTGCCTATCTAGGAACTCTAACGCTCCGTTTCCTAAGCAGCTAATTGAAGCTCCGCTATCCAATAGGCCCAGGAGCTCTTCACCGTCAATTCCTACTTTAGCGTAGGGCCTATTGTCGTCATTAAGGGATATCACAGATTCTAAAATGTTTCTCTTACGTCGTCTATTTATTGCACAAATTTCCCTAAGCCTATTAATTTTTTTATATTTTCTGCTGTTGCTAACAGACAGGACCACTTCCTCGCCAAAGATTCTTTTTCTTGCTTCGGCGTATTCCTGAAGCCTTTGGTGAAGACTTTTTCTTGGGATCTCGTTCCGAGCAGAAGTTTCTTTGGCCTTCGGTTCCCGCTTCAGGATTTGAAGTTGGTCGGTGCCCGTGATCCCCAGGTTTTCGTTCATTCTCTGGCTTGCTTTATTATGGCCTGATTTTCCGGGTGAGTGCGATTCAGCGGCGGAAGGCTCCCGGATGCCCCGCCGACTTTGAAGTTTTCCTGGCACTTGGCACAGTAAAAGTTCATGCTTCCTTGACCACAGCTAAAGCAAGTCAGGGAATGAAATTGGGAGTGACAGGTCATCTGGCTCGTTCCTACCTTTTTTGTTGTGTCGGTTTGACCGTTCAGGTCAGTCCTATTAGCGTTTTCCCTTCTGTAAGGGTTAGTCTGTCTCTGTGTTCTGTTATTTTGGAGGGAAGCTATCTCCAAGTCCTCGTCCTCGTGCTGCTCATCATATGTTCTATGATGTGAGTGTGTGTGTTCGTCGAGTTCTGTTACGTGGCGTTCGAATTTAATGACTCTGTCCGTTAAATGTTTTTCTGCTCGTCGACATTCGTCTCTTAAGTCTTGGATGCTCCTAATGGAACATCCGAAGATGAGCGTCGCGACCCGGTCTTTAATGTTTTGTCGTATAATGTCTACCAAGTCCCGTTCGTGTGGTCGGTTTGTCATCTGTAGTGTCAGTGAACGTATGTCGCTGTAAAAGACGTCGAAGCTCTCATGGGGCAGTTGTCTTCTGTCCATTATCGACCTCAAAATTTCGTGGTCTCTGCGATTGTCGCCAAACTGCCTACGCAACTCTCTTATGAGGTCATAATAGTTCAGACCCTCGTCATCCCTATTTTCCTGCATATACTGCCAGTACCATCTTTCAGCATGGTCAGTCAGGAGGTGGTGGAATTGGGAGAATAAATTGTTATCAGACAGGCCGTTCTGTCGCTGCAGGGTTTCGACTCTAAAAATAAAGCTTTCAGTGGACATTGTCCGCTGCGTACCGTCGAATTTGAGCCCCCACTTGTGAACCGGTAACTGAACCCTTCTTTCGGCATCTATGAAGGATTGCCGCTCCTCCGCCTGTTGCTGCCCTGGGAAAGTCTCCCGAGTTACCACTGACCGTTGTTGCCTAGTCGTTTCTTCGTTAAGTCGTCGGTCAGTTCGTGAATGTGGCTCACGTTTTGCTGCAACAGAGAGCTCGAGGTCATTGAGCCTGTTGTTAATAGCCTTCAGGCTGTCCTGAAAGGTCACCATCATGCCTTTCATGGTATCGGCGAATATGGCTATCGTCTCGCCTGGGTTCTCTCTTGCAGCACCGGAGACCATCTCGTGTATTCGTCTTGTACTTTGTCCGTCCTCTACCTGAGTCTGTTCTTGTAAGTCACAGTCCTCTACATATACGTTGTCTTGTCTTAAGTTGTCCGATCCTGCTATGGGGTTTGTTCGTTGTGTCAGACATGCTTTGTTTTGAGTTTGTACGGCGTCCTGTCTCTCCAGTGGAATTCTTTTCTTTGTAAATGTAAGTTCTATTCTGTTGTGCCGTTCACCGTAGTCGTTACGTCGTTTAGGAAGGGATGTTTGCTCGTCCCCTGATTCTTCGTGAATCGTTGAGATGGGGGGAGCTACCTTCAAGTTCGTTTCGTTGGTTCTGTCAATGTCGGTGTGTCGGTTGGTGAAGTCGTCTGGGGTAAACTGGAGAAAGTCGTAGGAGTAGGTCGTCAAGTCAGTAACGTCCAACCCCGATGTCCCTGTAGCAGGTGTTCTTCCCCTTACTTCCCTATTTTGGAAGGAAGTGCTGTTCCCCAGTGGTGGTAGCGAGGACTGTAGGTCCCAAGAGGAGGTGCTTTTAGGGACCGCCCCCGAGTTGGTATGCCTATTGTGGCTCATATTTTTTTTTTTTTAATATTATTATTATTTTGGTATTTATTTTTATTTTTATGTTATATTCAAATTTTGTTTGTTTTAAATGTAAAATTTTTTTTTTTTTTTTTTTTTTGTTGATGTGCAGAAACGCGTTGGTGTGTGAACTACTGATCCGGTTCTCCGCAAACCGTTCTATAGATCGTAAGTTCGTTATGTAAAGTATTGTTAAAGTCGACTCTACGTCAAGTCGGATTGTGACCGGTGTTTCGGATTCATAACGAGTGTTGAAATATGTCCTTTCCACCCTACCACAACTCGCTGTCCGGATTAACCAAATGCTAGGCTGGCAGGACTTCTAGGGCACACTTCAACACGGCCAAAGTCCACAGGCCTATGTTTACGCCTCACGAAAGAACTGGCGAAAAGCCTTGATCTTTCGGCAGCAGCTAACATTTGGCCTGCCTACTTTGACCCGCTCGTAGATCTTTTACAGACTTCAGACTACCTCACGAGATCCTCTGGCTATACGCCTAAGGATTGGAATAGCCGTCATCCATCTGCTTCCGACCCACAAGCATAAGGAGTCCTTGAACATGAAGAAGAAAGATAGAAAAGTAAAAAAAATTAAAGTTGAAAATTATTCTAATCGCGAAGGCTGTTGTAAGTCCAAGGTGATGACTTTCGAAAGTGAAAATCATCCCCTTGGAGTCGCAATCTGGCCTAGCCGAAATCGTTGGGCGCCATTGTTATGTTGGGAACCAGGGTCGAGCCACAGGGGCAACTTCGATACAGGTGAGGAGGACGCGGCATGCTTGTGGTTGCTCGGCTCAGCTCGTCGGACGGGGGTAGTTCTTGTCCCCTCACCATATACCACCTGCTCAACAAACGTTTTGTCCATGCCAAAAAGTTGTGAAAAGAGAGAAAAAAAGGAAGGAAGTTACTCTACGTAGACCACGGACGGAGCAAAAAAGATAGAAAAGCAAAAATGAAGGAAAAGAAAATGTCCAAGGACCTGGGCCGATACCCAAGAGAGAGAAGGGAAGGAGCACGCGAGCTAACCTAACTAGCCTAAGCTTAAGCTAACTAATCTAACATTAAAAGCTAAGCCCTAAAATATAACTAAGCTAACTTAAAACTACACTAAAACTATCTTACCCTAACCGCAACTCGCTTTCCCTAAATCTCTCTTTGATACCGGGTTCGTCATGAACCCGAAACATGCCAGATGTTATTGGCAAGGGTTGGCCAGCCCACCCTTGTGTCTTTCGACACAACCTTAGCTATCACTCTGGCCGATGTTGTGAGTGATAGCCCCATCGACGAACCCCTCCAGTCACAATTTATGTAAGTATGTAAGTAGTGAAAAGTTTGTATGTCGTCACGTCATGTCGTCCAAGTTTGTATTGTCCTGTTATGTCATTGTCGACCTATAGAAGGACGGCCTTCACAGCCGTTCACACACCAAAAGCAAAATATCTAGCCGCGCATATTTAAATGCACAAGTAAACAAAAAAACTCAACGCCATGAAAGGCTATTTCAATATTTAATTAATATAAAAAAAAGGCTTAAAACTACTGCAAGGAAATTCAAAAAAAATAAAACTAATATTCTGCTCTTAAAGGAGCTTAAAAACTAAAAAAAAAGGAATACAAAAAAATATATAAAAACTTAAAACTACTCACGGTTTTATACGGTCCCCCGTTGTCCTGGTACCAGCACGACGAAGAACGTAGATTGATGATGACCAATACGGCCGATGATACGCGCACTATCAAAAGTTTTAAGGGCAGAATTTACAAATAAACTCTCTTAAACTTATTCTAAACCCGAACTCAGACAGACTAACTTTAAGTTAAAACTAAAACTATGATTAAAAAACTTCAAAAGACTAAGTAAAAGAATTAAAAAAAACTAAAACTAAAAACTACGATTCAAAAAAAAAACCCATTCAAAAAGCAAAAAAAAAAAAAGGATTTCAAAAAAAATATAAGGCTTCAAAAAAAATAAAATTGAAAATTAAAAATTAATTCAAGCCAAAGGGCTAAAACTATACGCCGCTGCGTGTTATGTGGTGTCAGCACTTCTTGGTGCCTGTTGTTGTTGATGCCACAAACCGGGGGGCGGAACACTACGCACTGCACTTTATGTTCTTTTTTGTATCTTATTTTCCTTTTATATATAATATGTTTCACTGTTTAATATTGTCACTTTTGTATTCTTGTTGGTGTTTTGTTATAAATTGTCTTTGTTCACTGTCGTTGTTGTTTTATATGTTGGTTGGCTGCGGCTCTGTGGCCGTACAACCAAAACCCGTTAAAGTGGTTTCGCTGGCCTCCACGGGAAATTGTTCCAGCACGGCACCAAGACGTTAAGGCCCAAGGTCAACAAAAAGAAGGAAGAGCTTTGAGCACCAGCCCAAAAGTGGTGGCCCAAATAAGACCCAAACCTTGAAAAATATGCTCTTAGTTAGCTTTTCATATTAGTGTCGAAATTCCACCTACCTCTGCAGCGACTTTTCCGGTATGAAATGACCTTTCCGCCTATCTTTCCTATCTACCATGAGAATTCCCGTGAATAAATTTATTTTCTATTTACCTTTTAAAATTTAACTCACCAAGATTTATTTCTCGCAGTGTATTATTGTAAGCACAACAAAACTTGCACAAAAAAAAAACCAAATTGACTTCGAGGGCATCGACCGCTTAGAAATAATAAAAGTCCGCAGCTGTGTTGTTGACCGTGAAAGTCTGTATGTATGTACATAGTATTTTATACTTGTTATCCCTCTCTTTGTTTTCTGAGTCACTTGTCCGTCTATTTCTGTTCTTTCTTTCTTTGTCCTCTGTCTATACCCTATTCCTTCCTTTTTCCTTCTATCAATCCCTTTATAATTTCCCTTTCTATTCAGCTAATCCTGGAAGGAGAAAGAAATAGTTCACCTTCCAGTCGTCAAGATTCGTTGTTTCGTTTTGTGTGGTCAACAAAATAAATACTCCTAGTTATAAAATACATAATCTAATCCTAATCACTAAAAAAAATAAAATAATATAAAATAAAAACGTATACCTACACGATTACACAACACAAAACCGGGAATGGGTTGGAATCGAGCCATCAGTTTCCAATTGGGGAAATTTAAAAAGAAAGCATTTTAATATGCAAGGAAAGGAAGAGATTGGAAGAAAGGAGAAAGCGCAGACAAATTCGTAGCAAAAAAAAACACAAACTGTCAAAACATCGTGGCTATCGGACGATTGGAGAGGATTGTAAGTATGGAGTTTTTGTTAGTTTTATTTTTGATTTTGGAATTAATATTATTATTATTCATAGGGAAATGATCTAGGAATTGGACAATGCAAGTTTCATCTACGCTTAACTGAGGTTTGGCTGCCGGAATACATATTGTACGCTTCGTGTCTCGGGTGAAATTGTTTGTTTACATTCTTTTTTCTTTAATTTGTCTGTTTTTCTTTGCAGGTACTGAAGTGTACAGGATGATGGACGGAATCTGGACAATGAGGGAAAAGTTACAAATGTGGGTCAGTGGAAATTGATCAGCTGTGCTAATAAATTTTTGTTTATTTACAGGGTCAGTGCACTGCTCCGTAACAGAGCATATCGAAAACCTTAAAAAAGTTTTCCAGAAATTACGTTCTTACAATCTAAAGATCCAGTTGGACAAATCCGAGTTCCTTCATAAAGAAATTGCTTTTTTGGGACATATCGTCTCCACCGATGGTATTAAACCGAATCCGGATAAGATCCATGCCATTAAAAACTTTCCCTTACCACGAACCCAAAAAGATATAAAATCATTTTTAGGCCTGCTTGGGTATTATAGGAAATTCATTAACAATTTCGCAAAACTAGTCAAACCACTTACCGAATGCCTTAAAAAAGGAAGATCCGTTGTTATAAATGAAAACTACATCAAAACCTTTAACACATGTAAAGATATCTTATCGAACGATCCTATTTTACAGTACCCCGATTTTTCTAAACCATTTGTCCTTACTACTGATGCTAGCAACTACGCAATTGGTGCTATACTCTCCCAAGGCCCAATTGGAAGCGACAAGCCAATTTGCTATGCAAGTAGAACGCTTACCACAACCGAAATAAATTATTCAACAATAGAGAAAGAGCTCTTAGCTATAGTTTGGGCAACTAGATATTTTAGGCCCTACCTTTTCGGACATAAATTCAAAATTTTAACAGACCACAAACCGTTAACCTGGCTCATGAGTTTAAAGGAGCCAAATTCAAAACTCGTTCGTTGGAGACTTAAAATCGAAGAATTCGACTACGAGATAGTATATAAAAAAGGAAATGGATGGAATTCATATATCAGAAAAGCCCTTAAATGACTTTAATCTTCAAGTTATCTTCGAAATAGCCCAAAATCCCTCAGTATCCACTAAAATACCTTTTAGGAATAAACAACGCCGAATAATAAAAGAACCAGAATTTAACGAACAAAAGATGATTGACATTTTCAAAAAATGTATGCCACCTAGTAAGCTAACAGCAATTCTTACAGATAACGAAACCTTCCGTATGGTCCAGTTAACCTTTTCCAAATTTTTCGCACACAGTAAAATCTTTCGTTTAATTAGATGTACAGAAATACTTAAAGATATAACAGAAGACGACGAGCAGCATAAAATAATAAAGGAGTATCACGAAAATAGTAATCATAGAGGTATCAATGAAACAATGCTCCACCTAAAAAGGAAATTCTACTTTCCGCTCATGAAAAACAAAGTAACCGATACCATTAACCACTGCGAAAGATGTCAAACTCTAAAGTACGACAGAAACCCCCCGAAACCCAAATACGAAAAACCCGAAACGCCCTCTAAACCTCTAGATATAGTCCATATTGATATCTATAGTATAAATAACTTTCAAATCTTAACAATTGCTGATAAATTTTCTAAATTCATATCTGCCTATACAGTACCTAATAAAAATAGCATTTCTGTTTTAAAAGCATTAAAAAACTTCATTAGCACACATGGCATTCCATCCAAAATCGTTTACGACCAGGGATCCGAATTTAGTTCTAACATTTTTAAAGACTTTTGTCAACAGTACGAAATTGAACTCCACTCAACATCATTTCAGCAGACAAGCAGCAATTCACCCGTAGAGCGTATACACTCGACATTGACAGAAATATACAGGATTATTTACTTTAAACGAAAGGAGAAAAAACTAGAACTCGATCATAATGAAATCCTAGCAGAAACACTAATAACATATAACAATGCTATTCATTCAGCCACTAAGCTAACCCCATACGAATTATTTTCAGGTAGAACTCATTTTTTTAAATAGGAACATAGATTATAATAACGAGCACGATTATATAGAAAAACTCAACGAATATCAACAAAAATTATACCCAAATATTAAGGAAAAATTAGAAAATATAAAGAATAAGAATATTGATAAACTTAATGAAAACAGGGAAGACCCCGAAGAACTAGAAATTAACGACGAAGTTTATAGAAAAGAATGTCGTAGGAATAAGTTAACACCTAGATTCTCTAAGCACAAAATTAAAAAGAATAACAAAGTAACAATTTTAACTACTACAAATAAGAAAATATATAAAATTAGACTCAAAATAAAAAAAAAAAAAAAAAAAAACAATTATTAGTAGATAGGAAATAAAATAAAATCAATTTAATCCTAGGCTATTATTGGCAACAGCACAAAAAATGGAGACGCAAGAATTGACAGACAAACAACTCATATTACCTTTCAAACTGGGACCTGCAAGAACAATTAAAGGCTACAGCAACCTCATACATATTATTAACATTGAAACATACAGAAACAATCTTCAAAAAATCTTAGAATCATTAACAAGACTCGACAATATTACTAGCCTTAACGACTCAACGACCGTGACAAAATTGAAACTCAAGGAACTAGAAAACAAACTTGACTCACTTACACCTACCACAAGACAAAGACGAGGACTGGTAAACGGTTTAGGATCAGCAATCAAATTCATAACAGGTAATTTGGATGTGAATGACGCAGAAAACCTTAACAAAGAAATCGAAGCTTTAAACTCAGTTCAATCACATATTCAAAACAATGAAGAAAATCAAATTCGATTTAATCTCAAAATGATGCAAAGATTCGATAATATGACGAATCACATCAATAAAGAACAATATAGAATAATGGAATTTTTAAATAACTACCATAACCTCAATAGTAATAGACTCCTTGTAAATGAAGAAATCCTTTTTCAAACACAATATCTTAGCCAAATAAACTACAACATTGACCTTCTTAACGCACATGTAACTAACATTGCTGAGGCGGTTGTAATGGTAAGGCTGAACATCATTCCAAAATTTATTCTAAATCAAAACGAACTTAACGAAATCCAAGAAATCTTTCGTAACCAATCAGTTGAAATTATATCTACAGAGCACATTTACGAAATGCTAAACTTACAAGCATATTACAATAATACAAATATTATTCTTAACATTCGTATTCCTATACTTTCCTATGAAAATTACTCTCTTTTCCACATCATTCCACTCCCTATAAATTTGACCAAGGAAATTTCCACCTACCCATATATCTTATTCAATGAGCAACATATTCAATATTTAAACGAACCGTGCCCCAATACAGAAGGTACACATTACTGCAAAGAGTCATATCACCAAGAAGCAACTAATAACTCAGAATGTATTGGCAATCTACTAAGAAGTCAACCAGCCAACTGCATCCTGAATGACATTGGCCCAAAATCAGCTGTAATACGACCAGAACCCAACCACATTGTACTTATAAACGCACCAAGGACAGAAATAAAATCAACATGCGGACACAACACAACAACACTCTCCGGCACCATCCTAATACGCTACAATAACTGTTCGATAAAAATCAACGAAGTCATATACAAGAACAGACCACTAATCTTTTTCGACCAGATCCATCTACTACCCATATCACACCATAACCTTCAATCTAACTTTACAATTGAGGAGATCAACCTCGACAAGCTTAAACTATCTGATGACATACACAAGGAAGCAATATACACCTTACAAGTTAACACCCAGCGACAACAGCATTTCCAATTGGCATCTATCCTTATCATTGCCATCATAATAATTTTTCTTGCATTGTATATTCACAGAAAATCAAACCACTTCAAAATTTATCCCGATGTCGCTCTAGCCACCTCAAGCTTTCTATGGCCATCGCTCCATACTAAGGGGGGAGGAGTTACGGCTCCCACGCTAGCTCACCCAGCAACATAATGCCGACATCACCACATTATACAAGTTCACACAAGTACGATGACCGCAACCAAAACCAGAGACGATGCAGCACATATTTCCTAGAATTAAGTAAATTCAAATTGTAATGCACGACTCAGCGTCGTATTTCGCAAACCCAAATTGTAATGTTACCATATTGTCAAATCAGCAATAAGAATATTTTCATTTTTACTAAATTAACAAAATAAGTACATAAATAGAACTGTAAGTGAAATTTAGAGGAGAGTATTAAACTGTTGGCAAAATAAGAAGTAGTTTTTTTTATCGCTCTCCCGCATCAACGACATAACTCGCGCGAGTTACAACAGTATCCCACGATCAACCCCAGCAGCAGGAACAACAACAACAATAACAGCCCCAGCAGCAACACACAACATTGATGCCTTGATTAACATTGTAATAAACACTACATCATAATCGACCAGAGATCCCATCAACAACATTGATGCCTTGGCGGCATTCCATATTAACATTGTAATAAACACTACATCATAATCGACCAGAGATCCCATCAACAACATTGATGCCTTGGCGGCATTCCATATTAACATTGTAATATCACGCAGTCAGCATTTCCTCCGATCAATCTAATCGTAAGATATATATTTAAGTAAAGAATTGTATTTTCAAGTAGTCTCTTGTTAGCATCTAAAGAATAAAGTTGTATTTTTTTGAGTAAAGTGCGGGTTGAACCTATAATTGGCGCAGTCGTTTAGGCCGGTTTCGATGGACACTTAGTACATATAAAATTATTATAAATCGGCGGATTACCGAAAAATTAGTAGTAAAAGTAACTAAGTGACAGTGAGTTTTAACTCTTAGCGACCGGGAAAGAACAATTTCGAGTGAATATCGAATAAGTTTGAATCCGAGAGAAAATCGGAAAAGAAAAAAAAAAAAAAAAAAAAAAAAAAAAAAAAAAAAAAAAAAATCATCAGTTTTAACCCAATCTGCAAACTCAATCATCGAGGGACCACACCATCATCGGGGGAACACCGAAAATAATCATCGAGGGAACATCGTTGACATAATGAAAACTATTCTCATATTTTTGGGGTACATGTAAGTTTTTTTTAATCTATTTTAAGTAAGTGATAAATAAATAAAATCTAATTTAATTGAAAATTTTTTTTTTGTGTTACCATCAAATTGTGTACATTTAAAGTAAATTACCTTTGTTATTGATTATAATAAAACAAATAAAATAAAAACTAGAGATGTATAAGTAAACTAGAATTTAATGCCTAACGATAAGAAATATATAAAAAAATCATCCCTATTTCCGTATCCCAAATGTGGAAGATTATTTAAAAGCCTAAGCCCCATTTCAGAAAATATAGAAAAAGAAAAATTATCTATCTCGTTTAACGAAGTAAATCATCACACAATTGTTAATTCAATCATGAATCAATCTCACATTCAGCCTACTCAAAATGTTGATCAACCAACGCAACCAAGCTTGAGAGACATATTTGAGGCACTAAAAATTCCTGATGCGGTCAAGGATCTGCCTCGTTTTGATGGCAATCCAAGACTCCTTTATGAATTCATCAACAATGTCGAAGAAATTCTTTTGTTCGTGCGAGGCCTTGAAGGATCTCCGTACGCTCAGATTATTTTAAGATCTATAAGAAATAAGATAGATGGTCAAGCCAACGAGGTTTTGAATATGTATGGCACTGCCTTGGTATGGGAAGAAATTAAGAGCAATTTAATTCTTCATTATTCGGACAAGCGCAACGAGACATCATTAATTAGAGATCTTCACACGTTGAAGCAAAGCAATAGAACGGTAGAGCAATTCTACAGCGATATTGTGGAAATTCAGGCAACAATGAATAACAACGTTTTAATTCACGAACACGACCTTAATGTCATAAAAGCAAAGAAAGACTTGTATTCACAAATGTGCCTAAATGCTTTCTTGTCGGGTCTGAGAGAACCTCTTGGATCTAGTATACGAGCAATGAGGCCCGTCACACTAGCAGAAGCGTTAGCCTTCTGTATACAAGAACAAAATATGTTCTATATAAAATCGGATTTTAATAGAACCAACACTTATAGAAGATCAGAGACATTCCTAATGCCTACTTACCCTAGAATTACAACTCCAAATTTTAATATGAACCCATTTAACCGTATATTTAAGAACCCGCCTTTTAGTGGAAACAATGTAGCTCAAAATAATGCATTCCACCCATTTGCTAATAATTATGCCTCAAATGCAAATCGATACAACCAATCCACCTCTTTTGGTACCCATAACAGATACAATAATGAAAATCCTATGAGACCCCGAAACAACCTACCCAACACCTTCATTCCTAGAAATAATACGAATTCGTTTAACGTACCTAACAACTACAACACTCAAAATACGTCACGTCCACTACCCCCTCCAGAGCCAATGGACACTACCTCCGTCCGTACCAACCTAGGAAGACCAGACGCATTTCGATCCAATACAATGAACTCCAGAATAACACAAAGAACAAATAGACCAAATATAAACCAACAATACTATCACCCACAACCCAGATACACAGTAGAAGAACTTCATAATCTTAACGCATTAGAACGGAATGACTATTTGTATAAACCAGATTTAGACGGTTACTATGACTACTACGACAATACTGACCCTACGATTCAGAACGAACAATTAACTGATCCTTACGAAGACTACGGAAACTTCGACGAACAAGATAGGCAACTCCTTAATACATTACACGAACTAGATACAGGAAATTTTCAATCAACCGCCTCACCGAATCAACCGGTTACATAGATGTCAATAAACATGGCACAACCTTACCATACATTAATATATCCTCACCTTTTGGTAGACCCCTGAAGTTCCTTATAGATACAGGAGCATCAGCATCATTTCTAAATCCAGAGTTCACCCATTTCCTTACACACAAAAAATGCATCCCAATTAACATTTCAACAATCCTTAACAAATATCAGCTTGAGGAAAAAGTAACACTACCCACATTCTCAGAGTTTAATGAACATGGTCAATTCGACTTTCTAATTTTTAAATTCCATGCTTATTTCGATGGCCTGCTTGGACTTGATATTTTGTCTCAGTTAGGTGCAAATGTCGACTTAAAAAACAAATTGCTTGTTACAGAATACGCAACAATCCCATTAAGATTTAAACCTAATTTTAGCTCCGGAAGACACCTAATTCCACCCAACACCAAAATTATTATCAAAATTCCTGTCGATATAGAGAACGGTAACACATTTATTAGGAAAACTATTGTTAAACCGGATCTCATTGTTTCAGAGGGAATATACACGGCAAGAAATTGGTATTGCTTTGTAGAAGTTTGCAACGAGTCCAAGAAAGAGCAAACACTCTATGTGGAACAACCACTAAAATCAGAACCATACGACGAATTTAACTTTATCGAAGTCAATAATTTCAACTTAAACTACGAACATATTTCTACGGACGACAGTATAACGAACTTATTACGTACTTCACATTTAAACGAGGAAGAAAAGAAACACATTTCTAGATTATGTAAGGAATTTGACGATATTTTCTTGAGAGAAAGGCATAGTCTCACTTTCACTAATAATGTAAAACATCGAATCCATACAACCGATAACTTACCTACTTATACCAAAACATATAGATATCCATACTTCCACAAAGAAGAAGTAAGGAAACAAATCAACGATATGCTTGAGCAAGGCATTATTCAACACAGCTACTCTCCTTGGAGCTCACCCGTCTGGGTAGTCCCAAAAAAAAGAGACGCTAGTGGCAGACAAAAATGGAGGCTAGTGATAGACTTTAGAAAAGTCAATGAAAAGACGGTTTCTGACCGTTATCCGATACCGAACATAACGGAAATCTTCGACAAATTGGGAAAAAGCATGTATTTTTCCACACTCGACTTGGCGAGTGGTTTCCATCAAATTGAGATGGACCCTAGAGATGTAGAAAAAACTGCGTTTACAGTTGAAGGAGGACATTACGAGTATGTACGGATGCCTTTTGGCCTCAAAAACGCTCCGTCAACCTTTCAACGTGTAATGGACAACGTTTTAAAGGATTTAATCGGAAAGGTATGCTTAGTATACATGGACGATATAATAATTTATTCTACATCGCTCCAAGAGCACTTAGAAAATCTGAAAAAGGTTTTTAGCAGACTCCGCGAGCACAATTTAAAAGTCCAAATAGACAAATCGTACTTCCTACAAAAAGAGATCGCTTTCTTAGGTCATATCGTCACGACAGAAGGTATTAAGCCTAATCCCGAAAAAATTCTTGCCATAAAAAAATTTCCACTTCCCCGCACGCAGAAAGATATACGAGGTTTCTTAGGACTACTAGGTTACTACAGGAAGTTTATAAAGGACTTTGCTAAACTAGTTAAACCCCTGACCGAATGCCTTAAGAAAGACCGTAAAGTAGAAATAAATGACCGGTACATAAAAACTTTTGAAACTTGCAAAAATCTTCTTATTAATGATCCCATACTCCAGTATCCAGATTTCTCAAAGTCGTTTAACCTCACCACGGACGCCAGTAATTTCGCCTTGGGTGCAATTCTTTCGCAAGGTCCAATTGGCAGCGATAAGCCAATCTGCTTTGCCAGCAGAACGTTGACCGACTCGGAAATTAACTATTCCACAATAGAAAAAGAACTATTGGCAATAGTCTGGGCGACAAAATATTTCCGTCCATACCTTTATGGACAAAAGTTTAAAATAATCACAGACCACAAACCCCTTACTTGGGCAATGAATCTAAAAGACCCAAACTCAAAGTTAATTCGTTGGAGATTAAAATTAGAGGAATTCGATTATGAAATAATATATAAAAAAGGACAACACAATACCAATGCTGACGCTCTCAGCAGAATAAAAATAGAAACCCCAAGAAACATTGAAATAAACGTAAACGATACCATGTCTATTCAAGGCACAAGTGGAACGACCGTTCATTCCGCAGAAGAAAATTTAAACGATGGTATACTTATTTCCGAAAAACCATTGCATGAGTTCAATCTGCAAACTATTTTTCAAAAATCAAGCAGAGGTGTACCCATGACACTTGAGACAATTTTTAAAAATAAACAACGACGAACGTTAAGGAAAGCATCCTTCACCGAAGACCACATAGTTGACATTTTCAAGAAATTTCTATCACCAAACAAGCTTAACGCTGTGTACGCAGACGACGAAACTTTTCGGACTATACAATCAGTGTACTCTAAATATTTCTCCCAAAACAAACCCTTTCGCCTAATTAGATGCACCGAAAAACTAGAAGATATAAGACAGATCGAAGAACAGGAAAAAATAATAAACGAGTATCACATTGAACACAACCATAGAGGAATCGAGGAAACTCTTTTACACCTTAAAAGAGAATTCTATTTTCCGTATATGAGAAACAAAATCACTCAAACCATAAACAATTGCGATAAGTGTCAGACATTAAAGTACGACAGACATCCACCAAAAATAAAATTCGAAAAGCCTGAAACACCACTGAAACCTTTAGATATCATACACATCGATATTTACACAATTAGAAACCAACACATATTAACAATAATAGACAAATTTTCCAAATTTGCTGCAGGTTACACTATACCTGCTAGAAACAGCATTTCAGTTCTCAAGGCACTCAAGAATTTCATAAGCCTTCACGGCATCCCTAGAAAAATAGTCTGTGACCAGGGCACGGAATTTAATTCGAATATATTCAAGGATTTCTGTAGGAATTATCATATCAATTTAAACATGACTTCATTCCAACAGACTTCCAGCAATTCGCCCGTAGAGCGGTTGCATTCTACTCTTACAGAGATATATAGAATAATTTTAACTACCCTTAAAGAAAAGAAAATAGAAATGGACCACGAGGAAATTTTCTCAGAAACAATAATTACATATAATAACGCCATCCATTCAGCAACCCAATTTACTCTTTATGAGCTATTTTATGGAAGAACTTATAAATTCAACAAAAACATCAATTTCATAAACAAACAAAAAAATCTATTCGATCCAATACGAATGCCATCTTACACATGCAATATCTTAACCAGTTAAATCTTAATATTGACCTTCTCACTAACCATATTGTAAACATAGCCGAAGCAATAGTACTTGCCAAACTAAATATCATCCCTAAAATGATTTTGAATAAAAATGAACTTCACGAGATCCGAAGTACTTTCATTAACCAATCAATTGAAATAAAATCCGATGAACATTTATACGAATTGCTAGAGCTGCAAGCATATTACAATGGCTCCAAAATAATCTTCAACATTCGCATCCCAATTTTATCTCATGAAGACTTTTCCCTATTCCATATAATCCCACTTCCTGTAAACGAAACAAAAGTAATTATAGCAAAACCATATATTGTAACCAGTAGAAACAGCATCATGTACTTTGATAACATTTGCCCCAAAATAGAGAATATTTTCCTTTGTAAGAAACCAATCCAGAAGCAGTCAATACTCGAGTCCAATTGTATCGGAAACCTCATGAGAAATCAAGCCGCTGACTGCCCAATAAAGGAAGTCGGAGAAATCAAGGAAATCACACAGCCCGAGCCAAACTATATTCTTTTATTGAATGTTCCCGCAACACGCATTAATTCAACCTGCAACAATCTTCAGCAAACTATTAAAGGATCTGTATTACTACATTACAACGATTGCAAAGTCGAAATCAATGGAATTCTATACGGAAGCAACCCTAACATATACTGGGATGAAGTTCACATATTCCCTGTGTCAAATTCAGAAATTCGTCCAGCATACACTGTCGAAACATTAAATCTAAGGAAATTTAACGAATTCCAATTCAAAAATCACCAGGCAATAGATATTCTAAGCACCGAAAGTCAAAGACGGGACAAATACATTATCATAACTCTAATAACTTTCATATGCATTTCAATAATAGTAATTTATCTTTGCAGAAGCAAATTTAACATTAACCTAGACGACATTTCTTTCGCTCGAGCCACAGCAACTACTCAGCCACTTTGGCCCTCACTCAAATCTAAGGGGGGAGGAGTTACAACAGTATCCCACGATCAACCCCAGCAGCAGGAACAACAACAACAATAACAGCCCCAGCAGCAACACACAACATTGATGCCTTGATTAACATTGTAATAAACACTACATCATAATCGACCAGAGATCCCATCAACAACATTGATGCCTTGGCGGCATTCCATATTAACATTGTAATAAACACTACATCATAATCGACCAGAGATCCCATCAACAACATTGATGCCTTGGCGGCATTCCATATTAACATTGTAATATCACGCAGTCAGCATTTCCTCCGATCAATCTAATCGTAAGATATATATTTAAGTAAAGAATTGTATTTTCAAGTAGTCTCTTGTTAGCATCTAAAGAATAAAGTTGTATTTTTTTGAGTAAAGTGCGGGTTGAACCTATAATTCGCGCAACTCGTCCCATTAGACTGAGTGCAGTAATGCAGAACACCGATTATAGCAATGCAAAACCGAGTCCAAAGCCATCGCTGCCTGATAACACAGTGTACGTAAACAACCAGCTGACAAAACAAAACAAGCACCTGCTGTGGATGGCGAAGGAGAAGGCAAAGCAGGAAAACTGGAAATTTGTGTGGGAGAGTGTTCCCTGAAGAATATCTTCCTTCTAGTTTCATTTAGGGCTGGACATTCAGCTTAAATGTGTTCAGCTGTTTCGTCTTCTTCAAGACATAGCCGGCTCTCTGGTGAGTTTCATTTTGTAGGATTACCTACTTGAACGTCCGGAGATTTTTCCGGTCGCTAACCCTTGAACCTTCTTAGTATCCTTCGAATAAGGAAGATTTGGTCCTGGTTATTGTTCCAGTGACCGAATGCCAATGGATATGAAAGTATTTTAGTGTACTTTACCGAAAGGGGATTACACGAAGAATTGTGACCGATAATGCAACTAATTAGCAAACGATAGTCGAACAATCCATCGAATATGGAGCGAATTACGACGACGAATATGCGGTGTTTTCCCCTAAGGGTTGTAATACAAAAACTTTATTCTTTCGGATTCTTCATGCGTATTTATACAAAAGTGTGTGAGAGGATTTTGGTTTGAGCGAGAGAGACATTACATACGTTATTTTTCAAGTTCAAATTTTATGGCGAATTCAATAAAGGAAATAAATATAGTGACTGGTCTAAACTTAGCGCCAGATTTAAATATTAAGTATTTACATTTTATAGTTCATTACAAATATTAGCAACTGCGATATTTATCCTATAGTAATATACGATGATGATGACGATGGTGATGTTAAAGATTATGATGGTGATTCTGCCCCAACATTCCGGCCCCTTTGAAAGGACTCTCTTTCAACAAGGAATAGGAGTGAGTTTGCGAATGGGACGTCTGACGATTTCTCTGGATGTTCGAACTTCTGCAACTCTGACTTTGCCGTCTGAACCATGTGTAACGCTGCTGATTCTACCCAAGAGCCATTTCTGTGGTGGGACATTATCTTCATGTATGATGACGAGGCTGCCTACGCTGATGTTAGAGCCTGGTGACATCCATTTAGCCCGACCTTGAACTTCCACTATGTACTCCTTCGACCACTTTTGCCAAAAGTGGGTCTTGACGGCATTTATTCGTCTCCATCTGTGTATGTAGCTTATATCTGCAATTTCATATGCTTTCTCAGGGATTGCTCGGATGTACCAATGAGCAGATGTCCTGGTGTAAGCGCTTCGAAATCGTTTGGATCGGAGGACATCGGGGTGATGGGTCTCGATTTCATGACAGCTTCCATATTTACCAGGGCTGTTGTCAATTCCTCGAACGTCAACTTGGCACCACCTAGGCTCCGGTATAAATGGCCTTTCGCGACCTTGACAGCCGCCTCCCAAATTCCACCAAAGTGAGGTGGCCTGGGGGGTATAAAATGAAAATTGATGCAACTATTAGTACAAAAATTATTGATTGTTTCTCTAGACGACTGTTTAAACAACATATTGCATAACTCGATTAGTTTCGACTGTGCCCCCACAAACTTTGTTGCGTTATCGCAATGGATGTCTGAAGGAAGACTCCTTGGATCTATCATTCTTTTTAATGCTGCTATGAAGTCTTCAGATGAACTGCTTTTGATGAAACGCAAACAAAGACCGCTTCATAACTCTTGTACGGTATTTTGCCACGAATTTTAAGATGTGTGTAAATTGGGCCCGCAAAATCAACCCCGCAAAAAAGAAATGGGCGTGAAGCAGTCAACCTCCCCGGGGGCAAGTCTCCCATTACTTGCTCAAGCAGCTTCGGTCTGCACCTGACGCAGTGAACTCAATTTCGAACGATCTGCCTTGCGATATCCCTAACGTTAGTAATCCAAAATTTGTGCCTTACTTATGCTACCAGAGCTTTTGTTCCGGCGTGGAAGTTTGAAAGATTTTTTTTATTTTTTTTTATTTTTTTGATTATTTTTTTTAAATTGATTGTTGACATTTTGTATTTCTTATACTATACGTATTAAAATAATGTCAAATGCCGATTTAAAGGGCTTCATTACAAATTGTTGAAATATTGGTGGAGTGACCCTTAACACATTAACAAAAAGATATAGGATTATATAAAATGCATTTAAAAAATTACAATTCAAGTTTAATTTAAATATTCATTTTAAAATAAAAAGAGAAAATAGAGAAAAAAAAGACTAGTTACACCAAAATGTCAGAAAGAATAGCTTCCATGTTATAGTAATTGAATTGGAGGAGCCAATGTTTTACACATTTCTTAAACTTTCCAGGAACGGTTAATGACCTGATTTGCAGGGGTAGTTTTTATTTTGCAAAGCGAAATAAGGTAATATATTGAAATATGGCCTCTTTAATATTTATTTATTTCAAAATCGCTTACAGAGTAGGACAAACATTTTATAAATTTTTGAAAGCCTTTAAATTAATTTAAGAATTTGAGTTTAATGTATTTATTAAGCTAGTTATAAAAAAAGAGAAAGCAAGCAGTAAAAAGAGAAAAAAGAAAAAGAGGAAAACTAAAATTTAATAAATAGATAGAGATTATCAATGATTTGCCAAATAGTTGAAAAGTAAACATTTAAATCTTCTTGTGCTCTTTACACTTCTCATACTTATGGGCAGGGAGTTCCAAAGGCGAATAACATGGACGAAGAATTGACGCTCAGTAATAAGAAAATTGTATCGAGGTAGTATAAGAGCAATCGACCTTGTTGAATGAGGGAAGTTCAGCTTGCCGTGTAAATAATCAGGCTGTTTTGTTTGAATGATTTCATGTAGATAGGTAAGTGAGCGAAAGTTTAATAGATTGTCTAGACTGCAGCCAGAAATGCGAACAGCAAAAGAGGAAACATGGTCATAGCGACGGAGATTATAGACATAACGGGCAATGTTGTTATATGCGACATTTAATTTGCGGTTGGTAGAGTCCAAGTTGCGAAAAATTTCACATCCATTTAACATAATGGGTAGTAGTAGCGTTTTGGCAAGAAGAAGTTTGGTTTTTATGGGGATGAAACTTTGAGTGACCTGGACAACACGGAGACTACCATACACTTTACCGATTACTTTAGTTAGGTGGTCGTTCCATGTGAGGGAACGATTGAAAACTATTCCAATGTTTCTAGCACTGCTAACATATTCGATTCTATCGTTTTCAAGATTCAGTGGGCCTAAGACTGATAAATCAAAGATTTTGCGATAGATGGGGAGAGCTGTTGATTTGACAGGGTTTAGGCACAGATGATTTCTCTTAGACCAGCGAGAAATGGAAGAAAGGTCTTCATTCATCAATGCAACGGCATCATTCTTTTTCCGAAACGGTCGACTTATCAGAAGCTGCACATCGTCAGCGTAAAGATGAATTATACAATGTTTGACAACTTTTGGGAGCTCATTTATGTAAAGTGAGAAGAGAATTGGGCCAAGAATTGAGCCCTGTGGCACTCCATTCAAAACATTGAGAAATATCGATGAAAGACCATTTGCCACCACGCATTGTTGCCTTCCTCTAAGGTACGAGAGAATCAACTTACAAGACTCTATAGAAAACCCAACAGTATCAAAAGCCTTTGAGAAGTCTAAAAGCGTCAGAAGAGTAATGTGATCCTTGTCCATTGCGGTTCTTATTTCGTCAGTAACAAAAAGTAGGGCAGATTTGCAGCTGCGCTTAGGTCTAAAACCAGACTGGCAAGTGGTTAACAGGTTGTTAATCGATAGATATGATTGTATCTGCTTCATAATGGTTTTTTCAAACACCTTTGATAGAAACGGGAGGATAGCAATGGGCCGGAACTCCGTAGCAGTACCCGTTTGCTTTTTAAGAACGGGAATAATTTTAGCCTTCTTCCATTCTGAAGGAAACTCGGATGTAGTCAGGATACTATTGAATATATAGGCTATAAGGCACAGTATATGAGGAAGCAATAACTTAGCGAACTTAGGTTCCATTAGGTCGAGGCCAGTAGCATTCGATTTGATAGATAATATTGCTTCAACTATGTCTTCTTCACGTATTCTTATAAAGCTCAGCGAGCAGTTGACACCTGTTGATTCCTCTTCAATATCAACAGGTGTAGCAATGTCAAAGGATTGTGGCGTGGAGGTGAACTTTTTGTTGAGAGCATCACAATCGATGGTATCAGCAGGCTTCATAGATTGCTTCCCAATACCGATTTCTCGCAGGTTTTTCCATAACTTTTTTCCAGAAACTAATGGACCAACTTTGTGTTCGTAGTAACGCCTTTTTGTTGTTCTGATCAATGCGACGACTTGATTACGAAGTCTGCAATAAGATTTGTGGAAGTGCTCCAATTTGAGCCGTCTCCATTGACTGTAAGCGGCATCTCGTTTCAACATTAGAGCAGATATGTCGCCATTCAGCCAAGGTTGGAACGTATGCTTAATGAGACGGGTTTTTAAAATAACATGGATGTCAAAAAGTTGATTGACGTTATGTCGAAAAAAAAAAATTTGTTCGTTTACATTTTCAATGAGGTATATTGAGTTCCAGTCTATGCAATTAAGGTCGCGTACCAGTTCGGATGTGTTTAAATTTGTATAGTCTCTATATTGGAAACTTTGCTGATCAACCCGACAAGCTATATCCAGACTTACAAAAATTAAATCATGCTTGGAGAAACCGGGTGCCAGAAGCTGTGTGTAAAGCATAACCCTACCAACATCGCTAGCAAGATAAAGGTCTAATAGTGAGCTAGACTCATTAGTAAAGTGGGTAGGGGTGGAGTGGTTAACGGGGCTCAGATTGAGTGCCTTGAATAGGCTTAGAAAGTTTGCAGCCAAATGTTTATCCAGGAGATTGCAGTTGAAATTACCACACAGTAGAGTATAGGGGTAGCAACAAGAAATCGACTCCAAAGTCGTGATCAAAGGTAAATCAATCAAAGGGTGCTGATGTGTTTATATGGCCTGTAGACTGATCCAACCAAGACATTTTCCGTGTTACAAATGATATTCGCAAAGACATATTCCAGAGGACAATCATTATCGGATTTATGTACCAACCTACAACTAATCCCCTCACGCACATAAAGAGCGGCGCCACCACCAGAAGTAAACTTCCTATCAGCTCGAAAAGCTTGAAACCTTTCAAACTATAGAAATCGTCACCTATGTCTGGCTGAAACCAGGTTTCGGACACAGAAACGATGTCTATCTTAGACTCCACGAACAGGTATCTAAACTCCCCTAATTTATTGGTCAGACTTTGTGCGTTTAAATGACATATCTTTAATCCATTATTTTGAGTCTGTAAAATTCGAATCATATTGTACAAATTCGTATTCATGCTACTGCCAGTGAACCCCCTGGTGTCGTTAGCTGCGCTTGCACTCGCAAGCATTGTAGTTGTGCATAGGGCAGAAGTATGAGAAGTAGCTCGAAGCGACGGAAGAAGTCATGAGAAGAATAATATTTGAAAGTAAAATTTGGCAAAAAATTGTTACATTAAAGGGAAAATTAAGATAAAGTAGAGTAGTAGAATGAAATAGGATTACAAAATAATTTGTTGTGTTGGTCATTGCTTACGGTAGAATTAGGTTGACGTCATTACGGCAGCGTCTAAACCTTCAACGTTGTAAACAGCAAAGCTTTCTCCTTCAGCTGTTAGTTTGATGAAAACAGAGCCATGTTTTGTGTACGCGCTGAACAGTTGGTGGTTATTCCTCATACGAATAGCAAAGTGGAGAAGAGTACGAGTTTTTTTTTGGATAAGCTGTCATTCAGAAAGCAAGAGCAATCGGACTCTATACCCAGGTCACGAAGCGAGAGTTGTTGGTGTTGTTGTTGCTTTCGATAAACAGTGATGCTCTTTAGTATTGAGTACCTCTCTCGCACACTAATAAATTTTAGTATTACAGGTGGCAGAACTGGACTCTTACTGTTTCGAGAGCGTGAGCGGAAGATATTCGTGGGAGGTTTGCATTTGGCTGTTAAACGCAGACGATGGAAGAGCATAGTTAAATTTTCCTCTGGCAAACAAGGTACTCCAAACAAGACAGCGTCCGCTGCAATATCTTTTTTTTCCGATTCATCAATATGTTGTTGCAATGACAAAACCTTAGAATTGAGTTCACGCACAGCAGCTGAGTTTCCTTCGAAGGTATCCACTCTCCGCACAACGTCTGCAATCGCGGTGTTTGCAATGACCAACTTGCTGTCAAAGGTGGAAGCATCTACAGAGTTGGATTCAATGCATTGAACACGATAAACAATTTCTGTGATAGTGTTATTCACTTTGTTAAACTTCTGAGACCAATCTTGTTCAGTTTGATCTAGCCTTTCGAGGAGTTCGCGGCGTATTTTGGAGAGTTCATTCGTGATGCGATCAATGATCATGTCAGCATGTTTATTTAAGCGCTCTTCAAGAGTAGCAAGCGTGAGATATGATTCACCATCTCCGCTGAATTTATTCGCTTTTAGGGCCGTTACTCCTGGAGTATTGATACGCGATGTTGGTGGTTTAGAAAGGGGTATTTGTGGCTGTGTTGTTTTACATTTATTCTGTTTGTTAAAAAGGCGACAGGATGAAACCAAATAAAAGTTACGAAAAGCAGTGGTACGGGAAAACGGTACGGTAACAACGTTTAACAAATTACGGCGTAAATTATAATCAGATATTAATCTAAAATTTATATTTCCCGATCTAATAAAAAAAGTTTTTAATACCTACCTTAAAACAATACAAATGACGGACTGGAAGAATTTTCATAGCACGGAACAATGGAAAACTAGAATGTCGACGGTGTTTACGGCTAATTTTTCTCAGAACATTTTTTTTGTAATACTAAAAGAGGCTGTATCTTATTCCGATATGTCCCGCCCGAACAGGCTATACCATATTGGAGTTTCGAGTGAAAAATGCCGTAATAGATAATTTTTAATAGTTTCTCAGAGCAAACATTTTTTAAGTAAAAAAAATGTCGGAGTGTGCAACGAAAATATTTTTTCAAAGACTGCGTGTGGTTTACAAAGTTCATTTTATAGTCAATAATGAGTCCCAAGTATTTGAACTCTTCTACTCTCTCCACTAAAAAACACTCATCACTACAATGTAGCATGTTACTATACGTGGTACAAGATGAAGCTGGGACACATGAGCAGCCAGTTAGTTTGAACTTTTTGCAACCCGTAGAGTGAAAGTAAAACTCCGCAAAAGGGTCATTTGTGGTCTATAGGTTAAAAAACATTATTTTAGTCTTAGAACTAATTCTCAGTCTATGTTCAGCGAACCAGATCCCCAATAAATTTAAATCCCAGTTTATATCAGAAACTAAATTTAACGCACTATCCGCACCGTAGGCACAGCCCACATCATCTGCGAAGGCAGTAAGTGTACCCTTAAAATCAAGCTCAAAAAGAGAATTAATGTATATAAGGAACAAAATAGGTCCCAACACCGAACCTTGCGGTACTCCCATATCTAGAAACTGTACATCAATCCTGATTCCTCTAATTTCAGCTCTTTGAGGTCTATTTGAAAGATAGGATCTGAACCACGAATTCCAGCTTTTTCTAGTTTATTCAACAAGATGGTGTGGTTAACCATATCGAAGGCTTTGGTAATGTCCACAAATAAACGTGCAGTGAGCTTTTTTGCATCAAGTTTGGAGAAAACACTGGAGCAAAAATTTAGTAGGGCATCTTCAGTAGACTTCCCAAGCTGAAAACCAAACTGCACAGGGCTGAAAAACTTGTTTCTATTTAAAAAAGATAACAGTCTTATTTTAACGATTTTATCGAAAACTTTACTAAAAATGGAAAGGAGAGAAATTTGCCTGTAATTGCTCATGTCCTCTGCTGAACCTTTTTTAAAGAGAGGCACTACGTCCACACATTTGAGAGCACAAGGAAAAACTCCAGAAAATATGCTTCGGTTAAAAATAACTGCTGGTACATCTACCAAGAAACATCCGATGCGTTTTATAACCGTATTTGCCATCATAGCCGCAGGTATTAGAACCCTTAAGGGACCCAATGACTTTTAAAACCTCAAATGCAGTTATAGGCTCAAAGGAGAAACTATTACAATTCAAATACTCCCAACTTTAACAGCAACACGAACAACTCAGTTGACCTGTGTGTAAAGACAAATTGTTGCCTATTGACGAAAAGTTATTATTAAAAGCGTTAGTAACATCGAATTCGTCAGACACATTATAGCCATTATTACGAATGGTTGTAGGCTTGGAAGAACACTGTTCGGGAAATTATACTCCGATAGGCAAAGTTCAATTTATTATTAAATAGTTTATTGTCGCTTATGATTAATTCTAATACAGATTTCACCGTTCAATACAAATGTTCAATTCTTATCCAATAGGTTTCACCGTTTAATACAAAATTGTCTCAAATCGACTACCGCTCGTTCGGGTTAAAAGATTACTATAAACTCCAATGTGACGATCACTGCCACCAAGTCCATCGCCCAGTTAGTCCAGCCAATCCCACACACGAAAAGTGCTGAGCAAGCGGTATGCTGTGTGTAGCTTGCACACAATGTGCACCCGAAGCCAGCCGCACAGAAAAAAGATATGATTACAATTATGCGCCACGGAATCATTCTGAGAATTATGCGCCGCCACCGATCGGTCGGGCTATTTCACAGAATAAAACGAGGTCATCGTTGCCAATGATACCGTCCCACGGATGGGTATCAATGACAGACGATAAGAGCGTGTTATGTTAAGCAAAATTAATTAGCACTGCGGAGATTGAGTGTCGCCGGTGGATGATTGGCAGTGATCGTACCAATGGATTGGAATGTGCAGCGTCGGCAGAACTTACTCACAGAGGGTGGGTAAACTGGGGCGACTGCAATTTGAAGCGGTCGATAGTAGCTAGCTTAGTGATTGGACGTGTTTTTAATCTGCTCTTAAATCTAGTGGTCTTCTTACAAGTTATCAAGTTAAATACCCTGAAGTGTAGTATACCTGATTAAGACATTAATTAAGAAGTATACCTGGGTGGCGACGGTATAGAGGTTAGTGTGTTGGCTTGTGACCCGTGCGGTGCAGGTTCAATCCCCATGGGCAACAACAACATACGCCACCCAATCACATGCCTCTACACCAAAAGAAGGATTTCTGCCTGGTAGTACAATGGAACGTTACCGAGTCTGAGTGCTCTGGGATTTGGATTTCCTTTTTTTTTTTAAAAAAAATAAAAAAAAAAAAAAAAAGACTGTGAATTTATAAGAAAAAAGAAAAAAAAAACAAGCAATTAAAGCGTAATTATTAAATCTATTTGTGAACTTATTTGTAAATTTTTCTTTATTCCCATTGCCCTTGTATACTTTGCATTCTCTTCTTGCATATCCCTCTATAATGGTTGTGTGTGGTCAATGCGGTGAAAATCTCTCCAACGACGGAGATTTCGCATTTTGTATGATGTGCAACCGTACGCTTCACATCGAATGCACTACGGTTACTGAGAAATCGTGGAGAAACATTGGCGCAAGAAGGGACACATGGAGGTGTCAAACCTGCAGTAACCCTGGAAATGAGCAAGGTGCGGCTTATAGCAAAGTGGGACTGTGGGACTATCTACACCAGTTCTGGATTCGGAGGCACAAGCGGCAAAAAGAGTGCGACCAGCCAGTAGCCCAGATAAGTCACATGAAATCATAGCTAATGGGAACACAGCTATCCTGACGGAGATTCGTCTGATAAGATCAGAAATGAAAGATATAATATCAAGCTGTGATTTTCTAGCCTCAAAATACGAAGACATCAACACTAATATGACTAAAAACAATAGCCTAATTGAAAGTTTCATGAAAGATTTGAATGAACTGAAAGAAAACAACAAGAAGAAAGACGAAATCATAGACAATATGCAATCACAAATTAACACCATGGAACAACAATTAATCAAGCACAATATCGATATTAAAAACATTCCTCCGACTAATCACGAAAATTTAGTGGAAATAGTTAAAGGAATAGGGAAAACAATAAACCATGAAATAAAAGACACAAAAAACTGAATTTGTTAAGCAAGCGCGCGCAACTCGTCCCATTAGACTGAGTGCAGTAATGCAGAACACCGATTATAGCAATGCAAAACCGAGTCCAAAGCCATCGCTGCCTGATAACACAGTGTACGTAAACAACCAGCTGACAAAACAAAACAAGCACCTGCTGTGGATGGCGAAGGAGAAGGCAAAGCAGGAAATCTGGAAATTTGTGTGGGAGAGTGCGGGTAAAATCTTAGCACGAAGAGTTGAGAGTGCACAACCCATTATGATATGCACCGCAAATGACGTCGCATACAATAATTTTCTATGGTGTGTAACTATATAATAGAAAAGCGAAACTGATTATGACTAAATGGATAACACAATAATAGAAACGATGAATTGGTAGTTAACCTTGATTGTAGGGTAGTACAAGGTTTTAGCGGTATAAACGCAAATGAATTTTTGAATACGAATTTTTCTTGTTTATGTTTCAATATAAGATCTCTGCGTACTAATTGGAATAGTTTTTGTTTAAGTATAAGGCATTTTGTAGAAAAGTTGAAAATCATTGTTTTAGTTGAAACCAATATAGAGGACGAAGAAAAAGGTTTCTATAAAATAGAGGGCTTTCTGCCTGAGTTTTCGAATAGAAACAAAAGAAGAGGTGGTGGAGTTTTGATGTTTATTCGCCAAGAACTAGATCACACGCCCATACCTCACGTTACCGCTTCTTATGAAAATGTAAAAATTAGTTTTACAGAAGATAACAAAACGACCTATGTCCTGGGAATATATAGACCTCCAGGTTTTAGTAAGAAGGCATTTGTTGAAGAGATGGGCAGAAATTTATCCAAATTGGGTAAAAATGAGGAAATAATTGTGATGGGTGATATTAATATTAACGTTCGCGATACTAATTCATATTACGTAAAAGAGTATTTGGAGGCGCTAGCATCATCATGGCTTATGAACGTTATAACAGAGTTCACAAGAGTTGAACCTAAAAAAGGATCGAAGTTATTGATTGGTCACATCCTGTTCAGATGAATTAGTAATAGAAAGCGGGATGACCGACCATTACCCTGTACTTTACTCCACTTGTACTCCAAAAACAGTAATAGAAAAAGTTGTGAATACAAAGTATATATGCAATACGAAAGTTAACCAACTAATACAGAACTCAAATTGGGAAAGTATCATGAGCGAAAATGAAGCTGAAAGCATGTACGAACAAATTGTTACAAAGTTCAAAGATATATATAAAAAATCAACCTGTACAAAATCAATAACAAATAAAAGAAATCACAACACCTGGATGACCGCGAGTCTTATTGATAAATGAAAAAGAAGGGACGATCTATACCGTAGGTGGAAAAACAACAGGTTTAACAAAGGCTTTGATGTCGAATATAAGCATTTTAGAAACCAGTTAAACAAAGAAATATCATCCCATAAATCGAATTATTTTAAAAACCAGTTCATTCAATTTAAGACAGACACCAGGAAAACGTGGGGATTAATAAATGAAATACTGGGAAGAAAAAAAATTAAATATTGATGAGTCATTGAATAAAAACTTTTCTACTGAACCGCATGTATTATCCAATGATTTTGCAAAATTCTTTTCAACACAGACGAAGAAGATTATCCATCATTGTGACTCAATTACCTATGTTAACACGAACAGAATCCTGGAAAAAACTATGTTCGTAAAACCAACAAACGTTCAAGAAGTTTATAGTATAATAAGTTTGCTGGGTGAAGATAAATCACCAGGAATTGATGGAATTCGAGCGACCGATATCAGAAAACACGCCGACATATTTGCACCCATTATATGCAAGTTCATTAACATAAGTCTGACACAATCAAAGATACGAGTACCATCCATCTTGAAAACAGTTGTAGTAAGGCCTATTTACAAAGGAGGAAATAAAAGTTAGCTCAGTAACTATAGACCGATATCAATACTTCCGGTAATAGAAAAATGTCTAGAAAGTGTTATCACTGCACGAATAAATAGCTTTATTGGCAATCATGCTCCGATTCATAAAAGTCAATATGGTTTTCAAAAAATTAAAAGTACGAGTAAACTGTTAGCAGAATTCGCGAATTGTGTCAACCAGAGCTTGAACAAATGTCATCACGTGGTGGTACTCTTCATGGATTTCAGTAAGGCATTCGATACCTTAAACCACAAAACACTTCTTGAAGCGCTTCAACGTATTGGTATAAGAGGATTAATGGCGGATTGGTTGACCGATTACCTGTCCAACAGGCTATTTTGCGTAAAAATTTGTGATGTACAGAGTGACAGAAGTAATGTGGAATATGGTGTCCCACAGGGATAAAACTAGGGCCAATCCTATTCATCCTGTATACTAATGAGCTTCTCCGATCATTCAAACAAAGTATACCGTTTGCTTTTGCTGATGATACAGCTATCGTGGTGCGTAACAGGTCCCTAGAAAGAGCTACAGCAGTGATGCAGGAAGAATTTGATGTCGCAGTAAAGTGGTGCCACGACAACGGGTTAGTGATAAATGCATCGAAAACAAAGATTATGCACATCAGAAATCCAAGTTTCAAATCGACACAAATACCAGTTTTTATGAGAAATGATGCATGTCTTAGTTCCATCTCAGAAGTCATCGAAGCTGTTGACAGCTATAAATATCTAGGAGTCCTCATCGACTGTCACTTCTTATGGAACAAACACATCGATAAATTTCGTATGGATTTAAAGAAGGCCATATTTGCACTAGCTCACCTGAAATACCATGCCACGGTGCCCGCTTTGAGGCAGGTATACTATGCACTCATTGAGTCCAAACTGCGATATGGTGTTCTTGCTTGGGGTAACGCATCGACAACCCACATCCAAAAGCTGCAAAAACTTCAAAAATCCGCGTTAAAGCAAGTCAAATGCAATGCACGAAACAACGATTTAAGCTTTAAAGTTCTGAGTGTGGAAGACATTTTCAAGATGACTTTGGAATACTATAACGATATCCGGTTTGTTAGACCACTGAATCATGAGGTAAACACTAGACGACGTGCTCAAGGTATGCTGCAAGTATCTAGCACCTTTAATAAGTATGGTAGAAGACAACTCATATACAGCGTTCCTGCAACAATCAACAGCCTTCCCCGTGAACTAACGCACATTGTAAACTTTAAAACTAGAAAAAAAGCGATTAAAAACTTTTTCTTGAATAATGACATAAACTTGCAAACCTAGATTTTTTAAACACATATTTTCTTTCAAGCTAAAATCCGTGAAACATAAACTAGTTTCATATTCATAACGTTAACTTGAATTTTAAAATACTAAGCTACTAAATAAATTAAAATTGGAAAAGATTAATCTTTTGCAGATAAGCCAAAGGCTTCGCAGATACGTATACAAAATGTTAGGTTTTTTATGAAAAATAAAAGTCTAAAAAAAAAAAAAAAAAATGAACAATGAGATTGAAAAGAAATGTATACCGTTGGCCTTAAGGGCGATGACCCATGTTGGGGCGTCAACAAACACGAAGACTTTTTTAAAATACTATTAACAACATGCCATTCGATTTTATAGTAGTCGTCACGCCTCTTACGAATTTCTTTTTTAAGCCTAGAACATAATTGTTTATATTGATCACTCAATCTATAGTTGTTAGGGTTTCTTAAACACTTGATTCTTAATTTGTTTTTTCTCTGAACTTTTTTAACCAGAAGGCTTGAAATCTAGGGCTTAAGTCTTTTGGCTGATTTTTTTAGAGGCACAATAGAAGTACAGTCGCCAATGTGTTTACTAAGTACATTTAGAAATAATGAATACGAAACAGAGCTATCTCTTTCCGCGTAAACCTCATCTCAAAACTCAAAATAAAGATTACTTTTAAGTTTAACGAAATCAATTTTGCTCACTCTTTTAGGTTCCCCAACACTAGCTTTTTTAAATGAACCAATGTTAACCAACAACGCTGTCATAGAGTGATCAGTTATATTTAGATCGAAAATGCCACTTTCGAAGGAGTTCAATGAGATATTGGTCAATCGTCCATAAAAGTGATCCAAAAATCTTCCAGAGACCAGCCTAGTGGGTTCAATGATAAAACTGGCAAGACCATGCGATGCCAGAATAGCCATGTAATTAGAAACCATGTCGTTTTGATCCAGTAAATTGAGGTTGAAATCCCCCAAGACAATTAAGTTACTTGCTTTTTGCTTATCTAACAGAAGGGAAAAATTCTTCAATGAACGCCACAACATTAAACATATGCAACCTATAAACACACAAAAAAACATACTCAACATCCTTAATTTCGATTGAAACTTTAAGAATATCAGCACTAAGGAAATCTATACTTTTTACGTCCTTAATTACGAACTCATCTTTTACAAAACAACCGACACCGCCTGCCGCATAACTTTCATTTGTGTTCGCAAAGAACTTAAAGCCCGGTAAATGACAATCATTTTTCTCAAAACTCTAGATCCAAATTTCAGAAACAATAACCACATCTGGAATGCAAGCGAATGATGGTGTGTAATAAGTGATGTAGATGCATGACGAGAATTCTAGTCAAGTTGCTGTCCTTTAGCAGCAAAAGAGGATTGCTTGCAGTCCTCTGGAATGCTTGCATGCTTCAGTCGTCCTCCTACTCTTAGTAAAGAAAAGCCATTTATGTCTTCTACACATGGATTAAGCCACTTTATCGATCCTTTCAGTTTCCGATGAATCTGGATTGCTTCGATTTGTTCTGAAAACGAATTAATTTGCACAAAATGAACGATAAGAAGAAGTGCATTTTGCATCTCTGCCGGAGATATGAAATGGTCCCTTGCTTGTGACAGACTTCGCTTTCGACTACCGAACCTAAGCACATTCGAAAATACTCTACAGATTCGTGTAAAAGAGCTGTATCGATCCAGCACCTGCAGCAAATAAGTTGTGTCTGATTTTCGACAGATTAGTACTTATTTCCTTGCTTCCTTTGTGTAATCCTCGGGAGAAAGTTGAACCTCAACACTATGGGGCCAATTATCCTCAGTTTCAAACAGAAACCCTGGCCCACTGAACCAAATGGACGATTTTAATTCTTCTACGCTACACCCCCTCGGTACATGTTTCCAAAAGACACCCTGTGTTTCTGTATCTCCGATACTCAGTTTTGATGAATGCGTTGCAACCCAGTGTAGAACTATTGCCGCGTCTGTCCAAAAGAACACTTCCGAGTATTCATCGTTGAATACACTCTTAATTTTTGCCCAGAGCTTCGATAAGAGATGGGTTGCACATAGCTCCAATCGTGGAAGTTGCTTCTGTTTTGCGGGGACGACCCTAGACTTTGCTATTAATAGTTGTACCTTGACAAATCCGATTGTATCTGTACTGATGTACCGATCTAAGGTAGAGACAACAAGCATAGGCGTGCATCGACGCGTCAGCGAATCCATGAACTTGGTAAGTTTTCCTATTTGCGCCCAAAGCGAATCTAGGAATCGAGAGATTTTGTAAGGAGTGTAAGTCCGCCATGAATTGACGCCATTCGGTGTCAATGCTTTATGGGATTGACGCATCCCAATCAAGTTTATCAATCCATAACCTTTGAAGGATAACCTTAGCCCTTATAATGATGGGGCTAAGCCACCCCATTGGGTCGAAGAGTGACGACGACAGAGACAAAATGGTTCGTTTCGTGTACTATGAATAAGTTTGACTCGGGTTATAAGAAAAGCTGAATTCGTCACTGCAAGAATTCCATGCTATTCCTAGCGTCCTAGTTAGGTTCGATTCAGTAAGTTTGATTTCCTTAGGTTGGTCAATCGCCGCTTTCTTTAAATTGGGGTTATTACTATTCCATTTGGACAACTCAAGTTCAGCTGACTTAAAAATGTCAACAACTTCTTGGTGTATTTGCTTTCGAGTATCTAAATAATCGTGTCCTGTCAGCATGTCATCGACGTAAAAATCGGGTTCAATTGCACGAGAACCTAGCTTAAAGGTGTTCTTGTTTTGCTCAGCCAAGTACATGAGAGAACGAATGGCTAAGTAGGGTGCCGACGAAGTACCATACGTAATGGTGTTAAGTTGGTACGTCCGAACAGGAACATTTTCGCTTTCCCTCCACAGGTTGTACTGGAACCTTCGATGATCTGGGTGAACCAATATCTGTCGAAACATCTTGACAATGTCGGCAGTTAAAACAAATCTGTACAACCGGAAGCGAATTAAAATGATGAGAAGTTCCTTCTGTATTGTTGGACCGACCATGAGTATAGAATCCAAGGAAATTTGGGAAGAAGTGCGACAAGACGCGTCAAACACGACCCTAAGTTTAGTGGACGAGCTCTCAGGCCTAATGACACATTGGTGCGGTAAGAAAAAATGTGGTTCTTCAAGATTGGGATCCTTAACAAGAGACATGTGCCCTAGCGATTCATATTCTTTTCAGAATTGTGTGTACTGCGACTTCAGTGACAAGTGTTTTATTTTATAGAGACAATTAATAAAACATTGTGACAGGTCATTATGATATTGTTTTTATTTAACTTTACTTCAGTGGCTTTCCAAATAATACTGACTCGCTGGTTGATCGCCTCATCTTCGGTCAACCAGCCAGTCCCTTATGTATGTAGTATGCATATAAATGGTTCAGTTAGAATACAGTGGTGGCTTACAATAATAATACTTAAACATCCTTCCCTAAGTTTTGTAAACTATACTGCTAGAGATATTCTTAAAATGTTACATTCTGTATTACTCCAATTTGCTTTAAATTCAAAACTTTACGCTTATACTAATTAAGTAACAAGAGTGATTTGAAACAGCGATTTTACATACTAAGATAATAATTGGAAAAGAAATTAACATTAAACAAAAATTGAATTCAAATAAATCGTTGAAGAATTAGGCTGTCAATTCTCAAGTTTAGCGATCAGGTGGCCTTATACACCTGCCGTACTTTGTCTTATAAATTTGTGTCTTGAAGTGGTCATCTCTATCTGACGATGGTTGCTTATTTGTTTCGGAAGCATCTGCATTCGCATTGATATCCTTCTGGTTTGTGAAGAGTGAAGAGCTACTGTCGATGATATTGCCTGGGTCTATAGGTGTGTTTATTAAACTATTTCGGGCATTAATGTCACAAGAGTTTTTCCGATAAATGTTTCCCCTTTCGTCTTCTATCACGTATGATCTAGGGTTATTGTGTTGTGAAATTATTTTTGCGGGATACCATAATGAATTTTGTTTTCTAAAGTTCACGGTTTCTCCTATTTCAAAACTAACACGAGATTTATCAGTCTTGTCGTAGTGTTTTCTGATATTATTTTGATAGGTGCGAATTTTTTCTGGTATGTTTCATATAATTGTCGGCTGTAATAACTTTTTTTTTACCGGTAATAAAGTTCTACAACGTCTACTGAACAGAATTTGTGATGGAGTGTTGCGGTATTCCACCAAGGCTGAATATAATTCTATACCCGATTCTTTTGATTTTTTCATTAAATTTTCTGCAATGCCTACAAATTTTTCAGCAAGCCCATTTGATTTTGGGTAATAGGGGCTACTGAATGTAATTTTAAAAATTAATTGCTTTGATAAATCAAAAAAGATTTTTGAATTAAAGGGATTATTGTGCAAACTATTTCCTCAGGAATCCCGTGCACACTAAAAATAATTTTCAAATGCCTTATAATTTCATTCATGCTTTTGTTTTTAAGTTCAAGTATTTCTAACCATTTGGAAAAATAATCACCCATAACAAGATATGATGTACCTCCATATTCCATTATGTCTGTTTAGAGTAAGTCTTAATGTTTAGAGGAGCTTTGTTTGTCTCCGTTTTTATACCCTATTCTAAGGGTATATTAATTTTGACGCATAGTTTGTAACATACCTTAATATTGCCCGTAGACCCCTAAAAGTTACTATATTTATGATCAGCATCGATAGTAATGTCGATCTAGCCATGTCCGTCCGTCCGTCCGTCCGTCCGTCCGTCTGTCGGCAAAAATTAGGCCTTTAAACCGGGCCTAGAGAGCTGAAATTTTAACCATATACTCTCTAGAGTCCCGAAATAATCAAGTTTACGAATTTTTGAAATCCGCCCACAGACACGCCCACAAACTCAAAAAAACAAAATTTTGGAAAAAAACGAATTTTGAGCTAGAAAGCTGAAATTTTTTTTATATGATCTATGACTCCTAAAACTGCTCGGGATATAAAATTTTCAACATCCGCCACTGACACGCCCACAAATAAATAAAACAATTTTATTGAAACACCCAAGTTTGAGCTAGGGAGCGTTTTTTTCGATAAAATCCTTTAAAACAAAATATGTAGAGCGTTCTTAACAATTCAACCATACTTAGACTTTTGTCACGCCCACTTATTAGGGATAGGAATAAGAATAGGGTATCCAACAGTTCGCCCAAGCGGACTGTAGCCCGTCCCTATGTTTATTTCCTTACAATTTATTGCTTTGTTGTGAGTGGATTTCCATCCACTCTTAATTTATTATAAACATACAGGTCGAACCGCTGACGTCGCATATCATTCTTCATTGTACAGTGCCCGAGCCATACGGCACTTCATATTTCTCATTTTCTAACAATGTAGATTTTCCCCGGTCGCCACCAACCAAAAATACCTCACCAATCCATCCACACATCGATGAGCTGGCATTCCACACAGCGAATGTCCAGCATCATATAACCGCCACCCAGTGCTACTATATTCTTGAGAGCGAGTTATCATACAATTTGCTCGTTTCTATCCTAGCAGAGAGAAAATTATCATACGCTACGCAATTCGTTGCTATCTGGCAGTTCCAATGAATGTCAAAAAATGTTGTGTTGTTGTTTACAAGGTTCTCTCATCTAAAAAGAAATTTCCCATCAAGAAAACGATTGTTCTGAATGTGATAGGGCTTACTAGGAAAGATATGTATTAATCTTTGACACATTATTTTTTTTATTTCTTATTTAGTTAATATGTACTAATTTTTTATCAATTTAAAAAAAAAATACAATGAAATAAAAACAAATATACATAGAAAAACGAAAATGAATTTACATATGTAATTAAATTTGTACGTTTGGTGAATTTTACATATGTTTTTTTTAAATAAATAAGGAATTCTGATTCCGCGTCCGTCTGAATTTGCTCCAGCTCCATATTTGTAGTGTCTAAATTCTGCACAAATAAAGGGTCTTTCATTAGCGATTTGACAACTTCAAACTTTCAGTGTGAACGAACATTCCCGTTTACAATAACTCCACAAGAAAAAATCACCGTCAATGTCAAAATATTCAGTGAAATTCACATTTTCATCATGGTGAAGTACACGAAGGAACAACGTTACAAATAATAAAAATTTACTACCGAAATTCCGAGTCGGTGGTCGCAACTTTAAGAGAGCTAACGCCAATTTTCGGCCGTAATTCTCGTCCCAGTAGACAAGCAATTCACAGTCTAGTGAACAAAACGACTACGTTTCACTGAGTTCTCCAGAATAGGGTCTCTCCCAGACCACATTATGGCGAATTTTACTTAAGGATCTTGGCCTTCACCCTTAGAAGATCAAGCTGACTCAAGAACTAAAGCCACTTGATTATATGAAGCGGCGGACGTTCTCGAATTGCGCTCTAGACATGATGGAAGAAAATCAAGAATTTCATCGCAAAATCATCTTCAGCGATGAAGCACATTTTTGGTTAAACGGCTTCGTCAATAAGCGAAATATGCGTTACTGGACAGGTGAGAACCCTCATGTGCTTCACGAAACAGTACTTCATCCGCAAAAAGTCACTGTTTGGTGCGGTTTTGATGCGGATGGCGGTTTTGTTTCGTCCATGAAAATTACCGTCATGTTACGGCAAATGGTATTCGTTACAGAGACATGTTGGAACGTTATTTATTTGAGCCTCTAGACTTTTTTTCATGGGGCTACATTAAATCATTGGTCTATGCCAACAAGGAGGAGCTCAGAGCCAATATTGAACGAGAAAAAGCGGCCGTATTGGTCGAAATGTGGGGCCGAGTCATCGAAAATTGGGTTCAACATATCGATCGCTGCTTACGTTCCCGTGGTGGACATATGAACGAAGTCGAATTTCATTCATGAATGTTTTGATAGTAATTTAATCCCATAACATTTTTTTTGAGATATCTCAAGTAGTTGGCATTTTATTTAAAAAATAAGTTATCAAGTCCTTAATGAAAGGCCCTTTATATGTATTTAAATTGAAAAAAAAACAGTTTTGAATATACATATGTATATCATTTATGTAAATACAGTCCAACTTCTTTATAACGAACTGCCTTATAACGTAATTCTCTTTATAACGAATTTCATTTTGTTTCCCTTCCCCAATTTTCTTTTATAAAATTTTCTTTATAACGAATTTTGTATAAAACTTCTTAATAACGAAGCAATTTTTTGTTCCCTTGAAGGTTAGTTATAAAGAAGTTTGACTGTACTTACAATTTCGAATAGCACTACAACAAAAAATTATTTTTCACTGTCACTTATGGTTTGAGACTTTATTTTATTTTTAATTTTCGATGATTTGATTGCTTAATGCTACAGTTACATTACAATTATTATGACAGTTGACAGAACGATCAACGGTAAATCTAAAAATGATTTTTCAAAGCAACGAATGAACGAATACATAATGTTTTTGCGCTGAAATAGAGTGAGTGTGTGTGTGTGTGTGATAGATGTGTGGAGGCCCTGAATTGCTGACAAAAACGAAAGTACTAGATTACATATGCTGCCAAATAACTATTTTAGAAAAGCGAGTAGTAATTTCTTAACGTTGCCTTAGTAAAAAGATTTTTTTTTAAATATGAAAACTATCATACATTTGGCGTATGATAATGATTTCCAATCTTACATCATACACAACCTAGGATTATCTTACATGTAGCATAATTATCATACGCTTGGCAGCCCTGCCGCCACCCGATACCAGAGTCTATGCGCAGACATTCGTATGCACTTTGTGGTCGTCGCCTCGTCGCCTAATGGTTGTTGACATAAGATAACCAGGCGAGGGTGCGAACCATAAATACTGCCATCCATCGGCGCATTGTTTATTCTGGGAATACGTACAATGTCGCGCATACAGATCGCTATGGGTATCTCGGGTGTGTGTGCCACACTCTATTTCGTTGGTACGTGGTTGGCAAAGGCATGGGCATGGTATCGAGTGCTTGATACTCTGCTCCCGTGGGACCTGTAATCTTCTCTTTTGGATGACGGTGCAAAAGGGGTTGGCGACCGCGGACTACTTGGGAGAAACAATTTGGTTTCTCGTAGAAGTCTTTCTTGAACCTCGCAGCGGTGCAGTTTAGTTATTACCTCGTACGGTGTTTTGGTCTTCGCGTCATCTCGCAGCGGTTCGGAACTCACACTTATTAACTCGATACTTAGTGAAAGAAATATATACCCCCATACTGTAATTACCTTTAAGTGATCAAATAAAAGTTTACGAATAAAAGTTTATACGCTTAACAGAGCCTTGGTGTCAGTGTCCTTTTCTTTTTCTGGAACCGTTCTTTTCAGATTCGCTCCCCTGTAGTCGGAGGAATAATTACCCGACATTTTGGTGCCTCCTGTGAGGAATGAGAATATATTCGGTTGAAGAATAATTTTGTGCAGGTGAATGCTCTGCCCACAGTGTCTCGTCGAGTTTACGATTTTGTGCGCGCTATTCACCTACGTTGTGTTGCTCTATTGTATTCTGGTGCTCGCAAAATACCTCTAACAGTTATTTACCCCAGTGCGGTGCCCCTACCTCGAGTGTTGAACAAGTAATTTACCCTCGGTGCGGTGCCCCTACAGTTCGTTGATTTAATTACTCAGTGCTGTTGTGTACCCGATGGCAGAGTTAAATCTCCGGTCAGCTGCGACGACAGCTATCAGGCGCATCCATGACCGAATCATGGCTGAGGTCGGCGTGCTCGACGCCGTCGAATTAGAGCAGGAGCTGCGTACCCTCACGACGCAGTACGACCGATTTACGGTGCCCCACTACGTCCTAGTGCGCCAGGCCAACGACGAATAGCTGCGCACACATGATGACCTGCTGCGCATGTTCAAGCGCTTTACAACGCGGCATGCGTCGCCATCAATCGACGCCTGGGCAGCTTGGCTGGCGAGTACAAGGAAGCGCTGCACCAGGACGCGCTTGGGCATGGTGGCCCGCGGGTCGAGATGAAGCTGGACCCGGTGAAAATCCCGTCGTTCGACGGGACTCTACACAATTGGTTGGCGTTTAAGGACGCATTCGAGAATTTGGTCCATAACACGGAGCTCCCGACGGCATACAAGTTGCAGAAGCTGCGCTCCGCTGTGCTCCCTCAGCATGTTGGCATGGTGGGGAACATCTATTCCGGGGGATACGAGGAGCTCTGGAGCGAGCTCAAGGAAAGATTCGACAACCCCAAGCTGTTGGCGGAAACACACATCTCGAGGTTCCTCAACATAAGGCCGGTTGGCGAGGAATCGTCAAAGGCCCTTCTCCACATCGTCGACCAGGTGCAAGAATCCCTTCGTGCACTCAAAGTAATGCAGTTGCCGGTAGCAGAGTGGGATGCCATCCTGGTCCCATTAATTGTTGCGAAACTACCATCCGCCACCAAGCAAGCGTGGTGCATGCACTGCCATCCAAAGTTGATCCCGACGCTCACCAGTCTGCTCGCGCTTTTGGAACAGCGCGCCCACAGTCTGGCGACGGAAGTTGGACGACCGTCCACATCGGGGCGTCAGGAACCAGCGACGCGCGCTCCAGCCCGCGCACAGACCACTGCATGAACGCATGCTGCAGCTGGTGAAACTATACGATGCATCCATTGCAGCGGCCCACATCGCGTTACACGCTGCCAGCCATTGCAAGCCATGGACCATCGCCAACGTCTAGAAGCCATCCGAACAGCCGGCGTCTGCTTCAATTGTCTAAAACGCGGCCACAATGCAGCGCAATGCTCATCGAGTGCATGCCGACAATGCGGTCAGCGCCACAATACGCTCCTGTGCAGGAATCAGCCCGCAGCGGGACAGCAACAGCCACTCAGCAGCACCCGGGCAGGCGGAGGTCCTCCCAACCGCGCATACAGGAATCAGAACATCCCGCCAGCGGAGTTATGCGAGTCGGAGCCGGAATGGACGCACTGACTCGCCGATCCTAACGCCACCGTACTACTCGCAACGGCGCTCGCCTATGCATACGGTGCCCTACCACAGCGCCAGCTTGCGCGTATTTTGTGTGATCCTGGATCACAGGTAAGTCTGGTGACAGCTTCATTTGCTAACCGTGTTCAACTCCGCAGGTCACGACTCCAAGTAGCAGTGCAAGGCATCGGGGCTGCAAGGCCCTCCCGATCCTCAGGCCATGTGACGTTGTCACTACGGTCCACTCGGTCTAAGTTCAGAATCACTCTGAAGGCAGTTGTGCTGCCCGTCATTACGTCCACCCTCCCCGCAGCGAAGGTGGAGGTAGCAAAATGGAAGCATCTGCCCGGCATCCCTATAGCGGACAAGCATTTCGGTATCCCTGGGGACATCGACATCCTTTTAGGAGCTGATGCGTGGGGCTTTATCGTTGAGAGCGACGTCATCCATGGTCGTCCCGATGAACCGCATGCGCAGCGCACCCGGCTTGGCTGGGTTGTATTTGGTCCGGCGGCTACATCACGAGGCGTGCTGCCGGCGCGCGCTCTGCACGGCCACGCAGCAGCGGAGCCATCCCTGGAGTTTACGCTCGACCAATTGGTCCAGAAGTTCTGGAAGCTGGAAAAAGTTCCGGTCGATGAGACCAGAGAAGACGAATGCAGTCGTCACTATGTGTCCACGCACTCCCGTATGGCTGATGGGAGGTACGTCGTACACATCCCCTTCCGGCATGATGCGCCTCGGCTTGGGTCTTCATATAACAATGCCCTGCGCCAATTTTATAGCTTGGAACGGCGCTTGACCAACAATCCGGAGCTACGGAATAAGTACGTCGACTTCATGCGCGAGTACTCACAACTTGGCCACATGGAGCGGGTAGGTCAACATGGCGACCTCCCCAACAGTTACTACATTCCACATCATGCGGTCACCACCATGTTCCGCGTGGTGTTAAATGCCTCAGCGCGGACCACTATTGGCGTCCATCCAGGCCCACCATCCAGGAGTCACTCATCAACGTGATCTTTCGCTTCCGGCGCTACAGCGTTGCGCTTACTGCTGATATTGAGAAGATGTTCCGGCAGGTGTTGGTGGCGCCTGAACATCGAGACTTTCAACGGATTCTCTGGCGAGAATCACCATCAGACGACCTTGCCGTCTTCCGCCTAACGACGGTTACCTATGGTATGGCATCCAGCCCATACACTTCGGTGCGATCCATGGTGCAATGTGCCCATGACAATGCGATGACACTCGAACAAGCGGGGCGTGCCCGAGCGGCGACCGGGCATACCGGGCATCAGGGCATACGCCGCCGTTATCTACAAGATGACCTTCGACGCCCACGACCAGGTTCACGTCTCACTGCTGACGGCCCGGACCAAGGTAGCCCCACTCAAAGGCGCTACCATCCCTCGCTTGGAACTATGTGCCGCAAATCTACTGGCTACCACGTTTGAGAACGTCCGCAGTGCCTTGGGGTTGCGGACTGCACCCTACTATCTCTGGTCCGATTCGAGCATTGTCTTGTGCTGGTTGCGCAAGGAGCCCTCGACACTCAAACCGTACGTCGCTAATCGCGTGCGACAAATTCAAGAGCTGACATCACCAGCGCATTGGCACCACGTGCGGTCGGCCCAGAATCCAGCGGACTGCGCAAGCAGAGGTCTTGGTGCTAACGAGCTCCTCCAGCATCACTTATGGTGGCAAGGTCCCGACTGGCTGACGACCGGATCCCTTCCCCTCAGCCGGGCAGAGCAACTGGACCACGAAGACTGCGCCCAAGTCGAGCAGGAGCTCCGAGCAATGGTCAAACACATCCTGCTGACTGAGCGGTTCAGTTCATTATACCGTCTTCTACACACAGTCGCCTACATGTTCCGCTGGTGCCGAACCAATCGCCATCTACGAGCGCAGCCAATCGTCGGAGCGGATGAGCTCGACAATGCCTTGAAACGATTAATTCTCCGAGAACAAGCAACAGCGTTCTCTCAGGAGATCCATCAACTACAACATGGAGCCGTCTTGGCCAGCTCCAGTCACCTGGTGTCACTGAATCCATATCTGGACGATCGTGGAATCCTACGAGTCGGTGGTCGACTCACAAATTCATCTCTTCCGCACGAACAGCGCTACCCTATCGTGCTCCCGAAGACCGGTGCATTGGTATGGCTCCTCATTCGGCATGTCCATCTCACAACGATGCATTGAGGAGTCCAGCTCATGCTGCAGACACTGCTCAACAACTACTGGATCTTACATGCAAGACAAGCGGTGCGTACCTACTTGCACAAGAGCGTCATCTGCCGACGACATCGAGGTACACTCATCCGGCAACAGATGGCCCCTTTGCCCAGCCAGCGGGTCAACGCAGCTCGACCCTTCTTGGCTTCTGGCGTCGACTACTGCGGCCCATTTACCCTGCGCGTGGGGACCCAGCGCTCCCGCACCACCGTCAAAGGCTACTTGGCAATTTTCATCTGCATGGCTACGAAGGCTAGGCGAGCGCCGATGTGTGCACTTGGAGGTTATTGAAGACCTCACATCACAGGCATTCTTGGACGCCTTTACTCGCTTCACCAGTAGACGGGGACCCTGCCCCGACCTCTACAGCGACAATGGAACGGCATTTGTTGGAGCAAATCGCCTACTGAAGGAAGATCTAGCTGTGTTCCAGGCACACTACACACAACAGACGTTGGCCCATGCCGTCACACGATGGCACTTTATTACGCCCGGCGCTCCTCACCACGGTGGATTGTGGGAGGCCGCGGTCAAGTCAGCTAAGCATCACCTCGTTCGCCTCGTTGGTACCCAGGCCCTCTGGTACCACCAACTCCATACGTTGGCCACACGCATCGAAGCATGCCTCAATTCGAGGCCATTGGTTCCACTCCATGACGATCCAGAGGACAAGCTCGCGCTTACTCCAGGCGACTTCCTTATCGGTGCCCGCTCATCGCAGTGCCCGAACCACCCCTCGGCGACGTGCCGAGCAACCGTCTCAAGCAGTACCAATGGATCCGACAGATCCATCAAGAATTCTGGCAGCGGTGGAGCGAGGAATACCTGGACACCCTCAAGACCCGCAGCAAGTGGGCAAGACCGGAGCCCAACATCCAATTGGAGGGCATCGTCCTAATCCGACACGAGAACCTGCCACCCACCCACTGGCGTTTGGGCAGAGTCATCGCAGTACATCCGGGCCGAGACGGACTCGGCCGCAACGTCATCCTGAGGGCAGCTGGTGGTGATTGCCGGCGCCCGATCCAGAAGCTGGCCCGCCTACTCGAGACCACTTTCGAACCGAACGGTTCGACCGGGCAGGATGTTTAGAGTAAGTCTTAATGTTTAGAGGAGATTTGCTTGTCTCCGTTTTTATTTCCTTACAATTTATTGCTTTGATGTGAGTGGATTACCATCCACTCTTAATTTATTATAAACATACAGGCCGAACCGCTGACGTCGCATATCATTCTTCATTGTTCAGTGCCCGAGCCATACGGCACTTCATATTTCTCATTTTCCAACAATGTAGATTTTCCCCGGTCGCCACCAACCAAAAATACCTCATCAATCCATCCACACATCGATGAGCTGGCATTCCACACAGCGAATGTCCAGCATCGTATAACCGCCACCCGATACCAGAGTCTATGCGCAGACATTCGTATGCACTTTGTGGTCGTCGCCTCGTCGCCTAATGGTTGTTGACATAAGATAACCAGGCGAGGGTGCGAACCATAAATACTGCCATCCATCGGCGCATTGTTTATTCTGGGAATACGTACAATGTCGCGCATACAGATCGCTATGGGTATCTCGGGTGTGTGTGCCACACTCTATTTCGTTGGTACGTGGTTGGCAAAGGCATGGGCATGGTATCGAGTGCTTGATACTCTGCTCCCGTGGGACCTGTAATCTTCTCTTTTGGATGACGGTGCAAAAGGGGTTGGCGACCGCGGACTACTTGGGAGAAACAATTTGGTTTCTCGTAGAAGTCTTTCTTGAACCTCGCAGCGGTGCAGTTTAGTTATTACCTCGTACGGTGTTTTGGTCTTCGCGTCATCTCGCAGCGGTTCGGAACTCACACTTATTAACTCGATACTTAGTGAAAGAAATATATACCCCCATACTGTAATTACCTTTAAGTGATCAAATAAAAGTTTACGAATAAAAGTTTATACGCTTAACAGAGCCTTGGTGTCAGTGTCCTTTTCTTTTTCTGGAACCGTTCTTTTCAGATTCGCTCCCCTGTAGTCGGAGGAATAATTACCCGACATTTTGGTGCCTCCTGTGAGGAATGAGAATATATTCGGTTGAAGAATAATTTTGTGCAGGTGAATGCTCTGCCCACAGTGTCTCGTCGAGTTTACGATTTTGTGCGCGCTATTCACCTACGTTGTGTTGCTCTATTGTATTCTGGTGCTCGCAAAATACCTCTAACAGTTATTTACCCCAGTGCGGTGCCCCTACCTCGAGTGTTGAACAAGTAATTTACCCTCGGTGCGGTGCCCCTACAGTTCGTTGATTTAATTACTCAGTGCTGTTGTGTACCCGATGGCAGAGTTAAATCTCCGGTCAGCTGCGACGACAGCTATCAGGCGCATCCATGACCGAATCATGGCTGAGGTCGGCGTGCTCGACGCCGTCGAATTAGAGCAGGAGCTGCGTACCCTCACGACGCAGTACGACCGATTTACGGTGCCCCACTACGTCCTAGTGCGCCAGGCCAACGACGAATAGCTGCGCACACATGATGACCTGCTGAGCATGTTCAAGCGCTTTACAACGCGGCATGCGTCGCCATCAATCGACGCCTGGGCAGCTTGGCTGGCGAGCACAAGGAAGCGCTGCACCAGGACGCGCTTGGGCATGGTGGCCCGCGGGTCGAGATGAAGCTGGACCCGGTGCAAATCCCGTCGTTCGACGGGACTCTACACAATTGGTTGGCGTTTAAGGACGCATTCGAGAATTTGGTCCATAACACGGAGCTCCCGACGGCATACAAGTTGCAGAAGCTGCGCTCCGCTGTGCTCCCTCAGCATGTTGGCATGGTGGGGAACATCTATTCCGGGGGATACGAGGAGCTCTGGAGCGAGCTCAAGGAAAGATTCGACAACCCCAAGCTGTTGGCGGAAACACACATCTCCAGGTTCCTCAACATAAGGCCGGTTGGCGAGGAATCGTCAAAGGCCCTTCTCCACATCGTCGACCAGGTGCAAGAATCCCTTCGTGCACTCAAAGTAATGCAGTTGCCGGTAGCAGAGTGGGATGCCATCCTGGTCCCATTAATTGTTGCGAAACTACCATCCGCCACCAAGCAAGCGTGGTGCATGCACTGCCATCCAAAGTTGATCCCGACGCTCACCAGTCTGCTCGCGCTTTTGGAACAGCGCGCCCACAGTCTGGCGACGGAAGTTGGACGACCGTCCACATCGGGGCGTCAGGAACCAGCGACGCGCGCTCCAGCCCGCGCACAGACCACTGCACGAACGCATGCTGCAGCTGGTGAAACTATACGATGCATCCATTGCAGCGGCCCACATCGCGTTACACGCTGCCAGCCATTGCAAGCCATGGACCATCGCCAACGTCTAGAAGCCATCCGAACAGCCGGCGTCTGCTTCAATTGTCTAAAACGCGGCCACAATGCAGCGCAATGCTCATCGAGTGCATGCCGACAATGCGGTCAGCGCCACAATACGCTCCTGTGCAGGAATCAGCCCGCAGCGGGACAGCAACAGCCACTCAGCAGCACCCGGGCAGGCGGAGGTCCTCCCAACCGCGCATACAGGAATCAGAACATCCCGCCAGCGGAGTTATGCGAGTCGGAGCCGGAATGGGCGCACTGACTCGCCGATCCTAACGCCACCGTACTACTCGCAACGGCGCTCGCCTATGCATACGGTGCCCTACCACAGCGCCAGCTTGCGCGTATTTTGTGTGATCCTGGATCACAGGTAAGTCTGGTGACAGCTTCATTTGCTAACCGTCTTCAACTCCGCAGGTCACGACTCCAAGTAGCAGTGCAAGGCATCGGGGCTGCAAGGCCCTCCCGATCCTCAGGCCATGTGACGTTGTCACTACGGTCCACTCGGTCTAAGTTCAGAATCACTCTGAAGGCAGTTGTGCTGCCCGTCATTACGTCCACCCTCCCCGCAGCGAAGGTGGAGGTAGCAAAATGGAAGCATCTGCCCGGCATCCCTCTAGCGGACAAGCATTTCGGTATCCCTGGGGACATCGACATCCTTTTAGGAGCTGATGCGTGGGGCTTTATCGTTGAGAGCGACGTCATCCATGGTCGTCCCGATGAACCGCATGCGCAGCGCACCCGGCTTGGCTGGGTTGTATTTGGTCCGGCGGCTACATCACGAGGCGTGCTGCCGGCGCGCGCTCTGCACGGCCACGCAACAGCGGAGCCATCCCTGGAGTTTACGCTCGACCAATTGGTCCTTTTAAAAAGGTGGGCGAAAGAATTTAATGACCCATACGTTACTATGTCATTGTACAATTGTTTTGTCCGTCCGATTCTAGAGTATGCTTCACAAGTTTGGACGCCATTCTACAACATTCATTCAAATCGAATAGAGGCCATTCAACGAAAATTTATTCGATTTGCACTAAGAGGACTTCCATGGGATGATCCTTTTAACCTACCTCCTTACAGTCAGCGTATTAAGCTTCTTCAAATGTTACCCCTTTCCCAACGTAGGCTTAATAGCGATATCATTTTTTTACAGCAGCTTATATCCGGTCAAATAGATGCACCTGACTTGCTGTCGTCTATTGGCTTTAATTCTCGTGGTGGTGCCCATAATTTACGCAGTGTTGAATTATTGGTTAACCCCCATCATAGAACGAATTATGGGAGTCATGAGCCTATTAGTCGCATGAGTAGAATCTATAATCTAAATGATCAAGTGATTGACTTGCATGTTAGTAAAATTAACCTTAAAAATATTTTGCGTAATAATGCTTTAATATCTTGAATTGTTTTCATTATTTTGTGTCTGTGTTAGTATTTTATAGGTACATAATTATTGTATTTTGAATTGTTTTGTCCTTACTAACACCTGCACTAAATGATGAGCCTGTGAGAGCACTTTTAGTGCCGGCAATTTCTGCTCGTGACAGTTGCTTGCTTTAAGCACTCCACGACACAGAGCTGATAGTGTATTTATTTAAAAAAAAAAAAAAAAAAAAAAAAAAAAAAAAAAAAAAAGAAGTTCTGGAAGCTGGAAAAAGTTCCGGTCGATGAGACCAGAGAAGACGAATGCAGTCGTCACTATGTGTCCACGCACTCCCGTATGGCTGATGGGAGGTACGTCGTACACATCCCCTTCCGGCATGATGCGCCTCGGCTTGGGTCTTCATATAACAATGCCCTGCGCCAATTTTATAGCTTGGAACGGCGCTTGACCAACAATCCGGAGCTACGGAATAAGTACGTCGACTTCATGCGCGAGTACTCACAACTTGGCCACATGGAGCGGGTAGGTCAACATGGCGACCTCCCCAACAGTTACTACATTCCACATCATGCGGTCACCACCATGTTCCGCGTGGTGTTAAATGCCTCAGCGCGGACCACTATTGGCGTCCATCCAGGCCCACCATCCAGGAGTCACTCATCAACGTGATCTTTCGCTTCCGGCGCTACAGCGTTGCGCTTACTGCTGATATTGAGAAGATGTTCCGGCAGGTGTTGGTGGCGCCTGAACATCGAGACTTTCAACGGATTCTCTGGCGAGAATCACCATCAGACGACCTTGCCGTCTTCCGCCTAACGACGGTTACCTATGGTATGGCATCCAGCCCATACACTTCGGTGCGATCCATGGTGCAATGTGCCCATGACAATGCGATGACACTCGAACAAGCGGGGCGTGCCCGAGCGGCGACCGGGCATACCGGGCATCAGGGCATACGCCGCCGTTATCTACAAGATGACCTTCGACGCCCACGACCAGGTTCACGTCTCACTGCTGACGGCCCGGACCAAGGTAGCCCCACTCAAAGGCGCTACCATCCCTCGCTTGGAACTATGTGCCGCAAATCTACTGGCTGCCACGTTTGAGAACGTCCGCAGTGCCTTGGGGTTGCGGACTGCACCCTACTATCTCTGGTCCGATTCGAGCATTGTCTTGTGCTGGTTGCGCAAGGAGCCCTCGACACTCAAACCGTACGTCGCTAATCGCGTGCGACAAATTCAAGAGCTGACATCACCAGCGCATTGGCACCACGTGCGGTCGGCCCAGAATCCAGCGGACTGCGCAAGCAGAGGTCTTGGTGCTAACGAGCTCCTCCAGCATCACTTATGGTGGCAAGGTCCCGACTGGCTGACGACCGGATCCCTTCCCCTCAGCCGGGCAGAGCAACTGGACCACGAAGACTGCGCCCAAGTCGAGCAGGAGCTCCGAGCAATGGTCAAACACATCCTGCTGACTGAGCGGTTCAGTTCATTATACCGTCTTCTACACACAGTCGCCTACATGTTCCGCTGGTGCCGAACCAATCGCCATCTACGAGCGCAGCCAATCGTCGGAGCGGATGAGCTCGACAATGCCTTGAAACGATTAATTCTCCGAGAACAAGCAACAGCGTTCTCTCAGGAGATCCATCAACTACAACATGGAGCCGTCTTGGCCAGCTCCAGTCACCTGGTGTCACTGAATCCATATCTGGACGATCGTGGAATCCTACGAGTCGGTGGTCGACTCACAAATTCATCTCTTCCGCACGAACAGCGCTACCCTATCGTGCTCCCGAAGACCGGTGCATTGGTATGGCTCCTCATTCGGCATGTCCATCTCACAACGATGCATTGAGGAGTCCAGCTCATGCTGCAGACACTGCTCCACAACTACTGGATCTTACACGCAAGACAAGCGGTGCGTACCTACTTGCACAAGAGCGTCATCTGCCGACGACATCGAGGTACACTCATCCGGCAACAGATGGCCCCTTTGCCCAGCCAGCGGGTCAACGCAGCTCGACCCTTCTTGGCTTCTGGCGTCGACTACTGCGGCCCATTTACCCTGCGCGTGGGGACCCAGCGCTCCCGCACCACCGTCAAAGGCTACTTGGCAATTTGCATCTGCATGGCTACGAAGGCTAGGCGAGCGCCGATGTGTGCACTTGGAGGTTATTGAAGACCTCACATCACAGGCATTCTTGGACGCCTTTACTCGCTTCACCAGTAGACGGGGACCCTGCCCCGACCTCTACAGCGACAATGGAACGGCATTTGTTGGAGCAAATCGCCTACTGAAGGAAGATCTAGCTGTGTTCCAGGCACACTACACACAACAGACGTTGGCCCATGCCGTCACACGATGGCACTTTATTACGCCCGGCGCTCCTCACCACGGTGGATTGTGGGAAGCCGCGGTCAAGTCAGCTAAGCATCACCTCGTTCGCCTCGTTGGTACCCAGGCCCTCTGGTACCACCAACTCCATACGTTGGCCACACGCATCGAAGCATGCCTCAATTCGAGGCCATTGGTTCCACTCCATGACGATCCAGAGGACAAGCTCGCGCTTACTCCAGGCGACTTCCTTATCGGTGCCCGCTCATCGCAGTGCCCGAACCACCCCTCGGCGACGTGCCGAGCAACCGTCTCAAGCAGTACCAATGGATCCGACAGATCCATCAAGAATTCTGGCAGCGGTGGAGCGAGGAATACCTGGACACCCTCAAGACCCGCAGCAAGTGGGCAAGACCGGAGCCCAACATCCAATTGGAGGGCATCGTCCTAATCCGACACGAGAACCTGCCACCCACCCACTGGCGTTTGGGCAGAGTCATCGCAGTACATCCGGGCCGAGACGGACTCGGCCGCAACGTCATCCTGAGGACAGCTGGTGGTGATTGCCGGCGCCCGATCCAGAAGCTGGCCCGCCTACTCGAGACCACTTTCGAACCGAACGGTTCGACCGGGCAGGATGTTTAGAGTAAGTCTTAATGTTTAGAGGAGATTTGCTTGTCTCCGTTTTTATTTCCTTACAATTTATTGCTTTGATGTGAGTGGATTACCATCCACTCTTAATTTATTATAAACATACAGGCCGAACCGCTGACGTCGCATATCATTCTTCATTGTTCAGTGCCCGAGCCATACGGCACTTCATATTTCTCATTTTCCAACAATGTAGATTTTCCCCGGTCGCCACCAACCAAAAATACCTCATCAATCCATCCACACATCGATGAGCTGGCATTCCACACAGCGAATGTCCAGCATCGTATAACCGCCACCCGATACCAGAGTCTATGCGCAGACATTCGTATGCACTTTATGGTCGTCGCCTAATGGTTGTTGACATAAGATAACCAGGCGAGGGTGCGAACCATAAAAACTGCCATCCATCGGCGCATTGGTTATTCTTGGAATAAGTACAATGTCGCGCATACAGATCGCTATGGGTATCTCGGGTGTGTGTGCCACACTCTATTTCGTTGGTACGTGGTTGGCAAAGGCATGGGCATGGTATCGAGTGCTTGATACTCTGCTCCCGTGGGACCTGTAATCTTCTCTTTTGGATGACGGTGTAAAAGGGGTTGGCGACCGCGGACTACTTGGAAGAAACAATTTGGTTTCTCGTAGAAGTCTTTCTTGAACCTCGCAGCGGTGCAGTTTAGTTATTACCTCGTACGGTGTTTTGGTCTTCGCGTCATCTGGCAGCGGTTCGGAACTCACACTTATTAACTCGATACTTAGTGAAAGAAATATATACCCCCATACTGTAATTACCTTTAAGTGATCAAATAAAAGTTTACGAATAAAAGTTTATACGCTTAACAGAGCCTTGGTGTCAGTGTCCTTTTCTTTTTCTGGAACCGTTCTTTTCAGATTCGCTCCCCTGTAGTCGGAGGAATAATTACCCGACAATGTCCATACCTATTTTAGCAAATCTATATGGAGGAATCGAGTGAAATATAATTGGTTCTTTCCTATTTTTTCTGTTGAATTTATTACAAACTTCGCATGCAAGTAAAAAGTTTTCAATGCCGGAATTGATAGTTGGCCAGTACACCAAGTCTTTTGCCCTTTTTTTTTTTTTTTGAATACCACAATGAGGGAGATGTAACAGGTTTAAAATTTCTGGCTTCATTGTATCTGGTATTATAATTCTATCTTCGTAGAATAGTACGTCGTTCCCTAAATTAATGTCATTTCGAATTCTAAAATATGGTAAAAGACTCGACTGGACTTTTGATTTATCCGTTGGCCGTCCATTTTTACAAAAATAAATAATTTGTTTTAAATTTTGATCTAATTGGGATTCCTGTTTTATCTTCGATTGTTTATCTTTGCTTACATTCAACGATTTCATTAAAATCTTCATCTTCATCGATAGGAGCTAGTCTATCATATGATCTTGACAAATAGTCAGCAATATGAAGATATGTGCCTGGTACAAATTCCAGACTCAGTTTATATTTAAGGAGTTTAAGATGCATTCTCTGTAATCGCGTGCTATACACTTTCGATAGTTCTTTCTTAAATATCGATATGAGAGGCTTGTGGTCTGTTTTTACCGAGACTTCTCGGCCGTAAATGTAATAATGGAATTTATTCGTTGCGAAAACAATACCTAGAAGTTCTTTCTCAATTTGAGAATAATTCTTCTCAGCTTCACTTAAGCTACGTGAAGCATAACTAACCGGACCATTCTCTAGTAGTAAACAAGCCCCCAAACCACACTGTGAAGCATCGGTCTCTATTGTCACACTCTTATTTTCGTTAAATAATCTTAAAGTGGGTGCGTTAATAATCAAGCTTTTAATTTTCCTAAATTCAGTTTCATGCATATGAAGCCATTCAAATTCTACGTTATTTTTCAACAACTCTCTCATACTTTTGCACTCATCCGATAATTTTGGAATAAAACTACGTAAATAGTTGATCAGTCCTAAGACTGATTGTAACCCTTTCTTGTTTTTCGGAGATTCCAAGTTAACAATCGATCGAACCCTATCCGGATCCGCTGTACATACTTGCTTCGAAAAAAAATGGCCTATATATTTTACGCTGTCTACTTTATATTGAAACTTTTCCAAATTAAATTTGATATTTAAATATCGAGCTCTTTCGAACACATTTTTTAAATTTTTATCATGTTCTTCTGAGGTTCTTCCAAACACTAAAAAGTCGTCAATATAAACAAATGTACCTGAAAGATCCCCGAATGCCCTAACTGCGTATCTTTGAAATGCTTCAGGAGCGATTTTAATGCCGAATGGTAAACGATTAAACTTATAACACCCAAATGGAGTCCTAAAAGTACAAAAATGCCTTGATGGGTCATCAATTTTTATTTGCCAAAAACCCTGTTTCATATCTAGAACCGTAAAATGCTTCATATCTGTAAGATTTGACTTCAATTCATCAATGATCTTGGTATGAGTTGACCATGTGTTACTAAAGCTTTATTTAAATCCTGTGGATCTAAACACAGCCTCAACTTTCCGTTTCGTTTTTCAACAATCACGAGGTTACTCACCCAGTTTTTTGGATTTTGCACCGGTTCTATAACCTTGATTGTGACTAAGTCTTCTAACTGTTTTTTTTTTCACTTTTCTCTCGAGGGTTAAGGGTATTCGCCTAGCTGGCTTAACTGTAGGAGTAACTCCATCATATATTTTTAAATGCAATTCATTTGGAAAAGAACCAAGCCCCTCAAAAAGATCGTTGTATTCTTTTAAAAGCCGAAATTTTTCATTTTCGCATAAAACATCTACTTTTTCCATTAGCCCAAAATCCCGACATGCTTGTAAGCCTAGAATGGGAACTGAATCAGTATTGACCACAACAAAGTTGTTACGTCTCCAATTCCGCGTCCTTGAGCACCAGGAGCCGACCAATCCCGGTGGAGTAGGGTCGTGGGTAACTTTTAATACTGGGCGCCACGCGATTATCGCAGCGCTCAAGGTAACTCCTCCGTTTGAACCGCGACAACCGAAGGGTCTGCGGTAAGGACACGTCTGCCTCCCAACCTGACTCAACTGAACCCAAAACAAAACAAAACGAAGATTTATACCAAATAATTCACAATTTAATCATCAATCACCTCGGATTACCGTCACCAAAAAAATTCAACAGAAAAAAGGAAAAAAAAAATATAGAGTTACGCGGGTTGAACCTAAGCCCACCTAAGAGCGCTACAACCGGTTATAACCCCCCTGTTCACAGGCTTTAGCCAACACGGCTACGGTTCCCCTTTGTAAATGATTAGGTATAATTAAGAAAGATAAAGATAAGAATGGATGATATTAACAACATTAACCATGAATAAAAAAAAATATTAAAAGGATATAAATGTAGATAAAAGAATAAGGAATAATAAAAAAAAACAATATCTATATAAAAAGAGTAAGAAATTAAGTACTAATAAAAAAAGGAATATGAAAGAAAAATGTAAAAGATCCAAGCTTTAGGTATCCCCGAGGAGACAGGAGATAAGAAAAAAAAACTACGTACACGTTGACTCAGCCTGGGACTCGAACCCGTACACGACTCGTCTGCACTCAACTGCGCGGTCCTCCAACCGATCGGGCCACGGACCGTCGTTAAGGTCGGCTCTCCAAACTCGTATAACTCCGGCTGACAATAGTAGTTCCCGCACCAAAAAAAGGGGTAAGGAAAACCTCAGACCTTGGGGATAGCTGGCACTATGGGTGAAAGACGACGTTGGCACTGTCACTATAGATTCCTACCGATGGATCTTAATAGGATACAATTACCTTTAGTATCAGCAATAACAACCACGTATGTATATCCGGCAGATATATTTTGTACGTATCGGGACTATCGTATACGGTGTCTTCAGTTTCACTTCACGAGCTAGTCTATGTACTTTATTTTCTAACGACACTTTCACCGGTATCTATGTACTGGGACCAAATTCTATTCTAGATATGAGGGGGCACTGCACTTTTCACTCCCACTAATGTCGTTCGGCGATATACTATAATCCACCTTTTATATTCATTTATATTCACAAATGGTTTTGGCGAAAGAAAAATTTAAATTTTCGACGTTAAAACCAATACCTAGTTTCTTTCCCGTACACACAACCGCTCGTCACCGACTCGTTTACCACCGTCCCATTCCCATAGGGAGCCAGCTCTCTTTTTTTTTTGACTTTTGACTTTTAAATTCATTTTTATTAATTATTAGCTTATATCAACTTACATACTAGACAAAAATGATTAAATCTAACTTAAAATTAACAGGATACTTATTCTAGATTATTGATCCTTATGCGGACGCCCTAAACTTAACTCTATCTTATAATTATTGCCTTTCGGCCTAAAAACTATTTTACAAACTAATCTTACATATTATGGTTTCATCGAGAAAATTTTAAAGAAAACTCGGCATCTTTATCAAATTTTATATTTGTATATAAAAAAACAAATTAAAAACTACCTACTCTACTTACTTAAACTACTTTACATATTCTAACTATAATTCTAACTATAATTATAATTAGGATTCCGATCACTCGTTGCATTACGAAACAAGTGATCAAAATCCCAATTGCTTTCCGAGCACCTGGCAGTCGTCAACATGCACACGCGCTGCCGTGAGCTGATGCCTTACTGAATCAATCACCTCCCGGAAGCACCACCACAAGTTGGCGAGCCCGGCCTCTCCCAGAAACGCCCTAGCTAACTAAGTCTAACTTATAAACTAAGAGGATGTTACCTAGAGTAACGCACCGTCTTGGGAGGGCATGTTGATTCCTCCCCCCTCAAAAAGCCACCAAAATTCGGCGAATTGTTTTACCGTGTCGAATTTATCCCTCTCCGCTATTGCGGTACTAAAACGGAGGAGCTCATGAGCATTAGCGACGTCCTCGCCGCGTATGAGCCGCTTATCTCTCGCGCTGCGGTAGCGGTGGTATAATACCGGGATACCATCCCTCGTCTGTACCAGCCCTTTTGCATCAATATGGATAAATGCCTCCGGCGGGACAAAGCCAGACCGGAGCGTACTCTCTATGTACATTTCATTGGGGTAGTAAGCCCCAAAGATCAGGCTATTGTCGCTGGCCATCGCCCTTGCAACGTGTCTTCGAGTCACCTTAATAAGGAAATTGTCAATCCTATTCAACTGAGCCCTATCGTATAGGACCTTGTTGGGATAGTATTTTATATAGTTGGATTCAGGCGTTCGGAACAACCGGAGACAGGTCCTAAGACATTGTCTCTCCAAAACCCGAATCTTTTCCATATAACTAGGCGCTATATTAAACCACAATGGACAACCATAAGCGATGATTGGCCTTATAAGGGCCACGTAGCAAATGACCTTCACTCTGGAGTCAAGTTGACTGCTATGAAACAGTCTCCTTGTCAGAGTATAAGCCTTCTTGGCCCCAGCAACATAAGCAACTATATGTCTATCGAAATATAGATATTGGTCAAGCCAGATACCTAGATATCTAACTACGCTTCTCACCGCCAATGGCTGCCCATTTTGTCCAATAATGGCCAATTTCTTCCAGTTTTTTTTGGTATCCCCATAGGCCCCAGCCAATGGAGTTCTGAACAAGATTGTTTCCGTCTTCTGAAAGTTGATTTTCAACTTCCAGTCGTCGCAATATCGCTTCATTTGATCGAAGTCACGCTGCAAAAGGATATTAATGACCTCGATTTTAGGACCTGATCTGTATGCCACCAAATCATCGGCATACGCTATAGCATGTCTGAGTGAACCTACCAGATCACTCGTGTAAATGTTAAACAGGATCGGAGAATTGACCGCCCCCTGTTGTAAACCGTTTTTAATTTCAAAGACTCTGCTCGAAGTCACGTTGCCACATTTGACAACGAACTTCTTTCCCATAAGCATATTATAAATTACAAAATCAACCAGACAAGCCCCCGTGCATTGGTTCTTGCATTTATTCAACTGAATGTCGGAAACCAGTTTCGACGCGGCATGAATAGTGTCATGCCTCGCCCTGAAACCAAACTGGTTGTCCGGAATTATGTTATTGTCCTCGACCCACTTTAACAGGGCTCTATTGACAACCTTTTCAAAGACCTTGCTAATATTCGGAAGCAAACTAATTGACCGCAGATTGGCAGGGTTCGTCCTATCTTTACCTTTTTTCGGGATAGGGTGTACCACAGCTACCTTCCAATGCGCCGGATAATGTGCATTATTTAGCGCATTGTTAAACAACGTGGTGAAAATATCAACAGCCTCCAGAGTCAGGTGTCTCAATACGACGTTTGGGACACCATCCATCCCCGTCGACTTTTTATTTTTTAGTGACTCGAAGATGCACAGAAGATCATCCTTCGACACGAACAAGTGCGATGCATCTCGGCCATTGGCGACAACTGCATTAGCATGGTTTTCATCAGTGAATACGGTGAATCCGTTATTCTCAGATCGCCAATTCTCAAGTTCGGTGCGTAGATAGAAGTGGCTCACTAGAGCCCTATTCGCAATGTCGTGGTTACGGCGAACAGGATTGTTCACCGTATACACGGCCTCGAAACAAGCGGCCAGGAAATCAACTTTCTAATGTGTTTCCTCGACCACGAAAAATCGTCGTTTGAAACGACACTTTCTGGACTTATTCCAGCAGTCAGTACTGTCTCTCTGTTCTCTGCTCTCTGGGAGATTCGAACACAAGGAATATCATTGTGATCTTTCCTCCTGAACAACTTATTTATCTGTGGGAACATATTCGGACTACAGGTTTTAATAGCCCGAATTTTATTGCCCCAATACAGACTTACAGATTTTCTGTAATTTTCTTTTATCAGCTGTTTCAGGATTCGGATCTCTGAATTCAGCCTCCTTACCTCCGGGTCGTTGCGATCAGTAAATTGCCTGTACAGCCGTTTAAGCCTCGAGAGCAGTCTACTTTTCTGTCGGTATAGTGCGTCGATTGTAGGGTTTCGGTACTTTTCTGCCTGGTCGTCGTCGGAACGTCCTACCCGAGGAATAGTTCGTTCCATAGTTCGTTTGATGGCGTCGTTCATTTGCAATAAATGCCGATCAATGTCATCATTTGTCATGTTACTGTTTGTCGGTGGGTCGATCCCACTCGAACGTATATCTCGCTTTAACAATCTGGAGAAGCGCGACCATTGTGCCCTTCGATAATCGAATGAACACACTGCTTCGTACTCCTCCAGCAGCGTTTGCTCGTTCGGGATCCGTATTGCGGCGGCGAGTCCGTAGTGGTCACTATCGTACTCAAACGCACGCAAACAGTTCCGCGTATTTTGATCGTATGTTCGTCTTGAGTCCGTTAAGGACAAGTCCAGGAAAGCACCGCTTCTTGGGAAAGAAGGGATATCCGTCGCGTACAACTCGAGTTTGTACTCAATCATATTGAGGCGCCACCAGTCGTAAAACTGGTTGCCCCTGGGATTTGCAGTAACATTTCCCCACGCCGCATGTTTGGCATTAATATCTCCGGCCAAGAAGTAATAATTCTCCTACGAGTTCAGCTGCAGACTACGAAAAAGTGTCTCGAGCTCTGTCATAAATTGGTTTGGTGGAGGTGCTGCAGGTGCGTAAAGCGACACCACATACATTCTCCTCCGGCTATGGAGAGGAATGCATATGATGCATGCTTCCAACAACTGGCACCTACCCACGTCCCCGCTATATATAACCCTATGGCGCAGGCCTTTTCGAATTAAGATTCCAACCCCACTTCCTTGAGTGGAGTGAGGCCGGTCTCTTCTTACTACATGATAGTTTTTGTATCCCAATTTGTGCTTCTGATTTAGCTTAGTTTCGCTAACCAAAAGCACATCCGGGTTTTCGGTTTTCAACAAGTTGGCAAGTGACGTTCTTTTCTCGATCCTGACTAGTGAATTAACATTCACAGCAAGGGTCTTTAAGTTTCCCTCATCCAGCGTAGCCATTTGATTTATGGCACACCAGACCCTACAAACAACTCCGAATAGATAAAGTCAATTCGGGCCGCTTGTTCATTTAACTGTTTCTGGAACTTATCGATCTTTCCATGCAGGGACAGAAGGATCGATTTCAAGTCCAGATCCACCTCTGGTGCCTTTTGGGCTGCCTTTGGCGGGTTTAATGTTATTTGAGCTTGACCCGGTCCAGCTGCCATTTGGGCAAAGGACACGTTGGGTGCCATAAATTAGAGAACGAACGACTCTTTTGACGCCTATCGTCTTCAGGCTGCTGCTTGCGGGCCTGGACTCGCTTTTTCAGCTCCTGGTACTTTGGACAATCCCTGAAGTTGGCGGGATGCCCAGAGTTCCTGCAGATCACACAAGAGAGGACACTCCGGTCTTCGACTCTCTCCTTACCTAGAGAGCATTCACCATGTATGTGGTCCTTATCGCACTTCACGCATCTAAACTGCATGTTGCAGTTAGCTGCGGCGTGCCCGAACCTTTGGCAGCGCATACATTGAAGTATGCGATCTGACCTCTTTATTTTCTCCCATCTTACAGCATGGTAGTACAGGAAGCGGATATTTCGCAGCCTGTCGATTTTGCTATCGGGAGTTAGCTGGACCAGGAAGAATGGTAAGTGACGGTTACCACCCCTTGCCACAGCCGAGGAAAACGGCTGGACCCCCACAAACTTGAGGTCGTCGCTTTCAAAGTTCTTTAGCTCTCTTTTGAGCTCCTCCGTTTTAATTGAGGGATCAATTCCCTTCAACACTACGGTCTTCAATTTTTGCTCCCTTGGGGTGTACGTGAAGTACTCAGTTTTGACCTCTCCCAGGGCGGTGCGCACCCTATGGTACTCCTCTATATTTTCACATACAATTATGTGCTTGTTTGCAGAAAGCCTCTTAACATAAAAATTCTTAGTTATTAACCTACATAACCTAATACTATCACTAATATCGAAGTTACTTACGTTAATCGGGGGTATTTTTTCCTTCCTTGCTGGTTTCTGCGTCTGCTGCTTTGGCTTTTGTTGTTGCTGTTGTTTGTGGTCTTGTTGCTGTTGTCGTTGTTGCTGTTGTCGTTGTTGCTGTTTTTCGCGATGCTGCTGCTGGATTTGCTCCCTCAGCACTTTTTGTTGTTGTTGTTGCTGATTTTTGTTTTGCCTCAGCTGCTCTCGCTTCTCAAGGAGCTCTTTAATGAGTTGGTCGAGCTGAGCCTCCTCATCGTCGTCTTGTCCATCCTCCATTTGTGTGACACTGTTATTGTCATCGTCGACCGGTAGGTCCCTGAAGGAGTTTCCCTCTCCAACGTACCGGCCTGCTGCCTCTTCAGCCTCGTAGGAGCTCGAATTATCCGAATTATCCGCGTCATCATCGGTTCCAGCCACCGAGCCTGCCAGATTTGCCCTTCTCTTGGCAGAAAGATTCGGCTTCGGATTAAGTTTCCTTCGCCTCTTCTCTACCTTTCGGAAGTCCTCATTGATTAGCGCTACTGCTGGCAAAGCTGTAGTGGGAGTTTTTAAAGCTGCTTGGGTAGTAGCTTCTTTATCTGCTACTACTGATGTTGATGTTGCTGATGTTGCTGTTGCTGTTGATGTTGCTGGTATTGCCGGCGAAAACACTCGTCTGGGCAACGACCGGCCATTTGTTGCCGTTGTCGATATATTTGCAGCTGGTGCCCTTGGCATACATACTGTTGCTGCTGCTGCTGCTATTGCTGATGTTGTTGCTGCTGGTGCTATTGTTGTTGCTGCTGTAGTTTTTGTTGCTGCTGCAGATTTTTTAGCCGGCTCACGTGTTTGAGTCACGCGTCGCAACTGCACTCCAGCACCCGTACGCGGGACCACCGATTTTCCGGGGTACATCGCCACACCGTACGGCACTTTTTTGTTTGTTTTATTTTTACTCTTCTTTCACTTTTTTTTATACTTTGTGTCTAATGTCAAAACTATCAAAAAAATGTTTCTTCCTTTTTTGTTGTTTTTTTTTTTAAATAAATTAAAAAAGGGAAGCGAACCTGAGCCTCCGGTGCCTGAGCCTCCGGTGCCTGAGCCTCCGGTGCCTGAGCCAGACACTCAGTCCACTAAGCAAACTTTAAAATTATAAAATTTCTTTGCTAATCACCACTAACTATCACTTTTTCACTACGGATCTTCTCTAACTAGCCGCCCTATCTCGATGAGAGCTGCGGAACGACTGAGCTAGCTCTCTCCTCTCACGCCAATTCCCCAATGTGGAAAAGGCTGGCAAATTGGGAAGTTCGTTTTTGCACGAAGAATGTGAAAACTTCAACCGAGACGCCAATTCGTAACAAAGTCTTGTGTTAGCTTTAAATTATTCCAACTACTTTCAAGTTTAACTACACCTACCGGTATAATTTTGTTGCCCCCATACGTCTCAATAACTATACGAGATGGCAAAATTTGTTTGTGATAAACTTTAAAAATTTAAAAGGCAAAACATTTATGGAAGACCCGGTATCAATTTTAAATTTTATAAAAGTATCTTGAAAACACAAGTTTTCAAACCATTCGCAAGGATTTCGATTAAGTTTACTCTTCATGCAATGTAAATACAAGGTTTTAAAAGCAGCTTCATTACCTGAGTCCTGAGTCAATGGAATAACCAACATCATTATATTTCTCCACCTCATCATCCTCCTCCGCATCACCATCAACAGCAGCCTTCAATTCATTAGTTGCATATGTTTTCTCTAATCGCCTTGCATTGCATGCCAAATAGAAATGACCACGTCGCTTACAAATGCTACACAATTTGTTAAATGCTGGACATCGATTTTTTAAGTGAACATTTGTTGCATATTATTTGTTCCCTAGCGTTCCTATCATTCGAAAAATAATTATAATTTTTATTATATTTATTGGAAGATCTATATTTGAATTATTAAATTTGTCCTGCGTATAATTATACTTTGATACATCCCTCCCTCTTGTCCTCATTTCCGCAACTGACTGATCCGCTAACCCTGCTTCTTGATGCACTTCTATTGCCCTTGAGCGCTCCAGTTCAGCTACTCTGCACATGTTTACCGCAGTTTCCATTGTTATCTCCGTTATATTCATTAATTTGTCACTTAACTCCACTTGATTGAGTCCCAGTTTTACTAAATCCCTGATCATATTTTCTTTTCCTCTTTAAACTCACATCCCTCTGCCAAGTGCCGTAATTCGGTTAACCCTCTACTGCATGAACTATTATTTAAAGAGAAAAAAAATAAAATACTTTTTAAATAGCTTCCTTGGGCTGTTTTAAGACATCTTTTATTAAAAAAACCAAAAAACAAATCATTTGTTTAAATAATAAGAATACAGGCCAAATATGGCTTCGTGTGCATTAACGGTTGTAAAACTAGAACATTTTTGATTTCAGTTTAAGTAAAAAAAATATATAAAAAAGCAGCAAATATAAAAAAAAAAATATTTATAAACAAAACAGAACAATTCATTTAATAAATAAATAAATGAAACAAAACATAACAATTCATTGTATCATAAAAAAGTAAAATAATGGTTGAAAGTTGTGTGTTTATACGCCATGAAATTTAGAAAAGCAATTTCTCTTTTCATTGTAATACAAATAAGCTTTACATTTTTGGCAAAAAGTAAATGAACGAAAAGTACAGTCGTTTTGACAAATTTGGCGGTTCCTTTTTATTTGTGGGAAATGGCCGACGTTGTCGAATCGAACTGATAACAATGGAAAATCTTCATGTCTTTTAGGGCGCTTTCTCTTTGGTGTTGAAGTCGCAGGAGATCCAAGTCTAGATCCAATACAGGGTCGTCCACGTCTTTTCAAAGGTTGCTTTTCAGCTTTACATAAATATTCGACCATTTCTAGTTTAAAATCAAATAAAGGTAAATCATGTTGACGGTCTTGGATCGTAATTGTATGCGATATAAGCCCAGCATCAAATCTAGCAAGTCGACACCACCCATATATTTGTTGTACCTAGACCTCAACAGGTTGTGGAACAGGAATAATTTTATACTAATTATTCTTTCTGGAGTAACGGCTCTTATTTATAACTGGATTCTTTCCAACATAAGGCGGCATTAAAGTTACTATTTTGTTGTCAAACCAGGACACCAAACTCAATTTTACTCCACTGATAGTTGCCACTTTTTCCATCATACTTCCACGTCCTTGCTTTATAAGTTGTTCCTTCGAAATTCTGGAGCTTGGCACTCGGTTGAGTCTTATAGTCCCTAGTTTCAAAAGTCCACTTTGCAACGAATAAACCTGCAAATTTGGACTATTATACCAGTTGTCGAAGAAAATCTTGGGATTAGCATTTTCATGAACTGTTGACGTAAGCCTTGTGACAACGTTACCACTGACCCCCAGATCTGGCGCTACGTCAGGATACTTATTGCTTTGGTGTCCGTTAAATAAATCAAAATTGTAACTTAATCCCGAAATTCCACTAAGGACTTGATTTTTATAACCCCATTTATGTGGCTTAGCTGGGTTATATTGCTTCAGTTCATGGCGGCATTTCGTCGGAATAATTTGTTCGTCTACGGCGAGGAACTCTTCTTTTGGAATCAACAGCAAACGTTCCCTTATTTTCTCCAAAAGGGGTCTTACTTTGAAGAGTTTGTCATGTCCTTCTGTTCCCAATGGTTTGAAGTTTTGATTATCGTTGAAATGCATTGACCTTTTGATAGTTTCCCAATTATTGCACGCTATTGTTTCATATGTCATTTGTTGTCCTACCGTCTTATTCCAGTAATGTCTGGACGATGGAAGTTGACAACAAGACATGGATATCACCATCCCGATGAATTGTTCCATTTCGTTCTTTGTGATAATAACTTTTTTATTAGATTCCTCTATAATGAAGGCCAACAAATCATCAGAAATTTTTTTTTAAAAAAGTCTGATGGTGTCTCTATTTTTTTTACATATTCTGGAAGCTCGGCCGATCCTGCAAATTTGAAAAGCTGTTCATCGTTGTCCTTTGTTTGTCTTGCTTTTTACGGATTTTGATTTCAACGCTGCAAGAGGCTCATCATCTGAATCTGATTCCGTTTCCTCAACCGTAGCGTTGACACTTCGATTATTGATAGGTATGCAATTCTGTCGCCAACTCCACATATGAATCTCCAGCCAATTCATCATCGCTTCGCGATCCGTCTCCAGGAATGGAATTTAGGAATGATGATCCTCCATAAAAACGACGGCATTCCATTTTTCTAAGCAAAAAAGTAACATACGAAACGATAAAAAACGAAAAAAAACATGTGCACCACAACAAGAGTCAGTGAACAAAATTTGTAGATTTACAACTCCTTGCTGCATACGAAGCCAAATATGGCTTCTGCAGTTTTACCTCTCAAAGGAGAGGATAATATTTTGTTTATACCCTATTCTAAGGGTATATTAATTTTGACGCATAGTTTGTAACATACCTTAATATTGCCCGTAGACCCCTAAAAGTTACTATATTTATGATCAGCATCGATAGTAATTTCGATCTAGCCATGTCCGTCCGTCCGTCGGCAAAAATTAGGCCTTTAAACTGTGCCTAGAGAGCTGAAATTTTAACCATGTACTCTCTAGGGTCCCGAAATAATCAAGTTTACGAATTTTTGAAATCCGCCCACAGACACGCCCACAAACTCAAAAAATGTTGGAAAAAATCGAATTTTGAGCTAGAAATATGATCTATGACTCCTAAAACTGCTCGGGATAAACAAATTTCAAAATCCGCCCACTGACACGCCCACAAAAAAATAAAACAATTTTATTGAATAAACAAAATTAGAGCTAGGGAGCTGAAATTTATAATATATACTCTCTAGTGGCCCTTTAAGCTCATGTGTAAATATTTTCCAAATCCGCCTACTGACACGCCCACAATTTAAAAAAAACTTTTTTTTGAAAATCCAAAGTTTGAGGTAGGGAGCTGAAATTTATAATATATACTCTCTAGGGGGCCCTTTATGCTCATGTGTAAATATTTTCAAAATCCGCCTACTGACACACCCCAAAGTTTGAGCTAGAGAGATGAAATTTATAATATATACTCTCTAGGGGCCCTCTATGCTCATGTGTTAATTTTTTTTAAATCCGCTTAATGGCACGCCCACAATTAAATAAAATAATTTTATTGAAAAACCAAAGTTTTTTTATACAAAAGCTTCGTTTTTGTTTGATAAAATCTTTTAAATGTTATATAACAGAATATGTACAGCGTTCTTAACAATTCAACCATACTTAGACTTTTGTCACGCCCACTTATGAGGGATAGGAATAAGAATAGGGTATCCAACAGTTCGCCTAAGCGGACTGTAGCCCGCCCCTATGTTTTTAATAAAATTTTATTTGTGGCAAAAAGAAATAAGTATCCAATCACAAATATATTTGTATGACCACTTAACTCACCGTACACCAAAGATATAATTTTTTCAAATCAGAAAATTATTCACGCTTTCGTTTTCAACGACAACAAGCAAACCACTGACCTACATGTAGGTATACCTTCGTTGTTTTTTGTCGCACTCGCGCGAAAAGTACCTCAGAACTATAGAAGAGAATTGTGCTGCATAAAGATCTTTTTTTTGTTTTTTTTTTGTTGTGAGAATAAGGAGTAAAAAAGGAAAAAAAAAAGTGAAAAGCCATATTTGGCTTCGTATGCAGTAGAGGGTTAAAAATGAATCAAAATTTTCGGCTTCTTTCTGCTTTCGCTTATAGAATTTCATTCTCTCATATATGATATTTTTCTTTGGATTGCAATATTTATTGAATTCTTCAATAACTTCATCTAAAGTCGCATTTTCTTTTGACGAAATATCCCATGTGTAATATTTTTGACGAGCATCTTGACTTATCAAATTTAATAGAATTGCTTTTTTAATTTGATCAGATTTCTTATCCTTTTCAGAGGCAGTCATGAATGTTTTAAAATCCCTCAAAAATATTTGTAAGTTAGTCGCCATATTTCCTTCTAGTAGAAGTGGTTCAGGTCTGTTGTAATCCATAATTCCGCTGTCTGTCACAACTGCTTCAAAATTTCGTTGTTCGATAATGCCTTTCTACTCCTTTCTTTCTGTAACACTTTCTTGTTTAGCTTCTTGTGAAGTGTTTTGTTCCTCTATTTTTTCCACGATTGATAGCATCTGCGTAGGTTGTTTTATTTTCTATTAAATTTTAACCAACTAGATTAGTTTCGGCTGCGCCATGTTTTATTTTATAGAGACAAATAATAAAACATTGTGACTGGTCATTATGATATTGTTTTTATTTAACTTTACTTCAGTGGCTTTCCAAATAAGACTGACTCGCTGGTTGATCGCCTCATCTTCGATCAACAAGCCAGTCCCTTATATATGTAGTATGTATATAAATGGTTCAGTTAGAATACAGTGGTGGCTTACATTAATACTCGTAATACTTAAACAACAAGTCCCTTGACAATCTATGTTCAAGCGAAAGGAATCGCCTAAAGGCGATGTCGTATGATGCTTCTAGACAGCTGGGATTCTTTTTAAATGGAAGCTTTACGATAAGCCGACCATTCGGCAAGGTCTCGGCATGATCCTTGAAATGTGCTTCGCATTCCTTTTGTTCCTCTGTGCATTTCGACCTGTAACCTAGAACCTCTCCCAGTTCCCAAAACTTTTCTAAGTATTGGTCGAGTGACTCTTCTTTGGTCATTTAGCAAATTTTCCTTTCCATGTCTGCATGTGTCCTATATTTGCCCGATAGTATCCAGCCAAAGTATGTTTTTTGCACTGATGGGAGTCCATGTCCAAGTTTAATTTGACCAATTTGAAGCAAATCGAAGAAAGCCTCTGCGCCTAATAACAAATCTATGCTCGACGGCTGATGAAAGTCCTCATCCGCAAGCTCGAGATTTTTAGGTAAGTTCCAATCTCTGATACTTGACGCAGTGTCGGGCTGGTATCCTATGATTGATGGTGAAATCAGGAATTCTAATGATACTTCAAATTTGTTGTATCTTGATCGAACAGTTGTTGTTTGCGTGAGAGAATTTATCTTCAGCTCTGCTACCCCTATTCCAACAATTCTAACATTTTTCCTTTGTTTCCGAAGATGAAGTAATTTCGCAAACTTCTCCGTTATCAAATTTACCTGAGATCCAGAATCTAGGAGAACCCTACCAAACTGGAAGACCACTGACGAATCTCTAACAAGAGCAATTGCTGTAGCCAGAATGACCTGTGTCCTAGAGCCAAAGCAAAGCTGCCTTTCCGAAGCCGTATCCGTTGCTGCCGATGTGGACGGCTGTCCACTTAAAGTATCCGTTGTGGTTTGTGTAACCGGTACGGCTGGTGTACCTCTGTGTAGAAGACCACAGTCGATTGCTTACAGCTCTTGCACCTAAATGACGAAGGACAATTTGATACACTATGGCCCTTTCCTAAACAATTCAGACCGAGTCTTAGCTTCTTGACATTAGCGAAACGATCCTTTACTGTTAGCTTAGTAAAGTTTGAACAAGCTGAAATGAAGTGATTGGCATCGCGACAGAATACGCAGGAACGTTGATTGACAGAGAGTGATGTTTGAGAACGTAGGTTATTAGATTTCTGAGGCCTTGAGGGTCTGGTTGACCATTTTGGACTGGAATCTGTTCGCATCTGCTTACTGTGCCGCACTTCTAAATATTGGCAACGCTTGCCAAGGACTTTCGCACATTCTGCCCACGTAGAAAGCCTGCTATAGTCCAGTTGCTCATCCCATTTAGATTGCGTTTCTGAATCTACCTTTGACATAGCTATGTATATTATAATTGCATTGCATATATTTTCAAATGATCCGATCGATTGCAATGAATTGAACAAGGCAGAAACGTTATCTACCAAACTTCTCAGTGAGCTAGAAGACGATTTAGGAACCTTTGGTAACTCAAAAAGCTTTGAAATATTTTCCGAGAATATCAAGCAGTCATTATCATAACGTTCTTTAAGTCTATTTATGGCTTTGGGGTAGTTCTCTTCCGTAACCTGTAAAGCCTGGACAGTGCCCAGTGCTTGATCGCTAAGACATGTCAAAAGATGATTAAACTTTTCAATTCTGGTCAAGCTATTATCATTGTCAACGAGAATTTGAAAAGAATTCATAAAATTCTTGTACTCAGAATACTTGCCATTGAATTTCGGTAATTTGAGATTGAGCAAGTGATGAACTGAGTGTGGAATTTGCATTGTGGTTTCACCTGTACTAAGGCGCCTACTGTGCCCTAAAAGCAAATTGATTTTTGTTTTAATTGAGATGTATAGCTCTTCTAGCTCTCCTCGAGCGGTATCTGTTGGCACTTGGCGCTCTATCTGCGTGTGGTATGCCAAATCTGCTTGAAATACGATTCCCGTATTCCAAGGCGACATTCCAACTCTGTTGCGGAAAGCGAATCCGATCTTGCTTCCACTAGATTCTTTATCCTTGTGATACTGCCCTTTGTCGATGATCTCATCTGCTTCAACTCTTCAATGTCCGATGCAGTAGCCATTATAATTAATTTATTCAAACGATAATGCAATTCAAGTGTATTTGCAACGAAAGATGGAAGGTAGAAGCAAATATGCAAGTGCAACAAAAAATCAACTACCAGCAATCTCTATTATTGGCGCCAGGCAAATATTGCGGCTTATAAAGCTTCCCTCGAAGAAATCGGAAATTAACTAATTATGACGAATATTACCTATTACACCCTCAAAATGCGTAAACCAAAATATTCCTCCGAAATGATTTCCAACTGCTGCGCTGCGTATTAAATTATTGTTCCTTCGTGAGAACTGACTCATAAAATATATCGAAAAGTATTGATTATTTTCGATGATCAACAAATGAGATAGATTTCCAATGGGAAATGGTTTTCTAGTGTTTGCCCCATAAATATGATGCCAATATATGAAAAAATATTCGAAAAAGTAGTGCAAGTACAATTAAAAGACCACCTCGACAGCCAAAATATTTTAACCGCGTATCAATCTGGTTTTAGAGAAGATCACTCTTGTGAAACATGTGTAAATTATGTGTTAAGTGATTGGAAAGTAAATGTTGATCAAAAAAACGTAGTTGTCGGAGTGTTTCTTGACCTCAAGCGAGCATTTGAAACGGTAGATCGGTACATCCTAATTGATAAACTATCAAAAATGGGCGTTAAGTCTAATGAATTAAATTGGTTTAGATCATTCATTACTGGGCGAACCCAACGTACCAAAGTGAATGAAAATGTGTCGGCCGCGGTTAGGGTCGATATTGGACTGCCGCAAGGAACTATACTCGGTGTGTACCTGTTTTTGTTATATATAAATGACATGGTCAAAGTGGTAACGTTTTCAAAACTTGTATTGTTTGCTGACGATGGACTTTTGTATGTATGTGGGAGTGACTTTCTTAGCTGTATGAATAATATAAATAGTGATTTAAGAGCTATAAGTGCGTGGTTAAAAATGAATAAACTCATTCTAAATACTGATAAAACTAAGTGCCTAATTATTAACAATAACTCGATCGATACACCCCCCAACATCGTAGTTGACAATGTCCAAATCGAACTTGTTGAGAAAGTAAAATATCTTGGCATCATGATTGATAAAAAACTATTGTTCAATGATCACATTGAGTATACATGTAAAAAAATATCAAAAAAGATTGGGGTCTTAAGAAGAATAAGACAAAATATTTCGTTTAACAGTGCAGTGAAGGTGTATAACGTTATTATTAAACCACATTTTGAATATTGTGGTAGCTTGTTATTTACATGTCCTCAGTTTCAAAAAAATAGACTCCAAGTCCTCCAAAATAAAGCTATGCGGATAGTGTTAAAATGTGGCAGGTATACCCCAGTAACTTTAATGTTGAATTCGCTAAACTGGCTAAGTGTAAGCCAAAGACTATTTATGAATGCTATGCTATTCGTTCACAAATTAAAAAACGGATTATGCCCGAATTATCTTTTGGAAGGTGTTACAACAAACAATCATCATTCACCGTATAGCCTAAGATCCGCAGGCGATCTACGAATCCAAAGAGCGAGGACCTCAAGAGGACAGCGGACAATGTACTACATGGGGTTCCAAACCTTTAACAATTTGCCACCTTATTTAAAAAACGAATCAGATTTCAACGTATTTAAAAGAAACATTATTGACTTCATTAAATATACTATAAATTAAAAATACAATTTGAAAGTTAAAGATAAAAAACTGTATTCCAAAATTAAATCTTAAACCTTATATATTTATTGTCATTCATTACAAAAGCTTATTAATTTATTGTAAATAATGTTTAAACTAAATGGCTTCTCGAAAGCTAAATAAAATGCATCTATCTATCTATCTATCTATCTATATCTGTTTGTATGCCGTTTATGAAAACCCAATGTGAAAGCTTTCTTTCAGTGCATTTGATACATGCAGCAATCTCCGGCGACGACGACGATGGCAAAAAATCCAGTTAAGTACAAACGAAATATAAATCAATATGCGCTGAAAGAAGGATAGCGAAAATCAGCAAAAGCTTTCAAACGATCTGATCGGTGCGTTGTGAAGTTGCCCAAATTACTTTTGGATTGCTACTTTTAATTGTATTCGAAATTACTAGTGAAGATCGTTTACGAGCGATGCAAATTGCTTTATTAATTGATTTGCCTCGTATCAGCGACAGATTTTCTGTCGAGAATGATTGTGATATGGGAGAATTTAATTTGCAGGAATATTGTACTGATATACTCATAAATGACTCGAATTATCGAAATATGTTGTTTAATATATTCTATACAGCTAACATGCACGTCTCATTTATATCGAAGGTGCGTTGTAACTTCGATGAATTTGAATTTGCTTATGTTGCAGTTTCCTTTGATTAATATCACTAATTGTGTGAACGCACATTCGAATAATTCGACTAAAACTGACGTACCTGGCATGGGAGATGTTATACTTATCTTCCCACTATATTTTCCTTTTTTGTGTGTTTCTCCTGAATATTCCTTCTATTCTCCTTCTGGTCCTTTCGTCTGTTGAGCTGGAACTTTTCTAACCACTCATATGCAATCGCGAAACCGAAACCGAAACCGAAAGCGCGATTTAAATGTCAATGTTTTTAACTAATGCACAATGTGTCTTTTCAAGGTGTTTTCTAGGTCATTAGTTTACAAGTTATTTTTATTCATTGGTTTAGTGCAACACTGATATTCACTTTTTCTTTTTCAATGAATATTTAAAAAACTAAAATCTGAGTTTTTACTTAAACCAAGTTGGGCGCAAAAATGAACGTCCGGAGATTTTTCCGGTCGCTAACCCTTGAACCTTCTTAGTATCCTTCGAATAAGGAAGATTTGGTCCTGGTTATTGTTCCATTAACCGAATGCCAATGGATATGAAAGTATTTTAGTGTACTTTACCGAAAAAGGATTACACGAAGAAGTGTGACCGATAATGCAACTTATTAGCAAACGATAGTCGAACAATCCAACGAATATGGAGCGAATTACGACGAGTAAAATGCGGTGTTTTCCCCTAAGGGTTGTAATACAAAAACTTTATTCTTTCTGATTCTTCATGCGTATTTATACAAAAGTGTGTGAGAGGAATTTGGTTTGAGCGAGAGAGACATTACGTTATTTTTCAAGTTCAAATTTTATGGCGAATTCAATAAAGGCAGTCGTTTCAATTCAGTACTCCTCACAAGCTCTTTCCTCTTAACTCATCATAGGACCTTGCGGTGCTAAGTTCTCCAATTTCCAAAATCGTTCCACGATATTTCGCAGACAGTACTCCTCATGATGACAGTGTCATCAACTTTGGTTGATACAACAAAACCATTTGATCCCTGAGCCGGATTGTACTGAAATCGACCGGCCATTATCCAACCGAGTACGGTCTTCTGCAATAATGGATGGCTGTTGCCCAGGTGGATTTGCCCAACAGACAACGCTCGGAAAAACGTGTCAGCCCCGATCAACATGTCGATGCCATTTGGTTGATTAAAACTTGGATCTGTCATCTCAATGTTCTTAGGGAGATCCCATCCATCGATTTCAATGCGCACGTGTGGCTGACGCTCTGTAATTCGTGGAAGTACCGCCAATTTAAACAACCTCGACAAATTATTTAATTGAGAGCTAATGATTGCGTTTGTCTCATATTTATAATTTGAAGTGCGCAGACCTAATCCACTGGCTTCAGCATAAACCTCCTCTTTCTTCAGCCCCACTCGTTGAGCCGCGTTTTGTGTTATCACATTGAGCTGTGAAGCCAGAATTGCTCGAATCGGCTGTAGAGTCCCTGTTTTGTCTCGAACGTTAATTATAGCAGTTGCTAGGAACACATAGCCTTCATTTGAAACCTTATCACTGCTAACCAATGATGTCTGTATGCTAACCTCGTCGCTTAGATTCTGTTCCGTTGAATTTGTTTGATTTCCCCCAGGTGAGACTTTAAGAAGGTGAAGCTTTGTATGGTGAGGAAGGGCACATACATCACAACCCTTTCGAGAACAGTTCCTAACCATGTGACTTTTGCCAAGACATTTGATACACAATCCCATAATTTTTGCTTGATTGAATCGCTCCCTTGCGGAAAGCTTAAAAAATGCTAATTAAGTTCAGTGACTTCTAAATCGCAAATTGTCGACAAAGCGGAATCATGCAAGCATCCTTTCAAATAATTAATTTTTTCTATCCTATCGTAGCTGGGGTTGATATGAACTAATTTATTGAAGATTCCAATAAAGTTGGAGTACTCAGAATATTTCCCTCTAAAGGATGGTAACTTAATTTTTTGCAAATTGGAAGTATGCGCAGTATTTGGAATTGCGAATGATGCGTTCAGCGCCTAAATCAGGTATCCGTGATTTGTGGTCGGCTATGCGTATGCAACCCATAATCTGTACTTTCGTTTCGACATAAGAATTCTCTAGCTCACCGCGAATACCGACGCTATCGTCCTGTGGTGTTAAGTTCTCAATTGATGACTGAACTGACAGCAGCTGTTTAAAATAGGATTCTAAAATCCCGAGCCTATACTCTAATTCTGGCAAAGAGCGACTACTTGACTTCTCATTTACATATTGACGAATTCGCGTAATATTTGCCTTTGTGGTGGATCGGAGTACCTTAAGCTCACTTAATTTTCTTAAGATGTCGGGGCTCTCGTCGGTATTAGTCATTATGGCTAGTGACTGTATTATGCAAACCTTCTTATACTCTAAACTTTAACAGCACCCAGCAGACAGCAACTAAACTACAGCAACAACAACTAATATCGATTATACTTGGGTTGAAAGTCCGCTACGTCCAACGATGACCAAAATCCTCACGAGCTGACGATGATTTCCACGATAATGTCACGATAAGTTCAGGACAAAAGTCCTTTCACGGTCGCCAAATGTTAAAGGAATAGTTTTCCCTTTTATTCTCGTAGGCCAAAACAATAGCAGCTACAATAAATCAAAATCCTACGCGAAACTACGACCTAAAGATCAACGACCAATCGAAACGAAATAGTAAAAAACTGACCAGATTTAATGTTTACTGCTCAAACACACAAGAAGAACTCAAGTATATTGTACTGTACATTCAACTGCTAAGTACTGTTTACTTAAGTACATAGGAAATCGTCTGATTAGTTATTTAATGTCAGAATTTTTACTTCACAGTGTGACTTCATAGATTTGCAATTCAACTTGATATATAAACTTAATAATGATAAACTTAATGATAAACGGTAAGGTAGTAGTGGTTGCTTTATGGCTGCGATAGCTGCTGATCTAGGAGAGCAGCAGCTAAGGAAGGTACATCGAGATCTTCGCTGCGGTATTTGTATAATCTATTTCATTTTGTAAAAGAGCCGACACGAATACCGGACATAAGCAGTGGAACCGCCAAAAAACTGGTCTTGTTTTGTACCTCTCATTCTGATAAATATGCTGTTAAGATTTTATCGCCTCTAGGTTAGTCAGAATGTTATGTCATATCAGCAAATTTTTCGTACTCTACCCACATTGTTAAAGACGAAACTTCCAAAAGAATCGTGGCAATACGAGAAAGCCAAATAGGAAGAATAACATGGTTTCTTTAGGAGTTTAACCTGGTCGCTATGCTTCCTCGATGGCGATGTGGATGCTGCTGCTGATATGATCAGAAAAAAAGTTCAAACGAGCCAAAAATGAATGCCCACTTATATCGTGCAAATTATCTTTAGACCAAAGTTGAGGCAAAAATCCTATGAATTCCTACAGGTAAACGGAGGAAAATAACAAACTAAAAATAAATAGAATCTGCATGAATTCAAATAGATTTCTGCATGGTTTTTTGCCAAGCTGACTGTCGGCTTAAAATAAGTAGAAACATCTATTTAATTTATTGTATGTGCCTTAAGTTTGTTTTTAAGAGATTCCGTTTCATTTTAAAAGGAGTTCAATTTATTTTTAGACTTACCAGCAGTTAGTATTAAAATGGGTCCCTATTGATTAAAATATGCATTCGTATAAAATTAAGATGCTAAGCAACTCAAAATCGCACGTATCTGTTTATAATAAAATGATGACACGTTTAAAATTAAGACGAACTTCTCATAATTTGTACTTGAAACATTTAAATTTGAGACTTCCCAACTATTAAAATTAAGCATTAATCTGTGTTGATTTAAATGTACTTTCACGTGAAATTAAATTTCTTAGCATCTTAAAGGTGCACATAATTATCTCCTTAAATAAAAATGGTGAAGCGTGTCAAATTACCTATGATTTTAGCTTGAAGCACTTAAGTACCTATAGCACACATATACGCTACCGTCCTTAGTTTCCAATTTATACTCACAACTGCGAAAGTTCTGATTAAAATTCAACAGTAGGTAGCTAAAGTCTCTTGACAGGGGAAATATTTTAAAATAATAAAAAAATTGTTTTTGTTTAAATTAGCGTGTTTAATGTTTATGTATTCAGTCTTTTTTTTATTTTAACATTTTTTGGTTATAATATTTTTATTTATTTAAAAAAAAGTTTTCGTCGAATAACTTTCAAGCCATTATTTAAGACATAAAAATGAAGCAGTAATGTGAATCTACATCTACAATTTCATATGACAAAAAATGAGAAGAATATTTATTAAATTTCCATCTCTCAAAAATCATTCGTAACAAACTATTCGATTTGTTTGGATAAATGTTTTCAAAGTCGACGTCAACCTGTACACAACAACGAACAACTCTCAATCTTTTATAAATACTTATTACGATAAAAACAATTACCAATGCGTTGCGTATCCTAGGTTGTCATTGCATCGGGGCCAATCCTTTAACAGCTCGCTTAAAGTTTTTTCATGGTTTTTAAAGATTTCAATACGCAGTTTACTTGTCTTTTTCCAGTACTCTAAAACTGTTTCCCATGGAGAAGCGTTATTTGCCAACCAAACAATGTATTGTCTTAGGTCTGTTAGGTGATAAACAAAATAAACAAATAATGCGTATCTAATGTAAATACATGCATACAAAGTACCTTCTTCATCATAGCTAATTCTGTCCGACTCTGATATTTGACTGTCATAAGACTTGTTGCATACAGAACGTTTGTTAATTTGCAGCCTTAGTTTACTGTTGTACCATTTTGAGTGCAGCTTTCCTGTTGGGTTCTTAGTTCTTTTTTTCCTTTTCATATAATAAGTTTCCTAGTTTTTAAAGTGCAATTTGCATTATCGTGTGTGGATGTACATAGGTCAAAATAAGAACAATACCTTTTTCTCGTCTGGAAAATATTTGACAATATTTTTTGATATCTGCTGCATTAAATTGTAGCTCAAAGCAAGTTTTTTTGTTAAGGCATTCTTCAACTATACACTGCACCAGATCTTTTTGAGATATATTGTCCCAAATGTTATTCCACTTATAAAAATCGATGACCATTTGTCCCTTTATTGTCTTTTCTAAGACACTTTTGATGTTTACTATGTCACGGTCAAAACTAGCAAGTGTCTCAGAGGATGAGGTTAAAGATGAACTCTCTGGCGCACTGTTGAGCCAACTTGCTACCGACTGCGATGCTGTCTCTACTTCGGCTATACTTGGTCCTGCCAAAGACTTGCCCTTTGAAAAACAAATTATTCTTGAATAATAATTAACTTCAATAATTTGATTACAATTTGCTTGGATAGTCTAGCAACCCATCGAACAGGAGGTACCTCTATATTGAGTTTGGTTCAAACACTTACAAACGTTCACATTGGAAGACCGTATTTGTAATAAATGGATTACCTACCTGGAGCATGCGCCACTTCACCAATCCGTCCTTGAATAGAATATACTCTCCAAAAGTCAAATTAAACTGCGAAGAAAGCTTATCAATGTCTGCTCGCTCCATTTTCTCGAGCACATTTAAGTCGGTTTATTGTTCCCGAAATAACACAATGGTGGCTGCCGAAAAACCCTTTGACGCGACACACGTACTTTGACACGACTTGCGCAACTTTACTTACACTTTGAACTTTAAATGTACTTTCTTTAAATTTTCACATCAAAAAGATCCTTTCGCCAATCGATAAGGTCATAGTACACTTTTGCATCTAATTTTATATTCTGGACTTCAAAAACTCGTAGTCGATTAGATTTTCCAGCACGAGCTTTTAAAATACAGCGCAGAGCCAACTCTCTGTTGTGTTTTTTCGGATCAGTTAACATTGCTAGCAATAAGTTTTCTGAATGCGCAAAGAAGCTGTTACGTTTTATTACAACATCAATAACAGGCTGTTATTCCACTGATAGATAGCGAGTTTTCGAGATTAAACCCCATAAATGCCTGGGTCCATCTTTGCAGGTAGGTTGGCTTTTAATATTGAACCAAGTTGGAGCATACAGTTTTACGACGTAAGTTGCTAACATTACTAAACTTTCTGTAGGGTTTGATGTTCCGATGTACAGACGAAGAATACGATTAGCTTTTGTGAGCCACCTAGCATGGGACTTTTTTCCGGGTGATTTATCAGCTAGGTCCTTGGGACAATTGCCAGTCAAAACCGCTGAAACGTTACGCCGTCAATATGAGCAAATAAGTGACGGAATGGCAGCTCATTCATATGTAACATGCAAACTATCCATTGTAATGGTCTATTCAATCTTTTTGCAAACAGACGGATGATCCCTCCAAATTTTCCAACATTGACATTAGTGCCATAACATCCAATAGCTACTAAATTTTCGAGTGTTTTGTTTTCTGTTCGGAAATAGTTATACAACTCTTGTTCAACGCATTTAGCAGTACCTGATGTTGGAGCAATGTAACCTAAGTATTTTGAGCCTGGTTCGCTTATTAGTGAAATATGTTCTTCAACTACTTGTTCGCGGTAATATTTACCTTTTTTTTTTTGGTTGACCAATGTTTTGTCTTTTCGGCCGTCGTATTATAAAGCACTGACCTCACTGAACACTTTCCCTGGCCTTTTTTCGCTCCCATCTAAGTTTACTCTTGTCAATAATGGGTAATTTAGATTCCTGTAAGATTACAGAGGCCGATACTACATATCGATCGCAAGTTTGAGATAACGCGGAATAATTCAATTTTACGAATTGCTGTTCTTTTTGTCGCTGTCTTCGCTGTTCTTCGCTGTCTGTATCTTCACGTGAATTAGGTGGTGCAGTTGTTGGTCTGTTGTTAACAACAGAAGCCGAAACACTTGTCGACGTTTCCGCAAGGCAAAATGCCTATGTTTCCCTATCCAGTTTTCTTTTCAGACTTTTCCGATTATTTTTTGTAGCGAGTACATCTGTGTTCCCAATAATCATTTTCCTTGTCGTTCTTTGAACATTAAGAAAATTTCTTTCATTCGGCGGTACCTTCCTCTCTTTTGGAGAGTTGCATTTCGAAAGATCGCAGCATTTACACGATGAAATGTCAAATAAAACTTTACTATCAGAAACAACTTCCTCTAGTTCTTTTTTGGAATGTTGGGATGGAATTTAAGAAGTTGTTTGCACTTACCATGATAAGATTTTATCATTTACCATGATCTCGTAGTAGAAAGAGTTGGTAGTGACGCCTGTTTCCAAACAAATTCATTTTTTCACACACTATTTTCTTTTAATGTTGGTTCCTTTTCATTAGCTTTCAAATTGTGCCTGTTCCACCCATAACACTCCATTACCTCTTCATAAGTGGGGAGTACATTATTCTTAAAATCACAAGTTTCGCCAAATATAGGACATTTGAAAGCGTTTCTGGTACGTTCCATTACGACAAATATAATATATAATTTTTAAAGCAATCAGAATTTTAATATTATTTTAGCTTCAAATTTGCGCCTATACTAAGGAGAGGATAAAGATTTTCGTAATGATTTTTGTCAATGTAGGTAACGGCCTACTTTGATATTTTTCTTTTTTAATAGAGTGCAATTATTAATGAAATGGAGGAAAAAGTCAAAGCCACCTAATTTGAACATTTAAAAAAAGAAATTAAAAAAGGAAAAAAAGAAATTCATTCAAGCTAAATAAATTGAAAACGTCAATACTTTAAGGATAAATTGGAGGCAGATAATGTCAACCGAATTCAAAAATATCTTGCAAATGTGCTATGGGCACCAAATGGCCACTTTTTATTACTATTAGAACTAAAAATTTGGAATTTTTTTTTTTGACCCACCCTAATATATAACACAAAAAACGTACAGGAATATAATTATTATTTTAAATAGTCTGTTATATAATTTGGATTTAAATTGTTTTATTGAATTTAAAAAAAAATTATGTTCTCGATGTTACTGGTTATGGTTAGTCATTAAATATAAACGCAAAATGCTTAACGAATTTACAACCAATTCGTCTGAAGGTGGTTAAATCAAATCATCCTTCAATTCTTTCTCCATTACATCACTTTCGCTGCCATCGTTATTGTCGAGCTGCGAAGATTCCGATTCACATCTGAATATCTCGAAAACATTTTCATTTGTGGGAAACTTCGAAGTAACAATATCGTCATCTTATACACCCTGCACTGTTCATACGTATCTTCACTCTGTGTATGTATTATGTATTTTGTCTTCCTGTTTGTGTTTTTTTAAGCGCCTGCTATTTTTTTAAAAAAATAAAGACTAAGCTCTGAGTTCGTTTCGACCAATATACCGGCCTAGTAATGGTGTTTTAACCCCTACTAATAAGAAATTTGACACTTCTTATTCACACTACACATAACGAAATCACGACTTTCTACACGTATGTATACTAGGTCATAGGAATAACAGTGCCTCCGAAAGCGATGCATAATAAAACGAACTTGAAAAACATGCAGAAGATTAGATTAGATTAGATTCTTTATTTCATGAAATATATGTACAATAGTTTGTGTTTGAGAACACGAGCATGGCAGAAATAGCTGTCTGCCGAAAACATGCAGAATTTGGGAATTCCAATTCATAATTCGACTTATCGAAGGTGACGCCAAATAATCTCTTCGAGTTATCAAGACATTCGAGTGATAGAAGTTCGAGTTATCAAATAAAAATTACATTTAAATTTAAGTCTTGGCACTTTCGTCCCTTCTTTCCAATGTCATGGAAACGCCGACCAACAGTTAGCTTATAAAATGTCTTTTCGCAGCAACGGGTCCACCGTTGATTTTATGACTTACCTAAAAAGTGAAAGCAGTCTCTTCACCATGGTGGTGAAGGTAACATCGTTGCGCTTGATATTTCAAAGGCATTTGACAGAGTTTGGCATCAAGCTCACTTGTCGAAAATGCATGATTTTTGAATCGATGATACTCTACTTCAATTGATTAGAAACTACCTTTCGGACCGTTCAACTCAAGTTGTGTTGGAAGGTTACAAGTCTGCAACTCACCAAATAAATGCTGGTGTTCCCCAATGGTCTCTTTTTCTCATTTTTATAAATGATCTCCTGTCCGTTACTTCTAATCCAATACATTCCTTCGCTGATAAAAGTACCCTCAGCTTCCTTTGGGTTTCAATATGTGGCAATATATGTAAAGCTCATTAAAGTCCAATCTAGACACATAACTCAGTGGTGTACAACCAATAGAGTGGAATTTAATGCTTCCAAAACGCAATGCTGTCTTCTGTCCTTTAAGCGAAATCTTAATACTTTGCCATTGCTCATGAGTGGCACTTCCATCGCTGAAACCGAGCGACTTATCATTCTCGGTATGTGCGTAAAAGACAACCTCCGTTGTAATGACCTCTCAGTCGATGTCGCCAAGAACGCTGCGAAATGTTAAGGCTTCCTGAAGCTGTGCAAGAAATATTTTACCGCTTTTGATCAGGTTGCAATTTATAAGGCGTTTATCGCCCCAAATTTTAGTACAACGCTCATATCTGTGGCTGTTAATAATTTCAGCTGTTCGACAGGATACAAAAACGCACGACGAACGTATTGGCGATTAAGATATCACGAAAACGTTTGACTCTCTTAGTCATCGTCATAATGTCTCCTGCCTATCTCTGTTTTATCGATGTGCTCACCACAAATGCTTAAACAAAGTATCCACTCTTAGAAAATTTTAACCGGAATACCCAGGCTTACACTTAAGTAAATTTTTGCACGTACCGTGAAATCCAAATAATCCTTCCTTAGCCGTACAACATGACTGTGGAATGCTTCTCCCTGCTCTGTTTTTCCTGCCCATTATAATATACAAACATTTAAAAGTATCGTGCATCGGTTTCTCCTCTGTCATCCTTACCCCCATTTCCTTAATGCCCTCACTATGATTAGATTAGATTAGATTTATTGGTTTCTTCATTACTTTTACAAGTTTTATAAATATAAATCATTTTAACATGGCTCTGCCGTCTGTTCGATTGACATTAGATTTACATCTTTTAAGTAAAATATTGCTTGATTCCAAAAAATAAAAATATAAAAATGGTCCTTTATATTGTAAAGAAGTAGGTGTGATGATGATACCATATTTCGGGTTTGTTTGTTGAAGGACGGTATCTCATAGATAAGGATGTTGTGTGATGATGATACCATTTTTCGGGTTTGTTTGTTGAAGGACGGTATCTCATAGATAAGGATGTTGTTCCTGTCTATTCGTCATCGGAAGCGCGATTGTGTTTTGTTAGCATGTAAACAGTTCGTGCGTTTGTTGATAGTTGCTGCTTGTATTAACTCCCTCCTTTGTTTAAAAAGATCGCTCCGCGTCTTCATAGCTCCTTACTAGTATTTGGATTTTTTCAATCCGTTGATCTAAGAGTTGCTCAGGAGTGAGTTAAGGTGTTTTGCGTTTTCTGAGATAGATTATGGCAAATGTTAGAATAAGTCCTGTTGCCGATAATAATCCTATAGTCGATATGATAAGACTGTTGCCGGCTTCCAATCGCAAGGTGTCTAGTAGGTTTATATTGTCGAATCTTAATTTCTCGTCTAAGGATTCAAAGTGGGATCCAATTTCAAAGTTATCAATAGCATAAGATTTCAGATAATTCTGGATCATGTTAGTTGGGTTCTCATATGTCTTTCCATCTATAATCGTTGTGTTCTCGAAGTTAATTAGGTAGACTCCGTTTAATTTTACGTTACTGACGGTGTGTTGCCCCGATACCAGTATTGCTCCATCTTTAATCATTTCTATGTCTTGATTCTTTTCCTTAATTTTGTTGCATATTACCTTCTGGTTGTTAAGCAATCCGGACAAACAGGTTTGGTTACTATTTATTCTACAGAACGTGTACTTAAGTTCTTTTTTACAAGTGTTAATGTTAACAAACTTAGATCTACATTTTATAATTTCTTTGCTTAAAACTAATTTACCATCATTTTGGCTTATGGCTCTTGTTTCATACAATTTGCATTTTTCATATAAAACAGGGTATTTAATAAAGATTACAATGGTACCATCTTTTTGGAGTATCGATATGGTAAATGTTTTAATTAGTTCCTCTTTTATGATACTATTTATATCTTTAATGTTCAATATAGCAGGATTTAAAATATTTAATTTAGCTAGAGTGAGTGTATTAATTACATTTTGTAATTCTAATATTATAAGTTTACATTTCTCAGCGATAAGCTCGTCTTTGATCGTATGCTTTACAGATTTAATAGCATCGAATAGTTTTGAGTTGGTTACAAATTGTCTGTTATTATTTTTAATCAAATCGTTTATTTTGTTTTCTATCGTCAGTTCATCGTCGTGGTCTGGTGAACCAGCGATCCACTTCCAAATGGTTCCTATTGCATCAATTGCTCTTTTAGAGCGGGGTATCATAAGCTATCGAGTAGAGTTTGTATGATGTTCAAATTATTGTCGTGTCTAATGTCATGTGACGTATTAGTGTGTACAGTTTCGTATTTTTCACGTTCCAGTTCTTCTGTCATCGTGGTTAGGAAATGTTGTATACTTGTGAGGTTAGTCACATGAAATATATTAGAGGTATTTTCATAGATCAGTGTATCTCCTGTTTCAATAAGCATATAGTTGTCTCTAGTATAATCAATAATTTCTGCATCGCACAGTGTGAAGGTGATTATGATTGATAGGAGTGGCAGTAAGTCCATTGCCTGAAATTAGAGTTTCAGGTTATCTTTGTGGACCGTTTTACCGTTACTTAATTTAACTTTATTGCCTAAATCTTTTACAACTCTGGGTTTATATTTAGGTTGTAGTTTACCCCAGTGAGTGCCAATTGTTTTTTGATAAATTTTAGTATTTGGCTTAATTTTGACTATCTTCCTGTTCTTGTTATGGAAGTCTATCATTTTGTCCTGTGCTACGGCTTGTTGTATAAAACTTCCGCAGGTTTCCTTTCTGTCGAGGAGTGAATGGATTTGTTGTATTCCATTGCTGCTCTAATGAAGACTTCAGTGTAGTCTAATAAACTATGTTGTTGCTTTATGCAGCGAGCGATTTCCTGTAAGGTATTATGTGCTCTTTCTACCTGTCCATTGGACGTACTGTGGTTGGGTGGTACATGATACAGATCTATATTACTTCTAGCTATAAGTGTCGTAAAGACGGCTGATGTGAAGCATGGGTTTTGATCGCATATTATATTTTTGCAATCCGGGAAGTTTTGTAAAATTTCCAAAACTTTATGAGAAAGATCCTTCCGATCAGGTAATGTCTTAATGACCAACAATTTTGGATAAGCATCTATACACGTTAGGAATTTCAAATTTTCGGACTCCCCCTCTTTCTTAGGAATTGGCGCCTCGCCAATTGGGATCCTCATAGGGTGCCTGTCGTATTTGTTTATACTACAAATCTCACAATTTTTGGCATATTGCAAGAATTCATCTTGCATATTTGGCCAGTAATATTTGTCAAGAATTTGCTTGACATTTTCTCGAGCATTCCTATGGGCTCTATTATGTATTTGTTCAATAACGGAGATTTGATCTTCTTTGTTTGTTATGTCGTTTACAAAATATTTGGTTCGTATGAACTTATTTTTAAAGTGTTCTTTCAAAATTGGTTGAATTTGATAAATAGTTTCGACTGTGCCAAAGAGTGCTACGATGCCGTCTTTAATATATTGCTTAAAAATAGGAATTATGTCAGATGGTTCTTTAAAGGATATCAAGTGACGTATTTTATTTGGAAAGGGTTGCATTTGTTCATGGATTGTTTCTAATCCTTTATTTATAATTACCTGTTGATTGTACCCATTCACAGGTCTATTAATTAGTTCGACTTGTTCTTCTTCGCTGCTTTCAGAAGAATGTTGTGTAGCTAACGAATCATTATCTGATATTTGGTTCAAGTTCTGTCTAGATAGAGCATCAGCTACAACGTTGGTAGGGCCAGGTTTATAAATCATTTTTGGGGCGTATTCTTCAATTAGAGCGTGCCAACGTTTCATTTTGTTATTAGGATTACGAGGTGAAACTGCAAATGTAAGGGGTTCGTGATCCGTGTGGATCTCTAAGTTTGTGGTTCCATATAGGTAGTTCCGTAGGTTTTTTAATGCAAAAACTATTGCATATAGTTCCTTCTCATTAGCGGCATATCTACGTTCAGATTTACCTAACGTTTTACTAATGAAAGTGATGGGTTTTCCATCTTGGGAAAGAACTGCTCCTACTGCGTCGTTGGAGGCATCGGTTGTCAGTACAAACTTCTTGGTGAAATCGGGCTGGGTAAGCTCGGTTTCTGTTATTAGATAATTTTTTAGTGTGTTGAATGCTTCTATTGCTTCGTCATCAAGCGAAATGCTTGTTTTCTTTGCTATGTGAGTAGAAATTTGTCCTGACTCGTTTTGCAAATACTTGGTTAATGGCTTTGCGATTTTGGCATAATTTTTTATAAATTTTCGGTAATAACCGATCAGTCCTAAGAAGCTACGCAGCTGTCTTAGTGTAACGGGTTGTGGGTATTCTTTGATGGTTATTACCTTATTATGGTTAGTTTTTACCACATTATATGCAATGACATAACCTAGAAAGTCCACGCTTTCTTTGTATAGAGTTGATTTCTCTACAGAAACCTTCATGTTGGCTTCCTTTAATACATTTATTATTTTATTAAGATCTTGAGTATGCTGTTCAAGGCTATTTGAATAGATGATGATATCATCAATGTAAACATGGCATATTTTGCCTATGTATGGTCGTAGGATATCATCCATTGCACGTTGGAATATAGAAGTGGCCGTGTATACGGTGAACAATCCTGTTCGCCGTAACCACGACATTGAGAATAGGGCTCTGGTGAGCCACTTCGATCTGCGCACCGAACTTGAGAATTGGCGATCTGAGAATAACGGATTCACCGTGTTCACTGATGAAAACCATGCTAATGCAGTTGTCGCCAATGGCCGAGATGCATCGCACTTGTTCGTGTCGAAGGATGATCTTCTGTGCATCTTCGAGTCACTAAAGAATAAAAAGTCGGCGGGGATGGATGGTGTCCCAAACGTCGTATTGAGGAACCTGCCTTTGGAGGCTGTAGATATTTTCACCACGCTGTTTAACAATGCGCTGAATAATGCACATTATCCGGCGCATTGGAAGGTAGCTGTGGTACACCCTATCCCGAAAAAATGTAAAGATAGGACGAACCCTGCCAATCTCCGGTCAATTAGCTTGCTTCCGAATATTGGCAAGGTCTTTGAAAAGGTTGTCAATAGAGCCCTGTTAAAGTGGGTCGAGGACAATAACATAATCCCGGACAACCAGTTTGGTTTCAGGGCGAGGCATGACACTATTCATGCCGCGTCGAAACTGGTTTCCGACATTCAGTGGAATAAATGCAAGAACCAATGCACGGGTGCTTGTCTGGTTGATTTTGAGAAGGCTTTCGACACCGTATGGTTAGAGGGACTTTTCTACAAGTTGACCAGGCGGGGGATGCACAAACCTTTGCTATATGTAATTTATAATATGCTTATGGGAAAGAAGTTCGTTGTCAAATGTGGCAACGTGACTTCGAGCAGAGTCTTTGAAATTAAAAACGGTTTACAGCAGGGGGCGGTCAATTCTCCGATCCTGTTTAACATTTACACGAGTGATCTGGTGGGTTCACTCAGCCATGCTATAGCGTATGCCGACGATTTGGTGGCATACAGATCAGGTCCTAAAATCGAGGTCATTAATATCCTTTTGCAGCGTGACTTCGATCAAATTAAGCGATATTGCGACGACTGGAAGTTGAAAATCAACTTTCAGAAGACGGAAACAATCTTGTTCAGAACTCCATTGGCTGGGGCCTCTAGGGATACCAGAAAAAACTGGAAAAAATTGGCCATTATTGGACAAAATGGGCAGCCATTGGCGGTGAGAAGCGCAGTTAGATATCTAGGTATCTGGCTTGACCAGTATCTGTATTTCGATAGACATATAGTTGCTTGTCTTGCTGGGGCCAAGAAGGCTTATGCTCTAACAAGGAGACTGTTTCATAGCAGTCAACTTGACTCCAGAGTGAAGGTCATTTGCTACGTGGCCCTTATAAGGCCGATCATCGCTTATGGTTGTCCATTATGGTTTAATATAGCGCCTAGCTATATGGAAAAGATTCGGGTTTTGGAGAGACAATGTCTTAGGACCTGTCTCCGGTTGTTCCGAACGCCTGAATCCAACTATATAAAATACTATCCCAACAAGGTCCTATACGATGGGGCTCAGTTGAATAGGATTGACAATTTCCTCATTAAGGTCACTCGAAGGCACGTTGCAAGGGCGATGGCCAGCGACAATAGTCTGATATTTGGGGCTTACTACCCCAATGAAATGTACATAGAGAGTACGCTCCGGTCTGGCTTTATCCCGCCAGAGGCATTTATCCATATTGATTCAAAAGGGCTGGTACAGACGAGGGATGGTATCCCGATCTTATACCATCGCTACCGCAGCGCGAGAGATAAGCGGCTCCTCCATGACGGGGACGTCGCCAATGCTCATGAGCTCCTCCGTTTTAGTACCGCAATATCGGAGAGGGATAGATTCGACACGGAAAAGCAATTCGCCGAATTTTGGTGGCTTGTTGAGGGGGGAGGGGTCAACATGCCCTCCCAGGACGGTGCGTTACTCTAGGTAACATCCTCTTAGCTTATAAGTTAGATTAAGTCAGCTAGGGCGTTTTTGGGAGAGGCCGGGCTCGCCAACGTGTGGTGGTGATTCCGGGAGTTGACTGACGCTGTAAGGCTTCAGTCGGCTCACGGCGGCGCGTGTGCACGTTGACGACTGCCAGGCGCTCGGAAAGCAATTGGGATTTTGACCACTTATTGCGCCAGGCAACGAGTGCTCAGAATCCTAATTATAGTTAGAATACGTTAAGTAGTTTAAGTAAGTAGAATAGGTAGCTTGTAATTTGTTTTATATAAAATCTCAATAATGATACCGAGTTTTAGTAAATTTTCTCGAGGAATATATATGTAAGATTAGTTCGTAAAATAGTTCGTAGGCCGAAAGGCAATAATTCTAAGATATAGTTAAGTTTAGAGCGTTCGCATAAGGACCAATAAATAAGAATAAGTATCCTGTTAATTTTAAGTTAGGTTTAATCATTTTTGTCTAGTATGTAAGTAGATATTTATCAATGAATAAAAAAATGAATTTCAAAGTCAAAGGAATATAGAAGTCGCGTTCTTTAAACCGAATGGCAATCTCATATATTCGTATTTAAAATTATTAACACTGAACGATTTTTTCTCAATGTCAGATTCTTTTATCTTAATCTGATGAAAACCGGATTCGAGATCTAGGGTAGAGAAATATTTGGCTTTCCCTAGATTTGATAATATGACATTTGTATCAGGTATCGGGTATTTGTCAGATATCGTTTGTTCGTTAAGTTTTTTATAATCTATCACCATTCGGTGTTTAGGACTTCCGTCCCCGTTTGTGCCTTTTTTTGGTACGACCCATACTGGACTGTTGTATGGGGACTTTGATGACCTTATTATTTTAGCGTCAAGAAGTTTTTGTACTTCCTGGTTTACAAAATCATTTGCAGCAAGAGGGTATGGATACTGCTTGCTCCAAACTGGTTTTTCAGAACTGGTTCTGATTTCGGCAAGCACGTCTGTCCGAAACGGGAGAGTAGTGTCGATGGTTTGGTGGATACTTTGAATTTTTTCCAACATCGATTTTTCTATATCAAAAGTGCTGTTTTCGTTTATGTGATTCAATTTGTTTGAATCGTTAAAATAAATTGTTTCGGTTTTATTGTTATGGACAAGAGTTCTTGTCTCGAAATTGATTTTAGCGTTCACCCGATTTAATAGGTTGGATCCTATTAATCCATCATATTCTAAATTATTTATAATATAGAAACGAGTTATCGTTCCAAAAATAAGAACTTCATGACAAGAGTCAATGATGATGTCACCATTAACTGTACGTGCGCGTTTCTTGATTGGGAGAATGATCTTATTGCCGAGAATACCAGGTTGGCAGTAATTACTACTAGCTCCGGTATCGATGAGAATTCACATTTGTTTACCATTTACTAATCTTCGTATGTGGGGCAACCCCACATTTCCCCTAAAAAATGGTCCTTGTCTTCGTTGAGGTTGTTAATACGTTCGGTCTTTGCCGGTGGTTGCTGTATGGAATGCTGGGTACTTAACCCTCGCTCTCTTTTGAATCCAGGCCTAGTATTATTATTATGTGTGTTATAATTCGACCTTAGCCAATGTGGATTATTATTATTTGGCTGATTGTTGTTATAATTGTTATTATTCGGGTTACTCTGATGAATTTGCTGAAAACGTTGCAATTCCTGTTGTGTGATTGGCCTATTGGCCGAACTAATCTCTGTGGCAGTTGACGGTAATCGCCCTGCTGTCTCTGCTGAGGTATTTGCTGGTGAAATTCATTATTGCTATGCGTGTTTTTAGGGAATCTAAGAGTATTACTATTTTGATTAGTCCTTGTATCCCTTCTATGGGAGGAGAACTGGGGAGAAAAGCTAGAGCGAACATTATTATTGCTCTCCAATTTCTGTGCCTTTGCCAGGGCGTTTGGCAGGTCTTGTGGATTTAATGAGAATAGGATGTTGGACAGTTGTCTATCCACCCCGGTGATGAACACTCGTAGAGCGTTTCTTCTATTTATATTATTTAATTCGTTCGTAATAGGGGTGTTGGATCCATGGGTCATTATTGTTTTGTTAGTCAGAAGTGTTAGCTTCTGGTTAACTTGATTATAAAAATCAATTAATGAAGATGATCCCTGCCGCAATACGCTCAATTCCTGCTCTATGATATGTACAGGCCGCTTATCGGCGTACGCGAAATCTAATCTGGCGATAATTGCCTCGAAATTGAGGACAGTACCATGATTAGTGAGTACATCATTAGCATTCATTGTGACCTTGTTCCTGAATATAGTCAGAGCTGCAAAATATTTGGAGCTACCGATGGTGTACAGGACCATTGAATTCTGTGCAGCTTCACGCCAACTAACGTATGCTTTTTGTTCACCATTGAATTCGGGAAGGGATCTTATCACTGTTTAATGTTTCTGAGCAATAATTGATGAATCTATTGTCTGCTTTTTGAATTCAGTAACTGTGCTTGAAATACCGTTGATACTCAATAAGTTTTCTAACTCTGAAATTCTTTGTTGGTTTCGACATTTGTGGTCGAGAAGTAATTTTTGAAATTGTTCGTTGTTTTGTTTAATTGCACTAGCTAGTAAGTTGTCGATCTGTTCTGACTCCATTCTGTTTGTTGTTATTTTAATTTTTTTAAATGGCTTAATTAATGATTCTACACTTTGGTGTATGCTATTTGATTCAACAGATTTCACTTTCTCTTTTTCCATGAATAATGTACATATCTAAATAATTACTTAAATTTAGATAGCTTACAAGTAAGTTCTCCTCTGGTGTTTCCGCAGGATATTTTTTCATGAATTTTTTCAAGCCTGAAACTAGTTCTCGATACTGGATCGTGAAGAATTAGTTTTGATTTCTTTACTCCTTTTAATGCAGCTTTCTTCTATATTACGTAGAGTACTTTGGCAGTTGTTTGGCTTGGAATACACTTCACACAATTTACTTTTCTTTTTCAATTACACGATGTGAAGTACCCCGGTTGAGCCCCCAATGAATAATTTCTGATAATCTCCTTTTTCAATACAACTTTATTAGGTACTGTATTTTACATTTACAAGAGATGATATTACTGTTATACGCTCTGCTACTTGTGCGAGACTGAACATGGAGTCTGATGTCCTGGTCCTTTATATTGTAAAGAAGTAGGTGTGATGATGATACCATTTTTCGGGTTTGTTTGTTGAAGGACGGTATCTCATAGATAAGGATGTTGTGTGATGATGATACCATTTTTCGGGTTTGTTTGTTGAAGGACGGTATCTCATAGATAAGGATGTTGTTCCTGTCTATTCGTCATCGAAAGCGCGATTGTATTTTGTTAGCATGTGAACAGTTCGTGCGTTTGTTGATAGTTGCTGCTTGTGTTAACTTATATATATAGGTTATGACAGCAGCTCAACTAAACGAGGATCGACTCTTTTGAACAATAACGATCCAACATTCCAAGAAAGCCAATAAACAGGAATATTATCTTTCAAACCATAAAACAGCAGATGCTAGAACAACAGAGAGAGATACGAGCACCAAACAGGAAACCGCGCCTTAGACAGATAACAATATAAATAGCAGTGTTTCATGTTTGTAAAATTAGATTTTAAGAAGACTCAAATAAAAGAAGAGCTCTTGCTCTTGAAATACTTTATAAAAACTCTTTTTATTTAAAAGATAAAATTTATATAATAAAAAAAAGAAAATATATTTATTCATAATTTGGTTGCGGTAAGACATTGCTGCTCTATAATAATTGTAGAGGTGGGTTACATTGCGCTCGCAATTAAAAAGTGCTAGTACTTCATCCTCAGTTTTACGGCCACTCCCCAAAAATATAATTCTTTGCTGCTTCAGGATCGGACATATACCAATAAAGTGGATAATATCCTCCCTCGCCGACAAATTGCATAAATTGCAGTAAGTAGGCAAATCTTCGCGATGTGGCACATAATTTAGCCACATGAGTTCTCCCCTCATTTTAAAAATTGAAGTACCAAAATAGTTCCGTTCATATAGATTGTGCACTAGCTGGCTATATGTTGCTCTATGAAATGATGCAGTAGCCATGTTTATACAGTCTTCCCTATGTTTTTAATCGATAAGGAATATTTTAAGTTGCTGCCGCTTTCAATTAACTGGATATCATGGCCGCAATTGCTTGCTTGCTCCTTCAGTTTTCCATACCATAGGCTAATAGTCTCGATAGCACACCGTGCCGCCTTCTTTGGTAGTCTTTCTTCTGGCATGTCAAAAACTCTCGCTAGATAGTCCACATGCATCCCTAATGATTTCACAAACAGTGGTGACAATCCCGTTTCAATGGTGATCATGTAGTTCGGCGTATTCGTTGGTAAACGAATCTCTTTACAAAGTAACGTAGCAGCTTTTCAACATACATGCATACATCATAATGGATTCTGCCACCGCCTCGAAAACTTTATATTTGACACTATGTGTAAATTCAGAAACGTCAAACATTTGCGCAGTGATGCGGCATCACTGCTTATTTGCGATGCTGATGCGATGCAAAGTTTAAGCTGATGCGTTGCTGATTGAATATGGCGTTTGAGTTTTAGAACGCATTGTTTAACCCTCTGCGACTGACGTGGTAGTATGACAGACACCAGAAAATTTAAAAACTTGTGTTGTGTCGTTATTTTTCAGTTGTTGACTCTCGCGCTCTCAGTACCTTTCTGTTGTATGCTCAAGCGTGCGTTAGCGTAATGCGAACGGTTGTGGTGTGCGCATTCATTGTTGTACGAAGGAGAGTGTCCACGAGTCAACCACGTCAGTGTTATGGTATCTTCAATGCTCTAAGCCAGTTTATAAACACTGCCAAACTAATTTTGATTTTGAGGTTGACATTGAGCTAATGAATGGATATTTTTTTTTGTAAGTCTGATTACCATAAGTGTAAACTTTAATAAATGTGTAAGCAAATAAAGAAAATATTTATGTTAGATTTTTTTTTTTAACTTTTTTATATGTGCAAGTTTTGCAAAAAAAATTTATGTCATATCAATAAATGCTGTTCAACTTTATGTGAATTTTTAGTTTTTTATATTAGTAATTTAAAATAATAGTGGGCACTCTTAACTTTAAATTATAATAATAAAAAGTGAGAATATAAAAAGAATTTTGAAAATACAAGCTGTTCAAATGGTGTCTGGTGTACTACCACGTCAGTTGAATTGTGAAAACTAGCGCACGTCAGTCGCAGAGGGTTAAATCAAACATTTAAAATGGAAGTTTTGCTAATAAAAGTTTTAGTCGATAACTTTGATCGTAAATACGATAAATTTAGTTTTAATATGTGTGAAGCAAGAAGAAAGTATTCGAAATGCATACGGACTTTAATTAGCAGATTTAAAAGAAGGAAAATTCCTAAGATTAGGGACTATTTCAAAGTTCAAGAAGAATATCCAGACGATGTATTTCAAAATCATTTTAGAATGTGCCACTCCACCTTCGAAGTAAGTCCACTAATGATTTAACTTTTCTAAATGAAAACCAAACCATATTTCTAGGATTTGCGAAAATCATTAAATCCTTTTTGGACACCTTCTTATACATCTTCTTATAGTATCTATTAATTAAAATGTTTGTTTACTTACTTTTCTTCCTCTTCCGACATTTTTCTTACTTTTTTCCGGCGAATCAACAGCGCATCAGGTATTTCTGTGATGCTTTTTTTCGTTATGTTTGCGCATCAGTTTGATCAACTTTGCAATAATGAACACTTGACGTTGAAAGTGATGCCAATAGTTGCGTTAATGAACATTTTGCAAAGCATCATGAGCATCATGATGCCAGTGATGCGTTACTGAATTTACACTATGTGCTAAAAGTTTGTTAGAGAAACATTTTTTCCATGTGGCATTAACCGCTCCTTTGGCCTTTACCAGCTTCTCTTGCAAGTGCGTTTCCATATTAACTGGTTATTGTCACTCCGAGATATTTATACGATTTAACTATTTCGATGGGCTCTCGGTTGTAGTACAATCTCTCGTTTCTGGACATTATACCGCCACCTTGTTTAAAGATCATTATCTTCGACTTGTTTAGATTCAGCAACAAACCCCACATCTTGCAGTATTCTTGCAGTCGATTGATGATTAGTTGCAGGGATTCCTGTGAATAAGCAAATAGTACCACATCATCGGCAAACAGCAGCGCTTTGATTTTCGTCCTTGCCAACTCTATTCCACCTGCTCAATAATATCGTCAATGAACAATGCAAAAAGCAATGGGCTTAGAGTGCATTCCTGTCTTACGCCTTTAGTAGTTTCGAACCATTCCGAGATTTCAACCCCATTCCATACAGTTGCCTGCGTACCCTCATAGATGCTTTATAGAACATTTCCAAACTTGGATGATATTCCGGCATTGTAGAGCTTGTAGAAGAGCATTCGTCTATACACCGTATCAACTGCCTTGAAGTCAACAAAAAAGGTATACAATTTTTTTTTTCTGTGATATAAATTTCCCGGCGATGCTTTGTAGCACAAAGATGTTACCTATCGTTGAATAACCGCTTCGGAATCCAGTTTGGAATTCAGTAAGCAACATATTGCACTAAATCCATTGCGACAGACGGTTGTTCAAAATTGTTGTTAACACTTTATACGATGCGTTAAGGAAAGTTATTCCTCGGTAATTTGCGGGATCCGATATATTTCCTATATATGGGAAAAACTATAGCTTCCCTGAACTGCTTCGGTACAGCACCTGTGTCCAAAATTCTGTTTAATGCCGTCGTTAGTTTTTTGAGGAGATTCTCTGTTCCGTATTTATAAAACTCCATCGGAATTCTATCTGATACTGGTGCCTTGCCATTTTTTTTACCCCCTGAACTTCGTCCTGGGAGATTCTCATATCAAGTATTTCATTATTATAAGCTGGAGCAGCGTATAGTCCGTACCAAAACAGTTGGCCAACGGTCGATTGCGCAGAGAGAGGATTTAAGAGAACAAAAATGACGCGAAAGAGATTTAATCACTAAGCGTTTTTGCCTGTAATTTACAATGCGTAACCCAACTTTACAGTGCTTAGAACTAAAATGCTGTTGAATATCTAAATAAACTTAATTTTTTATTATGAGGTCGACTTTTATACATTTCTACCTAGAAGTCCGATTGTATTTGAAAGGGTTCCCAACCCTTTTTATGGTTGAACATTTCGTGGTTTAGCGCTAGGTACCTGTATGGGTGGTGTGCTTGGTTAGCATTAATTTTATGATGTTTGATTTTACCTGTTTGACTTAAGTGTAAAAGTTTTACGACATGATTAGTGTTTGCATTTGGTTACCTGTAGGGGCAAGGAATAAATTTGTTGCTTGGTTTTTAGAGTTTTTTATTTTAAGATAACGCATATATATTATGGATTTCCTATTTGGAATTCACTTTCACGAAAACAAAAGCATTGCTAGGACATAAGTTTATTAAAATAAAATAAATTGTCATGGATCTTTCAAGAAAAGGAAAACCAATAGGAAGTCTAGGACGTAAGATCGTTGTTAGGATATATTACAAAAAAATTGAAGAAGCTAGGAATTTATGTATAGATAATCCCATCACATACGCAAATTCACAGACAGAGGAGTTTACGGGAATTTCGGCCCGAACAATAAGAAGGATAATTAAAGAATATGAGAAGAAAGGCGCTATTGAATCTCCAACTAAAAGAGTACCACATACAAAATGGAAAACTGGATTGGACGAATTTGGTATCACAGCTGTTCGGCGAATTATATACAACTTCCACATTGAAGAAAAATGATGATAACATTAAAAATGTTAAGACAACGGGTGCAGGAAGATTTGCAGCTGAACCTAAGCAATATGTCGCTACATAGGATTTTAAAAAGAAATGGATTTTCTTATAGGAAAACGGAGAACAACCGTAAATTTCTTTGCGAAAGAAATGAAATCAAACTTTTACGAGTGAAATATCTGAGGAAGGTGCGGGAGTACAGGTCAGAAGGATATGAGATTATTTATTTGGACGAGAGCTATATTCACAGCTCTCACACAAGGCCAAGGGCATGGACTGACGGCACCAGTCAAGGTTTAAAGGCGCCAATTTCAAAAGGCCAAAGGCTGATAATGGCGCATGCAGGTGGAGCGAAGGGCTTCGTGAATAATGCCTTGCTTTTATTTAAATCTGGGTCGAAAACAGGAGATTATCACGATGAGATGAATTTTGAAAATTTCTCCAAATGGATGAAGGATCAAGTTTTAAATAACCTAGAGGAACCATCGGTTATTGTAATGGACAACGCATCATATCACAACAAATGGGAACACAAGCAAATCACTTCTGCTTCCGTTAAATCGGAGATGTTAGAATGGCTTTCCGTCAACAATATACCGCATTCTTCAAAAATGCTCAAAGTCGAACTTTATGACCTTATAAAGCGACATCGGACTAATCACCACCCCAAGCATAAGATTGACGATATGATTCACGGCGCGGGACACGAAGTACTACGATTGCCACCCTATCATCCAGATCTCAACCCTATTGAAAAGGTCTGGGCAACAGTCAAGGAAGAGTCGGAAGCCGAAATACAACGTTTAGATTATCGGATGTTCAGAAACTAGCTGAAGAAGAATTTTCAAAAATAACAGTTGAAGATTGGCGCAAAGTTTGTGAAAAAATTATAAGGACAGAGGAGGAATACTTTTCACACGAGCAGATGTGGGACACAATGTCGGATGCAATAATTATCAATCCAGGAGATGATTCTTCAACCGATTATGAAACTGACAGTTCTTCGAATTCAATTTAATATACATTAATATTAACTATTTCATATGTAGGTAGCAAAATCAATAAATATTTTTATCTTAGTACTAAAACGTGTGTGTTTTTACTTCTTAATTCAAACCAAACCGAACCACCCATTTGGTATACTGGTGTTTTGTTTTGCTGCTCGCTGTAAATCTGTTTTATATTTGCAATTCATCGTCAATTTTATCTCGCTATAATTTACACTTTTAATCAAGGTTACAAATTTAAAAGTGGTGGGTAGTTCAAAAAGTTTTAAAAACTGCATTTCTTAAAAAAAATTATTGAAGAATCAAGAACGTTCACCATTTTGTCTTTAACGAACCGTTTAATACCCCATCCTCTTTTTTGTGACAGAAAATCGTGCCTATTGTTATTGGGCATAAAATCGTTTACGTTTCCAAAAAATTCCCAAATTGTAAATTTTTTATTAAATTTACCTACCTCGCCCAAATTCAATGATATAAACAAAAAAAATTTGGTGTGACACTGCAATTTACTTTACTTTGCGTGCCAATATCAGTACCTACATGATCAATATGCACGACACAATTAATAATGATCAACGAAAGCATAATGAGCAAATAGGGTTTAAATCTAAAACCGTACACCTTCATACAGACACAGTCACACAATCAATTCATGTGCAATGTTTTGCTTAATCTATCCGACCGTGATCACATCATACTCCTACAAAGAACCGACAAGACAAAAAACGAAACAATATATTTGCCTCCAAGTAAAGTTGACATATAATGGTCTATATTTTTCCTCCGCTCCTAATTTCAGTATAAAAGAAGGAAAATGAAGAAACCACCCTCAGTGAGATCGCGACAGCGATCTTGAACACAAGGCAGGGTATACGTCGTTTTTTATTATGGCTCCGCCCATTTTCGTCTCTTTATGCTTGTTTTTGCAATTTAAGAGATTGTAAAACACATTTTAAGAAACCTGCGCAGTAGAATGGCCAACTGTTTTGGTACGCACTATAATACAATAATTGTAATGTCGTATAGTGCGTACCAAAACAGTTGGCCATTCTACTGCGCAGGTCTCTTAAAATGTGTTTTACAATCTCTTAAATTGCAAAAACGGAATATTTTAAGCGAACGATATTTGCCCTAAAGTCTCACATTGTTTATCAAACCATTTATCTCTATTTACAAACTTTCTTTGCTGTCGGGTGCATGCAGGTACAGACCTTTTTATGATGGTTTCAATATCGCCAATCGTTAGCTCTTCTTGTTGCAGGTAATGGTCAAGTTCAGCTTTATATTCTCTTGCTATGGATTCCTCCGAAGAAAGTTTCGGTGGCAGTTTCAAGACTTGTATTTCTGGATTGGCATTATGGTCTGAATATGGCAAACTCAATACTTCTAGGTCAGTGGCCAGTGCATTCCATTCACCTCCGAGCAAGCAGTAATCCACCACTGAGCATCCTTGCTGACCTACAAATGTATACTCTCCATATTCGTCAGACTCATATACCCCATTCATTACACGCAAACCAAAAGAGTCACACAGATCCAATAGTTTAACTCCTCTAGTATTCAATGTTGCATCTTTTGTTGCCCTCTGCTTCCCTGCAAGTTTATTTACTATTCCCTCTTATTTGCCTATTCTCGCATTTACAATAACTATTATGTTTTCATTGATGCTATTTGTTAAGCAGTTATATAGAGTATCAAAATCCCTTTCCCAATAATTGCAGTTTATGTAACACGGTATTATAGCATATTTCGTTCTGTTCACTGTTATATATAGGCACGTGATATCCTCTTCCGTTTTAAAATCACAAGTGATTTCTTTTAACGATTTTTTATAGCCAGAATAGCATCCACCTATTGCTCTGCCTCTCGAATTTTGTCTTACCGCAGGTATCCAAACAAAATGAAAGTTCCTAAACTGATTATTATAAAATATACCTTTATCTTTAATAACAAATGTTTCATATAAAAAAACGATATCATAACTATTTATTAAATTATAGAATTCTACATACTAGTTTTATTATTAAGGCCTGCTATGTTATAACTTAGTATTTTAATTTTTATTAAATATTTATTAATTAACCTATTTTGGCAGACGGCAGAGTCACCCTATAAAACATTGGTGCCTTTGGTGAATGTACTTGTTAAATTCCCATTGGTACAGGTTTGACTGCTAGATGGCGCTGCTCGACTATTTTTGTTTTCCGAAGATTGGCTGGTTTGACAGACCTCCGACTCCGTTTCCACATCAAAACACTGTTCGTGACTTAGATCGATGTTTAGAAGTTTGCCCAACAGAAAAATTTATTCTCCACACACATTTTGTCGTCCTTGACAGTCGTTTTCACTGAGGGTGCAAGTTGGACAAGACGGGTTTTTACTTTCACAAGCTTTATCCGGTGCCGTGACATAACCCCGCATTGTCGCATTTTGAAAGTTAATATAGCCAAATTTTAGCATTTGGTATTATGACACCTTGAAAAAGCGTCATAAGGCCAATTTGGCTTTATGACACTTTCGCTTGGTGCTTTTTTCAACAATTTGCCCTTGCACCTACTCCAAATCAAACAGTGACCCCAAGCAGGGGGGTTGCATAAACAGTGTAATGCCATAAGCATTATGGGATAAGTTACGAAATCGCAAGTAGATTCCATAAACAGTGTAATGCCTATGGAGGCGAATGCTGCCCCCTTGTAACCCCCCTGCTTGGGGTCACTGTTTGATTTGGAGTAGGTGCGAGGTACGGTTTTGAAAATTTGGCTTTATGTCACTTTCCGGATTTGGCCTTATGACGGTTTGTAAAAGTGACATAATACCAAATGCTAGAATTTCGCCTTATGTCACTTTCAAAAAGCGACATAAGGCCAAATTTCGAGATTTGGGCTTATGACGCTTGGAGTTATGTTACGGCACCGCTTTATCCTCTTCATCCTCACAGTAAGAAGCAGATCTTTGAAGACTGTGATCCCCGTATTTCAGAAATTTTGCTGACTTCAACTCAAATTAAACTTTCTGTTTGGATTCCATTTCGACAAGAAAATTCTTTGTATCACGTTTCCTTGACCCTATTTCTCGAATTTGAATGTTACCAAAGGACGGCTGTGGTTGTACAAAATTGTTGCCTTTTTTTTTATAACGTCTGTTTCAATTTTTTACATTTACAATCCAGGTTGTTTCGTCTTTGCCATTCTGAGTTGCGCTTGTGATACTCATCATAAGATTTTTCGCAGTATTTCTCTTCTGCATTTCCTCAATTTGAGCCTCTATTGTTTCATACTTTTTTTCCAGTGCAGAAACTTTTGTGTTTAGCTGATTATTGAGCGTCATCAATTGATTGTTAGCCTTTTGGATTTCTTCAATGTCCGATTTTTTGGCTGTATCTTTCAACTTCATATCGAGAAGATTGCTAAGCATTTCAGTTAGATTAAGCTTCGTCATACTTCCGACCATCTCGTCCGACATTTCCGTACCGGAGAGGTCTCAACCAATTTTCTTTTATTCATGTATAATTCGTGGTGTGTTTGTAGGGTTATGTCATTTAGCAAGCGAACCCGGCTTATGAATTTTTGTAAAATATAACTTATTACTCTAAAACTCACTTGCAATTCATGAAAGGCAACTTTGTATATAATTAAATTACACTTTGGTGGGGATACAGCAATGATTATTATAAAATTCTGAATTTACGTAGTTTTTCACTGGAGCTATTGAAAATCAAGCAACTCAGATATATTGACAGATGTCCTATGTAAAAACCCATTTAGTGTTTAATTATAAATAAAAAAAAACATCGGGAAGGGCTACAGTCCCCTTGGGTGAAATCTAAAAATCTTTAACAGGAACATAAGGTGCCTCTAGAAAGTATACTTTATATATTTCAGCTTCCTGGCTCAAACTTTGACTTTTGTCAAAACTTTTTAATTAATTTAATTTATTATGGACGTGTCTGTGGGAGCATTTTAAAAATATTAGCTCCCTAGCATTTTGGGCCGATAAGGCAATATATTAAAAAATTCAGGTTTCTAGCTCAATATTTGATTTTTTCGATATAGCTATTTGATTTTTCTTTTTCACAATCGGGCACGGATTTTAAAAATTCTTAAACTTGATTATTTCGGGCCTCTAGATTGTTGAAATGTCAGCTTTTTAGGTCGAGTTTAAAGGCCTTTTTTTGCCGACGGATATTAGTAACCTAACTATCGCCGCTAATCAAGAATTTAGTAACTTTTAGGGGTCAACAGACAATATTAAGGTATGTTACAAACTATGAGTCAAAATTAACATACCTACCTCTAGAATATGGTATATAAAAGGGGTTCGGAACCTTTGGAGGAGTTTCTAAGCCTTTTATTGCCGATTCGTAACCCTTTTAACCCATTAGTGACGTGAGCCTTAAAGTAAAGATTTTGAGTTGATATTTACAGCGTCGTTTCTTATTAGTATATATAAGTCATGCCTATACTTACTTTTTTTGTACAGCGAGGGGTTTGGCCGCTATAGGCCGTTACCATATGGTAACAGTCGTACAAACCGCATAGAAAATACTTTAATCTTTACTTTAATCACTTTACATGCATCACACGCAAATTTTTAAACTTTTAAATGAAAAACGTTTAATATTTTAATATTTTGAAAAACAGTATGTACTTTATTGGCAACATCGGACTTTTTGCACACAAGTCTAGTTGTAGACTTACAAAACTGGAACGCACATCTGCGTCGGGTAGCAGATGGTCCAACATAGTGGCTTATTCCATCAAATTTCATTCCATCCTTTGACTCTGCCCAACAAGAGCTCGCTTTACTTGACAACATTTTGTCTTTTGACTTACAGCAAACAAGCTGTATACAAAATTTCAGAAATCGAACTCTCGATCTTGTTTTCTCTTCTGACTCTGTTAGTACTGTGGTTCTGGAATCCCACTTCAGTATAACTAACATAGATGACAATCATCCACCCTTGGATGTATTTATTGAACTAGGCGCACATTTGTACGAAAATAGTAATTCGTTCGCAATCTTTTGACTTTCGGAAAGCAAATTTTCAAAGGCTTTCTGATGAAATTAACAGCTTTAATTTTAACCTTACTGCCTTATCTAATATTGAAGATGCAGTAGGTTCTTTTTATTCTTTGATGGATAACTGCATGAAAAAAGTGATTCCTGTGAAATCCTCTAGGAATCTGAAAGCGTCCCATCCCTGGTACACTAAAGAGCTCAAATCGATACGAAACAGACGTAATAGGGCTTGGAAGAACTATTTAAAAAGTCTCTGCCACTCAGATCTTGAACTCTATTTCACATTATTCAATGAATTCAAATTTTTATCCTGCAACTTATATATTGACTATATAAGTAAAATGGAATGCTCTTTAAAATTGAACCCCAAACTTTTCTGGAGTTTTGTCAATTACAAGAAAAAATCCGATGGTTATTCATCGAAGCTTACTTACAATAGTTCTACAACTGCTGATTCGCTAGACGCAAGCAATATGTTTGCAGATCATTTCAGTAAGTCATTTAGAGAGACCCCTCTTCACATTGATGATCAATATTTTAGTTATCTAACTAGCTGTTCCCAAATAAGTTTTAGTAGTATCTCATTCGATTTGGAAACAATTTTAAAATGTATTTCTTCTCTGAAGAATGACTATTCATCAGGTCCTGATGGTATTGCACCGATTGTTCTTAAAAAAATGCAGTCATGCAATTGCTCCATATCTTAAGTATATGTTTGAATTGTCCATTAGTACAGGTAAATTCCCTAATCTATCGAAAAGTGCTTTTATCACACCTGTATTTAAAAAAGGCGAACGTGGTGATATCACTAATTATAGGCCCATTTCAAAGCTTTCGTGTATCCCTAAGCTATTTGAACAAATTGTTTGTGAAAAGCAAATATTTCTTTGTCGTAATATAATTTGTAATGAACAGCATGGATTTGTAAGAAACAGATCCACGGTCACTAATCTATTAAGTTTCCTGCATGATTGTTCTAATGCCTTGGAGAATAAGGGCGAAATGGATTGCATATACACTGACTTCTCTAAGGCTTTCGACCAGCTGTCCCATGAAATAATCGAATTTAAGCTTAGGGCTTTTGGCTTCCCAGCATGTTTCATAAAATGGGTTAATTCATACCTTAGATCAAGGGTTTATCAAGTAAAATTTAGAGGATCGCTATCTGTATCTTTCACAGCTCAGTCTGGAGTTCCCCAAGGAAGTCACCTCGGACCAATTTTATTTATACTTGCCATTAATGATGTTAAGGCATGTATAAATCACAGTAATATCCTGATCTACGCTGATGATATGAAAATATATAAATCTATCACTAGTCAGCAAGACAGAATGTTTCTTCAATCTGACATTAATAGCTTCGCAAATTGGTATGATAAAAATGGTTTATCCCTGAACCCAACTAAGTGTCAACATATGACATTCTCTAGAAAGACTATCCCTTCCACCTTTCAATATTCTCTGACTCAACATATTCTTAGTAATGTTGATTATTTTAAGGATCTTGGGGTTTATTTCGACCCCAAACTGGTTTTTGATAAGCATATTAATTCTATTATTAATAAATCTAATTCTATGCTGGGCTTCGTAAAAAGGTGGGCCAAAGAATTTAATGACCCTTACGTTTCTATGTCATTGTACAATTGTTTCGTCCGTCCGATTCTAGAGTATGCCTCTCAAGTTTGGACACTGTTCTACAACATTCATTCAAATCGAATAGAGGCCATTCAACGTAAATTTATTCGATTTGCACTTAGAGGACTTCCATGGGATGATCCATTTAACCTTCCTCCCTACAGTCAACGTATCAAGCTTCTTCAAATGTTACCCCTCTCTCAACGAAGGCTTAATAGCGATATATTTTTTTTACAGCAGCTTATATCCGGTCAAATAGATGCACCTGACTTGCTGTCGTCTATTGGCTTTAATTTTCGTGGTGGTGCCCATAATTTGCGCAGTGTTGAATTATTGTTTAGCCCCCATCATAGAACGAATTATGGGACGCATGAACCTATTAGTCGCATGAGTAGAATCTATAATCTAAATGATCATGTGATTGACTTGCATGTTTGTAAAATTAAGGTAAAAAATATTTTGCGTAATAATGCTTTAATGGCTTAAATTGTTTGCATTATTTTGTGTCTGTGTTAGTATTTTGTATTATTGTATTTTTAATTGTTTTGTCCTTACTAACACCTGCACTAAATGATGAGCCTGTGAGAGCACTTTTTGTGCCGGCAATTTCTGCTCGTGATAGTTGCTTGCTTTAAGCACTCCACGACACAGAGCTGATAGTGTATTTAAAAATCGAACATCAGCATCAGATATATTATATATTTTTCTTGCGACTTCGACTTCGACGACTTCAAGTCCCCTACTTGCGAGTAACCCGATATAAGCATTATCCCGATAAAAACACGAAGTTCACTCAGAGTAATTTCGGAATTCACGTTGTCATATGCTACTCCATATTCGTTTCTTTTTTGGGCTATCAGATTCAACATTTCGTCATCAAAAAATCTTTCGAAAAGTTCCCAAGCAGGCGCGACACAGTTCCTATAGTCCGGAGCCGAAAAGTAAGGTTCCCTGTTTATCAGTCTTCCACTGAAAATCATCTGCAAGATGCGGTATTTTCTTTGGCATATTGACTGCGGATGACTGTGTCGAATTGGACGGTGAAGCATCTGAGCCTGTACTTGCAGAAGCATGCAATCGCTTCTTCGTTTTGTAGTTGGGGATTTTGGTGTTTCAAAAGCTGTGAGTTGTTCAACCTAAGGACTAAGAGACAAAATCCGTGAGCGTTCAAAACTAGGATGCAAAACCATACGTCATTCAAAATTTCGCTGGCGTTAGATAAAATGTTGGAAATATCCCCGTATGCATTATCATCTCCTCCTTTTTTGATACGGAGCTCGCAAGGCTGCAGTAAAATTGAACGTTGCAGATCATCACCCGTACCTCCTTCATCTTCCTCAGCATCATCATCCCCCGAAACTGCGCCAGGATCTGGCATTTCTATAAACACCGCACTCGGATAAATTTTGTCATCATCAACGGAACTCACTAGTTCCTCCAACTACTCCAACGCGGCATCGGTCGTTTGAAAATTATTATATCTAATGATCAAATAATAAAAATACTCTCACTCTAAATAAACCATTCTAAAAACATACAAAACATAACAAATACGTGCATAGGTCCTCAAAAATCCATACAATTGACTATAGTTTGCCAAATATTTGTATAGGTTATAACCTGCTTGTACATCAGAGCCTAGCGCCTTACGGGCAGGTGAATTGTATCCTACTTTATGTAGAGATAGTGCGCAGATGCAGGTGGCAATGGTGCGATGGTAGGCAGGTCAGAATCCTGACCAGGGCCATGATTTTTACAAATTGAATACACACAACAAAAACAAATCTCCCTAAAGCAATTTAGGCGCCACCTGTAAAGAAAAAAATCCAATCGCACCAAACTTCTTTTCTATCCTTCTATTCTTTCATACAGTAAGTAGCACCCAAAAATAGACAATGAATCATTTCCTGGGAGCTACTTACAGCAACAAACAAAAATGCCTGCGCTGTGGTTTCCACTATAAGGGTACTGTGTCACCACAGAAAAAAAGAAATCCCTTTAGCGCACGCAAATTATAAAAAAAAGATAAATCATTAAAAAAAAAACAAAAAATAAAAAAATATGTAATCTCTGAATTGTTCCATTTCACTTTCTCATACCAAAAATCTACGCATATACACTGTATTATATTTTTTAGCGTACATATATGAAAAAAAATCTTGCTTCTATGCGGTATGTCCGACTGTTACCATATGGCAACACGAGACTTTGAGCCAATATACTGATATAACGGAACTTAAAAATTTAATTTTAAAACTAGAATCAGACACTCTTACAAATTTGGCACATAACCGCTTTCAGACAATAGACAAAAAACTAATATTTTTACACGTATAAACATTCTTACTTGAAGGGTCGCGCCATTCTTGCCTTTTTCGCACTTTTTGAAATAACACAAATTTACACAACCTCTCACACAGTCCACTGATAAGCAATTGCTTATTGCTACGGCTTCACACGACGGGCGAAATGTGTATCGTTGCACAGATGCATATTTGCTAAGCCACACGTCCAGAGAATTTGTATAGGCGCCAATTCGTGGAAGCCATCAAGTGTGACCATATGGCAACTGTCGTACTTAATGGGTTAATTACCTTCCAAACCCTTATGGACCGAAATTCACCATTGTTTGGTCTTTTTCGCGTGGACGCTGATGAGAATGAAACATTGCTTCGTTTTCTTTGCGGTTGTTCATATTATATCAAAATTAGACATCAAATACTAGGCAAAGCATTCTTTGATAACATTTTGAACATTGCACAGGATTAAATAACATCATTGAATAACTTCAACCCTATGGTTGTAATTTGTTCTTAATGTTTGTCAGTTATCTTATAGGTCTTTTGATCCTTGTTTCTGTCAGGAAACCAGGAAACCTTGTCCGACTTTTTGTGAATCACTCCGAAGAATATATTTCAACTCTATTGTAAATATTTCAAATAATATACGAGTACCTACCTAAACCTACCTATTTTGCAAAATTCCACCTTTACAAATTTTACAATAATTGACTGAATAATAGATCGTCATAATAAAAATTGATGTTGTTATTTTATTTGGTCAATTGCAAATAATATGTGTATTTGCTTTATCCATATATTGCTTTATTCATATATTTGTTTTTGGTCAACTTTTTACCCTTATTACTTTGCTGTAAATGTTTAAATTTATATTTAAATGCATTCAAATTTATTTAATAATTTTTTATTTAATTGTTTTGCAGTTGGGTATTCGGTGAATTTCTCTGTCGGATGTATCAATTTGTCCATTCGCTCAGCTATACCGCATCAATATTTATTCTGGTTGTAATTTGTATGGAGAGATATTTTGCAATTGTTCATCCGATAACGTGTAAACAGATTTTAACCGCTGCAAGACTGAGGGTGAGTAAAGACAAAATGTATATATTTGCAATATATATTATACGGATATATCCGACTTAATGTTTGGTAAATGGTTTTTGGACGTCGGGCGCAGTGGCTCAATGGTTAATTTTTTAAACTGCCCCACCTCTTGCAAACGTCTGACAAACATCCAAGAGTATTAATTGTCATGAGAAGTTTCTCAAATGTGCCGTTCGGATTCGGCTTAAAATTTTAGGCCCCTTCTACTTCGCAAAGAAAGTGGTTGGAGAAGCTAGGTTTTAGGCCCAGTATGGGCCGTTAATGCCTATTTTTTTTTTTTTTATGGTTTCTAGACATGTTCTAAGAAGAGACAAATCGTTCTACAGTACGAATCTATCTCAAAATTGTACATTGTTAACCGAGCATTAATGAAACTTTACTTTGGTAGCTCCGTTAATAGTATGTAGCTGCAAAACCATTAATTAGGTCTTCATTTTTGGAAGAAATAATGATTTCTGTTTGCATTTATGATTTTGAATTAGAGTTTGTAACATACCTTTATATTGCTCGTTTTTTTCCTAATCGCATCACACAAACAAATCCAAAACCTTTGTAAAATAAACATAGCACGTCAACTAGCCTACAGTTGCTTAAAAGAACATCATTGTAACCAGCAGACGGCGCTCAAATTTGTTGTTTGGTTGTGTCATTGAATAATTACAAATAGAAGCCGCACCGCAGCCAACATCCGCTAAGCATTCCCGCATAAGTGAAAATTAAATTAAATTGAATGCAGTAGCAAATTAATATTCTAAAGGTAATTTATTGTGTCATCTAGTTTTGGGAAATTTTTTTTGTTTTTTTTTTGTATTATGAAGTCGATACCCTTCAAGTATACACTGTCCAGTAAAGGGTTTTTCTGTTTTCAGAAAACTGGCAAGGACACTTTAAAAAAATAACAGCCCTTATATTTGTGATCAGCATCGATAAAAATGTCGATCTAGTCATGTGTTCGTTCGTCCGTCCGTCCGTTTGCTATTTTTAGGTCATAAAACTGAGGTAGAAAACTAAACCTTAGAACTAACACGTTATAGGGGCGCAAAATATGGTAAACGAGAAAGCAGGAAACTGGTTCACTATGAACGTACTAACTCCTTATACAGCCCGACACGCACTTTGGTTAAATTTGGGCACGCTTTCTCTTCGCGAATCGTTTGCAAAGTCTGTATTCTAATTCGAGGCCAAGTTTTTTGGCTGCATTATCAGAGGGACACTATGATATGACGAAGCTTTTAATGGTGCTTTCTTGTCACTTATCTGCCTTACCTTCATTTGTCCAAAACCATATTTCTTTACCTAGTTGACAGTGTGATTTTAAAGCCACTAGCAGTGATTTGGCTTTGTCCAAGCATATAGTCGTTGAAGAGAATCCCACAGGTCTTGTGCTCTGCACTCTTCATCCTAAGCTTTGTCGATGACGTGAGGGTAATACTAATTATTTATATCGGCAATAAATGTGTCGCCTTTCTCTTGGCCAGATTATACCATTTGATTTTCGCAGACACTTTTGTCTGATTATTTCTGTTCGTCCCCGTCTTAAGAAAAATATCAGTCAGAAGGGCCGGGTGTTACTGGGCGATTGTCTCTCCGAGGATCACTTTGCAATTTTTAACTAGAGGCTCTATGGATTGTTTCCATTTCCGCTACAACTGTAAGTGATCAGGTGCCGGCTTTGACAAACATAGTATTTAGATCACCAACACCGTATGACTTGCACATGCTTAGGATATCTTCGTCCGCAAATCCTGGTGCCGTATCCCAAGCCACCGTGGCAGTCTTCATAGTCTTCGTTTAACATCCCGACATGTACGATCAAATCTCCTCCAACAAACAAAATCTCTTTCTTTGTTTGGGATGTTCTTAAGAAAGTTGTGAAAATTAGGGAGCATATGCATATCTCTATAAGGTCCTTTGGTTCTAATGATCTAATCTCATGCACATCCTCATCTGTGGAATGTGAACTCAAACCTTACCGTCTCCGACCTTAACCGCAGCACTCCCTGGCTTTTTTCAATTATAGATCATAACCCTACCACTAATTGCATTCCGACTGGTCCCCCTGTGAGGCTCCCCTATCGACCTCTATGAATATTTGCAGGACTCACGGTTTCGGATCACTTCAAAACTGAGGCCAACCATATGCTGGTGGTGCTTCGTTGATCTTCCTTTTACGACATCTGTGATCTCCAGTCGTATCCACCCACGGATTTGCTTATACACTTGCGGGACAGTTTCTAATTATTAAATGTGTCACTTAACTCACTTTAAAGGATTAGCGGCCTCCGTGAAGAATCTCAGCCTGAGACACAGCAGCCTTTCATCAGTTGTCAGTTGTCAGTTGGCCTTTAAAACTGAGGTTTGTTGTATCATGAGCCGGTTGTATCATCCCAAATGCAGCGACTGGTGGAGCATTGCAACAAGCTCCGTATGCCGCTCCTTATAGGGTGCGATGCAAATGCCCACAACATCATATGGGGGAGCACCGACACGAACATCAGGGGTGAGTACCTACTAGAATTTATTATGAGTTCGTCACTTGACATTATAAACGTGGGAAATACCCCCACTTTTGTAACTAGGGTCAGGGAGGAAGTACTCGACGCATATAATAAGGAAATCAGAAAAGCTAAAAGAAATAGCTTCCGGAAATTCTGTGAGACAATCACCAGCACTCCTACTGCGGCAAGGCTACACAAAACTCTTGCGAAGTTAGGAGGAGTGCCGATGTCTCTGAGGAAACCAGATGGCGAGTTCACGGAAGATGAGGATCAAAGGGCACTACTGCTACTAGAAACTCACTTTCCTGGCAGCTCGCATAGTACTGAGCCAGGAATCAATACCACTTCAATCAGACCTCGGACGGAAGACTGGGAAAGAACATCAACCATCTGTTCTGAGGGACGTCTGAAATGGGCAATAAATTCCTTTCAGCATTTTAAATCTGCCGGAGTGGACGATATTATACCCGCCCTACTACAAGAAGGGCAAGGTGTACTAATACCACACCTGCTAAAAATAACAACGAACAGTATTGCCTTGGATTGAATGGATTCGAGCAAGGGTTGTGTTTATACCAAAAGCAGGGAAAAAAGACAGACAGCCAAAATCATCATCTTCTTCTGAAGATGACAGAAAAGGTTGTGGACAATTATTTAAGGGAAGATGTGCTGAACACATCCCCCTTACATCATCGTCAGGATGCATACACAGCGGCAAGATCAACAGAGACCGCCCTATATCAGCTGACGGAGATAATTCAAAGTGCCTTGGAAGCAAAAGAAATAGTACTGTGCGCTTTCCTAGACATAGTGTTAGCATTTGACAACACCTCACATGAGGCGATTAAACCATACCTGGATAGGAAAGGAGTTAACAGTACAGTATCCAACTGGATGTGTGATCTGCTGAGCACCAGATCAGCAGAGACTCAAACACCATCTGGAACCATCAGAGTAAACACTACAAGAGGATGTCCACAAGGAGGGGTACTATCACCCTTAATGTGGAGCCTAGTTGTAGACGAACTGCTGGAAAAATTAACCAACCTTGGCATCAACTGTCAGGCGTACGCCGATGACATTGTATTGATTGCCAGAGGCAAGTTCGAAGAAACCCTTGGGGACATCATACAAAGGGGTTTAAAGTAACCAAGGAATGGTGCCTTACTGTCGGACTCAACATCAATCCGGCGAAAACAACGATAGTACCATTCACAAGGAAAAGACAACTTCGAAGACTTAAGGACATTAGCCTATCAGGCACGACACTGATACCAGCAAAGAAGTAAAGAATCTAGGCCTTCATCTAGATAGTAAACTAGCGAAAACATACAGAGGAGATTCCAAGACGGTCACCCGCGCTCTCATGATATGTAGGAGAATGGCGGGGAAGGCATGGGGATGCAGCCCACGCATCCTGTGATGGATGTACATTGCAATTTTCGAGACCAATCATCACATACGGAGCGGTAGCATGGGCGAAATGAACCAGTCTAGCCACCTGAAGAGAGACACTCGGCAAAGTGCAAAGACTAGCGTGCCTATGCGGTGCATTACCGAAGCAATTCGTAGCTGCCCAACCGCGGCCATGGAGGTGTTATTGGAATTGACCTCTCTACACATCATGGTGATGAACGAGACAGACAAAACAATCCTAAGGATGGCAAAGGAGGGAATTGGGAGAGGGAAATGCTTTCTTCGTCCATGCCAGCCTCCTATGTAACTCACTGCCCATAACACTTAAACGAATTGAGAACACAACCAAATCCAAAACCTCTCTTTTACAGCACCTGGCCGATGATAATCTGGAATCACTTTAATTCAATGTCTTGTTAAATTTGTACTTTAATTTTAACTTTTTTTCCGTTATTATACTTTATATTTTAAAATTTCTTTGCAAATTTTATTTAGGGTAGGTAGGTAGAAGTGGCGGTTCGGTTTGAACCCAATTATCACTTATTGTGCCTTTTTGTTACCACGACTCGTGTGACCTATGTTGTAGTGGTTGTGAGAGATTTGGTGTTTGTCTGTATCCAACCTGTGGAGTTGAGAAAACGGATAAGATCTTGTGTCCTTTTGCTCGATATAGCGCTAAGGTCGTCGAAGAATGGTTGATTCAGTGCCCGCAGTCTAGCTCTTGCTAGTGCCGGACATTCGCAGAGGAAGTGGAAGAGAGTTTCTCTTTCGTTTACATTGCCGCAGCTGCGGCAGTGGGTGTTAAATGGGATACCCAGTTTGGCCGCATGGTCTCCAATTGGCCAGTGCCCGGTGATTATCGCCGTGATTCTGGAGACTTCGGAGCGGGTTCAGTTTAGAAGATCCCCTGTTCTCCCTTTGTCATAAATAGGCCATATCTTCCTCGATATGATGCAGTTAGTTAATCTTCTCCATTGAAGATTGGCTTTCTGCAGGAATTGTGAGTGTATTTGTGTCTTGACCGCACCTAGCGGAATGTGAACCCTTGCAGCGAGTGAGTCATCCAGAGCTGAGCCCTGCCTGGCCAGCTCATCTGCACGCTCGTTTCCTGTTATGTTACTATGCCCTGGAACCCAGAGTAGTGTAACACTGAAACGTTCGCCCAGGCGCGCAAGCTCGTACCGGCACTCCTGCACCAGTTTGGAGGATATGGTAGCCGAGTCAATAGCTTTGATTGCAGCTTGGCTATCTATGAGAATAGCAATGTTTTGTTTGAACGCTGTGTCACGCCCTAGTTGCGTGCAGGCCTCTCGGATAGACAGTAGTTCCGCCTGGAAAACGCTGGCAAAATCCGGCAGGCGAAGGGATATTGATATTTTTAGTGATTCCGAGTAGACACCGGCCCCCACACCACAGTTCATCTTAGAACCGTCGGTGTATATGACCGTGTCGAAATCTTTCACTACTTCATCCCTCTTCCAACAAGCTCTGGAAGGGAAGCTTACTTGGAAGCCTTTTGTGAAGTTTAGTTTGGGTGTGATGTAGTCGGTTGGAAACGTGGCCATGCCTTCTGGTAGCGAGTCCAGAATGCTGCTGTGGCCGTATGGCCTTGCAGTCCAGCACCCCGATTCCCTGAGTCTTACCGCACTACATTGTGCGGTATCTTTTGCGTGTAGGTCAAGAGGCAAAAGGTGCAAGAGTACAGTGAGGGCGTCCGTTGGGGCTGACCTCAGTGCACCCGTGGTGCATATACAGGCTGTCCTTTGCAATCTTTTCAGTTTTGTGAGGTTGTAACCTTTACTCAACGCGGGCCACCATACTAGTGATCCATAGGTCAGGATTGGACGCACTACTGCTGTGTACATCCACAAGGTCATCTTTCACCTTCCTCACTCTGTGTTCAATGTTATGTTTCCAGCTAAGTTTAGGATCGAGCGCGATACCCAGATACTTAGCGCTGGAGGATAGTGTAAGTGGTTGACCGTTTAGGTGGGGTAGGGTAAAATCGGGTATTTTGGTTTTGGTGGTGAACATCATCAGTTCGGTTTTGCTCGGGTTAACGCCGAGGCCACACCTTGTAGCCCAGGTGCTTACCTTGTCTAGAGCATTCCCCATGATATCACTTATCACGGAGGGAAACTTCCCTAACACTAGTATCACTACGTTTTTCGATAGTTCGCACTACCTCGTGGAGAGCCGTTTCCGTGGATCGGCCTTTGAGATAGGCGTGCTGTGATTTGGAGAGCGATGTTTCTGGCAGAGAATTTCGCATATGGATGGCTAGGACACGCTCCAGGGTTTCGAGTATAAAGGAGTTTAGACTGATAGGTCTGAAGTCCTTTGCGGATACGTGCCCGCGTTTACTCACCTTCGGTATAAACACCACCCTGGCCCGTCTCCAGGAGTGTGGTACGTGGTTTAGTAATAAACAGCTTCGGAAGATCGACGCTAACCAAGGTATTGATAGGTTTTGCGTTTTCTGTAACATGACAGGCATAATGCCGTCAGTCCCCGGAGACTTATATGGGGAGAAGCTGTTAATAGCCCAGGAAATCTTTTCCTCGGAAATTATTTAGGTGATGTTGCTGTTGGGAGCAGGTTGTCCTTGCCGAGGCCTCTCGGGTTGCGTACTAATATCACTGCATCCGGGAAAGTGAGTGTTTATAAGGAGTTCCAGGGTCTCCGCTGGAGATTCTGTCCATCCTCCGGCTGGTCTTTTCAGAAAAGAAGGGTAGGAGTGTTCCTTGGACAAAATTTTGCTTAGCCTAGTGGAGTCCTTAAGGGTTTCTATCGACTGACAGTACTCCATCCAGGCCTCCTTTTTGGATGGCTTTATGGCTTTCTTATACAGACTTAGACAGTCCTTATAAGGCCGCCAAAAATTGTGTTTGTGGCAGATGTTGAAAATCGCTCTAGTCATCTGTCTGAGACTGGAGAGATCTTCGTTCCACCATGGGGGAAGCGTTTTTTTACTGTGTTTAACTGGGCACGAGACTTTGTATGCTACATCCATAGCCTTCTCAAAAGTCTTTACCTGTACCTCCAGTTCTTTAATTGCAGCTGTGTTTGTTTCAGGTATATTTTGAGTTTTGTCCGAAGGACTTGGCCAAACTTGGTCCAATTAACTCTTTTGGGGTTTCTATAAGGTTTTGTGGTCTCGACCTCGAGACTCATGTCGTAGAGGATCCATCTGTGGTCTGAGAGTGACTCCAGATTGGAAACTCTCCAGTTGTCGACCTTAAAGTTATTATTGTTTGTTTTTAATGTAACATCTAGTACCTCTTCCCATACCCTGTACGTTTCCGTACTCGGGAAGACAAAAGTTGGGGTCGTACCCTTGTTGCAGACTGATAGGTTAGTGGTTAACAGAAAATCAAAAAGTGACTCACCTCTTTCATTATCTTCTGAGCTGCCCCAGATAGAATGCCTGGCGTTGGCGTCGCAGCCCATCAGTAGGTTGTCCTTCACTGTTGTTGAGGCTATGAGCAGTTCCACCTCCTCTGGCGGTACAGGTCTCCCATGAGCCATGTATGCTGAAGCCAGGTATGTTGTTTGGTTCGCACACTCCAGTTTAATCACTGTCAAATCGTATGAGCTAAGATTGGGACATAAAAAACTTTTAGATGTTTCTTAGCTGGTATGCATGTTCTAGGCTAATTTGTGGCCTGGTGTTTGTAAAACAGGTCGTATTGTGTGTCTTGGAGCCCCTTTACGGGTGAGTCTCTCACCCATGGCTCCTGGATAATGCCGATGTCAATGTTCTTCTCCCTTAGAAAAACCATTAGATTATCGGAGGCACACCTTGAGTGCCTCAGGTTAATCTGTATGACTTTCAGCATTATGTGGTTGAAGGGGTTTCGTCGGCGATCATCAGGTCCTCCAACAACTTGTTGGTATCGACGATGTCCACATCGTCCTCAGGACCCGAGGAAAGGAAGACTTTGAGTTTGGCATGCCTTATGCCAAACCTAAGTTTGTGGTCAGTTTTCTCTAGAGCACCCAGGCACTCGTTGTTTATGAGTAGGAGGAAGGACATGTTATTTTTATAGGGTTCCTCCGCCTTGATGACTGACCAGTCATCCATCGGAACCGTCGGGTTGTGGAGTTTGAGACATTGGAGGAGCCTTCCCCCTTCTATCTTCATATTGGGCAACCAAATGCGGGCCCTAGGTCTCCTCGGGATGTCCTTAGCTGGGATAAGCTTGAGCTTCAATCCATCCCAGGCGTCGCTAACCTTAGCAACGCATCCACTAAGGAAGTCTTTGGAGAATTGGTCGGCGCACTTGATTACCCGATATCCCCTCACCATCTCGGCGGAATCAAAGTCGGGAAGAGGTTCCCCTTGGTTGTTGACGATGTGGTCTATCACCATTTCGGAGAGCTTGGCCTCAATGCTTCCCCACGCATTGGCTATGGATTTCCATCCTCTACTAGTGCGACCTGAAGGTGATTTTTTGTGACTTTTATTTAATTTAGTAATTAACTAATTTTTTTTTCTTTGAATTCGTCTTAAAGCCTTCACAAACTAAAAGATGTAAATCTTAATGTGCAAGCAAATTTGTAAACAATAAACAAACAAAACAAACAAATGCATCGGTTCGAAAGAACACGGTGACTTACTCTAAAAACTCCCACTTCTTGGCACACCCAGGGATTTTTTTTTTTTTTTTTTATAGAGTTTCTAATATTACTCCCAAGCCATAGTAATATTATCGTTACTCTCAGCAAGCTGAGAGTTACATATCCTGGTTAAAAGCACGAGACTTGGAACCAGAACTAGGCTCGGACGAATAATAGGGGTAGGTGGAAAATCGTACATGCGACTCTTTCTCACTTAAGATAAGAAAACAAAAACCACCTCCCTTCGAAACCTGCATACTACAACTAGGTTATTCCTATCTAGTAGTTTTATTTAAACTGTAAATTACGCGTTTGGCAGGCAGCTTCCCAGTGGAGGCACCTGCTAATACCGCCATAAGCACGCGGTTACATCTTATTGCGCTAATTCAAATGGTTTTATCCTTTGTAATCGGCGCACTAGGTTAGTATCGTCTCGAATTTGTAGCATGGTGATATTGCAATGACCGTGAAGGCGTGTCTGTTGTTTGCAGGCAAAATGTTTTATTTCATCTTCGACGGTAGCCATAGTTAGGTCTCTGTGGATATCAGTGTTTCTGATAAACCATGGTGCATTTACTATTTTTCTTAGCACTTTGTTTTGAAAAGTTTGTAAAATTTTGATATTACTGGATTTGGTACAACCCCAAAGTTGTATACCGTATGTCCAAACCGGTTTTAGTACTTGCTTGTATAAAAGCAGCTTGTTCTGCATGCTGAGTTGGGAAAATCTACCAAGCAGCCAGTGCATTTGTTTACATCGAATGGCGAGCTCTTCGCGTTTCTTCTTGACGTGCGGTTTCCATTTTAATTTCGCATCGAGTGTCATACCCAAATATTTTGCCTCGTTTGCGTACGGAATTCGTACCGAATCAATGAAAATGGGTAAGTTGTCTACCTTTTTATAAGTAAAATTCACGTGCGTTGATTTGGCCTCGTTGAGAGCAATACGCCAAGTCTTTGTCCAATCACAAATTTTGTCAATAGAACGTTGGAGTTTATTAGTTGCTGATTCAACGGTATTACTGACCGCTAATATAGCTGTATCGTCTGCAAATGTGGCTACTGTTGTGCCTTCTTCTTGAGGAATATCACTAGTGTATATTAGAAATAGGATCGGTCCAAGAACGCTTCCTTGGGGAACTCCTGCCGCGATTTCTTTAAATTCAGAGTAATCATTTCCGTGTTTTACACGAAAGAGTCTGTCTGATAAGTAACAACTAAGGATATCAGATAACTGTTTCGGAAAAGCTAGTCTTAGCTTATGTTTCAACCCTGTATGCCATACTTTATCAAAGGCCTGAGAGACGTCGAGAAAAACACTAGAACATATTTTTTTCTCCTCTAGGGCTTTTTCAATTACATTGGTTATTCTGTAAACCTGGTCGATTGTAGAGTGCTTAATCCTGAATCCGAATTGGTGGTCAGGTATTAATCGACGTTCTTCGATAATCGGATGTAGGCGCTTTAACAAAAGTTTTTCGAATACCTTCGACATTATCGGTAAGAGAGATATTGGCCTATATGATTTTTTGTCATTCAGTGGTTTACCGGGCTTTGGAACCATTATAACTTCAGCTACCTTCCATTGTCGTGGAACGTACAATAACCTGAGCGATGCATTTATAAGATATGCAAACTTTATTAAAGCTTTCCTAGGTAACTCTTTAAGGACCTGTCCTGTGATTAAGTCATATCCAGGAGCTTTGATTAATTTTAGTTTCTCTATTTCGAAGCGTAGTTCGGCTAGCGATACACTTTTTATTCTATAATTGTCAGGTGCCACGGTTAGGACAGGAAATTCGAGCAACGCTTGACCATCAAATGGTTTAAATGTTTCTTCCAAATGTTCTGCAAATATTTCGGCTTTTTTCTTGTCACTCTTCGCCCATTCTCCATTGATTTTCCTGATGGGTGGCGCTTGCGTTTTTGGTTTTTTAATGCCTTTCATGGCTTTCCAGAGCGAGTAATTTGTACTTTTATCCGCAGTTAGGCTTCCAAGATATGTAGAAATTTGACGATTTTTAAAGTCTCGAATTTCTCTCTTAAGTTTACTACAAAGGTAGTTAAGAGTAGTTTTATCCTGTGGAGCGCGAGATTGTTGCCATCTTTTGCGCGCTCCCCTTTTCTTCTTTAACAATTGCGTGATTTCCAAGGGATATGTTATTTCGCAATTTGTGGTTATTTTCCGTTTATGGGGAGTATTTTTCCAGGCTGAGCATTGTATGACGTTAACACCCAGGGATGACAGCATCAGGAAATTCAACTTCGAGAAGAATTTCCAGATAAAGCTCAGCAATAAGGAGAACTGGAGCAATGAATCCATAACTTATGGACTGAGCAACCACACAACAAAGTGGTACACGGACGTCTCGAGGACCGAGGAGGGAACTGGTGCAGGAGTATTTGGGCCAGGAACTAAGCACTACGACTCAATGGGCAAATGTACCAGCATCTTCCAGGCAGAGATATGTGCCATAGACAGGTGCGTTCGAATCAACCTCGAGAAAAACTACAGGAATTGCAACATAGCAATAATGGCTGACAGCCAAACAGCTATAAAGGCTCTTGACGCCTACGTGATCAAGTCAAAACTCGTGTGGGAATGCCTACCCGGACTGAATAGACTAGGCAAGAATAACAGAATTTCCATCTGCTGGGTACCTGGCCATGTTGGCATTACAGGCAATGAGGCAGCGGACTCTCTGGCAAGAAAAGGGGCAGAGAAACCCTTCATAGGACCTGAACCGTTCTGCGGGATAGGAGAACACACTATACGCGAAGAGTTCAGGAGACTGCAGGAAGAAACAAAGGCCAAAACCTTTCTCAAGCTCCAAGGTCTGAGGCAAGCAAAGAAACTCTTAGGAAATTACAACCAAAAGAGATTCAAAGTTTGTATCGGCCTTAACAAAAACAACCTAAGAATCCTAACAGGCCTCCTCACGTTGCACTGCAGACTCAAGGAGCACCTGAGGCAAATGGGCATATCGGAGGACGGGCTCTGCAGATTCTGCAGTGAAACCGCCGAAACTGCAGACCACATACTGGAATCCTGTGGGGCACTGGCTCACAAAAGGATGAAATATTTGGGCAGGCATCAAATAACAGACAAGGACATACAAACTATGGACCCACAGCTCATTCTCAGATTCATTAAAGAAACTGGACTGGACGCTGTGCTCTAAAGAGTGTGACCTTACTTACTTACTGAGGATGGCGCTACAGTCCGGGGTGGACCTGGGCCACAACCAACAAGCGTCTCCAGCCAGCACGATCTTTGGCCAGCTTTCTCCAATTTCGCACGCTAAGTTGGTTAAGGTCCCCTTCCAATTGCGTGCGCCACCTGAGTCGCGGTCTTCCTCTACTGCGAATCCCTCGGGTGTGGATTCGAAGATCTTCCGGGCCGGAGCATTCACGTCCATTCGCTCTACATGACCCAGCCACCTAAATCGTTGGACCTTCACTCTTCTGGCTAAGTCGATGTCGCTGTACAGCCCGTACAGTTCGGTCGTTGAATCTCCTCCTCCATTCACCGTCTATGCAGACGGAACCAAAAATTACCCGAAGAATTTTCCTCTCAAAAAGAACCAAGAGTGACCTCATCCGCTTTTGCTAGAGTCCATGCCTCTGCACCATAGAGAAGGACTGGGATTATTAAGGTGTTATAAAGGGTCACTTTAGTTGTTCGAGAGAGGGCTTTGCTACTCAATTGCTTTCTTAGCCCAAAGAAACAGCGATTGGCAAGAGTTATTCTTCGTTTAATCTCAGCGCTGGTGTCATTGCCTGAGTTCATTGCAAAGCCTAGGTAGACAAAGTTCTGAACCACCTCAAAGTTATATCTGTCTATAGTGACATAATGTTCGAGACGTCGGTGTTGGGTGTCCTTTCTTGATGACAGCATATACTTTGTCTCGCGCTCATTGATCGCCAAACCCATCTTCGCCGCCTCCATCTCAATACTCACGAGCGCGCCAGTGACATCCCGCTGTGTTCTGCCGATTATGTCGATGTCGTCGGCATAGGCGAGTAGATGGATGGACTTTTGAAATTGCTAGTATTTGAGTTTTGCACTATTCTTTAAAGAACGATGTTGAAGAAGTCACATGACAGCGCATCGCCTTGTCTAAATCCTTTTTTGACATCGAAGGTCTCGGTGAGTTCTTTACCGACCTTGATGGAGCAGCGTGCATTCTCCATCGTCATTCTGCACAAACGGACGAGTTTGGCAGGGATGCCAAAACTAGACATTGCTCTGTATAGCTCGTCTCTATAAATGCTGTCATAGGCGGCCTTAAAATCGATGAAAAGGTGGTGGGTATCGATTTGGACTTCCTGGGTTTTCTCCAAGATCTGCCGCAGTGTGAATATTTGGTCGATGGTACACTTTCCTGGCCTGAAGCCACACTGATAGGGACCAATCAGGTTGTTGACGAGAGGCTTCAGGCGTTCACACAGCACGGCAGATAAAATCTTATAGGCGATGTTAAGAAGGCTAATACCTCTGTAGTTGGCGCAGTTCAGAGGGTCTTCTTTCTTGAGGATTGGGTGTATGTGAATCGGGTAGGCGCTGATTGGCAGCAACCTGGCGGTGCCCAGCTGTTGTAACTTTTCATATGCATTAATTGTGCTTATTTTACCTCCTAGTGGAGGGTACTGCTCTGCCCATCCAGGCGCGACTTGCTGAACTTATAAGCGCGAGTGTTGAACGCGAAGAAAATAGCAACACTATAATGCTCTGTCGGAAAGACTGACTGAACGAGTTCCTCAGAAAGAGGACGACGTGCAGCGGATGAATTCATTAGACTGAATCAACGGTGTCGTCAACAGTCAAGATGACAGCTACCTTACTTGAGCTACTTCGAGATATTTGGAGCTGAGGTCAGTGAGGACTTTTTCAGGACTAGTCGGGGTCCTGAAACAGAGATGGTGGCGGATGAACCCTTTATGGGCCAACGGCAGCTCTCTAATCCCCGAAGTGGGTTACTGACACCGGAGGAATCTGTCCCCTTTAGTCCGAGGGGTCCAACAAAGGGCCTGGCCCTCCAGGTTGGGGGTTGTATGCCGGGGTAACTGCCTGACTGCGTAAAACATATATAGTTACGAAGCAACAACAAGCCTCGGATACGGATGATTTTACTGTTGACCAACCTGGCAAACGGAAAAAGGACAACGAATTTCGGATCTGTACGTGGAATGTTAGGTCCCTTAACAGACCGCGTGCAGCCGAACAGCTAGCGGAGGCCCTGAACTGCTATAAAGCAGACCTTACAGCCATCCAAGAAGTGCGATGGGATGGACCGGGCAAAAAGAGGATGAAAAACTGCGATATTTATTATGCCGACTACTATCGGCAACAAAAACAGCGCTTCCTGTACTGGTAAGGGAGGCACTACATCCGTGTCTCCAGCAAAGTACGCCGATGCGCATACAAATTTATGCAGCTCTCGGCCTTTGTGGCGCTCAGGACCCAGGACCTGGGTCCTAATAGAGGAAACCTGGAAACAAGCCGAGTGAAGTACCTAAATCATATCGTCCGATAAGCTTGCCATCGTTTTTTCTGAAAACAATGGAAAGGATTATTGACATCCACATTAGAGAATGCATATTAAAAAGCATGCCTCTGCACCCTCACCAATATGCGTACCAAAAGGGCAAATCCACGGAAGGCGCTCTGTTAAGACTAACTACAGAGATAAAAAACGCATACCGTTGCAAAGAGATCGCACTTTGTGCCTTTCTGGACATAGAGGGTGCTTTTGACAACACTGGATATGAATCCATATCAAATGCTTTGTATCATAGAAACATAGACAAACCAACTATGGAATGGATCAAAGCGATGCTGGAAAGTCGCAAAATAACTGCCTCGTCAGGAATGACCTCAGTATCAGTAACAGCCGTAAGGAGTTGCCCACAACGGGGAGTACTTTCACCCCTTTTGTGGTCATTGGTCATCGATGACCTGCTACACAAGATGAGCAATTTGGGCTACACTACAATTGGGTACGCCGATGATATTGTCATCATAGTCAGGGGCAAAGACTCAATTGGAGTCACTTCAAAAATGAAAAATGCTCTAAAGACAGCCATAGACTGGTGCATCAAGGAAAATCTTTCCATAAATCCCAGTAAAGCCGTCATCGTTCCTTTTACTAAAAGCAGGAAATTAGACCTAGGCCTAATCACAATAAACGACACGGTCGTAGAGTATTCCGACGAAGTCAAGTATCTTGGAGTAATCCTGGACAAGAGACTTAACTGGAACTCTCACATAAACAACAAAATCACTAAAGCTAATAGAGCTTTATGGGCCTGTCGTCGCACATATGGCAGAACCTGGGGAATCTCCCCAAAGATCGTCCACTGGATCTACACAGTGATGATAAGACCCATTATAATATACGCCTCCATAGTATGGTGGACAAAATCCACACAAAAGGTCGCAATAGAGAAGCTCAAAAAGGTACAACGGCTTGCGTGCCTTGGTATCTCCGGAGCCATGCGAACCTGTCCAACAGCTGCCATAGAGGCAATAACAGGAATTACACCTCTCCACATATACATCCAAAAAGTGGCGATCCGCAATGCAATAAGTCTAATACAGTTAAACGAGATAAGTCTTAAGGATCATCCGGAACTAAATACCCTTCTCGATGAACTGCCAGAACTTAACATGAACTGCGCGGTCACAGACCGCATTCAAAAAACACTATGCTTCAACAAACGGTTCTCCACGGAGATACCCAAGAGAGAAGCATGGGTTAGTAATAACCCACCAAACAGCCACAACGGCATAAAGTGGTATACGGATGGTTCTAAAATGGAAACGGGGGTAGGAGCGGGAATATACGGACCACTCAAACGCTTTACGATACCAATGGGAAAAAGTCCCAGCGTATTTCAAGCAGAGCTCCACGCCATTCAAGAATGCGCCAGCCGCATTATTTTATCTGGCATAAAAGGTGCAACCATCCATATTTTCACGGATAGTCAAGCAGCTATAAACGCCCTTAGCTATTAGTATACCATTGACTCCAAATCAGTCATGTACTGCTTCAATACACTACAAACACTCGGAATAAGAAACAAGACCAAATTATGGTGGGTTCCGGGTCATGTCGGGGTAGAAGGTAACGAAAAGGCCGACGAACTGGCCAGAAAAGGTTCAGAAACACCTTTCATAGGTCCCGAACCTTTCTGCTGAACTCCTAGATCAGCAGCAACGGCAGCAATTAAAAGCTGGGAACATAGAAAATGTATCTATCTTTGGGAAAGCATCCCAGGTCTAAGACAGGCTAAACGAGCCATTCGGCCCTTCAATCAAAATGCCAGAAAATGTCTAAACCTAGGCAGGCATGATATCAAAAACCTAGTAGGTTACCTTACTGGTCACCATGGTTTTAGATATCATCTACACAAAATGAGAATATCAGACTCTCCTGAGTGCCGACTCTGTCTTGAAGAGGACGAGTCAGCTGAACACATTTTATGTGAATGTCCAGCCCTTAATGGAATTAGAAAGAAGATCTTTTTCAGGGAGCAAATGAGCCCCGAGGACATAAAGAATTCTTCTACTGGTAAAATTGTCCGCTTTACACGGAAAGTGGAAATTCTACTAGTTTAAACTTTTCTGGCCCATACGGTACAAAAGATCTTTTAGGTCGAAGTACCCCCTGGGGAATGTATGTTAATAAAACGATGAGATTTACTAACTAGGTGATTAGGTGCCAGAATCATTAAATGAAAGCCGCCTGTAGGGAATCTGATTATCTGACACATTGGATAAGGCTTTGTGATAAACTGGCAATTAAAAGTAATGCAGACATCGGAAATTTATCTTTATTGCCGAAGCGTTGTCTTTTCGACAGAGCCTGAAGGTGATAAAAATGAATTAGGAGAGGATTCGCATTGATTTTAATAGACGGGGATTGTGTTTTGTTGCAGTACTCTAGCGTAAAGCATTAATAAGAGTTTACAGTACTGCTGAATTTGATGCTAAAAATCCGCTTTGTAGCTGTAATTTTGTCAGAGCCCCCTTTATTATTGATATGGCAGTAAGAAAATCGATTAAAAATAAAACAGCGGTATTTATGTAATATTTAACAAATAAAGTGCACGGCTGATCGGTTTTGAAGTACACTTCCTCTTCAGCTATTTTCCATACTCCTAAAACTAGGAAAAAAAGCATAGCATTTATATGTTTTTTTTAGAACATTTTGTTAGGCTCATCTTCTATACTATAAATATACAAATGACTGGTTGTTTGCGTGTGTCTTTTATAGTCTCATGAACCGCTCACCGGATTTTGACGAAATTTCGTGAATGTGTTCTTTATGGTGTCTGTATTAATTTTAACAAAACTAGGTTTATTTATTGTTAACACAGTGTTGTTAGAAATTAACGAAATGTGGAAAAACACTTAAAGTGATAAAGAAAAAAAATATTATATTGTCAACAAAAATTAATAATTTAAGATGTTGCTACTCAACGTGATATCAAAAAGTTCCCGATATCATCACACCCGCATTTGATCATTTATTAAAAATCGATCACTGCAAATGCAAAAGCCGATGGCAAACCACACCATAAATGCTTTCCATCAAAATTATTGGCAAAATTGGGAGACCATAATTTTGGGAATTCATGAATGTGAAAAATAGGCAAATGAACACATATACAATAATGTTGTGTATATAATGGGAGTATGCGCGGCGAAAGTGCATAAACAAAATTCTATGTTTTGAGAACTAACTCCTCCTACTCACTTGTACTCTCAACTTGTCATCTGTGTGCATTTCTTGGAGCTAGGCGATGTGCGGGAATAGCGAAAGTGTGCATTTTTTTTGTCTGCTGTTTCACCACAGAATAGAACACCCGCAATCCATGAAGGTTAATGAACAGGAGCAATAGACCAACGGCAAATCAGCTGGACGCAGAGGTTTCATTTAGGCAAAGACGAAGGCTAGAATTCATTCCCAATTTGAAAGTTGTCATAACTAGTCGGCAATAAAAAATTAAAAATAATAAGATTGAATTTGAACCCGAGTTTTATTTTTCTGTTGAATGAGTTTGTATATGTATAGTACGGAATTGTTGTTGGTTTATAGAGTCCACCGCGCAATCTAAAATATCTGCTACTGTTTGACTGAGGAGTTTATGATCCTGCAGTCTATAGTTCCTCCTTTTGATTTGCGAGTGTCTTTGCGACACATAAGGTCTATAAGATAACTTCATCGCAATATAAAATAGCATTGGCACTGTACCAAGTCTTAACCAAGTAAGAGCTGAAAACTATGAGCAGCTCACCGCTAAGCGATCCACCTAAAAGCTGCGGGTGGCAATGGTGCGACGGTAGTGTATTCACTGCCTGATTGGCAAGTCGCGCGTTCAAATCCCGACCAGGGCCATGATCTTAAAAATTGAATTTACACAAAAATACAGCTCTCTCTAAGGCAATTAAGGCGTCATCTGCGGAGAATAAACCATGCGACAGTACCAAACTTCTATCCTATCCTCCTAATCTTTCATATATTAAGTAGCACCCAAAACAAGCAATGAATCATTGGCTGGGCGCTGCTTGCAGCAAAAAACAAAAATGCCTCCGTGTTTAAATTATAAGAGTACTGTTTCAATTACAGGAAAATAAATCCCCTTAGCGAACGCTGATTATAAAAAAAGAGTAGTCTGGGTGCGACCCGCAAGGTCCACACGACTAACTTCCCACTGGGGGGAAATAAAAAAACAATATTTATTTTTTAATTAATTATTATTATTTATTTTATTATTATTATTTTTATGATTATGATTATTATTATCCGTAATATCCACCTCCTCCTCTTCCTCCTCCTCTTCCTCTGCCTCTGTCTCCGCCTCTAGCAGTCTTTCTTACCCAGCCACCACCTCCGCCTCTGGGTACATCTTTTTTTAGTCTTCCGGCCTTCCGGAGCCTCTTTCTTATCATTAAGGGGTGTGGTGGCTACCACCATTTCTTCATTAATAATCATAATGATAATAATAATAATAAACATAGGGACGGGCTACAGTCCGCTTGAGCGAACTGTTGGATACCCTATTCTTATTCCTATCCCTCATAAGTGGGCGTGACAAAAGTCTAAGCATGGTTGAATTATTAAGAACGCTCTACATATTTTGTTATTATGACATTTAAAGGATTTTATCAAAAAAAAATAAACGAAGCTTTTGTAAAAAAAACGCTCCCTAGCTCAAACTTTGGATTTTCAAAATAAGGTTTTTTTTTTAAATTGTGGGCGTGTCAGTAGGCGGATTTTTAAAATATTTACACATGAGCATAGAGGCCCCCTACAGAGTATATATTATAAATTTCAGCTTCCTAGCTCAAATTTTGGTTTTTCAAAAAAATTGTTTAATTTAATTGTGAGCGTGTCAGTGGGCGGATTTTAAAAATTTCATCTCCCGATCAGTTTTAGGAGTCATAGATCATATATAACAAAAAATTCAGCTTTCTAGCTAAAATTCGATTTTTTCCAAAATTTTGTTTTTTTTGAGTTTTTGGGCGTGTCTGTGGGCGGATTTCAAAAATTCGTAAACTTGATTATTTTGGGATCCTAGAGATTCAGCTCTCTAGGCCCAGTTTAAAGGGCTAATTTTTGACAACAGACGGACGGACGGACGGACGGACGGACATGGCTAGATCGACATTACTATCGATGCTGATCATAAATATAGTAACTTTTAGGGGTCTACGGGCAATATTAAGGTATGTTACAAACTATGCGTCAAAATTAATATACCCTTAGAATAGGGTATGAATAGTATAAATCTTCAATTTCATAATTCAGCTAGTTTGCCTTTATTTTAGTTATTGATTTACTACCAATAAACGGGTGGACCGATTTCGCTGGAAGTCAATTAGTTCTCAGCTACGCTTTATTACGCTTCGAATAAACCCGGTCCCATGTCAATATCATCTTTGGTTCTCGAGATAATCTTGGCGAAAGATATTTCCGAACGCACATACGAACATACGCACATACGTTTGTACACACACACAGACATCTCTATAAAAACGTTGCATTTGGATTCTGGTGACCTTGAAACTTGGAGATATGTCAAAATCCGCGATTCACAAAATCGGCCCCATTACAACAACTTCCACTGGGAAGTTAACTAGCACCTACCCTTAGCGGCGCAACAAAGTTGTGTGAGCTGTGCGGTCTTAACCATGCGGAAAAAATATTTCATTCCTTTTTACCCACGAAGCGCCCAACTCAAACAATGTGTTATTCAAAAAAGTAAGACATAGACGCCTGCCAGGCAACGTTAACCGGGTCATTTGATTTTATTTATAAAAATGTAGACGCCGCAGTAGGTCGATTTTTACAGCTGAAAAGCAGAAACCCTTGAAAAATGAAAACTATAATGTGCATAATTTCAAACTCCTAGCTCACAGCAATGTAGGGGCGCTGCAGTCGGTAGATTTTTAAATCGGGAAAGTAGAAGCCCTTAAAATATATACATTATGTATATTTTTTCACACTGCACCTCATCATACCGAATTAGAATTTATAGTTTTCTAGACTTAGTAAAAACTTATTGAGATACAGCCATTTTCTTCTACTACCACTAGAAATCCACAAATACAAATCTGTATGTATAGGTATACACGAACTTATTTTCTTCTCAGCTGCCATTTTCTAGGGCAATTTTTCATCCGATATGTTAGATCCACTCAAAAAATCGTATCCATGCATCTAGAATTAAAGTATAAAATCCAAGTTCTCGTTACGAACTGTTTTGTTTTGTGAAATTCATATTTTGATATGATGCCAGCGTTTTGAGTCTTCCTGAACCACTGTTTGGCATGAGTAAGATATCGAATGCAATTTGCAATTTTAAGAACATATGCATCGTTATAAAATATTCCGTGCGGCGTTTCACTAAATTTGTTTATCTAAAAATCTGCGGAGATAGTTACGGCAGCCCGCGTGTCTTCATTTCGAAATCGTTCAAAGCGCTGCAGTCTGACGCACAATGATACCCATTCTGGGCGAAAATCTAGTTTTTTTATTATAAAGTTTTCATAAATTTAATAGGTATTCTATCTTGCTATGTTAGTTGTTCTGTGAATAAATAAATTGAATCAAAGCCGCTGGTAAATGAATAGCAGTGGATATTGCTACATTAATGCGCAGCAGAAAGTCGAAGATGAACGAACGGATTTGCGATTTTAAACTCATCGGCGGAACATGAAATGATGCAACATTGATGAATGATTGATTTTGTTTAGATATGGAAGCAGTTGTTGTGCTGCCCGGCTGGGCCGGTAGGCTCAGGACCAATGCTTAATAGGCGACACATCTTCTGTGCGGGTCGCGTTGTGCTCTTCAGTTTGTCCTCCAGCAATATTGAACAGTGACGTTGCGAACAAGACTGTCGCTGCCCGGATGAACAGCAATGGCACGTGCTAGACGCCATTTCGCTGGCGGTAGATTTTCATGACGAAGTACGACGACATCTCCAACCTTCAGATTGTCGCATAGTCGCCGCCACTTGTTGCGCTGCTGCAGCGAAGCCAAATATTCATTATGCCAATGATGCAAAAACTATTGATGCATTTGTCGTAAAAGTTGCCAATAGCCGTCTTTCTTTGTACGCTGATATATGCATGGCATTAAAAAACTACCATCGCCGCTTAAGAATTCATCAAAAAAAATTGCAGCACACATGCACCTATGACGTTTATTAGTGACACAGCTGGAAGTTAAGTTAAGAAATTTGTATTGAAAATCGTGAAATTCAAAAATATTAATATCCGACAGTTGAAATTAATGCCAAACATATTCTAAAATTATAAAAAACAGTTTCACATTGACAGATTTACTAAATTTTGAAAAAAAAAAAAATAATAAAATCCCGAACAAAATGTTCGGCGGGATGTGCCAGTGGTCGGCGGGATGTCAAACTTTGACATTTCCTGAAAAATTCATCGCAACGATTCATCAGAAACGAAGAAAATGGGTTTTGGAAGCACTGTTTATCCCCGCTAAGGTTAGCGTATATAGGATAAGTTGTTGTTGTATTTTACATGCAAATTTCAAATTATCCCTATATCCGCGTGCAAAGAAACACGGCTAATGTTGAAGTCAATTTGTAGGCGCTTGTGGTACGGTAGGTTCAGGTAATGCCACGAGTGAACGACCGACCAAGAAATCAGCCGGAGACAATGCCAAACGGTTATCTACGCTGTCATGTGCTGCAACCAACGGTCGCGAATTTAAGCAAGCCTCAATTCGCACAAGCAGTGTATGTAGTTGATCGTAATGTAGTGTCTGGCCACCAACCACGCGCAACAAATGCCGCTTTACCGACTTAACGGCAGCTTCCCATAGACCGCCTTGATGGGGTGCTGCAGCTGAGATGAAATGCCATTGAGTCTGTTGATTCGCCAATTGCTGTTGTGTGTATTCACTGTGCCATTCCACCAAGTCGGATTTAAGAAGTGTGTTCGCCCTTTTGAACTGTGTGCCATTGTCGCTGTAAAGATGACTGCATGGACCCCGTCGACCAACGAAGCGTGCAAAAACGTTGAGGAATGCTCTTGCTGATAAATCCTCGGCCAGCTCGATGTAAACAGCATTGGTTGCCATGCAGACGAAGATGGCCACGTATGTTTTCTTCATCGTACGTGTGCGCTGTGCCGATGTACCGATGTACCGGTTTATATCATTTCTTCCGTATTTGATTCGGAAATATTCAATTTGTGCTGTATCAGCCGCCATTCAAAGAAATAGTTGGTGGATAGGTATATTTATCTATTAGCGAATTGATGACCTACATTAATATTGAGGCAGAACACCTGTCGTTTTGCATTTTTTTGTAATATATTCGTGGTCAGCATCGATAGTAATGTGCATCTACTGCATCTTTTAAAATCCGCCCACTGACACACCCAAAATTTCAAAAGAACAAATTTGTGAGCTAGAAAGCTGAAGAACAAATTTGTGAGCTAGAAAGCTGAAATGTTGAATACCTATATTGTCTTAAGGCGCCCAAAATGCTGTGGGGGTTAACATCGCACCGTCGCCTCGGCAAGTAGCATGTAGGTATGATGAGGGGGATGATGTAAGCTACGAAAAGTTTTTCCTCAAATAAGAAATTTTGAGTTTATCGCTTTTTAGACTGTTACTATTTTGGCAATATCTTGTCGAAAAATGTTCCGATTTGTATCATTTCTTTTGTCATTGATTCAGAAATATTTAATCTAATTTATAAAGAAATGACATGTTACTTTGTGTCAGTGTTGCGCCATGCTGCACCACCATTTAGGGATTAATAGTTAATAGGTTTCTACCTATACGATCAACATTTATTTTATTAAAATTTTATTATTTATTTCTTTTCTTCTTAAGACAATTGGAGTTGGGCTTTTCGATTTTTGAAGTCTTTGAACGCCTTCCTAACTTCTTCGACAGTAATGTCGTGTACTTCTTCAGTATTAGAAACGGCGCGCGGAAAATATATCCTAGGAAATTGTTCAATTAGAAGTTTTTCGTCATCCACAAGAAGCAGCCCTTGAGCATTGTTGATGAACTTTGGCGAACAAATTTCCTTCTCTCAGCGGCAAATTTGGAAAATTGTTGTGTTCCTTTATGGATGCGAAGTGGATCACTTTTGGAGACTAATTATTTAAATACTGTAAAAGGTTTTCTGGATGTTCTTAAAGTGAAAAAAAACCTTCAAGGTAATCCCTATAACAGCTTGCAGAAGTATCTTCAGATGGAAAACAATGCTTCGCCGGAACCCTAAATGTTTTGCATTATTTACCTTAGTGTTTGTATATAGACCTGTTCCCGTTCAAGCTGCTTTGTCGGAGTTCGTGGACAGCCTGGTTTCTATCAGCAGTCGAAGAAGAATTTTGCAGTACTTTGACTAAGCTTTGAATGACACTTTTTTGTCACTAATCACTGCTTTAGCTTCTTCTGCCCACCACCATCTCAAGTAGCACAAACGTCCAAAATACACCAAAATATTTGGTGTATTTTTTGAACTTTCTTGATATACATTTTAAATATAAAAAATATGCCACTTTTGAGTGCAGTTTTTGTACAATTAATTTCAATTCGGTGTATATAATACCGCGTTGTCGTTTATAATTTGCACCGGATGTTCACAAATTATACCGATTTTCGGTACATAAATTGTGCTAGTGGTATACAATTTATTCTGGTTACCAGAACATAATATACCTGGAAGTGTAAATAATAAACTAATAATTGGTTTAAATCATACACCTCGATGTAAATAATTTATACCACATTTTGGTGTAAAATTATTCCCATGAGTGGGAAAAATAAAGTAAGTTAGGGTAATATGGAATATGTGGATAATATGGAATACCCCTGTTTCTCTGTAAATTCTACAGCGACATCTCTTCCTTCATGTTCACAACTTAGGTTACTGAAAATGTTTAAGCAATCTACTATTCAATTTCAAGTAGCTGTCAAACTGGCAACAGGAAAAATTCAAAAGTAAAATTTGTTGCAACCATAACTTTTAACGTGTGGAGCCTTTACTTGTAAAAAATATAGTAAAGTTACTTTTGATCGAAGTAAAACGGTTTAGATCCCAAGCATTGTAATTGTATTAACGTCTGTTGCTGGTTGTTGATAAAATAAATAAACGGTAAGTTACTTTTGACTTTATTTCTGAAAAGTGTAAAATGTTGGCAATATGGAATACCAAGTTGTCGGTTAAATGGAATAGTATTCCATATTATCAGCATTTTCCTTTTATGACGCCTAAGACTTAAGCCCAGAATTTGTATGCAATAGATGGCTCCAAAGACCCAAACTGGTGCAAAGCGCAAACAATGTAAACCAGAGGACATGGATCAGGCCATTAAATGCGTGCGATGGAATCAAATGGGTTACCTTAAAGCTTCAAAAGCATTCAATGTCCCCCGCGGAACTCTGTTTAGATTGGCCACTTCTACGAAAACTCCAACTTAATTATCATGCTTTTCACTTGAAAGAAAACACATCTTCACAAATAAAATGGAGTCTGATCTCGTTAAATATATCAAAGAGATGGAATGGCGTTACTTTTGTTTAACCCAAAGGAAAAAGAACCTGATGTGTGTCCATCCACTTCGAAATCATGCCGGAAAGGGAAAGGGATTCACCAAACGCTTCATCTAGTGACTCTTCTGTGAGTTTTGTGGCTGATGACAAAATTTCTCATGAATAAGGGTCAGAGTTCGATTCTGAACCTCGTGAAGGCGTAAACTGCTATGTCTGTGACGTATCCTATCCAGATGGTCTATTATGGGACAGATGTATTCAGTGCAACATGTAGTCACATAAGAAGTGTTTCAAAACATTATATCTATGTAAATGTGATAATTCATTTATATAATTCAAACTCTGAAAGTATCTAACAAAATAAATCTTACAAAAAAGAAAAATTCGGTGATTGGTAATATGGAATATTCCATATTGTACTCGATTTTTGGTAATATGGAATATTCCATATAACACGCACATTTTGTTGAGCTAAGATATTTGACCTATTTTACGTAAAAAACCGTAACAGAAAAAAGATAAATTTTCATATTGTGGCAAGTTTAGTGAAGGTACGAGTACCAGAAAACATTATCAGTCTATTGAAACATTTGACGGGAATTTCAGACCAAAAATGTAAGCGCAATTTCAAGAATAAAAAGGTGTATTCCATATTACCCGAACTTACTCTACACGATGATTCGATGAATAAAATATACTATTAGCGTACCAAAATCTGAAACATAGAATTTATTTTGAAATAAAATTTACACCGAAGTTTATTTTTTTAAATTGGAAAGGATTAAATTGTACACCGAAGTTTACTTTCTGATCTGAAATGTATCTGAATGATTTGTAATTGTTTCTATGATTCTAATTATTCACCTGTATTATATGGACGCAAGAAAATCATGAATTAGTATGTGCCTAATTAAAAAACGAAGCATATTCTGCCGAATGATTTTTGGCCATACCCCGTCTAAAAATTGAGCGCCTCGTAAATATCCCATAATTAATAATTTCTAAAACGATTCGTGAAAATTATTTACTCGAAACCTAAAATTTTTTGGTTGTTTTTTATTTTTTTTAGAGACGTTATGTTAATAATGAAAATACCAAGTGCGGTATATAATTAAGTCGCTATGAAATTAAAACTAGGGGTCGTCCCATGGTCGAAATTCGACCAATTTATTCTATAAGTTGAAAAAAAAAACAAAGTCCACTGTTATACATATTAATCGGAAAATTAAATTTTTCGACATTGCATTCTCTGATTTCACATGATATAAATTTTTTCCGGCATCTTCAAGTAACTTTAAGCATTTTCTAGTAACTTCGAGCATGTCCAAGTAAATTCAAGTATGTTCAAGCATTATCAAGTAACCACACAGCAATGTTGTTGTTGTTGTAATTTCATCCAATTCGCTTCATTTTACCTGCTGTAATTCATAATGTGTGTTATATATGTGTGTGTGTTCTGCCTACTTGAAGCAATTGAGTCTATACAAAAATATTGTGTTCTCTATTTCACTTTTTCAACTATACGAAATACGACCTAGTTAAGTGCGGCTATACATCCCTATTTCACCAGAAGTGCAGTTCAACATCTGTGACATTCATTTGGTGATCTCACTCCCTCTTACGTGTGAGTACAATATTTAGTGCATGTTCTGCCATTCTATCAAAGAGATCCCACTCAATTATATTTGTTTTGGTTTTTTCTAACTCATTGCATGTTGCAACCATCGAGTATCCAGTACTGAAACAATCACCATCACATACCATACCACATTTATTCCCTTGGAAAGTTTATTTAATACATCAACCGTTTCTCGCCCGTCCCATTATCTTTTGGAAATTAATATGGGTTACTCCGATTGCTTCATATGTAAAAATCCGTCAAATGATGTTAAACTTTCTTGTGCGATATGCCTTGATAGTGTGCATGCCAAATGCCTTAATATTAAGGGGAAAGACATAGATAAAATAGTCTCAACTCCTGGCATCTGTTTTTATTGTGATAAACATCGCAATATATCCATTGACGTCTTGCACTGGAAGTTTATATAAGCCGTGTTTCTTTGGACGCGGATATAGGGATAATTTTCAATTTGCATGTAAAATACAACAACAACTTATCCTATATACGCTAACTTTAGCGGGGATAGCTATCGCCGCTAAGTCATTTAGCGGGGATAAACAGTGCTTCCAAAACCCATTTTCTTCGTTTTTGATGAATCGTAGCGATGAATTTTTCAGGAAATGTCAAAGTTTGACATCCAGCCGACCACTAACACATCCCGCCGAATATTTTGTTCTGGATTTTATTATTATTTTTTTTCAAAATTTAGTAAATCTGTGAATGTGAAACTGTTTTTTATAATTTTAGAATATGTTTGGCATTAATTTCAACTGTGGGAAATTAATATTTTTGAATTTCACGATTTTCAATACAAAAATCTTAATTCAACTTACAGCTGTTTCACTAATAAACGTCATAGGTGCATGTGTGCTGCCAAGTTTTTTTTGATGAATTGGGTGATTTAGTCCCTCCTTCGATTGAAATATCATCTGATGATCGATACTTGCCATCTTGCTCTCATGACCGCAATGACCTACTAGCGCACGATTCGATTGAGATTACGAATTCCATGCCCACTTCGCCTCTTTCGCTTACTGAGGACATCTCTGTCGACAACACAGCTACGGTTAACCTGGTTGTTATTAAACGGAATCCTCGTAAAGCCATATTCCTTTCAAGACTTGCGGCTGCTACCACCGTAGACTATTTTAAACTACATTAAAAGTAAAATCTCTTCAGCTTCAGCGTCCGTAAAGTGCTTTAAATATGAATTCAATGATCCAAGGGATATATCGTAATTTAAATTGATTCTTAATGAAATTGACTTTGTCAAAATCGTTGCGAAAGATTTTTGGCCTGATGGAACTTTGGTGCATGAATTTATACAGCGAGAAAGGTACCTAATGCTTTAAATGCAACATTGATCAAGGAAGCGATTTTAAACGTCCCGGACAGTATCCATCCAAAAAACGATTAAGTTCTTCGGACTCATCGCCTTATCCTCAAAGCTTTCATCTGTACTACCAAAATATTTTAGGTCTTCGAACTAAACTCAACCAGTTTCTACTTTTTTCCTCCTCGCTACAATATGACGTCATGGCTTTCACCGAAACTTGGCTGTCTAGCAAGCATCATAATGCAGAAATTTTTAATAACCAGCAATACTCAGTTTTCCGAAAAGATCGATGTGCTGATTTGACTGGTTCTGAGAGAGGCGGCGGAGTGTTAATTGCTGTTCGTGCTTCTTTGAATGCTGTAGAAATTGATTTACCCCACTTATCCGCTCATTTAGATGTTGACCAAATAATAGTCAAGATACGAATTGACAATACCAAAAACATTTATTGTATCGTAAGTTATATTCCACCAAAGAGTTCTTTTGAATTATATAAACTTCATGTAGATAACTGTTGTTCTGCATTAAATAACTTGAATGATAATCAGCATATCCTCATTATGGGGGACTTTAATTTGCCGAATTTAAATTGGTTACTTGATTCCGATGACCTAAAAATCGTTCCTTTTAATGTAAAATTTGATTTTGAGAGTGAAGTAGTTGATACTTTTGCGCAATTTGACCTTCGGCAAATTAATAATATTAAAAATTCTTTAGACCGTACTCTTGACTTAGTTTTTGTCGATACTGAGTTTAGCGTCAACATTAGTAAATGTATCCTTCCATTTGTGCCAGATTCAATACACCATGTTGCCTTAAGCTTAGATTTTCAGTTCTACAAATTTGTTAAGCCAATTTCTGTTTCAAACTTTAAGTATAATTTTCATAGAGCAAATTTTGGTAGTATTAAAAATTGTCTGAATGGTATTGCGTGGTCTTCGATATTTGATGGCATAGACTTGAAACAGTCATATAATACACTGATCATGATAGTCAAGGACATAATCGACGTAAACACACCTAAGGTTAAAGTTAGGACAAACTCAAAGCCCATATGGTTTAATAAAAGATTAATCCATCTAAATAACCTGAAAAACAAGACTTATAAACATTTGCGCAAATCATTTTCTGATCGAGAATTACTTCTGAAATATAGGAGGCTTCAAAAAGATTTTAAAGTTCTCAACAAATTTTTATATAAGCAATATGTCCTTTCAGTAGAATCAGACCTGAAAGTCAATGGTAAACGATTTTGGAGTTTCATCAATTGCAAAAAACAATCTACGGGAATTCCTAATAGTATGAAGTATAATGGCGAGTTGTCATCAGACCTCTCAGTTATTTGCAACATGTTTGCTAGCCACTTCAAATCTGTTTACTCAAATAATACGCCCATCTTACGACCAGGTACGATATCTGACTACTCCATGAATTCGATTAACGTTGGTAGCATATACTTATCGATTTCTGAAGTAGTAGTTGCGCTGTCCGATTTAGTATCCGACATGAGAGGAGACGTTGATGGTATTCCTCCCATTATTTTAAAAAGATGCGCGGATGAACTTTCCGTTCCACTTCATATGCTCTTCAATAGTTCCTTGGAGCAAGGAATTTTTCTAGATGCTTGGAAGAGCTCATTCATAACACCGATTTATAAATCTGGTCCCAAACAAGATGTTACTCACTATCGTCCAATATCGAAAATTCCCACTATCCCGAAATTGTTCGAAAAACTTGTTTGTGGTAAACTTACAGCTCTCCTTAAGTCCACAATTTCTTCGAATCAGCATGGTTTTTTTGCTGGAAGATCCACAGAGACTAAGCTTACAACTTTTACAAATTTTATCGCAAACAACATGGAAAATGGTATGCAGTGCGATGTCATCTACACAGATTTTGCAAAAGCATTTGATCGCGTAAACCACGATATTCTTCTTAATAAATTGCGTAGCATTGGTTTTCACTCAAGTCTCTTAGAATGGTTCAATTCTTACTTAAGAGGACGCTCGCAGTTTGTTAGGATTAATGGTATTGTCTCAGATCGCATTGACGCTACTTCGGGAGTTCCCCAGGGCAGCCATATTGGGCCTTTGTTATTTCTTTTGTTTGTTAATGATATTCCCAATGTCATTCTTAATTCTGAATGCCTAATGTTCGCTGATGACTTGAAAATTTTTCGGTCTATTAAATCACCCCAGGACTGTTTATTGTTGCAGGAAGACCTCAACAGATTATCAGATTGGTGTACAATTAACTGTTTAAATCTTAATGTTTCAAAGTGCAATAGCCTTACATTCTGCCGGAAACGGGGACAAATTCAGTTTACCTACAGTATAACAAATCTACCCTTGGAAAGCATCTCATCCAAAAAAGACTTAGGCGTATTATTCGACTATAAGCTTAATTTCAATAGTCACATAGACTACCTCGTCACAAAATGCAGGTCAATGATGGGATTTATCTTGCGAAACTCTCAAGATTTTTCTGACCCGCATTCCCTTAAAGACCTATATTTTGCATATGTGAGGTCTTCCTTAGATTACTGCTCTATTATCTGGAATCCATATTAAGTTAACGCGATCGCTTCCCACGATCCATTTTAATCATCGATTCCCACGATCGATGCCGAACACTTTTAGTGTCCCATAGAAGACACCCGACCCAAGCCACATGTGCGCAGTACGATAGGACGACACCCGATCCAACAGGACTATATGTGACAATAAATAAACTGCTCCAGATAATTTATGATCACCCGCCGGACAGCGTCACCAGCAGCGTAACCACACACCAACAACCAACCCCAAGACAAACCGTATAAATAAACACGGTACAACCACTAGCGAGGCAGTTCAACCCTCAGCGGACGACAGAAAACAACACCGAAATGATATTAGACTTAGAGTAATAAGTTTTATAGTTTAATAAAATAAAGTATTATAAAGTTAAAATAGTGTGAAATTAATTGGCGCCCGAGCAGGGACACGCTTTCAAAAGTACATATATACTACGAATTAACGCATCCAAAAGGAAAACATAACAAGTATCCTTCCGCGGCGTGAATCACCTAACCAAAAAATAAATTCAGATATAAAGCTGAACAACGAGGGAAAGGGTTTGATAAACAAACTCCACCGAACTCAAAAAAGACTTCCGGACGTAAAGCACCTGGAAGCAACCAAGGACACATCAAGTGGACCAACAGATCAGGAAAAGTAGGCACATAAGCAGCCGAAGCTCCAGTAAATAAAGTAAAACCTCATCAACGTAAGGAATTTTTACAAATACAATTATTGTTTATATATATATTAAGATCTAGAGTGTTAATTAAAGTGTTTTAAGTTAGGACTAAATTTTAGTAACTTTATAAATTTTATAAGTTCGCGTTAAACGAAAATTAACAAAAAAATTAAAATGAATATGACAGCGGAACAGCTATCGGGAATCGTAGGTAAACTGGTGGCAGAATCCACAGCAGGGTTACGGGAGCAGATAGAATCGCTCACACAACAATTAGCTTCACTTTCCCCTTGTGATGATATCGAACCATACAAGGATATAACAATAGATCCTACAATCATAGATGGGGAAGGGTTAGAAGTAGCAAAGTGCCTACCACATTTCGATGGGGATAATTACGTCTCCTGGCGTACAGCGTTAACGAACGCAATGAAAGTATACGAGGCGTGTAAAGGTGGTGCTAGGTATTATTCAGTTGTGAATATAGTTAGAAACAAGATAGTAGGGAAAGCTAACGACGTCTTAACAAGCCACGGGACACCACTAAATATTGACGCGATGTTAGGACGACTAGATCTGACGTACAGCGACAAAAGACCAGTGCACATGCTAGAGACCGAATTAAGCAATATGCGGCAGAATAGGAAATCCTTGCAGGAATTCTACGACGAGGTAACAAAGGTACTTACCCTTATAATAAATAAAACAATTATGACCTATGGTCCGAGAACGGCACAAACCGAGTGCTTGACAGACAGAGCACGACAGAACGCATTGAGAGTCTTCGTTACTGGTTTGAATCAACCTGCCAGTAATATCGTCTTCGCACTTAACCCCGGAGACCTTCCAAACGCTCTAGCTAGAGCGCAGGAAATAGAAACGAATGAAAATCGCATCAAAACTTTCACCGAAAGACAAACCCCGATGCAGATACCCCAACAACCCAATATAACACATTATATTCCCCAAAAAAATTATAACCATAACCACCACTATCCAATAAGAATGGACACTACTAGTGGTAATTTCGTGCCTCAACGGCAAAACCAATATAACAGGCCACAATGGGAAAATCCTAACGGCAATAATTATAGGAACGCGAATAACCAATTGAATAACGCAACACAGAATTATAATAATACGAGTACTAATGCATATAAAAGAGAGCGACCGAATAGCGCCCAAGTACCTATAAACAAAGTCCCTCGGTTGAACAACTTAAGTGAAAACGATAATTTTTTAGATTAAGGCACGACTTACCATATATAAAAAGAACGGACAGTAAGTCGGGTAGAATATTTAACATTTTAGTAGACACAGGTGCCACGCATAGTTACGTCAAACCTGAACTATTTCCTAATAAAATATTAGACATCCCCTCTAGAGTAAAAAGCGTTCACGGAACAAGCATTATTAATACATTTCAAGAAATAAATATTTTAGGAGTTAAGGAACGATTTTTCGAATTAAATAAACTTAAAGATTACGACGCGATCATTGGCATCAAATTATTACGTAAGGTAAAAGGCAACATTAACATAAGGGACTCGACACTAGAATATGATCAGGGCATAATACCCTTGATATTTAGTGACCAACTGATCAACTCTTTAGAGATTAACCTAGAGAGCAATAATCACAAGAGAAGGCTAAAAGAGATTTTAAGGAAATACCAAGGAGTGTTTACGGAAAATCCAAATTTTCTCCCATATAACACGAGCGTAAAATGTAGCATACATACTACGAATGACGCTGCCATATGGACAAAAGGTTACCCTTATCCACAATCTGTAGCTAACTTTGTGAACGAAGAAATAGGAAATCTCCTCTCAAACAATATTATACAGCCTAGCAGAAGCGCATACAACTCTCCTGTCTGGGTCGTAGACAAAAAGGGTCTCAATGAAGACGGCTCGAAGAAGCATAGATTGGTGATCGACTACAAAAAACTAGATTCATTCACTAAAACTGAAAAATATCCAATGGCTGATACCGCAGTAATTTTAGCAAATCTAGGGAAGGCAAGGTTTTTCACTACCTTGGACCTTCAAAGTGGATTCCACCAAATTCTAATGAAACAGAGCGATAGAGAAGAAACGGCGTTTAGCGTTAATAACGGAAAGTATGAATTCCTTCGGATGCCCTTCGGATTGAAGAACGCACCCTCAATATTTCAAGGGGCCATGGATGACATACTCCGGGAATACATAGGCAAAATTTGCCACGTCTACATCGATGATGTAATAATTTTTTCGGAAACCGAAGAAGAACATTAGGCACACATTGAAGAAATAGTCAAAGCATTAAGTTTCGCAAACATGCGAATTTCTAGCGAAAAATCCAAATACTTTATGGAAGAAGTAGAATTTCTGGGATACATAGTATCCTTCAACTGCATTAAAATGGATCCGAAAAAGACAGAGTGTATAAAAGATTTCCCCGAACCTAAGACCCTACGCCAACTTAGATCATTTTTAGGACTATCTGGATACTACCGCAAATTTATAAGGAATTATGCAATTATCTCTAAACCCCTTACAAAATATCTCAGAGGAGAAAACGGCCGAACTGGTCAAAATAATAGTAAGAAAATAGCAATCGAGTTTGATAACGAAGCTATCAAAGCGTTTAACACATTGAAGGATAGACTATGCGAGCAAATAACGCTTAACCAACCCGATTTTAATAGCAGATTTGAGCTTACCACAGATGCTAGTAACTCAGCCATAGGTGCAGTGCTCAGCCAAGAAAATAAACCGATTATTTTTATAAGCCGAACTCTTAGCAAATGAGAAGAAAATTACGCGACAAATGAGAAAGAGCTACTCGCCATCGTTTGGGCATTAACAAATTTGAGAAACTACTTATGCGGTGTAAGTGGAATCCGCATATATACGGACCACCAACCACTGACTTTCGCAATTAGTGACAAGAATCCAAATGCGAAGATTAAAAGATGGCGCGCATTCATAGAAGAGTACGCTATAGAGATTATTTATAAACCTGGGAAAGAAAACGTTGTAGCCGACGCTCTTAGCAGACAAGAGCTACACATGATGAACGACGACGAATCATCAATTGAAGGAACTATACATAGTGCAGAGAGTAGCCCCATACCTGCAATCAAAAGAGTAAACCAAAGGGTTAATAGTTTTAAAACACAATTTATTATAAACGAAGCCCTAAATAACAACATTATTTCAAAAGAAATCCACCCTGGTTACTGGAGACACACAATTTTATTCAAAGATTTTGAAATTCTAGGGAAAATTAGAAACATTACCGAGAAAGGTCTAACTATAGGTATATATAGTACCGAGGAGACATTCTCTAAAATTAAAAATAGACTTTTGCAAGAATTCCCAACAATCAAATTTATATTTTGCAAGCAAATAGTAGAAGATATTACGGAAAAGGAGGAACAGTTAAGAATAGTCACGAATGAACACAATAGAGCTCATAGGCAAGTTAAAGAAGTATACAAGCAAATCATTAACAAATATTACTGGCCAAACGCATTCAAGCGAATTCTGGAAATAAATGCTGTATGTGAAATATGTATGAAAAACAAATACGAGAGACACCCCAATAGACAGCCAATTGGAGAGACTCCAATTCCTGAAGAAGGAGGAGAACGCGTCCACGCAGACATTTATTACTGCGATAATGCAACCTTCCTCACAATGGCAGATCCATTCTCTAAATATCTGATAACCACTCAAGTAAGTTCAAAAACCGAAGCGAAAGATAGGATGATTGAATTGTTACCAATATTCGGTAACGTTAAAACTTTGATCACCGATAACGAGTCCGCGTTTTGCTCACCTTCTGCACAATGTGCATACAATCTCTTAAACATCAATCATAAAACTACAGCACCCGCTCACTCAAAAAGCAATGGAATCATAGAAAGAATCCATTCCACACTTACGGAACTTATAAGAATAGTAAAAGAATCATCGCATTTAACGGACATTAAAGATATTATGCCTCTAGCCACTAGGAAATATAATGAAACAATTCATACAGTAACAGACAAAAGACCAATCGACATATTCCACAACTACAAGGCTAACGAAGAAATTAAGGATAAGATAGGTTTTCATCAACAGAAGATGATAAGATATTTTAATAAGAGTAGGAAAAATAAAACCTATGAAGAAGGAGAAATAATCTTTGTAGACACAGGGAAAAGGAGAAGTAAAAATAAACCTCTATACGTTAAAAAGAAGGTTAAGAGGGACTTAGGGAATATAGTAATCGATGTAAATAATAGACAGATTCACAAAGATAATATAAGAAATTAACTTTACAGATGATGCTTTTAATCTTGATGCTAGTTGCCTCCACAGCGGGTCAACAAATAACGGACTATTCTAAGGACGAATACATTTTAGTAGAAGATGCAATAGCCGCAATTTATAAAGAAAGCGGAGAAATTTTCCACCTAATTAATCTAACTTCATATACGGAGATTCTAGACAGTATGTCAGTTGGGATAAAACCTTCAGACGAATTTAAGCAGGAGTTAGAAATAGCGAATAAACTACTAAGCCAATTATTAATCAGAAATAGGGTACGTAGAGGAATAAACGAGATAGAAACCCTGTGGAAGTGGATTTCCGGTAGCCCAGACCACGATGACTTAATAAAAATAGAACTTAAGCTACAAGAGTTAATCGCATCTAATAATAAACAAATATCCATAAATACGCAATTGTTCAAAGCAATGGAAAAATTAAATGGTGAACCAATTTCCAGAGAAAGCAAAAAAATTCGAATCGTTAAATATGTAGTAGTAGAATTAAGAGAAATAATAAACACAATTAATCTAAGCAAATCAAAAATTTTAAATACGCTAATCCTAAATTTAGATGAAATCAAAAATATTATAAGTAAAGAAAAAGCTAAAGTATCTATAACCGATGTATTAGACGCATCCGAGTTCACTATTGTCCAAAATAACGAAATTATTGTTATATATATTAGATATCCGAAAGTTGTTGCTTTGGGTATTAATTACAAAACAAGAAGTAATAATGTAAACGGTGGACAAATTATTATACCAAAAGAAGTAATTAAATTCCGTAAACAGTTCTATAATACCAAATGTAAAAGAGAATTAAATAATGACTTTTGCCTTATTGTTAACACTCCTAACTGCTTAACAGAATTGCTTAATAATTTTGAAGCGAACTGCACAAAGGTTAAAGAAAGAAATTTACCCATAGAAATAATCACCGAAGGGAGTATCGTTATTACCGGCTCTCATATTGTTAATAACAAAGAATTTTCAGGGATAAATTTAATCCAATTTGAAAGAAATGTTACAATAGATAATAAGACATATGTTAACTCTAAGAATAAAATATTAGAACACATAAAATTAAGTAAACCATCCAAAATAACAATACTTGAATTTGTAAGCGCATTTAACTCAGATTTAAAATACACAAATATTGACCACATTGAACCATATGTAACAGAAGTTAAAGAACACCCGATATTGTGGGGACTATCAACAATTCTATTCATAATTATAACCATATTGGCTGTCATAAAGTTATACAAATATTACAAAGTTTACAAAGCTAAGCGTGCTAACCAGGATGTCATCGAACTCATGGAAGCAACCGAAACTAGAGCGCACATACTTATTCAAGAAAGATTGGGACAATCTTCCACCGACTAGGAGGAGAGTTAACGCGATCGCTTCCCACGATCCATTTTAATCATCGATTCCCACGATCGATGCCGAACACTTTTAGTGTCCCATAGAAGACACCCGACCCAAGCCACATGTGCGCAGTACGATAGGACGACACCCGATCCAACAGGACTATATGTGACAATAAATAAACTGCTCCAGATAATTTATGATCACCCGCCGGACAACGTCACCAGCAGCGTAACCACACACCAACAACCAACCCCAAGACAAACCGTATAAATAAACACGGTACAACCAATAGCGAGGCAGTTCAACCCTCAGCGGACGACAGAAAACAACACCGAAATTATATTAGACTTAGAGTAATAAGTTTTATAGTTTAATAAAGTATTATAAAGTTAAAATTGTCGTGTGAAATTAATTTATTATACGGTTCACTCTACAAGGATAGAAAAGATTCAAAAATGGTTTACTGCGATAAAAACGCTTAATTGGAATATCGACTTGCCACCATATAATATCAGATGCCAACTGATTGGAATCTTGCCTTTATGTATTCGGCGGAGGTATTTTTCGATCATGTTTGTGAGAGACCTAATAACTAAACACATAAATTGTCCTTACCTGCTTACACAGATTAGATATCGAAGACCCGTGATACCATTGAGAAATCAAAATATTTTTGTTGAGCCTATGCACAGAGTACAATATGGATATAATGAAACAATAACTAGATGCTTAAGAGAAGCTAATTCAGTTGGGAATCTCATTGATCTTCACTCTAATATAAGTAGAAATACGTTTAAAAATCAATTGGTTATGCTTTTAACAAACTTTGGTGAGGTTAATTAACTATGTTAACAATTTGTGAATTAAGTATGTATGTAATCCATTAGAGGACCAAGTGTACCTCCGTTGATGATGAAATAAATAAATAAATAAATATGTGGATAATTTTTGTATTGTGCAATTCTATGTATTGCCCCTACCCAAATATATATAGTGTTGGCATATCTATGTGACCCATAAGGCGTTTTTCTTTTTTAGCCCCGAGCGGGGAACAGAACGGGGCCCGAGCGATCAGAGCTCGCTCCGAGCTGAACATAACCTGAGCGCTCCGAGCTAATTAAGAAACAGAATTGGGCACTGAACTGTCATTAGAAAATTTTTTTTCTATTAATTTTCAAAATAGTCAGGTTTGCTTCTGAAATTGGTGTTTGTCAAGGATTGTTCCATTTCAATTATAATTTCTAGTAAATAAACTATGGAAAAAGCACAAATAATGAATGAAGTCAGCCGCGCTCAGCTTTTCGCTCGATGTGCTCGGTCATTTTTAATCGAGCTCATCGAGCGAGCCCTGAGCTAGCTCAGAGATAACAAAGAAATACAAATTTTGTGCTCAGAGCGCTCCGAGCTAAAAAAGTAACACAGTTCTTTTTTTGACAGCTCAGTGCCCCGCTCAGAGCTAAAAAAGAAAAACGCCTATAATAGCAAAAAAGGGGGAAACACGTTATAGGCAACTCCGTATTACTCGTAATATATGGATGTAATTTCATCCAATTCGCTTCATTTTACCTGCTGTAATTCATAATGTGTGTTATATATGTGGATAATTTTTGTATTGTGCATTTCTATGCATTGACCCCTACCCAAATATATATAAATTAAATAAAACTAAGTTTATTTCTATTTAAAAAAATATTTTTCATTGAGGAGAAGCCTCTTTATTTATTATATCCTATTCTAAGGGTATATTAATTTTGACGCATAGTTTGTAACATACCTTAATATTGCCCGTAGACCCCTAAAAGTTACTATATTTATGATCAGCATCGATAGTAATGTCGATCTAGCCATGTCCGTCCGTCCGTCCGTCCGTCCGTCCGTCTGTAGCCAAAAATTAGGCCTTTAAACTGGACCTAGAGAGCTGAAATTTTAACCATATACTCTCTAGGGTCCCGAAATAATCAAGTTTACGAATTTTTGAAATCCGCCCACAGACACGCCCACAAACTCAAAAAAACCAAATTTTGGAAAAAATCGAATTTTGAGCTAGAAAGCTGAAATTTTTTATATATGATCTATGACTCCTAAAACTGCTCGGGATAAAAAATTTTCAAAATCCGCCCACTGACACGCCCACAAATAAATAAAATAATTTTTTTTTACCCTATTCTAAGGGTATATTAATTTTTGAAAATCCAAAGTTTCAGCTAGGGAGCTGAAATTTATAGTATATACTCTCTATGGGCCCTTTATGCTCATGTGTAAATATTTTCAAAATCCGCCCACTGACACGCCCACAATTAATTTTTTTTTTTTTTTTGAAAATTCAAAGTTTGAGCTAGGGAGCTGAAATTTATAATATATACTCTCTAGGGGCCCTTTATTCTCATGTGTTAATTTTTTTTAAATCCGCCTACTGACACGCCCACAATTAAATAAAACAATTTTATTGAAACACCCAAGTTTGAGCTAGGGAGCGTTTTTTTTTGGTAAAATCCTTTAAATGTTATATAACAAAATATGTAGAGCGTTCTTAACAATTCAACCATACTTAGACTTTTGTCACGCCCACTTATGAGGGATAGGAATAAGAATAGGGTATCCAACAGTTCGCCCAAGCGGACTGTAGCCCGTCCCTATGTTTTTTATTTTAACTTGCAATTTCGACTGCTACTCCAGAACTAAAACTTAAGTGTAACAAATATAAACTTATTGCCTAGGTTTCCTTATCTCTACGTGCAGGAATGTGGGATTATGGATTGGGATTGGAGGAGGTGTCGTTTGCCAAACGCTGGCTCAGCAACATGCATGTGGAGCGTGGGTTCCTCTGTTGCTGTCGGATGTGATGAGTCTGGGTATCCGGTATCGGTTGTGGAATGCGCTTGGTGTTGACCTGCATGTGGAGCGTGGGTGAATGTTGAATGTGTTTGGTGTTAACTCTTCCCTTCTTAAAAATCAAACGTCCTCGTTTGATCTTAAGTCAAAATAATGGTATTTGACTTATGCGTGTAGGTTTTTGTGTTGAAACTTTCCCTTGAGCTTCACTGATTTTCTTACAGGGAGTTGCTGTTTGTGCGTTTTCTCTCATCTCAATTTGGATTTCTGGATCAGGGTTGTTGTTGACGTTGATATGCATTGGGCGCTTTTTCCATGTTGCTTTTATTATAAAGGTTATGACAATAGTTGCTACCGCTAGAATGCATATGATGTTTGTTGCTCTGGTGATGCTATGTTTCGATTCCAGTATCCTTATTTCTTCGGTGTTACTAGAATGGAGTTCTTTTATCATTTCCAATGATAACATTTCTTCTGTGTCCTCCACTGTAGAGAATTGAGCGATTGCAGGTAATGGCTTTAGTTTGGATATTACGATGTCAGATAGGTAGGTTTTGTTTTCGATGGTAATCGTTGAATTTTGAAATTGAATTACGAACGTGCCAGCCAGTGGTAATGCATCTGTGTTGTCTTGTTGCATTGTGCCGTTGAACCGATTGAGGAAGATAACTCCTGGGGAGATTTCGTCTATTGTGGGAATGTGTTGATTATTTATGCGTGTGCAATTGGCTTGTATATTAAGGAGTAGGTTAGGAATACAGGATGTGCTACTAAGATCTAGTATATGTCGATAAGGACATATTGATAAATTGTTATATGACTTACAATCTAGTTTTAACCCGAAAATTTTCATTTGGCATTTCAAAATTTCTTCAAAATCTAATTTGTTTACAAAATTTGCTTTTTTTACGGGTTTAAGTAAGAGTTTACTACAAGTATTTAACTCTAAACTTGGTATACTTATGATGTAAACTATTGAATTTTTGTTTGTGGCAACTTTTACTTCTGCAAAATTTAGTGCTTCATCAATATTGCCGTAAGGAATATTTTCTTTCTTTATTATTTGTTCGGCTATATTAATTTCTTTAATTGATAAAATATAGGAATTTATAATTCCTTTATTTGCCCAAAGTATGGCATATTCTATGTTGATTAATTCTTCCTTAAGTAATTTAATTTTGTGTTGGGTAACAAATATAATATTATTTATAAATGGGTCTTTTTTTTCATTTTCATTAAAACTTCATTTGTCTTTTTTGTTATTTCGTTGATGTTGTTAATTACATCTCTGTTAATAAGGACCTGTTTGTTATTGTTTTTTAATACATTATTTATTTTGTTTCTAATTATTCGTAAGTCGTGATGGTCAGGGCTTCCAGCTATCCACTTCCATGCGCTCCCTATGAAATTGAGTGATCTTTTGTTTTTGTTTTTTGGTTTAAGCCTATTGAATATTGTTTTGGCTCTTGTTTTCTTTTATTATGGTATGCTATATCAGTTTTTTGTTTTTGTCGTAGCCTTTCTAAGTTCGACCGTCTCGTCTTCTCGTAGTCTTCGGGGCCAAAGGTAACATTACGACCAAAGAAAAGGTCAACTGGTTTTTTGTGTGTGGTGGAATGAATGCTATGGTTGTATTCATTTACAGATCTTTCGATTAGTTCCTCAAAATTTCGATGCAAGTCATCTTTTTTTAGGCATCTCATTAACTCTGCAAGAGTTGAATGGAAGCGTTCTACTTGCCCATTAGCTTCGCTTCTGTATGGTGGTGTCGTGTAGACATCAATTTTTAGTTCATCCTTCATCAAGAAGAGGATTGTGGATGAATTAAGGGAAGGTTCATTATCAATAACAACTGACTTAGGTACTCCAAAGAAAAAGAGTATCTCTCTTAAGGGTTTTCTAATATCTTCTATGGATCTGCTTTTAAGTATTTTGACCTGTGCGTATTTGGTAAATTTGTCTATTGCAGTAAGTACTGATTTCTTTTCTGTAATGAATATGTCAAGATGAACTGTGTGTCCTGGGAAATTTGGTAAAGGCGTTTCATTTAGTTTTGGTTGGTTAGGGTGTCTTTCGTATTTATTTTGCTTGCATACTGTGCAAATATTGGTAATTCGTTTTATTTTTCTTATCATGGAAGGGAAATAATAATTTTCGAGAATTTGAAGTCTATTTTCGACCGCGTTTCTATGGGCGCGATTATGAGTGTCTATTATAATTGTTTCCTGATCATGCTCGCTTAAAATATCCTGTACTGGCTTTTGTGAGAATCTAATTTTAAATGTTTTGAAATGAAGGGGGTATAGTTCCTGTATCAGACCCATTACTGGCTCTTGTGTTTTAATGCAATTTATTACCGAAGGATTCAGAACTTTCTTAAGAATCTGTAGAAGATTCTCTTTACTGAAGTTAGTCCCTGTTCGGGCGCCAATTAAATAAAACTAAGTTTATTTCTATTTAAAAAAATATTTTTTATTGAGGAGAAGCCTCTTTATTTATTTTTATTTTAACTTGCAATTTCGACTGCTACTCCAGAACTAAAACTTAAGTGTAACAAATATAAACTTATTGCCTAGGTTTCCTTATCTCTACGTGCAGGAATGTGGGATTATGGATTGGGATTGGAGGAGGTGTCGTTTGCCAGACGCTGGCTCAGCAACATGCATGTGGAGCGTGGGTTCCTCTGTTGCTGTCGGATGTGATGAGTCTGGGTATCCGGTATCGGTTGTGGAATGCGCTTGGTGTTGACCTGCATGTGGAGCGTGGGTGAATGTTGAATGTGTTTGGTGTTAACTTATAGTGTTGGCATATCTATGTGACGTATAATAGCTAAAAAGGGGGGAAACTCGTTGTATGCAACTCCGTATTAATATATAGAAGACATATTAATCGGAAAATGAAATTTTTCGACATTGCATTTGTTTTGTCAATTTAATATTTTTTAAATTGAATAGCAAATTCGCAAATCTCCAAAAAAAATGAAAATCACGGACCATCAAAATTAAATACAAGTTTATTTGCCTTGCGTGCTTACGCTTGGATAAAAAAAAGACGACTGACTTTAAGAGTGCAGAAAATAGAATTACAATGCTGTTATATAATAATAGGTATATACTTTGTAATAGCAATTGCGTTAAATCATGCGATTTTAAGGAGAAGCTAATGATGGTTAATAATTATTAACATTAGGTAAATAATAGTTCATTATGTTTTAAATGACAGTAGGGATTGCAAGTTTTGTATGGAAAATATATTACAATATTGTTTATGTTATTATGATATGATCTTGTAGAATAAATAAAAATATTTGATGCTTTGCGTCGATTTGTAGAGAGGAGTTTTTTAGTCTCCCTCCTACACGAATGAGTCCGAAATTATCCAGGAACGGATTTAATCCCTTTAAAAGCTTTTTTCATTGATTCCTTTTCCGGATTGTAGTCGTTTATAGTCGTCGGAAAATACTGCAATTTGGATTGTTCGAATTAATAATTTTAGACCTGAGTCCAAATCGGATTGGGTCAGCTGACTAAATGTTTTTCGATGTTTCTTGGGCATAGTTGTATTTTCTATAAACCGCCATACCAAGGCGAATATTTTACGAATGCGCTGGAAATTGGTTATAAATTTGCATTGCAACGCCAGGTCTACAATTGGTGATATTGCTAAACAAGATCTCACTACGCGTTTTTCAGGAATCATTTCGGACTGCGGTTCCAAAACTGGCCAGCTTGAAGCAGAATTGCGAAGAAATCTTGGCCCGGAGAACCATAGTTCAGAGCGACTCAAGTTTATCGGAGACATGCCTCGCGAAAGAATGTCTGCAGGGTTTTCTTCGGTTCTAATGTGTCTCAATTGGAATCTATCGGTTAAGCTGTGAATTTTTGCCATTCTGTTCGCAACGAATGTGCTCCATTTACAAGCTGGAGATGCTATCCAAGCAAGTACAATAGTTGAGTCAGACCAACAATAAACTTCATTTTGATTTAGGTCGATGACATGAAGAACACGGTCAAGTAACTCGGCTAATAAAAGTGCAGCTGCTAGTTCTAGCCTTGGTACGGATATGGTTTTCAGAGGAGCTACCCGGGATTTGGAGCAAAGAAGGCGTACTCTTACTTCTCCATCATTATTTACGCTTCGTATGTAGATGCATGCGCCATATGCTTGCATGCTCGCATCGGCAAATCCATGAACTTGAAATATACTCATGGGAGTGAAAGCATAACGAGGCAGCTTTATTTTACTAATATTCCATAACTCTTCAACGTAGTGCTGCCAAAGGGTATTAAGATGTGGGGGAAGGGTCTCGTCCCAATTTAGTTTTTCCTTCCTTAATGTCTGAATGAAAACCTTTGCTTTTAGGATAATCGGCCCTATGAATCCTAAGGGATCGTACAGTCGAGCTATGTCAGATAACACCGTTCGCTTAGTGACCTTTTTTGACGTATTCGAATTGTTTTGTGGAAACAAGAATTCATCAGATTCGGGGTTCCAAATCAGACCTAATGTTTTTGTTACATTTCCATTGTGGATTTCTAGGAATTCTTCTCTGTCGCCTATTGGGATATCTGCTAAGACATCCAACGAATTTGAAGACCACTTTCGCAAATGAAATCCTCCTTTCTCTAGCAGTGAAGATACTTGATTCTTGATTTTCAGTAAGTCTTCTATAGATCGGCACCGGTTAGTAAGTCATCGACATAAAAATCAGTCAGTGCTATCCTGGACCCTGTTGCTGTGTTGCTCATCACGGGCTAGCTGGTGGAGACATCGTGTCAAGAAAAGTTCAGATCGAACCACTGACTAAAAATAATACTTTACATTCTAAAAAACAATCAACTGAAACTTGGAGGGCGAATATTTATTTTTTCTACAAAATTCTAAATTTTCATTTATTCGGAAAAAACAAGCAACAATCAAAGAAGTCAACTAAAATTTTTGAGCCTTTTTCTTTAAACTAATTTAATTACATAAATTTTAAGCTTTTAAATAAATAAAAGAAATTTCCTACAGAGATTGGTGACTTTTAACCGAACTATTTTCAACATTCTCAAAAATTTTAATAATTTAATACGATAAGATGTTCGTAACGCCACCACCAAATGTAACCCTGGGCAGAAGAAATATGTGTCCAATATGCGATGGGCAATACGAAGACTCCAATATGGTGAAATGTTCAATTTGCAGAAAAAGAATCCATTATGCATGTGCCAACGTGGGAGAAGAAGTAGCCAACGTCAGGAACTGGAAATGCGCTAATTGCATACAATTAACTGCTGCGCACACCAGCCAGACACCAGCGAATTCCAACCTACGTACAAGATCGAATTCGGATGCTCCATTTTACCAAGAGGAACCTCAAATAAAAGAATTGTCCAACACATATACGGAACCCAATCCAAGCGTTCATATTCTGCAACAAAGTTCCGACCAAACACCAACTTGGCCTCGACAAATGGATCAAACAGAGGAAGGCGTAGGATTTCCTGAAGAAGGCATCGGTAACATTGCAGCAATTACCGATCTATACACAAATTCCTATACGGCTGTGCAAAATACACACAGTTTGGTAAGTAACAATGAACGAAACGTATCTCATCGCTCCGTTGCAGCCTCAATATGTTCATCGCGCTCGAGTAAATCTGTACGATTCAAACAACATATGAAGTTACTAGAAGAACAATATGAGATCCTTAGAATGAGACAGGACATAATGAAGAAAAGGGAAGCCATTTTAAATGCATTGTCAGATGATGAGATAGAAGATCAAATAATGCCTATTCAGCTTAAAGAACAACAAAACAACGTTTCTGTTCAAATCAACGAACGAGTTCACAATTTTTTGGACTCAATGAAGTCTAAAGAATTCCAAGTAAAACGAATTTTTTTATTAATTCAGAACAAGTTCCAGTTCAAAACCATTATGAAATGCCAGCACAAAACAATTTTTGTCAACTAACTTCTCAGCAGCTTGCAACTAGATCCGCAATAGCAAAGGATTTACCGATATTTACAGGACAAGCGGCAGAGTGGCCAGTTTTTATAAGCGCATATAGCCAAACAACAACAGCTTGCGGTTTCACGGAAAGTGAAAACTTGATTCGGTTACAACGAAGCTTGAAGGGTAAAGCGAAGGAAATGGTTGAGGCACAATTAACTATACCATCATGTGTCCCACAAATAATTGACACATTAAAATTGTTATACGGCAGACCAGAGCTCTTAATGGAACATTGTATCGACAAAATCAGAAGGATGTCAGGACCCAGATACGAGCGGTTAGAAACAGTTGTGGAGTTCGCTGTTGCCGTTAGAAACCTGTATGCAACGCTTCAACAAGCAAGCATGGAAGACCATATTCGCAATCCTATGCTGATGAAAGAATTAGTAGACAAGCTACCAGCAATTTTGAAAATGAATTGGGCATCTTACAAGCGATCCACAGCTGTTAACGACAATTTGAGTACATTTACCGATTGGCTAAAAGAACTTACCGCAGATGCTTGCAGTGTTATGACGACAACAAATTGGTTTGCAACAAAGCCACCACAACAGCTCGGGAGAAATAGGAACGAAATTCTCAATCTGCATGAAAGAATGGAAGAAAATCCGACATCCTCAATATCTCGACCTATCACTACTATTGTTTGCAAAACCTGTGGAGAAGATTGCAAAGTTATATCTAATTGCAAGAAATTTAAGGATATGAGCTTATCACAACGTTGGGACATTGTAAAGCAGTTCAAACTATTCCGTCAATGACTTAAAAGACATTCATTTAAATGCAAAACTCCAGTGCATTGTACTAAGGATAATTGTCAAATAAAGCATCATCCACTTCTTCATAAAGACATACATGCGAATCCGGTTCAAATTGAAGCGTCTATAAATCACCATATGACGACTAATATGCTCTTTAGAGTGCTTCCTGTAATTTTGACTTGTAACAAACCACCGCTCATCATCATCATCACTTTCATTATATTATTATTCCATTATTATTCTATTATTATTCCATTGTTATCACTATTATTATATTTTCCAACATTTATGAATTCATTAATACTTTCCTATAATTTACAATTATATAATATTTTTCTAAGAAATTTCAATGTGGCAACGCCCTAATTTTAAATAAGAAACTTAACGTAATTTCGAAAGCTTTTGAATATTGTAACTTCGAAAAGCTCTTCCAGCTTTAAAATAAGAAACTAACTAATGTCAACAAGGAAATTAATTATGAAAGCTCTCTCCCATTTGGTATAAAAGGGCACGCACGCCCAGAACAATTTGCCGATTTTGTTTGCTTGCCAATTGACGAAGGTTGTCTACAATACCGTCTCCTTTGAAAAGTCGACACAATTTGCCTAGCGCTTTACGCATATTATTTCATTAACTTTACGTTTTGCTTCCATTGCCCGCATAAGTTACTGTAGTCCCACGGACAGCATAACCACTGCGGAGAATAGTAGCAAAGTGCAATCATAATATAATTACCTTGAAAAAACTTTTGTCAATTATAATTTTTCCTACTAAATAAAAACGAATTGTTCTCTTTAAAAAAAACTTTTCGCACGATTTATTTCCTTTTTCCGAGAAATCAAAGTTTGGTGGTTCTTCCATTCAACCGTTACTGTAGTCTCCGGACAGCATAACCGTGGTAGAGGAATCCCCAAGCTCGCGTCGCAAAAACCTACGCATCCCATCGTCACCGTTGCGGAGAAACGTCGCCAAAGAAATTACCACCCAAAACAATCCCTGCTCCGAGCTCACCTCGGCAAAGAAAACAACAACACTCGTTTCACTGGCGCCCAACGTGGGGCCGATTCCTACCGAAAATAACCCCAAAACGGAAGGCAACGATTTGCGTAGAAGCACGCGCATTGCGGCACAAGCACACTCCAGTCGTTTTATTGAAGGCACAATGGCACAGTTTACTCAAGATCAACTCAAAGAATTAATTGCGGCAGTTCAAAGCTCGTCTGTTACCAAAGGCAGCTTCAGCAATTGCACTGCGAGGTTCAATGGTGATAGAGATCCAACAGTAGTTGAACGCTTCATAACAACGATTAGCGTATACAAAGACATCGAGCGCATAAGCGACGACGATGCCATAAAGGGTTTCCCTCTCCTATTAGAAGATAGCGCTGTTAATTGGTGGCAAGGTGTGATGACAGGGGCAAAGACTTGGCAAGATGTCCTCACCTTACTGCGTAACGCATATGCACCGACTATGCCAGCATATCGTATATATATGGAAGTCTTTGGTCAAAAGCAGAAACCTCAGGAACTAACTGATGATTTCGTCTGCAACAAAAGGGCTTTGTTATCAAAGTTACCCAGCCCCATACCTGGAGAAAAGATGATGATAGACCTTGTTTATGGTTTACTAAGCATCCATATTCGTGACGGAGTTCCCCGAGAAAGCGTTGACACTTTTCAACAGCTTTTAACTAAAGCAAGAGCGGTAGAGATTGCACGCCAAGAAAAAGAGGTGCAAGAACCACCAAAAGCTGACACACGGGAAAAGAAAAGATGTAACTATTGTGGACACACGGGTCACACATCAAATGTGTGCAGACGGAAAGAAAGCGACGAATTTAAAAAGAAGTCGAATGTTCCAGCACCAACTGAATCGAAGCTATATTGCTATCAATGCAAAGCACCTGGGTACATACGCTCCAACTGTCCCAACTGTAAAGCTTTGCCAAAAGGTCCACCAACGGTATCATTCAATTGTATAAAGACTACTTTAGGAAAAGATCTTCCAACTATTCCGATTGCTTCTCATGGCGAGCCAGGAATAGCTTACATTGATACCGCTGCACGAACAAGCGTCGCCGGAAGAGAACTTTTTATGCATCTTCTCCGTAATGGAACAAAATTTCGAAGCGTCGATGCAACAATAACACTTGCTGATGGTCATGCCACGACACAAGAAATTTGCATAGCAGATACAAGTATTGTTATTGGCAATCGATTACGACCAATTAAATTTGTGGCGTTACCCAAAGCCAAAGACAACCGAACGCTTATCGGTATAGATTTCCTGGAAGAAAATGGAATGGTTCTTGATCTTGGCCAACGATTATGGTACTTCACTGATCAGACAGAGAAGAAGTTTGACTTTTACGACACGTCGCACACAAAAGTCGTACACAAGTCTCCTGAAGACAAATTAACCAAAGACTTAACCTCGTTTGTCAAATCCAACACCGTTCTCAACCCAATTTCTCCAATCGCCAAAACGCCCGAATGCATTAAACATAGCATGGCACAGTCAACCAGCACACTCTTACCAAGTTCATCAAGAGAGCAGTCAAAGACAACCAATGCGTTTCTGACCTGGTTTGAACCTAATGAAAAGCCTGTTATGACACGTAAAAATTGTACACAAGTACCGAGCATGAAGAGGAAAAACACTGCAACTTCGATACAGAGGAATGAATATTCTCCTTATTCCATACAAAACATGTTCGCGGACTCTTTAAGAAGTACTGACGTTACACCCAAACGAAACAGTGGGAATGAAAATCTGTTTCCAAGCCTTGTTCGTACCCAAGAGGATATCAATCCTGATTCATTCTTCATTGAGATCAATGCCATCGACATAGAACTTCGAGAAAATGAAGCAGTCGATCTTAACAAAAACGACAAACATGAGCTAAACCAGCTTTTATGTCAAGAACGTGACTTATTCAGCGAAGTGTCAGAGCCAACGCCATTCGCCGTACACCGAATCAACACTGGTGATCACAATCCAATCGCTTCCACGCCATACAGACTTTCGCTAACTAGAAGAGAACAGCTTAAAGCAGAGGCTACATTGAAAGGCTTACTCACAAAAACACCGATCCTTCAACAAGCTTGCGATGATAAGTCATTCTACCTGAAAACGGATGCTAGCAGCTACGCCATTGGAGCAGTTCTGGTCCAGGGGGAGAAAGCGGAAGAACATCCTATTGAATACGCTTCCAGACTTCTTACGGCAGCAGAGCGCAACTACTCAACCACAGAACGTGAAGCACTCGCCATAGTTTGGGCAGTGAACAAATTCAGAGCGATAGTGGAATCTGAAAACTTTATACCAGCAATAACTCCTAAGTTGCTAAAACTATCAGACACTCTTAAAAATGCTAAAGAAGCAACAGAGAAACAACAAGACCACAACAAAGAATATGTCGATAAGAAACGACGTCCACAAACTACTTTTAAAGTAGGAGATTTAGTACTAATAACCTCCCATTTTCTTAGCAAAGCATCCAAGAACCTGACGTCAAAATTCATGCCAAGACGAGATGGTCCCTATGTCATCACCAAACGCATTGGGGCATCCACATACCAAGTAGCCGCCAAAGACGACCTCACCATACCATTGGGGACTTACCATGTCTCATCCATAACACGTTACTCCAACCAAACTGCAAACCAACAAGTTGAAGATCCTGTACGACCACTACGAAGACGTGGACGACCTAAGAGGACATCCATTCCTGTCGCATCATCGAGACGATCTCAGCGCCAGAGGGGGAGAATGTAACAAACCACCGCTCATCATCATCATCACTTTCATTATATTATTATTCCATTATTATTCTATTATTATTCCATTGTTATCACTATTATTATATTTTCCAACATTTATGAATTCATTAATACTTTCCTATAATTTACAATTATATAATATTTTTCTAAGAAATTTCAATGTGGCAACGCCCTAATTTTAAATAAGAAACTTAACGTAATTTCGAAAGCTTTTGAATATTGTAACTTCGAAAAGCTCTTCCAGCTTTAAAATAAGAAACTAACTAATGTCAACAAGGAAATTAATTATGAAAGCTCTCTCCCATTTGGTATAAAAGGGCACGCACGCCCAGAACAATTTGCCGATTTTGTTTGCTTGCCAATTGACGAAGGTTGTCTACAATACCGTCTCCTTTGAAAAGTCGACACAATTTGCCTAGCGCTTTACGCATATTATTTCATTAACTTTACGTTTTGCTTCCATTGCCCGCATAAGTTACTGTAGTCCCACGGACAGCATAACCACTGCGGAGAATAGTAGCAAAGTGCAATCATAATATAATTACCTTGAAAAAACTTTTGTCAATTATAATTTTTCCTACTAAATAAAAACGAATTGTTCTCTTTAAAAAAAACTTTTCGCACGATTTATTTCCTTTTTCCGAGAAATCAAAGTTTGGTGGTTCTTCCATTCAACCGTTACTGTAGTCTCCGGACAGCATAACCGTGGTAGAGGAATCCCCAAGCTCGCGTCGCAAAAACCTACGCATCCCATCGTCACCGTTGCGGAGAAACGTCGCCAAAGGAATTACCACCCAAAACAATCCCTGCTCCGAGCTCACCTCGGCAAAGAAAACAACAACACTCGTTTCAGACTAACAATGGACAACAAATAAAAACGTATGCTTTTCTTGACGAAGGGTCATCAAGTTCTCTTATAAGCGACGAACTAGCAAATTATCTAAAACTGGAAGGTGAAGAGGAACCCCTTTGTCTTAAGTGGACTTCGGAAGTAACTAGAATGGAAAACCAATCAAGAAGGGTGCAATTAACTATATCTGGTGTTAACGCAAATTCAAGGCAATTTTCATTGTCAAATGTGCGCACAGTTCGGTCGTTAAATCTGCCATCACAGTCTTTGGACTACAAGCAGATGTCAGACAGATATGTGCATCTCCGCAATTTACCGGTAGCATCATATACTAACGCTAGTCCTGGTATATTGATTGGACTGAAAAATTGGAAAATAGCGGTCCCACTTCGCATTAAAGAAGCTTCTGAAGACGAACCGATTGCAGCTAAGTGCCGTTTAGGATGGAACATATTTTCTGTATTTGGAAACTGCAATGACGGCAAATCTGACTAAAGCTTCCATTTATGTGAATGTGAGGAAACGGACGCAAACTTACATCAACTAGTTAAGGAATACTTTACAGTAGACAGCTTGGGCGTCACTGGTCAAAAAGATGTAAAGCAGAAACTGGAAGAAGATCGTACGAGGAAGATTTTGTCTGCAACAACCACAGATTTAGGGAGCCGTTACGAGACAGGACTTTTATGGCGGTACGACGAGTTTAATCTACCAAAAAGCCGATCCATGGCTGTTCGTCGACTAATTTGTTTGGAAAAACGCCTAAAACTCGACCCTACATTGGCTGAAAACATAAAATGTCAAATAAAGCAGTATGAAGACAAGGGCTACATTCGAAAGCTTAGCCAACAGGAGTTACAGGAACCTCGAGAGAAAGTATGGTACTTGCCGATTTTCACGGTACAAAATCAAAACAAGCCAGGAAAGGTGCGTATAGTCTGGGATGCAGCTGCGAAAGTCAATGGGATTTCTCTTAACACATTGCTAATGAAGGGCATCGATTGGAATTCATCTTTACTGGGTGTACTTTTACGTAGCAGGGAACGAAAGATATGTATTGCAGCAGACATAAAGGAAATGTTCCATCAAGTAAAAATAGCAGCAAACGATCAACATTTTCTACGATTCCTATGGAGAAATTGCAACGAAAAAGTGGAACCAGACACATACGTTATGCAAGTTATGACTTTTGGAGCGACCTGTTCTCCTAGCTGTGCGCAATATATAAAAAACGAAAATGCTTTAAAATTCATCGATAAGTATCCTAGAGCGGTGAAATGCATTACTGACAACCACTACGTCGATGATTTATTGGACAGTGTCAACACCGAAGACGAAGCCGTACAATTAGCGGAAGAGGTAACAGCAATACATAAGCGAGCTGGTTTTGAAATTAGAGGTTGGAAATCCAATTCAGATACAGTTATGCGTACCCTCAATTCCGACTTCTCAGAAACAAAAAAAGACTTGGATATGAATCCAGAGTCCTCAAAAGAGAAGGTTCTTGGCATGTGGTGGTGTATAAACACAGATGAATTAACTTACTCCTTACGATACAACAAAGGCAATCTGAATGTGTTGAAAGGCGAAAGAAGACCTACAAAGCTGGAAGTCTTAAGAATCCTTATGTCAATCTACGATCCACTAGGATTAATCGGACATTTTCTGGTATACCTTAAAATCATTTTGCAAGAAATTTGGCGTAGCCGAACTGATTGGGATGACAAAATTCAAGATGAACAGAATGCTTTATGGATACATTGGCTAAAAGTACTTCCAAAGGTCGAACAGTTACGGATACCACGCTGCTACATGAAGAATCTCTTAAATTGGGACGATGTTATAACTCAGCTGCACATTTTTGTAGACGCCAGTGAGCAAGCATGTGCTGTTGTAACTTACCTGAGGATCGAAAAAGGGCAGGAGGTGGAATGCGCATTAGTCGGTTCTAAAACTAAAGTTGCACCATTAAAATTACGCTCCATTCCGAGATTAGAATTGGATGCAGCAGTAATGGGAAGTAGATTCGCCAAAAACATACAAGAACAGTTAACCGTTAAGATAGGAAAAGTTTTCTTCTGGACCGATTCGAAAGTTGTATTAAGCTGGATAAGAGGAGATCCAAGGAAATACACAAAATTCGTTGGTTTTCGAGTAGCTGAGATTCAAGAAAATTCAAGCGTCAAAGACTGGCGGTATGTGGCTACAAAAGATAACGTTGCGGATGAAGGGACTAAATGGGTGAAACCTCCCAAGCTGGACAAATGTGATCGTTGGTTTAGAGGTCCAGCCTTTTTGTATCTAAATCAATCAGAATGGCCCGTAGATATTACAGACTTTGCTGAATCATCAGAGGAACTAATAAATCTACATACAATAGATACGACCATTATCAACTGTAATAGATTTTCAAAGTGGAAGAGACTGCTAAACACAATGGCTTACGTAGTCAGATTCAGTCATAGCACCAAGACAAAAAGTAATCGTCATCTGAAACGCAAATGTATATTAACCAATGAAGAACTTCAATTGGCGGAGATCATAATACTCAAGTCAGCGCAAAAAGACACCTACAGCCATGAGATAAGTCATATTCGTAAACAAACTGGAATGAAACTACAAGGACTTCAAGCTACAGTCGACCGCACAAGTTCCATATATCAATTCTCTCCATTCCTCGATGAAGAGGGACTCTTGAGGGTAAGAGGAAGAACGGATGCTGCAACTTGCATTAGCTACGACGCTAAAAGACCGATCATCCTTCCAAGAAGTCATTACATCACGCAATTAATTGTACAAAATGCGCATGAAGAATTCTTGCATCGGAACAATGAGAGTGTTGTAAATCAATTGCGACAACGTTTTTGGATCCCGAAACTTAGGTGTGTTGTAAAGTATATCAACCTAATTTGCCAGTGGTGTAAAGTTCGAAAGGCAAAACCACAAGAACCAGAGATGGCTCCACTACCACTGGCAAGATTGGCTGCCTTTACTGAACCGTTTTCTTTTGTGGGAGTTGATTATTTTGGACCTTTCAATGTGTCTATTGGCCGTCGCACTGAAAAAAGATGGGGTGTGCTTTTCACGTGTCTTACAATAAGAGCAGTACATGTGGAAATAGCATACAAATTGGATGCAGACGCATTTATTTTATGTTTCCGTGATTTTATAAACCGACGAGGATTTCCAAAGGAAATATATAGCGATAGAGGAACGAATTTCATCGGAGCGGAGAGGATATTGAGGGAGTCTTTACTTGCCATCGATGTTGATAAGATAGCTCAACACTTCGTAAGTCCAACAATGAACTGGAGGTTTAATCCACCTGCATCGCCACACATGGGTGGGTCATGGGAACGGCTCGTTAAATCCTTCAAAATAGCTCTATACGACTCACTACCAACGAGAACGCCTTCAGATCCTTTGTTAAGAAGTTGTCTTATTGCAGCTGAAAATATTATTAACTGTAGGCCCCTTACCTACATGCCGCTTGAAAGTGATCTGCAAGAAGCCTTAACGCCGAACCATTTTTTCAGATTGACGTCTGGAGCAACAAAACAAATGGGAGTAATCGATAACAGTGCAAAGATTTTAAAATGTGCTTATCAATACAAAGACCAATTTGCTGATAAGTGTTGGAAAAGGTTCCTAACCGAATATGCACCAGAGCTAACTTTAAGAACTAAATGGCACAAGCCAATATTACCATTGAAAGTTGGAAGCATCGTTTTAGTCATCGATAAGGATTTACCTAGGAATAACTATCCAAAAGGAAGAGTCATCGAGGTCCGAACAGCATAAGACGGTCAAGTGCGCAGTGCTGTTATTCAAACTGCAGAAGGGATCCTGGAGAGACCAACTGTTAAAATTGCCATAATAGATGTAAAAAAGTATGAGACTACAGCGACATCTAATCCTGAAGTCGCTGTACTGGGTGGGAGTGTCAAGAAAAGTTCAGATCGAACCACTGACTAAAAATAATACTTTACATTCTAAAAAACAATCAACTGAAGCTTGGAGGGCGAATATTTATTTTTTCTACAAAATTCTAAATTTTCATTTATTCGGAAAAAACAAGCAACAATCAAAGAAGTCAACTAAAATTGTTGAGCCTTTTTCTTTAAACTAATTTAATTACATAAATTTTAAGCTTTTAAATAAATAAAAGAAATTTCCTACAGAGATTGGTGACTTTTAACCGAACTATTTTCAACACATCGTATGGCAAGAAAGGAAGCAGGTGAGGTTCCATAGGTCACAGTAGAGAGTTTATATATGGCTAGATCATCGGTGATGTTATTGCGCCACAATATGCATTGCATGTTCGAGTCCGGATCCTGCATTTGCACACATCGATACATTTTTGCAATGTCCGCAGTAAACGCTAGTCGATGCGTTCGAAATTTAAGGAGAACGCTAAATAAATCGGCCTGGATTGTTTGTCCTACCATTAAAATATCGTTTAGAGACCGGACGCTCGAAGTTTTTGCGGAGCCGTCGAAAACTACGCGAAGCTATGTAGTACTGCTTTGTGCTTTAAACACACAGTGGTGTGGTAGAAAGAAATGGATATCTTGAAGAATTTCTGATCCTGCAAACTTCATGTCACCAAGAGTTTCATATTCTGACATGAGGTTGATGTATTGTTGTTTGATTTCTGGGTGACGATTGAACTTGGCTTCTCAGTTAAAGAATCGTTTCTTTGCTTGCTCGAAAGACGTTCCTAAGACAGCGGGCGAACTCTTATAGGGCAGTTTGACTGAATATTGACCTGAGGGTAAGCGTTTATGAGATTGGACGAAATGTCTTTCGCAATCGAGCTCCTCATGTGTATAAGCTTGACTGGGATTTTCATGTGATTCGATTTCCCAGAAACTTTGCAAAAGCTGATTCAAAGAATCATTGTTGTGACTAGAATCACATATGCTAGATGCTGTCACCTTTAAACACACTGGTTTCGTGGTCAGGTAGTCGAAGTTTCCAGATATGATCCAGCCTAGCCGTGTTTTTTGTAAGGTGGGCATATTGTCACCCAAGCGAATTTGTCCGACTGATAGGAGCTCAAAGAACAAAGAGAAACCAATTATTTAAAATGTCGTCCATTTTTGAGACCAATATTTTAACTGGCTTTAACTTGGCAAAACTGAAGCCGACTAATCTTGATTTTTTTCTATTTTATTAAAACAAAAACAGGTAAAATTTTCTTTCCACGATACAGCTTTTTTCTATGCGATTACCGGTTTTCGCACAATTAACTATCGAACGTATTATTTTGCTAAATTAAAATGGCTTTCGTTTTCGGCGGTCACTGTGGGACACGTTGTAGACGTATACTCTAAGTCCTGAATTTGGAAAAAATGCACCCGTTTTAAAGAACAAGAAGAAAAATACACCATTGTACAAAATATATCCAAAATTCCGCTTTCGGTACATTTATTATGCGGAAAATGTGCAAAATATTCCACCAATTTCAAATAACAAGAAACAAAATACACCATTGTGCAAAATATACTAATCTATATATATAAAAGAAAGTGTTCGAAGCGATGTAACCGCATAACTCGAGATTGGCGGAACCAATTTTGATGATTTATACTTTGTTGGAAAGGTATTTTCTCAGCACGGGTTTTAAAAAAAAAAAATTTAAATTTCAAAATGGCTTATTTTGACCACCCATTAAATTTTTATTTTTTTTTCATTTTGTATTTATTTATTTTGGCAACAATCAAATAAAGAATCACATTTGAATGTAACATATCGTATCACAATTGAACTGTCAGATAGACACGGAACGTAACGCCATCTATTATCGATCAATGGAGAAGCCAATTTTGCTTCATGTTTGGTGGCGCTGTCGGATTAGGATTTCTTCATTGCGATTTTGTGAGTTTTTGTGAATTAAAATTGATATGAGAATATATCTATATCTATTTATATATATATCTATATAAAAATCAATCCATATTTGCGTTTGTTGCCGGTGTTTGGCCAAACGCGTTAACCGATTCCAATGAAATTTTTTTTTAAAGCAAGGTGACGTCCATACGAAGGATGTAATGTATGTGCGATGTCTGTATCTGTATCGGTGTGTAAATTATGTGTTTCTTAAAAAAGAAAAAAAAATTGACAATGTATTTATACACTGTGTGTTTCATATGTAGCTATCATGTGCTTTGAAAAAAAAAAACAAATTTAATAATAAAAAGTTTTTTGTGTAATATTTTCTATATATAAAAATCAATCCATATTTGTGTTTGTTGCCGGTGTTTGGCCAAACGCGTTAACCGATTCCAATGAATTTTTTTTCCATGAAAGGCGACGTCTGCACGAAGGTTGTTATGTTTGGCTATATCTGCATCGGTGTGTGAGATATGGGCATTTGAGTGAGTGCACATGCATATGTGCGTATGCGTGTAAATTACGACGCAGATACAGAGACCGTACAGACGTCACTTATTTTGTTATCCGAACAAGCATATGAAAGAGGGAGACCACACGAACGTTTCAAGCTTATTGTGGAATTTGTGCGCACTTTCATTCTTGAGATATCGTGTGTTCAATATTTTATTCAAATAACTCTTATTGAAATTTTTTGCATTTTTTTGTGAATCGGACATCGGAAAGTTGCTTTTCCAACATTGATAACAATCGGTGTGGAAGTGAATGAAAAGTGATTCAATCGAAGTTTTTTATTTTCGCTTTGTTGTTTGATTCGCAGAAGTAAGGTGACATAGGCGCCTGCCAGACAACAAGCACCTACCCTAAACGGAACAACGAAGTTGTGTGAGCGGCCTAAGCCATGCGGAGAAAAACGTGCAGTCCCTTTCACCGGTTGAGCTCAAATCAGGCAATCTTCGGTATTGGCCTGAGAGTGTTTCTGTGAACTTTGGTCAAAATCGGTCTTCTTTTTTTAGGCGCAGCAACATACGCCGGATACCCGCTATAGACAATTATAAGGAAGTCTACTCGAACATATTGGCCAATAGAATTCTCGGGCACGGGAAAAGCCGGGCAGGTGCAGCTAGTATTCAATAAATAAAGTGTATTAAGTACACCAAACTGAGCGCGTGGTGTATCGAATGGCGCATATTCAACCAATGAGTGTATTAAGTACACCAAACTGAGCGCGTGGTGTATAGAATGGCGCATATTCAACCAATGAGTTTATTAAGTACACCAAATAAAATACACAATGGACTAGATGTTCTTTTATATAAACTTATATTTTCAAAAAAAAAAAATAATAAACAAAACGCAATAGTAGTTTCAATTATATAAAATTTATTAAGTGTGTATTAGAGATTCAATTACATGCATCGAGTCAGTTATTGGGAAGCTTTTTATCATGTCAATGCCTTGAATTTCCTGAAGAGGGGTGTGGTAGAATAGCCTCGTTCTGGGATTGAATACATTATGGTCCTCGTCGGTTTCGCTTATAAAATCCGAATGAGTTCTTCGTCGACAATCTAATCTAGGAAAGCTCATATGGTTTCCTGATCGATCAAATTCTCCAATGACATTACATTTTGTACAACTATTGTATGCGGTGTGTGTCTTGATGCCTGCAAAGTTCAACAATATGAATTTAATTGAAGTCGAAATCACTTTTGTACTTACATTTGATAAATGCCAGAGCTGGCGTGTCTGCAATAAACGCATTGACCTTGATCAATATTTTTGAGCCGTTTGCTAAATCGATTCCGTTCGAAATTAGAGCATTAATTTCATTAACATGTTGTCTCAAAAACTCCTCGCTAGATGGTGGCTTCGCATCATCGACCGATCGCCATTGGTCTAATTTCAGACATATTGGCTATGTTCATTAAAATTGGCCCATATTGGAATTTGCTACTTCGAAACAAGGTAATCCGTCAACATTGAAATTAAGAAGAACTTTCATATTTTGATTTAATTGACGAAATGCAATGCGTAAACAGTTTTCGATGCCATAGTACCAACATGAACCGGATCCCATTGTTTGTATATCAACACTCGGTGGTGTATGGAGCAACGTACGTGCATCTTTCGGCAGTTCAGCTTTTCCTTCACTTCGCAATAAAAGAAGTAGCTCAGATAAAGCACAATGTGTTATTTTACAATTAACAGCCCAATCAGCCAATTTAGACATAAAATCAATGTGTTCGTCCAAATCATCAATGACGCAATCTTCCGAAGACGGTCCCACTTCCCGAATTATATTTTCCACAACTTCATCATTATCATCCAAATCGTTGTTCGAAATTGAGTCCGATAATATTTCATTTGGCTCTACTTTAATATTAGGTTCATTTGAAATAATATTTTCTCGCGATATTGAACAATTTGTAGAGTTTTTGTCCCGAATATAAAAGTTGATGTTCGTCGTTTCAAACACATTTTAACGATTTTGCTGAATGCTGGGTTTCACACTGTTTTTTTAATTTTTTTAAAAAGTTTTTTTTTCCTACGATACCACTTCAAATAATTATTAAACTTCGAGTTACCCATTTTTTTATTTGCTAAAGAAATAAACGCGCGGTGACTGTAAGCAAATGGCAGCTGAACTGAATAAAACATTTTGTTGACATATGATTTGACATTGGTATAGTTTAGTATATTTAATCTCCACAGGATTTAAATCTTACACCGAAAAATGGTTGCTCATTTAAAATAGTGTATTTATCTACAAAATTTAGTGTACAAATTATCTCATGTTGGTTGATTTCAAAATTAGATTTTTTATGCGCCATTAATGGTATATTAAAAAAACAGCTGCTAATCGGTTTATTTCTTGCACCGAATGAGAACAGAAATGTTGAAATTTTGCACAGAAAAGGCAATGGTGTAATTTTTATACCGGTATATTTTATCAAATACATACACCAAAATATTAAAATTTTCTTCAGTTTTCTCAATTTTACACCAAAATTCAAGAAAATATACCAAATTATACACCAGTGTGCTACTTGAGATGTTTCTTTGCCGTATTGATAACTTTGTTGATGAATGATGATGGGATGGAGATAATTTTGCATAGTTGCAATAAATGCTTGACTTTTTTATTATTGCGCCACAATATGCATTGCATGTTCGAGTCCGGATCCTGCATTTGCACACATCGATACATTTTTGCAATGTCCGCAGTAACCGCTAGTCGATGCGTTCGAAATTTAAGGAGAACGCTAAATAAATCGGCCTGGATTGTTTGTCCTACCATTAAAATATCGTTTAGAGACCGGCCGCTCGAAGTTTTTGCGGAGCCGTCGAAAACTACGCGAAGCTTGGTAGTACTGCTTTGTGCTTTAAACACACAGTGGTGTGGTAGAAAGAAATGGATATCTTGAAGAATTTCTGATCCTGCAAACTTCATGTGACCAAGAGTTTCATATTCTGACATGAGGTTGATGTATTGTTGTTTGATTTCTGGGTGACGATTGAACTTGGCTTCTCAGTTAAAGAATCGTTTCTTTGCTTGCTCGAAAGACGTTCCTAAGACAGCGGGCGAACTCTTATAGGGCAGTTTGACTGAATATTGACCTGAGGGTAAGCGTTTATGAGATTGGACGAAATGTCTTTCGCAATCGAGCTCCTCCTGTGTATAAGCTTGACTGGGATTTTCATGTGATTCGATTTCCCAGAAACTTTGCAAAAGCTGATTCAAAGAATCATTGTTGTGACTAGAATCACATATGCTAGATGCTGTCACCTTTAAACACACTGGTTTCGTGGTCAGGTAGTCGAAGTTTCCAGATATGATCCAGCCTAGCCGTGTTTTTTGTAAGGTGGGCATATTGTCACCCAAGCGAATTTGTCCGACTGATAGGAGCTCAAAGAACAAAGAGAAACCAATTAGCATATCTACCATTTGTGTTTCATAGAAGAGTGGATCAGCCAGTTCTATGTTTCTAGGCACATTAAACAAGCTGTTATCAAAGCGACGACTTGGTTAGTTTTCTGTTATTGATGTCAGAATTATACAGTCAAGGTCTGTTGTATAATCATTAAATCGAGAGCGAAGAGTGATATTGATTTTGTAATTGACAGATGTCTGCGTCGAACCAATGCCACTAATTGACATGTCCACCTTTGATCGGTTTACAGCCAGAAGTGAAGCGAGGCGATTTGTAACGAAATTCAGCTGTGAGCCCGAATCGAGTAAGGCTCGAGCTGGTATGAATTGGCCATATTTGTCCTGGACAAGCACAATAGCCGTAGCGAGAAAGACGAATCGATTGTGTTTCGGATGAACCTCCGGGCTTAGTGAACTATTTTGAAGTTTTGATGTTAGAGCCGCTCTGCTGGGGCTATTATTGGGTAACTGTGAGTTAGAGCTGTGTCAATCGTGATTGATTCGATCTTTTTGACCCGATCACAATAAAGTATTGGTGATTGCAATCACAATGCCCGAAGTCAATCGTTCATCGAGTCAATACTTTTGTTCTGTTCTGACTACTTCATTTCTTTATTATGCCCCTATTGTATAACACAACTCAATACAACTCAACTTTCACACAACCAAACTATTTTTTCGTATTATGCAAGAGCAAGACAACCTTTTTCAGTTGCAATCGTGAAGCGTTGCATATGCATACACACAGACAACCACCGCCATCTTGGTTGTCTGTTGACAGTCAACTTTTCGCTTAAGGTTGTGTTTGGCAATACCGAATTTTGAATTACAACCAAGAGACAACTCAACTGTTTTACACAATAGGGGTATTACTGATTACTGATTTCTTATCTACTGAACCAATAAATGTGTTAATATATCAAAATATTTTTATTTATTTCGGCTTATTTCGTTTTACCAACACATATTTGTTCTACAAAAATATCGCTTCTGTTCAATAATCTCCATTTCCTAATTATTTGTTGCAGTTGCAGTTTGTTGTTATTGAGTGTATTCACTCTTACAATCCATTCGAAATTCGAATGTATCTGTCTCTATCGAAACTAAATTGAACGAATGATGATTGGTGTTTTTGATTGTATTGAAATTGAATGGAGCAATACAATACTCCCATGTCCCATCTGTCATTGATTGATTGAATGATTGATTGAAATGACCGAATCATTTTTTCAACCAATACTTGAACGATTCGATCATTAAATTTGAACGATTGACACAGCTCTACTGTGAGTGGGAGTTACTCGATGACGATGAAGTCGGGATGGAAGAAGAAGAATACTGAATTTCTTTAGGATGTTCGACTGATGAGATATCGGATGCAATTGTCTGTGAATTGCCAAGGATTTCTAATTGTAATAAAGTATTGTGTCTACCCTTGCACTGCTTACAACACTTATATTTGCAAAAACGAGTGAAATGTCCCTTCCTGAGGCAGTTTAAACAAAGACCACTTGCCTTAACTTCAGCAAAACGCCTTTCGACGGATAAAGCCATAAAATTTTGACAGGTATATATGTGATGATTGTTAGAGTTACAAAATAAACAAGCATTGTTAGTTAAATTTGATGCAACAAATACCTTGCGATGACTTCCTCTGCTAACGTTCTGTTGAGAATTGTGGTTGTTTCTTTTGGCAGCATTTGATTGTAACTGTAAGGCGCATTCCATGTTCTCCAATGTTTGACATCGTCGATCAAGAAATTTAGACATCTCACTCCACGATGGGATTACTTCCAACGGTGCTTCTTCCTCCCATTTACTCTGCCCACCAAATAAAGTAAAAAACCATCTGATATTTGTTCTATGTTGCCCAATGATTGTAGTGCTCGCAGATGAGAATTAACGGAGTCGCTTAATTCTCTTAATCGTTGTGCGGATGCGGAGTTACATGATTGGAGTTCGCAGATTTCTCTTATATGTGCCTGAAATATTAAGCGGTTATTACTAAATCTTGATTTTAGCAATTCCAAAGCCTTTGAATAGTTATAATCCGTGACCTCCAAGGATTCAATTGTACGAAATGCCGAATCCACTAAGCACGAGCGCAAGTGTTGAAATTTTTCTATGGCGGACAACTCTTCAACAGAATCCACCAGCGCGATGAACATTGAATGAAAGTTCGGCCACTCAGTATACTGTCCCGAAAATTTTGTTAACTCCAACTTAGGTAAATGTGCATTTTTTGCCTTAGGTGCTGATGACGATAATGATTCATCGTGCGATTGATGTAAAACACGTGGTTTTTAGTACCGATCAAAGTTAAGATTTTAGTTTTAAGAGCACAGTAATTTTCCTCAAATACCGAGCGTTTATCACCATCCAGTTCTCTAGGATCCATACCATCCATATCCGTCTAGATATCATCAAACTTGACAGCATATCGCTCTAGCAGACCAAGCCTTGTCTCTAGCTCAGGTAGAGTTATGCTAGCATTAACACTTTCGAAATAGTTTTTCAACTTTGTCAATTGTCCGATAACCGAAGCACGTTTCAATTTAGCCGACGCGATTTCCTTTTCATTGGAGTTCATTGCCGCAAATTATATTAATCGAAGTACGTCTAAATGTATATACGTCCTGTCACGGTCGCCAATGTTTTGTCAATTTAATATTTTTTAAATTGAATAGCAAATTCGCAAATCTCCAAAAAAAAAATGAAAATCACGGACCATCAAAATTAAATACAAGTTTATTTGCCTTGCGTGCTTACGCTTGGATAAAAAAAAGACGACTGACTTTAAGAGTGCAGAGAATAGAATTGCAATGCTGTTATATAATAATAGGTACATACTTTGTAATAGCAAGTGCGTTAAATCATGCGATTTTAAGGACAAGCTAATGATGGTTAATAATTATTAACATTAGGTAAATAATAGTTCATTATGTTTTAAATGACAGTAGGGATTGCAAGTTTTGTATGGAAAATATATTACAATATTGTTTATGTTATTATGATATGATCTTGTAGAATAAATATTGCATAGGGCAAATAAAATACCGAACAGCATTCTCTGATTTCACATGATATAAATTTTTTCCGGCATCTTCAAGTAACTTTAAGCATTTTCTAGTAACTTCGAGCATGTCCAAGTAAATTCAAGTATGTTCAAGCATTATCAAGTAACCACACAGCAATGTTGTTGTTGTTGTAATTTCATCCAATTCGCTTCATTTTACCTGCTGTAATTCATAATGTGTGTTATATATGTGGATAATTTTTGTATTGTGCACTTCTATGTATTGTCCCCTACCCAAATATTATATAGTGTTGGCATTGCATTGCCCCCTACCCAAATATATATAGTGTTGGCATATCTATGTGACGTATAATAGCAAAAAAGGGGAAGGCAACTCCGTATTAATATATAGATGTAATTTCATCCAATTCGCTTCATTTTACCTGCTGTAATTCATAATGTGTGTTATATATGTGGATAATTTTTGTATTGTGCACTTCTATGTATTGCCCGCTACCCAAATATATATAGTGTTGGCATATCTATGTGACCCATAATAGCAAAAAAGGGGGAAACACGTAATAGGCAACTCCGTATTACTCGTAATATATAGATGTAATTTCATCCAATTCGCTTCATTTTACCTGCTGTAATTCATAATGTGTGTTATATATGTGGATAATTTTTGTATTGTGCACTTCTATGCATTGCCCCCTACCCAAATATATATAGTGTTGGCATATCTATGTGACGTATAATAGCTAAAAAGGGGGGAAACACGTTTTTCGCAACTCCGTATTAATATATAGAAGATACTAAATCATTGTTTTCATTTAATATTTATTTTTTTTTAATATTTCTTGAAAAATATGGCCGTCGTCCAAAATGCAGGGTGTCTCAAAGTAACCGCCGCAACTTATGAAGTAATTTACTCGGTTTTACTTTCTTTTTGACTTAAAATAATATTTATGATTTTTAGAATTATTTCTTTTAAACCCATTTTTCCAATTTTTAGGTTGTAGCTTATCTAGCTACAAACAATGACTTCATTTTAATTTAGCAATATATGTGTAATACTTTTGATAGTAAATTGTGGGAAAATCTTTAATCGCATAGAAATATTTACATTGAAAAGGCAACAGAGTACATTGAGTACATATAAACTGAAGATGGTAAATGATGCGACACAGCAGTTCGCAAAAAAAATGCATATCTTAAGTCGATGCTTTTTGCCGATTCCCCGTTAAGGACGTGCTTTTGGAAAATAGCTGGTGAGAAAAAATCATACAAATATTTGCAGGTTAATGCTCTATTTAAAAATGTCGTCCATTTTTGAGACCAATATTTTAACTGGCTTTAACTTGGCAAAACTGAAGCCGACTAATCTTGATTTTTTTCTATTTTATTAAAACAAGAACAGGTAAAATTTTCTTTCCACCATACAGCTTTTTTCTATGCGATTACCGGTTTTCCCACAATTAACTATCGAACGTATTATTTTGCTAAATTAAAATGGCTTTCGTTTTCGGCGGTCACTGTGGGGCACGTTGTATACGTATACTCTAAGTCCTGAATTTGGAAAAAATGCACCCGTTTTAAAGAACAAGAATAAAAATACACCATTGTACAAAATATATCCAAAATTCCGCTTTCGGTACATTTATTATGCGGAAAATGTGCAAAATATTCCACCAATTTCAAATAACAAGAAACAAAATACACCATTGTGCAAAATATACTAATCTATATATATAAAAGAACGTGTCCGAAGCGATGTAACCGCATAACTCGAGATTGGCCGAACCAATTTTGATGATTTATACTTTGTTGGAAAGGTATTTTCTCAGCACGGGTTTTAGAAGAAAAAAAATCTAAATTTCAAAATGGCTTATTTTGAACACCCAGCGTGTTACGACAGGTTTTTTTTCGATTTTTAAAATTTTTTTTTTTTTTTTCATTTTGTATTTATTTATTTTGGCAACAACCAAATAAAGAATCACATTTGAATGTAACATATCGTATCACAATTGAACTGTCAGATAGACACGGAACGTAACGCCATCTATTATCGATCAATGGAGAAGCCAATTTTGCTTCATGTTTGGTGGCGCTGTCGGATTAGGATTTCTTCATTGCGATTTTGTGAGTTTTTGTGAATTAAAATTGATATGAGAATATATCTATATCTATTTATATATATATCTATATAAAAATCAATCCATATTTGCGTTTGTTGCCGGTGTTTGGCCAAACGCGTTAACCGATTCCAATGAAATTTTTTTTTAAAGAAAGGTGACGTCTATACGAAGGATGTTATGTATGTGCGATGTCTGTATCTGTATCGGTGTGTAAATTATGTGTTTCTTAAAAAAGAAAAAAAAATTGACAATGTATTTATACACTGTGTGTTTCATATGTAGCTATCATGTGCTTTGAAAAAAAAAAACAAATTTAAGTGAAATAATAAAAAGTTTTTTTGTGTAATATTTTCTATATATAAAAATCAATCCATATTTGTGTTTGTTGCCGGTGTTTGGCCAAACGCGTTAACCGATTCCAATGAATTTTTTTTCCATGAAAGGCGACGTCTGCACGAAGGTTGTTATGTTTGGCTATATCTGCATCGGTGTGTGAGATATGGGCATTTGAGTGAGTGCACATGCATATGTGCGTATGCGTGTAAATTACGACGCAGATACAGAGACCGTACAGACGTCACTTATTTTGTTATCCGAACAAGCATATGAAAGAGGGAGACCACACGAACGTTTCAAGCTTATTGTGGAATTTGTGCGCACTTTCATTCTTGAGATATCGTGTGTTCAATATTTTATTCAAATAACTCTTATTGAAATTTTTTGCATTTTTTTGTGAATCGGACATCGGAAAGTTGCTTTTCCAACATTGATAACAATCGCTGTGGATGTGAATGAAAAGTGATTCAATCGAAGTTTTTTTATTTTCGCTTTGTTGTTTGATTCGCAGAAGTAAGGTGACATAGGCGCCTGCCAGACAACAAGCACCTACCCTAAACGGAACAACGAAGTTGTGTGAGCGGCCTAAGCCATGCGGAGAAAAACGTGCAGTCCCTTTCACCGGTTGAGCTCAAATCAGGCAATCTTCGGTATTGGCCTGAGAGTGTTTCTGTGAACTTTGGTCAAAATCGGTCTTCTTTTTTTAGGCGCAGCAACATACGCCGGATACCCGCTATAGACAATTATAAGGAAGTCTACTCGAACATATTGGCCAATAGAATTCTCGGGCACGGGAAAAGCCGGGCAGGTGCAGCTAGTATTCAATAAATAAAGTGTATTAAGTACACCAAACTGAGCGCGTGGTGTATCGAATGGCGCATATTCAACCAATGAGTGTATTAAGTACACCAAACTGAGCACGTGGTGTATAGAATGGCGCATATTCAACCAATTAGTTTATTAAGTACACCAAATAAAATACACAATGGACTAGATGTTCTTTTATATAAACTTATATTTTCAAAAAAAAAATTAATAAACAAAACGCAATAGTAGTTTCAATTATATAAAATTTATTAAGTGTGTATTCAATTACATGCATCGAGTCAGTTATTGGGAAGCTTTTTATCATGTCAATGCCTTGAATTTCCTGAAGAGGGGTGTGGTAGAATAGCCTCGTTCTGGGATTGAATACATTATGGTCCTCGTCGGTTTCGCTTATAAAATCCGAATGAGTTCTTCGTCGACAATCTAATCTAGGAAAGCTCATATGGTTTCCTGATCGATCAAATTCTCCAATGACATTACATTTTGTACAACTATTGTATGCGGTGTGTGTCTTGATGCCTGCAAAGTTCAACAATATGAATTTAATTGAAGTCGAAATCACTTTTGTACTTACATTTGATAAATGCCAGAGCTGGCGTGTCTGCAATAAACGCATTGACTTTGATCAATATTTTTGAGCCGTTTGCTAAATCGATTCCGTTCGAAATTAGAGCATTAATTTCATTAACATGTTGTCTCAAAAACTCCTCGCTAGATGGTGGCTTCGCATCATCGACCGATCGCCATTGGTCTAATTTCAGACATATTGGCTATGTTCATTAAAATTGGCCCATATTGGAATTTGCTACTTCGGAACAGAGGTAATCCGTCAACATTGAAATTAAGAAGAACTTTCATATTATGATTTAATTGACGAAATGCAATGCGTAAACAGTTTTCGATGCCATAGTACCAAAATGAACCGGATCCCATTGTTTGTATATCAACACTCGGTGGTGTATGGAGCAACGTACGTGCATCTTTCGGCAGTTCAGCTTTTCCTTCACTTCGCCATAAAAGAAGTAGCTCAGACAAAGCACAATGTGTTATTTTATAATTAACAGCCCAATCAGCCAATTTAGACATAAAATCAATGTGTTCGTCCAAATCATCAATGACGCAATCTTCCGAAGACGGTTCCACTTCCCGAATTATATTTTCCACAACTTCATCATTATCATCCAAATCGTTGTTCGAAATTGAGTCCGATAATATTTCATTTGGCTCTACTTTAATATTAGGTTCATTTGAAATAATATTGTAGAGTTTTTGTCCCGAATATAAAAGTTGATGTTCGTCGTTTCAAACACATTTTGACGATTTTGCTGAATGCTGGGTTTCACACTGTTTTTAATTTTTTTAAAAAGTTTTTTTTTCCTACGATACCATTTCAAATAATTATTAAACTTCGAGTTACCCATTTTTTTATTTGCTAAAGAAATAAACGCGCGGTGACTGTAAGCAAATGGCAGCTGAACTGAATAAAACATTTTGTTGACATATGATTTGACATTGGTATAGTTTAGTGTATTTAATCTCCACAGGATTTAAACCTTACACCGAAAAATGGTTGCTCATTTAAAATAGTGTATTTATCTACAAAATTTAGTGTACAAATTATCTCATGTTGGTTGATTTCAAAATTAGATTTTTTATGCGCCATTAATGGTATATTAAAAAAACAGCTGCTAATCGGTTTATTCCTTGCACCGAATCAGAACAGAAATGTTAAAATTTTGCACAGAAAAGGCAATGGTGTAATTTTTATACCGGTATATTTTATCAAATACATACACCAAAATATTAAAATTTTCTTCAGTTTTCTCAATTTTACACCAAAATTCAAGAAAATATACCAAATTATACACCAGTGTGCTACTTGAGATGTTTCTTTGCCGTATTGCTAACTTTCTTGATGAATGATGATGGGATGGAGATAATTTTGCATAGTTGCAATAAATGCTTGACTTTTTTTTGGTTCAGATTGTACCATTTGATTCTCACAAACACTTTTGTTTGTTTAGTTCTCTTCGTGCCCGAATATATGCATAGCCATGCGCTTGATGAAGTTCAATACTTTAAATTTTGTGCATATGGGTGCCTACCTATAAACATTCTTTATTGTACCTATAACCTTACAATCAGAGTTTTAAGCCCTTTAACCAGCTAAGCGATCCACTCATGGGATCAGGGGAGATTTTTTTTTGCAGTGACAATTTTGCAAGATGATATTTTCCTGGGATAGACTCACAAAAATTAAAACTCTGGACACCCCTTCGACTCACAAAAAAGGATATTTTGAAGGTTGGATATTTTGACCGTGGATATTATAAAAAAGAATATAAACTATAGTAATTATAACTAACTTTTGGAGTTGAAGTGGCCAACCACTAGTGCTGGTTCCCTACCTACTCCACACACCTATCAACGCAAATAACTTAAAGCATTCTTCAATAGAATTCGCTTTAACATCTCGAAATGATTGCATATCTTCTTATGCAGTGTTTAAATATTTCTCCAGCCTTTATGCAAAAATCCGTATTCATAAAAAAGTATCCAAAACATGTAAGTTATGCTGTGTCGATTAAAGTATCAAAAAGAATACATTAATCAATTACATTTAACTGCCCAAACCAGTTGTTTGTGAAAAACCAAATGAAAAAATTCAGCTTATATTCGGAGATTTAATTGTGTAACATAATGCAATCGCAATATGCACATAATATGATTTTTGATACCGACTATGAATGAATACCCCTTTTCTTTGATGAATGCTACGTCCTCCTTGCAATATGTAGTAACCTACCCCAAACTTCCATTAAAAACAACAAATAATTTACCAACCATATCCCGCACCCCCCTCACCTACACAGCATATCCCAATCAAGAGAAGTAAAAAAAATAAATTCGATAAATGAGGAGATTGGAAGACAACAAAAATAACTACGAATACGCATATTCAGAGGCATACTAGCATTTTGTAGAAAAGGTTCTACAATATGCTAGTTTATATATAGCTTTTTTAATGACACACTTACGTCGTATGGTGTCGTAGTCGTCGTATACACGAAGTGAGACTACTATAAAGTGTATATACAAAGCCGACGGTAATGATGCCATTTGTTGTTGAGCCATTCGCTGAATGTGTCGTCGGCATATGACACATTCATAAACGCATTGTTTGACGAGAGCACGGCCACTGGTGACCTAATATCGATGTCGGAGTACTTGCAGCTCGTACGATGAGTCGCGATAGTTTGCTTTCTCTTTTTTTTTCTTTTTTTTTATAATTTGATTACGCTAAAGGGATTTTTTTCTGTTGTTACAGTACCCTTATAATGCTAAGAACACAGTGTAAACTACTTGGTATTAGAAAGAATAGAGAGATAGGAAAGAAGTGTTTGGGTGCAGTTGTAGGGTTTTTCTCCACGGGTGGTGTCTAAGTTACTTAGGGAGATTACGATTTCATGTATTCTGTATAAAGTAATGGACTTGGCCGGGATTCGAACGTACGACATTCCATTCCGTAAGCGAATACACTACTACTGCACCATTGCCACCCGACAATTCTCTTGCCTAATGATGGGATATTTTTGGTCCGTTGATAGTTCAGAATTCCGTAATCTACCGCCGACTCGCAATATGCCCTCTAAATCCAGATATGGCGCCAACGACGCCAATTTGCTCGTTACTGCAACCTGTCGACAGGGCCGGCTCCAGCCAAACAAGCGCCCTATTTTGAGTTAGATTCTCCTTGAAGTTTCAATGTTGCAAGTGATGTGAGTTAATGTGCAAAAATTCGGTGTCATGGATGTTGCTATTTTGGGCTTATTTGAACAAGTCGAGTCAAGTCGTCTATACGCATCTATTCAATAAAGTTCTTATAAGTAAATTGCTTTCTTTTGTAAATTTAAGTTCATATTTTCCTTTTCAACATGGATTTTCAATGTTCGGAATGTAACTTGTTAACTTCTAAAAGTGATTTGATTCTATGCGGGGTTTGTCTATCCGGGTTTCATTTTCATTGCACTAAAATATGTGAAACTCTACAAGCTGAGCTTGAATCAAATGAAAATATTTTTTGGAAGTGCAATTCATGCATAAACATTTCGCTTCTTAATTGTATACCGAAAATCAAAGAGCTTTATCGCTTCTTTGTTGACAGTAAATCTGTTTTCGATAAACTTTTGAAAGCACCACGTATAACACGCTCGCAAGCTAAGCCAACGCTATCGGCTATACCTACTGAACCAACCAACAACAATAAACAATTAAATCTCCTGAAAGACAAAACCAGTGCATTTTCCCCTCGCTCACAATACTCGCCATTACTTAAAAACACACCCTCCTCGTCTCCTGCCCTTAAAAGTAGTGATACAAAACTTCCCATGAAGAACAAAAAACCGGTTTCCACGTCTAAGCAAAGTGCTAAAACAACATGTAAGTCCTACTCTTCCACGCAGAGTGATGAACTTGCTAAAGCCGCTTCTATTGTGAAAGCTTCGACTTCGAAAAATTTTGAAATGAGTGATTCTGGTGTGCTGTCAATGTTTTCATCTTAACTGTCCGCCGGTTCTGACAGAATTGTTGACCATGAAAACTTAACTCTTAATAATAACAATAATAATAATAACAAAGTAATAAATGTTGTTGCTACTTCTATTGAAGAGGTTGTTGTGTTGCCGATGATGATGCTGTCGATGTTGTGGCTGACAATGCTGTTGTCGCCAATACTGTTCCTGCTAAAGTTGTTGTTGTCGCTGATGGTGCTGTTGACGCTGTGACTAAGGAGGTAGTTGTTGTTCCCAATGACACTGTGGGTGATAACATACTTGTTGCCAATATTGATGCTGCTACTACGATAATGAAAAGCACTGAGAACGGTGGTTTTCCTCAAAATAAACATAGGGGCGGGCTACAGTCCGCTTGGGCGAACTGTTGGATACCCTATTCTTATTCCTATATCTCATAAGTGGGCGTGACAAAAATTTAAAGGATTTTATCGAAAAAACTAAGCTTTTGTAAATAAAAACGCTCCCTAGCTCAAACTTTGGTTTTTCAATAAATTTTTTTTATTTAATTGTGGGCGTGTCAGTAGGCGGATTTAAAAAAAAATTAAGTATGAGCATAAAGGGCACCTAGAGAGTATATACTATAAATTTCAGCTCCCTAGCTCAAACTTTGGACTTTCAAAAATAAAAAATAAATAATTGTGGGCGTGTCAGTAGGCGGATTTTGAAAATATTTACACATGAGCATAAAGGGCCCCTAGAGAGTATATATTAAAAATTTCAGCTCCCTAGCTCAAATTTTGGTTTTTCAAAAAAAATATTTTATTTAATTGTGGGCGTGTCAGTGGGCGGATTTTGAAAATTGTATGTCCCAATCAGTTTTATGGGCCATAGATCATATATAAAAAATTTCAGCTCTCTAGCTCAAAATTCGATTTTTTTTCAAAATTTTGTTTTTTTGAGTTTGTGGGCGTGTCTGTGGGCGGATTTCAAAAATTCTTAAACTTGATTATTTCGGGACCCTAGAGAGTATATGGTTAAAATTTCAGCTCTCTAGGTCCAGTTTAAAGGCCTAATTTTTGCCGACGGACGGACGGACGGACGGACGGACATGGCTAGATCGACATTACTATCGATGCTGATAATAAATATAGTAACTTTTAGGGGTCTACGGGCAATATTAAGGTAAGTTACAAACTATGCGTCAAAATTAATATACCCTTAGAATAGGGTATAAAGATACAAATTCTTCTTCGCTCCGCTTTGTCAATTTTAAACTAGGGGTTCCTGTAAGTCATTTCGATGCCGCCTTAGATGCTTCAATATGGCCTGAACATGTTCAAATAAAAAAATTCGTAAATTTTCAAAAAAAGGAACACAGCTTCATGATAAAATGATTAATTCCAGAAGAGATATGTCTGAAACTCGAGTATATTTCCAAAATGCTGGAGGTTTGCGATCTAAAACAAATCAGCTGTTCTTATCTTCATCACTGCATGAATTCGATGTTATTGTTATTGTTGAAACATGGCTTAATTCACATTTTTTGTCATCAGAGCTTTTCGATTCTTCTTATATTGTATATCGTAAAGATCGTGGGTCTACAACTGGATGGGATCGAGGCGGTGGTGTACTTATCGCTGTACGAACATCTTTAAACATCACTCAGAGAAGTCTGTGGCAACAAGGAATAACGACATAAGTCAGTTTTTGCAACTTTTCAGGAGAGCGATTTAAATGTTTGGCTTCCGATTACAAATCAAGGACAAAACTTATGGACGAAGTGCAAACGCAAAAATAAGTAATATTACTAAAGGATTTTATTTTTAATTAATAATAATAACTTTTTTGTCCATTCATAGTTGATTTTGATAAAAATATGACTTATGTCGTTTTTACTTTTTTAAACATTTAGTCAAATCTCGGTTAAGTCGACTTATAGGTACCTTTTTTCCTAAATGAGTATGTTGAAATTATTTTTTTTAAGTTGAGTTATGTTGTTTTTTCAAATAAAAATTAAAATAGTGGACTGTCATAGATTGACTAATGTCCTTTTTCCAAAGCAAATTCTTGAAATTTTCAAAAATAAGTCAAAATCGTTGAAAATATAAAAATAATACTTACTTTCAATGAATTCACTGAATGACACAATCTACTTTCTTTTTCATCATAATTACTAAAAAGCAACAATAAATAAAACAAATGTGATCAATTATAATTAAAAAAACAACCAACATTTTTATTTTATTACAAAAATTCACAGACATTGTTGTATATTTGTTGGTAGATAAAATAAACAAATTAAATTGAAGATAAGATAAAATTAACAAAAAAATAATTTTTTAATCATAAGCATTATGTATCTACATCGCTATCACATACATTTGGATGAACGTTTTTGCAGTTAGTAATGGTATCAAAAACCAAGCTTCTATAAAATGCATGAAATTGGGGATCTAAAAAGTCCATCAAAAAAAGAAGATCTTGAGCATTTTCTTTTGAAATAGGAGGGACATGTTGAATCATTTTAATGTCAGATTTGTTGATAGTATTTCCACCAAGTTTTCTTAAATTAATTGTCTTGAATGGTTCATCCGCGTCTAAGGTGTTTTTGTACAATAATGAACCAAATTCATTTTTTTATATCTGAGCCATCTAAATTCTCGCCATGAACACTTCTCTCCATCAATATTAACATTTCGTCATGTGAATTTGTCCTTGGAGGTTGCAGCAAAGTCAAAGAAATCTGGCTGCTGCATTTCCTAAACTTTAAAGGGATTTCTGTCCCTTATTCCGGAAATTAAGTTCCTTCCTCTTTTGTTAAGCATAGTAGTGGAAGGTGAACTTAATTTCTTACTTATTACGGATCTTACAAATTCATTTGATTCTCCAAAACAACCCAAAAAGCAAAATTTACATACTTTGATATTTTCACCTGCAAGTTGAATTATGTATTCCGGAGAAAATTGTCCATCCCTGTGCTTAATTCCACACTTTTTGATTTTTGAAAAAGTCTTTGGTTTAATACAAATCAGTGAGGAAATATAAAGGACTCTTTTATCTTAACTTCCTAAGGCCCAATAATTTGCAAATAATAGTTGTTGATTTTGAAGAGATATTTTGTTACAGCAATTATTTCGGCATGACGATAATAAGGGTTTTAATTTTTTGGCCAGAATGCTCTCTTATTTAAGAGTGTTGTAAGGTAAACCTCTGTTTCTGTGCTCCTGTCGGTATTTTTTAGCCCCTTTTATTTTGTTATTTAAAGTGTTAGCAATATTTTCATTTTCTTCAGTAGAAACTGTTCCATCAATATCAAAATGATTTACATATTCTGGTGAAACCTGCACCGAATCCTGACAAATTTTCTCAACAGAATTTTCAAGAACCTTACCCCAATGCTCTATACTTTCTTCGTTACTAGAACTTAATTCTTAATCCGGATCCTTAACTGAATCATCTGAGTCTTCGAAAATTTTAATTTTTGAACTTTCTAACATAAAAGGATAGTCAAAGCTTAAGAACTTACCTTCTATATTTTCACAAATGTTATCTCGCTGACTCGCTTTTTTTATGGATCTTAGAGCGGCAGCTCTTTCCAAGACCAAAGATAACATTCTGCTACCGCGTGACACCATTTTTATTAATTTAAAGGATTTTTACACTTTTTTTAAGTTTGTTAAAACAATGAACTTTATTTAACACAAATAACACTTTCGCGAAATAACATTTTATAGTTTTGGAAAAAGAGCATAGATGAACTTATGTGTGTGTTAATTTGGTTTTTTTTTGGCATAAGAGCATAAGTAACAAAATACAAATTAGAGGATTGTACTTATGCTGTTTTTCCTTGTGCAAGCTGTGTAGAAATGGACTTATGTATGTCATTTTTCTTTTGTGTGTAGTTCATAAACCGTAAGAGATAAAAATACGAAAAAAATATGACAGATAAAATCGCTTATTGCCGATTAGATTGTGTAAAAATCTCAATTTCGACATAAGTCGACTTATGATGTTATTCCTTGTTGCCACAGAAATTTATTTAATGATGCAGATGAAATTGAACAACTTTGTGTTAGTGTTTGTCCCAAAGATTCTGCTGAATTTCAAGAACTATTTTTTGTTGTAAGTTACATTCGCCCTACTAGCAGTATTGATTTGTATAACAAACATATTAACAATGCCCAAACAATTGTGAATGAATTAAAAACTAACCAGTTTCCTTGTATCCTTGGTGATTTTAACATCGGTGATATTGACTGGTGTTATATTGAAGATGATCAAATTTTATTTCCTTTTGATGTAAACAAATATACAGAAATGTTAGTTGTTGATTCATTCTCTGCTATGGGTCTTTTTCAAATTAATAATATCAAAAATGATTTACATAGAATTCTCGATTTAATATTTATAAATAATGACATAAAATACTTTTTAAAAATATCTGATTTTCCACTTTTAAAAAATTCTATTCATCACAAAGCTATTTGTTTATCTTTTGAATTTTATAATTTTTCCATTGTGTCACGGCGTAAAACTGACTTTTTAATGTATAATTATGCAAAAGCAGATTTCATCTCATTGAATAATTTTTATAGCTCATTTGGCTGGGAGGACTTATTGAAGGATATGTCATTGGAACATATGTATTCTGGTTTTAAAGGTATTTTATTCGATGGTATGGATCGTTTTACTCCTACCACAAAAAGAAAATTTAATTTTAAATTTCCGTGGTTTAATAAAAGGATAAAAAAATTGGAAAATGCCAAAAATAAGGCCTTTAAGCGTTATAAATCTAACACTAACCCCGATGACTACGTAATATTTCGTCAGTTACGAAAAGAGTTCGACTTTTTAAACAAGTTTTTATACAGGCAATACGTTATTAAGACAGAATTAAACATTTAAAGGAATTCTAAATCTTTTTGGATATTCCTTAATTCTAAAAGGAAAGTTTCGTCATTCCCGCAAAGTATGGAATACAATGACAAAATATCTAATGATTTAGAGTCATCTTGTAACTTCTTTGCGGAGTTCTTCCAAACATCCTACAACAGTGATACAATTTCTAACATTAATGAACACTATCGTTGCATAAATCCCATCACCGATTTTTGCCTAAATTGTTTTTCTGAAGAAGAGATTCTGGTAACTTTGAACGATATTGATGTTACCAAAAAAGCTGGGTATGATATAATGTCTCCGTTGTTATTATCGAAATGCGCAACTTCCTTGAGCTATGTGATCACTTGCATTTTCAATAAATCCCTAGAAGATGGTGTTTTTCTGGATGAATGGAAGATTTCTTTTGTTGATCCAATATTTAAACATAGGGGCGGGCTACAGTCCGCTTGGGCGAACTGTTGGATACCCTATTCTTATTCCTATATCTCATAAGTGGGCGTGACAAATGTAAAGGATTTTATCGAAAAAACTAAGCTTTTGTAAATAAAAACGCTCCCTAGCTCAAACTTTGGTTTTTCAATAAAATTGTTTTATTTAATTGTGGGCGTGTCAGTAGGCGGATTTAAAAAAATTTAAGTATGAGCATAAAGGGCACCTAGAGAGTATATACTATAAATTTCAGCTCCCTAGCTCAAACTTTGGACTTTCAAAAATAAAAAAAAAATAATTGTGGGCGTGTCAGTAGGCGGATTTTGAAAATATTTACACATGAGCATAAAGGGCCCCTAGAGAGTATATATTAAAAATTTCAGCTCCCTAGCTCAAATTTTGGTTTTTTCCAAAATTTTGTTTCTTTGAGTTTGTGGGCGTGTCTGTGGGCGGATTTCAAAAATTCTTAAACTTGATTATTTCGGGACCCTAGAGAGTATATGGTTAAAATTTCAGCTCTCTAGGTCCAGTTTAAAGGCCTAATTTTTGCCGACGGACGGACGGACGGACGGACGGACGGACATGGCTAGATCGACATTACTATAGATGCTGATCATAAATATAGTAACTTTTAGGGGTCTACGGGCAATATTAAGGTATGTTACAAACTATGCGTCAAAATTAATATACCCCTAGAATAGGGTATAAAAATGGACTTAAACATTTAGTCAAAAATTACAGACCCATCTCTAAGCTTTCGGCCATTCCTAAATTGCTAGAAAAAATTATAACCCAAAAGCTATATTTTTCGTTAAAAGAAACTTTATCCCAGTACCAACACGGGTCCTTGAAGGATAGATCAACTTGCACTAATTTAAGTCTTTTTACAAATTTTTGCCGCAACCAAATGGAATCGGGCAAACAAGTAGATGTTCTTTACACAGATTTTGTTAAAGCTCGATCGTGTACATCACGGTCTTATTTTACAGAAATTAGATAGATTAGTTTTCAATTCATCTTTTATTAAGTGGCTGAGATCTTATTTAACTGGAAGGAAACAAATAGTAAAGATTGAAAATTGTACATCCAATCTAACAGAAGTTAAGTCGGGTCTTCCACAAGGAAGTAATTTAGGCCCACTTCTATTCATCATCTTCACAAATGGTTTGCCTTCTGTTATGAAATACTGCAGTTGTTTAATGTATGCCGACGATGTCAAAGTGTTTTTCCCGGTTTCTTTGTCTCAGGACTGTTTTTTTATGCAGGAAGACAAAAACAATTTCTTAGAATGGTGTAATTTTAACCATCTTGAATTGAATAATTCGAAATGCAAAATTTTAAGTGTGACTAGGTCTGCGTCTATCGTTAAATTTGATTATTGTTTTAATGATTTTACACCTCTTAGAGTTGACTGTATCAAAGATCTTGGAGTCTATATCGATTCGAAACTGGATTTCAAGTCACAAATTGACTATATCGTCTCTAAGGGTAACTCATTATTAGGTTTTTATACCCTATTCTAAGGGTATATTAATTTTGACGCATAGTTTGTAACATAAATTAATATTGCCCGTAGACCCCTAAAAGTTACTATATTTATGATCAGCATCGATAGTAATGTCGATCTAGCCATGTCCGTCCGTCCGTCCGTCCGTCCGTCCGTCTGTAGCCAAAAATTAGGCCTTTAAACTGGACCTAGAGAGCTGAAATTTTAACCATATACTCTCTAGGGTCCCGAAATAATCAAGTTTACGAATTTTGGAAATCCGCCCACAGACACGCCCACAAACTCAAAAAAACAAAATTTTGGAAAAAATCGAATTTTGAGCTAGAAAGCTGAAATTTTGTATATATGATCTATGACTCCTAAAACTGCTCGGGATAAAAAATTTTCAAAATCCGCCCACTGACACGCCCACAATGGGAGTAAAACAATTTTTTTATACCCTATTCTAAGGGTATATTAATTTTTGAAATTCCAAAGTTTGAGCTAGGGAGCTGAAATTTATAATATATACTCTCTATGGGCCCTTTATGCTCATGTGTAAATATTTTTAAAATCCGCCCACTGACACGCCCACAATTTTTTTTTTTTTTTTTGAAAATTCAAAGTTTGAGCTAGGGAACTGAAATTTATAATATATACTCTCTAGGGGCCCTTTATTCTCATGTGTTATTTTTTTTTTAAATCCGCCTACTGACACGCCCACAATTAAATAAAACAATTTTATTGAAACACCTAAGTTTGAGCTAGGGAGCGTTTTTTGATAAAATCCTTTAAATGTTATATAACAAAATATGTAGAGCGTTCTTAACAATTCAACCATACTTAGACTTTGGTCACGCCCACTTATGAGGGATAGGAATAAGAATAGGGTATCCAACAGTTCGCCCAAGCGGACTGTAGCCCGTCCCTATGTTTTAAAAAGAAATTCACAAGATTTCCAGGATGCATATACGCTGAAAACATTATTCTTGTCTCTTGTTGTTCCAGTCTTGGAATATGGTTGTGTTGTTTGGTCACCATATTATGAAGTTGGAACAATGAGGATAGAACGAATTCAAAAACGCTTTACGAGGTATGCATTAAGAAAATTAAATTAGGTTGGTTCTATGCCTGACTATAAATTGAGATGTTCTCTCATCGATATGAAAACGCTTAAATGTCGTAGGCAAATTCAATGCGTTATGTTCATAAAAGATATTTTGGACTATAGAATCACGTCTATCGACCTTGTTTCTTTAATTCCTTTTCATGTGCCAAGACTCTTTCGAAATAGAAACGTTTATTTTTATGTTCCTCATCATAGGACAAACTACGGTTTAAATGAACCAATTACGCGTTCCTTAAAGTTATTTTTTTTTTTTTTTTTTTTTTTTTTTATAATTAGCGCGCACTAAAGGGATTTGTTGGGACCCTTATAATGTATTAGCTACACAGCGCGGGCGTTAAGGAAATTAGGGTGAGAGGAAAAGGAGAGATGCCGATGCACGTTGGTTTTGAATGTCTGTAGGTTATAATGTGTAGGAAAAATGGAGCGGGGAAGAGCATTCCACATTCGTGTTGTACGGCTGAGGAAAGATTCTTTGAACTTCACTGTACGTCCGAACACAGGCTTGAAGGTGAACTGATGAGCATTCCCTGCATGGCGGGTATTGCGGTTGAAATGTTCAAGGGGAGGAATGCAACTGGCTATTTCGTTTGAGCACTTATGGTGGAAATAACGATAAAATAACGACAGGCAGGAGACATTACGACGATGACTAAGAGAGTCAATCGATCTCGCGATGTCTCGGTCGCCAATGAGTTTTATCGCGCGTTTTTGGATCCTGTCAAGTAGCTCCAAATAAGTTATTGGTGCACCGGACCAGATATGAGCGTTGTACTCGAGTTTCGGGCGAATAAACGCCTTATAAAGTGTAGCCAGATCAGAAGGGGTGAAATATTTCTTACAACGCTTAAGGAAGCCTAGACATTTCGCGGCGTTCTTGGCGACATCGAATATGTGGTCATTCCAACGAAGGTTGTCATTAACACACATACCGAGAATGGAAAGTCTTTCGGTTTCAGCGATGTAAGTGCCATTCATAGATAATGGCAGTGTGTGTGGGTTTTGCTTTAATGACAGGAGACAGCATTGAGTTTTGGAAGCATTAAATTCCACTCTATTGGTTTTACCCCACTGAGTTATGCTGTTAAGATCGGATTTTAATGAGCTTAACATACGTTGCCGTTCCAGTTCCACACCCGAAGATGAGGGGCGTGACCCAAGAAACGAATATGAGAAGCTGAGGGTACTGTCATCAGCAAAGGAATGGATTGGATTAGAAGTAACAGACAGTAAATCATTTATAAAAATGAGAAAGAGAGTCGGGGACAGAACAGAGCCTTGGGTGACACCAGCATTTATTTGGTGAGTTGCAGACTTGAAGCCGTCCAAAACAACTTGAATTGAACGGTCCGAAAGGTAATTTCTAATCCATTGAAGAAGAGTATCATCGATTCCAAATGCACGCATTTTCGACAAGAGAGCTTGGTGCCAAACTCTGTCAAATGCTTTTGAAATATCAAGCGCAACGATCTTACTTTCACCACCTTGGTGAAGAGATTGGTTCCACTTTTCGGTTAGATATGTCATCAAATCACCAGTGGACCTGTTGCTGCGAAAACCATACTGCCGGTCATTAAGAAGTTTTCGCAATTCAAGATATTTCATTAGCTGACGGTTTATCAGCGTTTCCATGACCTTAGAAAGAAGGGACGTAAGTGCAATTGGTCGGTAGGAGGAGGGAGAAGAAGATTCGCCTTTTTTTGGTACAGGCTGGACAAATGCTGTTTTCCATCTTCCCGGGAAGAGTCCTGAAGAATAGGACAGATGGAAAAGCTTACGCAATGGTTTTGCCAGCGAAGAAGAACACCTCTTCAGAACGATAGGGGAAATACCATCTGGACCAGCGGATTTGTGAACGTCAAGATCTTGAAGTACTCTAGCCACTGTACGAGTGCGAAAGTGGATTGGTCCCATAGAGAATTCTACGCGCTCGAGTACAGGGGGAGACAAAGCACAATCTGGGAGCGTTGAGCTGACTGCAAAGTGAGCAGCAAGCAGATTGGCCTGATCTGTAGAGCTGACAGCTGGAATATCGTTGTAAATGAGTGTCGGGATAGATGACGAGGCCGAATTCTTGATGTTTTTAACAAATGACCAAAAGTTTTTACTACCAGTGGGACTTTGTAGTATTTTTTGCCTCAACTTTTGGTCATAGGAGAATTTGACACGATTAATGTGGGCATTGCAGTCATTTCTGGCTCGTTTAAACTTTTTACGGCTTTCCTCAGATGGGTTGGCTTTGAATAGCCGAAAACTTACCTCTTTTAACCTGATAGCCTCTTTGCAGCTCGAGTCACACCACGCGTTAACCTTGGGTTTGATACTTTTAATCCTGTTAGGGAAAAAAGTCTTCATACCCAGGTGAATTATGTTTGTGACCATATCAGCAGCAGCATCCACGTCGCTGTCGAGGAAGCACAGCGACCAGTTAAAACTCTTAAAGAAACCGTTTAGTTTTTCCCAATTGGCTTTCTCGTACTGCCATACGGTTCTTTTAGGAGTTTGTTCTTTAACTATGTGGTTGGAGTACGAGAAATTTGCTGATATGATGCAATGGTCTGACGAACCTAGAGGCGATAATACGTTCAAAGCGTATTTATCAGGGTGAGAGGTAAGAAACAAGTCCAATGTGTTGGCAGTTTGGCTGCTAATGTCCGGTATTCGTGTCGGCTCATTTACAAGCTGAGTCAGGTTATTTACCTCAGCAAAGATCTCGACGTACCTTCCTTCGGGTGTTGTCTGACCAGAATGACGAAGCCAGCCTGAATTGTGTATATTGAAATCGCCCGCAATAACGATTTCAGAACGAGGATGAAGGGTCACAATTCTTGTAATGGAATCGGACAGGGCATCAAACTCATTATAAGTTGAATGTCTGTCCAAGTTGGGGCTTCTGTAAATAAAACAGTAGTGTATTAATTGCCTACGGACATGGAGTTTTAGCCAAATGAAATTAAATTCTGGGTTGGCACATTGGCCATATTGAGGCTGAAGTTGGTAGGCTACGTCACTACGTATATAAACGGCGATACCGCGATGGGCAAAGAATAAAGGCACTAAGTTGTACCCAGGTAGACTAAACTCTGATAAATCAGAGCCAACGCTAACCTGGGTTTCACTAAGTGCCAAAACAGCTGGTTTGTTGTGAAAAACATGGGCGTATAATGAAAAAAAAATTCTTTCTCAACCCACGAATGTTGCTGATATCCACAACGAAATTCCTACACATTATAAAAAACAAACATAAAAAAAACACAACTCCGACGCTAACTAAGCATAGGCCGTGAATTGAAAATATACGTAGATTTGCAAAACAATCTACCGCAGGTGTTATGCCCGTACGGTAATTTGTTTGGTCCACTAACAGAATCAACAACTCACGACCCGCTATTCGCCCGATGCTGCCTTTACCCAAACATTGCAAGTGCACAAACGATAATCGATCGACACATGCAATAGTCAAGAAAGAGCAACAGTGATGAAGTGGGATGGGGGACGGAAGGAAGACCCTACGCTGTTGCTTTTTTTCGCTTTTTTCGTTATCACTGCCACCGGCCACCGGCACAGGCTCTATGTGGATTTTTTTTTCTTTTTTCACACACACGCGATGTTGTATTTTTTTTTCGCGAAACGTATTGGCGAGCCGGTAGGTATTATGTTTGACGGTTTAGTGGCACCGAAATTGCGTTTAAAAGAGGCAACGCGTCCGCACGCGACGGGAGGCAAACAACAACAACAATTCAATGAAATGTGCAATAATATTGATGTTTCAATAAATAGAGATGTTTTCAAAAAAAAAACTATTAGAAATGTGTATATAACTATTGAAGTATTTATTAATTTATTATTTTTAATGTATTGTAACTTTGTTTTTTGTAATCAGCAGATCTTGAATCAATTGATGAAATAAATAAATAAATAAAAACAAAAGTTTTTTGTTTTAAATGCAAATGGCAGTATCCGCGCAAGGTAGAATTAATTTTCTTACTCCTAGCAATGCGCCCTGGAATTTGGCGCACTGTGCATTTGCACATCTTGCACATATGGTTGGGCCTGCCCTGCCTGTCGAGAATGGGTTAACTGCTGAATTTCATTCGAAAAGTACCGGTCTTGGTCTGCTCGAAGATGCCATTTCAAAGCTATAGCCATGTCATCGCACTCTACCACGGTGTGATGCCAATATTGTCATCGAGTTATATTGCCACGAAGCACATACGCAGTTGTTCGTAATAATCGTCCAATGGAAGAGAACCGTTCGACTAAATCGATGACGATGACCTTCTCGGCACATTGATATCTCGTTTGTATGATAAGCTGTGGGGAAGTACGCGCAATATGAGCATTAATGGGCCTAGACTCCACTGCCATCGCATCTATGTCTGCCTCTGAAGGGGATGAAATATCACTTGTCATGTTGGTTCGCATTAGTTCCGTCGGGCCATGCCACCATAGCGGGTGACCAACTAATGAATCCGATGAAATTCCGCGGCTCGCACAGTCGGCTGGATTTAGATGACTGCGGACATGTCGAAAATCAGACACGTTGGTATGTTGTTGTATGTAGACAACTCTGTTAGCAACATACGGTTTTAGCGTAGCAATTGGTTTGCGTATAGCCAACAGTGTACAATCGCCGAATCGCTATGTAGCGTAAAGGGTGCCTGCTCCAGGTCCAGTGCATGTCTAATACTGCCAATAGTCTCCGCCAAAAGTCCTGCTGCGCACAACTCCAATCGTGGTATCGGAGTCGTAGAATGGCCCTGTTGGTCAGCTCGGGATGGTGCAATGCGCGTTTTCGCAGTAACGAGTGCTAAGGTAAAGTCGCCATTGCTGCTCGTCGTACAGACGTACACTACAGTTGCATATGCCTTAATGCTAGCGTCGCAAAAGCCATGCAAATGAAGAGGGACCGATGTTTGCATCTGCAAGCACCGCGGAATTCGTAGTTGTTTCAACCGCTGCAAATTGTTGCGATAATCCATCCACTCTTGGATCAATTCTGTTGGCAGTTGGGAGTCCCATCCTAAGCCAGTACGCCATAACGTTTGAATGAATATTTCCGCCACTATGATAACGGGTGAAAGCATATTTGTTGGGTCGTACAATCTTGCAGTCTCGCTTAGCACCTGCCGTTTCGTGGTAGATTTCGTTTCGCCAATGTTGATTCGATAGAACAACTCATCCGTTGTTGGATTCCAATGTAACCCAAGTACAGTCACCTTCGGAGATTTGAATTCGATGTCAACTGCTGTCCCCAGGTTGCCTGTGATTCCAGCCACTGCCATTTCGTCGTTGGACTGCCATTTGCGTATAGGTGAAAGTGACCTTTCTGCAAGACTATGTCCACGTCATTGACCAATTGAATCGCCTGGTGGGTCGTTTCGACACTCGTCAAGTAATGCTTCTGAGTGCGATGGCCGCTCGGTTCTTGCTCGCCAATATATGACAGTGGTCACTGCCGCACTGCTGCATTGCTCGAACACCGTTGCACGGACCCGATGCCATGCCGTATGTGACAGTAGTAAATTGATACGTGCGAATCGGTTCAGTAGTTGATTCGCGCCATAAAATTTGCTGCCAGCGTTGATGACGTTCATGGATTCGGACCTGCCGAAACATTTTCTCTATATCTGCCGAGAGAGCCAATGCAAAGCGTCGAAAGCGAAATATGATCGTAGTGAGCAACTCTTGTATGAGCGGTCCACTCAATTGTGTATCATTTAAGGAAACGCCATTTGATGTCTTCGCCGAAGAATTGAAAACAACGCGGAATTTTGCCAATACAGGATGATGTGGTATAACATATCGCTATGATGGTTCAGACGAGACGTTCAAGACATGCTGCATATGTCCTAAAGGCATGTATTCCTGTATGAATGCAACATACTTCGCCTTTAGTTCTGGATCGTTCGCCAATCTACGCTCCAACTGATGAAATTGACATAGAGCCAGTGGGTGAGAATTGCAAAGATTCAGTGCGTCCGGACGAAAGGGAATTTGGACGACGTAACGGCCATCGGAATCACGTCGATGAGTAGCCATGAATATATTTTCGCATATATCGTTGTCGACAACCGTTGCCTTGTTGTCTACGTCAACTTCGAATATACGAGCCAGTGCCATGTCGAGGCGCTCGTCGGCGCTGTCAACATTGCCATGGATTATGTGTAGTGAGCGAGGTGGTGCCGCAAATGAAGTGTCGATTGTGCCTGTTCCAAATACCACCCATCCCAGTGAGGTTGATTGTGCAAATGGTTCATTCACAGAACCGAGTACTATGCCTTCTTGTAAGATATTATCCCACACGTCAGCGCCAATAAGAGCGTCTATTCGACCGGTCCTGCCAAACAACGGATCTGCCAAAGCCAATGTACGCAAATGATCGCAGCACTACGGTGCAATGTCCGCTGCGGGAGTCGGTCTAGTGATGGAAGTGCGCAAATAGAAATGCACATCGATGTCAAATGTTCCATCGCACGTAGCAAAATTGAGTATAGCGCGGCCATGCATGTGCGTGATGTCCGAACCGACACCTTACTTGAATTGTACAGGGTTTCCTGCAAATAGCCAATTGATTAAAAAAGCGGTATTTCATAAAACTGACCTGACTGCCCGGGTCGCAAATGATTCGGCAACGACGTGCAGAGCCATAATCATCCTTTATGTGAACAATTGCAGTAGCCAATAAGACCAATCGTTCGCCAACTACCACAAACGTCTTAGCCGTCGATCTCGATGGTAGTCATGCTGTGTAGTTTTGTGGTGGTTGAGATGTTGATGCTGCAGGTGTTAGCGCAGCTGTCGATGTTGGTGTTGATCTAGTGGTTGGTGCGGCGGCAGAAAAGTTACCGCGGCACAGCAATGTATGATGTCTGCCTTGACAATTTCGACAGTTGCCTCCTGAACACACCTTAGTTGCATGTCCCGGCCGCAAACAGTTAAAGCACAGATTATAGCTACGTAGTTTGTTGAACCGTTCAGCCACAGATAAAGCCAACAATTTCGGACAACTAGTGATGCGATGTACACTGCTGTCGCAAAATTCGCAATTGCCAGGCGAAGTCGCTGCCAACTTGGACTTCACCAACCGTGGGGCATTCGTTAAACACCGCTGCGAAGAGCCAATTGTGGTGCCATTGTTCGAAGAGCCAGGCCAATGCATAATGTCCAGAGATAGACTCTGTGCTCGTTTCTCTAAAAATTCCAGCAAGTGATCCAATTTAGGGATATCCTTTTGACTTGTGTGCATACCCCATGCATGTTGTGTGATCTGCGGTAATTTCGATGTAACTATTGGACCGGATAATGCATCCCATTGATCGAAAGGCAATGCCATTACACGCAAGGCACGAAGCAATTCGCGCACGGTGTCCACGACCGTCAAGAGTCCAGCGCCAGTTTCGATAGCAACTAGTTTAATGCCAACGAAGCGGGAGACGTGTACTTCAGCCAATTGTTTTTTGTTGTCGTAGCGTCTCATCAACTCATCCCAAGTAGCCGCCAGTGTATATATTGCCAACAAGCGTTTCGAGTGAATCGCCAACTAATGACTAGCGCAATTTCTGCAGTTTATAGTACTCGGGTATTCCTGGTTTGTCGATGAGCGTTTGAATTGCATCCTTAAACGCCAGCCAGTTGCGAAGTGAGCCATCAAATTTCGGAATGGTAACCGGATCCAATTTAAGATTCATGGCAGCAGATTGCAATTCTGCCGAATCTTCCTGATTTAACGACTCAGTCTTAATAGCCATCAATCGCTTAAGTTTTGCAACCGCTGTTTTTTACAAATCCTCCAGATCGTTCCATAGCTGCTGATGTGCCTCTAACTCGTCATTATTTTCTGCGTCGCCAACTAGCACATCATGCGCAGCAGTAAAACGTTCAAAATGTAGAGTTACACTGGCTAATTCCTGGGAACATGTATGGTAATCGCCAGTGAATCCATCAGTCAAAATTGCCGTTGTCTTATGGCGCAAAATGTTCGCTTGGGATGTTCGTCGATTTAACTCCGCCATTGTCAATGCTTTACGCCAAATGTCAATCTACTTACTGTGTCGCACGAGTGACAAAATCCAACGGTTAGCAAACCGTAATCCAATTTTTCCGCCTAGTGGAAAATTACACGAATATTTCAAAGCGATTGCACAAAGCCTGACCAGTGGCTTTTAAATAATTCGCACTTCAACCAAATATTTAATGTTGGAAAACTATTTTCCGAGATTTACTCAGGGCGAATTAAATTAAATCACTCCTCACAGGAGGCACCAAAAAATGTATATGAAGATATACACGCAAGGTTGCCAATTTGTGGGGAATTCCCCAAACTGCGGGGAACATCAACTCGTTTGGGATTTTGAGGGGTTTGGCACTATGCGGGGAAAATGCGGGGATTTTAACATTTTAGTATTTAGTACTTTATCTAAGGACAATACATAAACGGTTTGATGATTTTAATAAAACACATAGGGACGGGCTACAGTCCGCTTGGGCGTACTGTTGGATACCGTATTCTTATTCCTATCCCTCATAAGTGGGCGTGACAAAAGTCTAAGTATGGTTGAATTGTTAAAAACGCTCTACATATTTTGTTATATAACATTTAAAGGATTTTATCAAAAAAAAAACCCTCCCTAGCTCAAACTTGGGTGTTTCAATAAAATTGTTTTATTTAATTGTGGGCGTGTCACTAGGCGGATTTAAAAACAATAACACATGAGCATAAAGGGCCCCTAGAGAGTATATATTATAAATTTCAGCTCCCTAGCTCAAGATTTGAATTTTCAAAAAAAAAAATTAATTGTGGGCGTGTCAGTGGGCGGATTTTGAAAATATTTACACATGAGCATAAAGGGCCCATAGAGAGTATATATTATAAATTTCAGCTCCCTAGCTCAAACTTTGGATTTTCAAAAAATTTGTTTTAGTTATTTGTGGGCGTGTCAGTGGGCGGATTTTGAAAATTTTTTATCCCGAGCAGTTTTAGGAGTAATAGATCATATATAAAAAATTTCAGCTTTCTAGCTCAAAACTCGATTTTTTCCAAAATTTTGCTTTTTTGAGTTTGTGGGCGTGTCTGTGGGCGGATTTAAAAAATTCGTAAACTTGATTATTTCGGGACCCTAGAGAGTATATGGTTAAAATTTCAGCTCTCTAGGTCCAGTTTAAAGGCCTAATTTTTGCCGACGGACGGACGGACGGGCGGACGGACGGACATGGCTAGATCGACATTACTATCGATGCTGATCATAAATATAGTAACTTTTAGGGGTCTACGGGAAATATTAAGGTATGTTACAAACTATGCGTCAAAATTAATATACCCCTAGAATAGGGTATAAATAGGAAGTTTCTTTAAAATATGCCAAGATTTTTGCATTGTATTGACGTCGGACATTTCAATCTCTTTGAAATGTCCGACGATTTTAAGGATACATTATTTTCTATTATTTCTATTGTTAATCCATCAGAACTCAGCAGTTCAACACAAAATCAATGATGTCTGTGGTGAAGCGATTTCCAGTGGTTGAAAAATTTGTAACACTTCAAAAACTGAATGACAATGCGGAACATGGACGGTTTCTAAATTTAAAAATTGTCATCTGCCTTTTACTTGCCTTTTGCAAACGCACCAGTTGAAAGAAAATTCAGTGAACTAAAAAACATAAAAAATAAAAACCGAAATCGCCTACATACTGATACTTAGTATCTTTAATGACCAGAGAAGGAATTAAAAAATAGGAGCTAGTTTGAAATTTGATCCATCAAAGAAGATGTTAGTAGCAAAGATATGGCAAAAAACAATGACTGAATAAAAATAAATAAATAAAATTTATCGATTTTCTATTAAAACCTGTTTCTTCTAGATAATTGTGTGGGGAATTTGTGGGGAATTGGATCTTTGTTCTTCCCCAATTCGGGTAATTTAACATCAAATTTTGGGGAATTTAGGAAAGTGTTATCGGGAACACTGTATACACGCGAGGCAAAAGAGCAATGAAAAGAATCAACCAATTTTGTAGAACCGTTTATTTCAAACAACTGCAACGGAGAATTAGGTGAAGCAAAAAAAACATAACGTACAAGAAAAGCAAAAAATACACACAGTGTGCGTAGGAGTACAGTTGTTGCATCGGTTGAAGGTTAAATAGGTGTTGCCGATTGCGTTTATCTTATCTATATATATAAAACAAAGTGTCCGAAGCGATGTAATCCCATAACTCGAGATTGTCCGAACCGATTTTGATGATTTATACTTTGTTGGAAAGGTATTTTCTCAGTACGGGTTTTAAAAAAATAATCAAAATGTCTTATTTTGACCACCCAGCGTGTTACGAAAGGTTTTTTTTTGGATTTTTTTCAATTTTTTGTATTTTGTATTTATTTATTTTGGCAACAACCAAAAAAAGAACAGTATACTGTTTTCCATCATTAAGTACTTCAATTTAATCTATTTATGTGTGTAGTAAACAATGCCAGCAAGACGCAAAGGGACCAATTTGGGCCGTCGAACGAATAGAACGAAAGACATGCGAAATAGAAGATCCCAAAGATCAGACGAACGAGTTAAACAAGATAATGCAGATGTGCGTATGAGCATGGCACAATTTCGTGAATCAAAATCACAAGAGGCACGAGCTGAACGAAATCAACAAAGACAATTGGATTGAACGGCTTACTTATCGGTATGGATCTAGATTCTAACCTGTTCCTGAAGTCAATTCGAACATTTAATTCATGTTTCCAAATGACATCGTTTGGAGCAACAGAAATAGTTAAAAATAATGCTGCAAATGGTCAACAATTCCATTCAACATTCAAAATTAAAGCCCAAGGTTATCACAAAGTGGGCTCATTGCTGCCAATGTCGAATGAACCACATGGGGACTCCGAAAGCGTACGTTGCGGCTACAATAACCTCAATTCACCATATGCCAGACGCATCGTCGGCGAGCTGGATGCTCTATAGACATTTTCACCAAGCTATCTCTTTCTGAAGTGCGGAAGCCCTGTCTTAAACAACAGAAACAAATTGAATGATAAAATTGTAGAAATTCGTACAAATCGTATGGAATAATCATTGTGATTGTTAATGAACTGAATATGAAAGTGCAAACATAAGCTATTGAAGGGTAAAAAGTAACAAATAATAGAGAAAAAACGTGAGAAAGTATGTTAAAGCAAAACAAACAAATAACATAGGGACGGGCTACAGTCCGCTTGGCGAACTTTTGGATATCCTATTCTTATTCCCACCAGACACCTAGAGAGTCTATATCATAAATTTCAGTTTCCTAGCTCAAACTTTGACTTTCCCATAATTTTTTTTTATTTAATTGTGGGCGTGTCAGTGAGCTGATTTTAGAAATTTTATCTGCCGAGCAGTTTTTTGACTCAACGATCATAACAAATTTCTGCTTTCTAGCTAAAAATTATAAAAATTTAATTTTTTTTGAGTTTGTGGGCGTGTCTGTGGGCGCATTTCAAAAATTCTTAAACTTGATTATTTCGGGGAACTGAAGAGTATATAATGGTTGTTGGGGCAAGATTTATCCCCTGCTGGTTGCTCGGTAATGTGATGGATGACCAAAGAAAAATAAAACGTGTGTAAGGTTTTGGTTCGGTACACTTTATTTCGACAGGTCTTACCTCGTTGAGGTTTGGATGAAAAAGAGAAAGATGTAATAAAATAATCTATTGAGTGGCTTCCGATTAAGAAAAAATGGCGTAAACTACTTAGCTATTTTAGCGACATCTTAGAGTTAACACTTTAATAAACTACTAGAAAAGATTAAGAATTGTTCGACAAGAATATTTTGACTTGAACATTGCCGGCCGCCTTGCAGCATCGGCTGTAAAATGTTACATACTTTATCTTTAAATTTAAATTCATTCAAAACTTCGAAAAAGCCACTCTTAGGAAAAATTCTTTACAATTGAAAAAAAAATAACTTTAACTTAAAGCTAACAATAGTTACTTAAACTAATGAATAGATACGTGCTATACATCATACAAATCGGTGCAATATATAAGTATCTACGTTAAATTTATTTTATAGAAAGTGAAAAATTTAAGAAAGCAAATAGTTAAATGGAATGGAATGGTTTTATAAAACCTTAGTTATGAGTGAGTTAATACGCAAAGTTTAGCAATTGGACGCGTTATAACTCCATTTTGAGTTTTAATTTCCACGACTCGTATGCGTTTATCGGGTCCCGGATAAACCTTAATAATGCGACCTAGACGCCATTCGTTAGGGGGTAGATTTTCGTCCTTAATAACGACCAAGTCGTCTAACGAGACATCTCTTTGTGGATATTTCCACTTGTATCGTTTGTTGAGTTCTTTGAGATACTCATCCTTCCATCGACGACAAAACTGATGATGCAAAATCTTTACCTTTTCCCATCGATTGATACAGGTAAGAGACTTTTCATCGTGAGCAGGTTCTAGGGGAGCTAACAACGGAACCCCTCGAAGAAAATGACCTGGAGTTAATGGAGGAATGTCTGATATATTTTCCGATACCGGTGAGATCGGCCTAGAGTTTAGACATCCTTCGACTTTAGCGAGAAGAGTGGAAAACTCTTCGAAGGTAAGCTTATTAGTTCCAATCACCTTCCTAAAATTAAGTTTAAAGCTTTTAACTCCAGCTTCCCACAACCCACCCATATGCGGTGCCCCAGGGGGAATTAATTTCCATTCCATGTTATGGTCCTTGTATCTTTCGGTTACGTCCCTGGACAGAGTTCTGAGAAATTGTTTGGAGTCATTGGATAGTAACTTACTGGTTCCAACTAAATTTGTGCTGTTATCAGAATGCAAAGTTCTAGGCATTCCACGTCGTGCGATGAATCTACTAAAAGCTGCTAAGAAGCACTGAGTCGTCAAATCACTTGTAGCCTCCAAATGTATTGCCTTGCAAAGCACACAAACAGGCAGACGTAGCCCTTAGTAATTCGGCAATTTCGTCCTGAAAAGCTTTTTATTATAAATGGACCGGCAAAGTCTACTCCGGTGTTCGTAAATGGAGATGAAATTAGAGTTCTCTCAACGGGTAAAGCTCCCATAATCTGGGTTTGCATTTTCCTTTTGTGTATAGTGCATGTTTTACACATGCGAATGCCTTTTTTTACCAAGTTCTTAACTTTTGGTATCCAAAACTCACACCTCATCAAACGAACTACCAATTGGTTTCCACCATGAATTGAAATATCGTGAATGAACTTCACAAGCAACGACGATATCTTCGCTTGGTAAGGGAGAAGAATGGGATACCTTTCATTATAAGAAAGAGTGGACGAAGTGAGTCTTCCACCAGATCGCAGGATTTGGTTCGAATCCATTAGTGGATTCAGATTAGCCAAACAGCTTTTCTTTGAGATAGGCTCATTTTTCAGTAGAGCTACCTTACTTTTGGCACAAAGGAGGTGAGAATACCAGTCGTTCTCATTGTGTCTAATACGGATGTAAAACGTTGCGGCATAAGCCAGTTCAGAGGCATCACAAAATCCATGTATTTCAATGGAATCTGACGGACTGTAATTAATCCACCGAGGAACTTGAATGTGTTGTATATCGGGAAGTGAAGCAAAGAACGATTTCCAGCGGTGACACGTCAGGGGCACAAGTGGTGTGTCCCAAGACGTCCCATCACGCCAGATTTGCTGTATTATGGTCTTCGCAGTGATGATAACTGGTGCTAACCATCCAGCAGGATCAAATAGTCTTGCAATAACTGAGAGTACTGCTCTTTTTGTTAAAAGGTGATCCTCATCTAATATTTTGAAAAAGAAGTAAAAGGAATCCAACTTCGCATTCCATTGTATTCCAAGGGTTTTGGAGATACTTTTATCTTCCAGTCGAAGAAGCTCTTGATCATAGAGATGCGAAGGAGGAAATTCTTTTATCAAATCGACACAGTTCGATGTCCATTTTCGTAAGGCAAAGCCAGCTGAGCCTAAAGCTTCACACAGTTGACGCTGCGCTCGTAACGCAGTTTCAACATCATGGGCACCAGACAGAACATCGTCAACGTAGAAGTGATTTTTCAAAATATCAGAGGCGATCGGAAAAGTATGTTGTACGTCATCCGCTAGTCGAAGCAGTGTACGAATAGCCAAATATGGCGCACAATTGACACCAAAGGTGACAGTTTTTAGTTTGTAGTCTTGAGGACTACAATCTGGGAATTTGCGGAACAAAATTCGCTGATACGACGAATGATCAGGGTGCACTAATATTTGGCGGTACATTTTCTCGATGTCTGCGTTGAACACAAATCGATAAAACCGCCATTTTAAAATCAAAGTAGTTAAGTCGGCTTGTAAAACCGGACCTGTATGCAACATGTCGTTAAGACTAGTGCCATTACTGGATGCACTAGATGCATTAAATACAACCCGAACCTTTGTCGTAATACTTTCGGGTTTTATCACTGAGTGGTGTGGGAGGTAGTAGGAACATATCTGATGATCCCGTACAATTTCGTCCGATGAAACAATCTCCATATGGTTAAGTGTGGCATACTCTTCAAGAACCTGATTGTATTTTGAATGTAGGTCAGGGTTTTTCCTTAATCTGTTTTCCATGCGATGGAATTGCCTTAAAGCAATAGCTCTTGAGTAACCTAGAATGGGTAGAGGGTTTCTGAATGGAAGACGAACTATGTAGCGACCGTTAGCGTCTCTGGTGGTGGTATCGGAGTACAGCTGCTCACAAAACAAATCTTCGTCTGAAAGGAGCTTACTTTCAAATACTTCTTCTACTTCCCAAAATTTTGCAATCTGTTCGTCGATTGAGACCTCACTATAATGAGACAGGATTGTCGAATACGAACTGACACTTTCATTTAAGAGAGGACCAGAAATTACCCAGCCAAATATTGTATTTTGGGCTACCAGTGAACCGAAAATATCTGGCTTAATGCCTTCTTTGACAATCGAGGGATATAAATCAGCACCGATAACTATATCTATTTTTGAGCTTTCGTAAAAATAGGGATCTGCAAGCTCGAAATCAATGGGGGTTGAGACCTCTTCCCGGCGTACTACACAAGATGGCAAATCACCTGTGAGGCGTTTTAAAACAATTACATTGGCAAAGATTGTAAATGAAGGAACCAATTTAGAGCCAATGCACAAAGAGCTCAATTTAGAGGAAGTTCCAGTTACTACAGCACTCATACCTGATATCTGCGCGTGTATCGGTTTAACTGGAAGATTAAGTCTCCTCTGTGTATCTTCTGAAATGAATGTAACTTCCGACCCTCCATCTATAAGTGCACGCAAGGTAAACTTATTACCTAAATGGTGGATTTCAATCAGAGCTGTTGCCAAAAGAATGCGCTTATTGTTTCGGGAGAAATAGGTTTGAAATTGTTGAGTGTTCTGATTTGTAGTGGACTGTAAATTATCTGTTAGATTTTGTGGAATTGAATTGTTAAGTTGAGTAACCAATTGCCCAGACGTGGATGGATAGGATTGAGATGTCTGAACCGTTGAAGTATGTAAGAGCGTATGGTGCTTTTGTTTGCACTGCATACATGTATGAACGCTACGACAATCATTCTCTAAATGATTGGAGGCTAAACAGTTTTTACAAAATTGGAGTGAATTCACTTTTGAAATGCGATCGTGAATACTCATTTGTAAAAATGTAGGGCACTTTCGAAGTGAATGAGAACCTTTGCATAGTTTGCAAATATAATTAGCTGCTTTGGACAGGAAAGCTTTGTGGTTTACCTTTTTTGGTTGGGAAACTTGACTTTTGGTTTGTTGGCCTTTCGGATTTGTGGGAAACTTAAGATCGGATACCGTTTCCAGAACTCTATATCGGCTCGTTAGGAACACATTCATTTCATCCCATTTCGGAATATCGCTTGGACTCTTAATGGATTGCTCCCACAACGAAAGAGTCTTTTCAGGTAGCCGATTAGAGCAAAGATACACGAGAATAGGATCCCAAGAATCTATTGATATGCCATGCGCTTTAAGAATGGATAAACAATCATTTATCTCCTGCTGGAGATCTTTGATACTTTTGCCAGACTCAACCGAAATGACGGGCAAATTAAAAAGTTGTTTTAATTGGTTGTTTACTAATATTCTTTTATTTTCATATTGATCCGAAAGTGCTTTCCAAGTCACGTCAAAATTGTTCGCAGTTAGAGGAAATTTGGAAACTATGTTATTAGCTTCCCCTTTGGTCTTCGAACGAAGATGAAACAGTTTTTGAACGGAGCATAATTTCGGATGGCTAATGTAAACCGCGGTGAACATATCTCGAAAAGATGGCCAAGACAGATAGTCGCCATAGAATGTTTCGGTATCACACGGAGGAACTTTTATACACTGCGCGGAGCCTAAAGTGGCACTTGAACTTTGTTTTACATCATCGTCTTTAATGATATTTAACTTCGTTATGGAATCAATAATTTCACTTAAGCAGTTAATATATGTGGTTGCTGACAACCGATACTTTGACTTAATTGCGTCTAAATCGTCACCATTATCGGTCTTTAAACAAAGTGCATAATGTATTTTGATATTAGACCACAGATCCTTTATTTCACATTTTGACGCTTCTAGATTAGTTACAGTTTTGTCAACGATAGGCATTTCTTGACAAGCTGATTGAAATTGTGTCAGCTGATCAGCAGCAACAATGAAATCATCTAAGATAGTCATTTTAATTGGAAGAAAATCTAACCCAAGAGAAAAGACTAGGCGCGTAAACAAACTCGATTATTAATGCGATTTGCTTTGGAAATGAAATTACCAAATTTCGCGGTACGAACTCACTTTCAAACAAGTATTTTTTTTTGTTTTTGCAAGGAAGATAATTCCTAATTGAAAGGTATAAACTATTCACTCACAAAATTTAATAAGAAATATGTTCTTGTGTCTAATTTATATAAAAGTTATAAATATTGCACCAATCTTAGAGTTATGCACGTACCTGCTTAAATCTGGTGATGGTTTCAAAATTTAGAGATGTCTTTCCTTCTTAGGTGATGTAATGATGATTGATTTGTATCCCTTCCGTGTATATATTTTCAAATTATGAGATTCGCACGTGGAATTCGTAAATGTAAATCGACGCGTATTTTCGGCAGAGATGTTGACTTCAGGAAGAGATGATTGATGACTGGTCGCTTACTGGTCTTATTGCGATGGGTATGGTCGACTTTGAATGCTGATACTGAGCGTAGCGATCGAGAGCAATAATACTGCTTGTGGTTTGTGAGCGAGCGATGAGTGAAGAGATGGTGCTGCAAATCGTTCCTTGATCGTGTGGAGAGTATCACTTTTTGGCGATGTCCGACGTTAGGTGGGGCAAGATTTAGGAATCTTGTGCTCTAACAATGGGTTAGAGAGCTCGTTTTTTTTTATGGATTATTACCGCCGATCAGTAGGTAATCGATGCAGTTTTTCGTAGTTCTGTGATGCGATGCGGGCGGTAGATAAATGTGGAGGTAGGGGCAAGAATATTAAATCTTGCTGTACGATTATATTGATTGTGGTTAGGTGTAATAAATCGTGAATTTATAGGTGTACTGCTATCCAATCGATGATCGTGTGGGATGCGAAAGAAAAATGTAATTTCTTTCTTGATGATTACGATGGGTTTTTTGCAAAATTCAGGGATTTTGCGGATGAATTTGATTATTATTTCGTTAAAATATAATCCGGCTCGAAGGACCAAATGTTGGGGCAAGAATTATCCCCTGCTGGTTGCTCGGTAATGTGATGGATGACCAAAGAAAAATAAAACGTGTGTAAGGTTTTGGTTCGGTACACTTTATTTCGACAGGTCTTACCTCGTTGAGGTTTGGATGAAAAAGAGAAAGATGTAATAAAATAATCTATTGAGTGGCTTCCGATTAAGAAAAAATGGCGTAAACTACTTAGCTATTTTAGCGACATCTTAGAGTTAACACTTTAATAAACTACTAGAAAAGATTAAGAATTGTTCGACAAGAATATTTTGACTTGAACATGGTTAAGGGCCCAATTTTTGCTGACAGACGAACGGACATGATCGACATTACTATCGAAGCTGATCATAAATATAGTAACTTTTACGGGTCTACGGGCAATATTATGGTATGGTTCAAACTTCGCGTCAAAATTAATATACCCTTAGAATAGGGTATAAAACAGTTGATATGTTGACCAAAAACGCTGTTCAATTGTATTTAGATATCTAATATGTTTGTTTAGAAAACTTTTCAACTTATTTGCTTCCAAACAAAAATATTTACAAATTACAAACTGCCAATCACGCTATTGTCATCAATCCTGATAAAACACCACCTGTAGAGCACATGCGTGGATTTCATGCACCTGTTGTTGACGACTTTGCTGAAATCATGGTTGGCGACCGTACAGCGACTCGACAAATCGTGATTTGAAGAAGAAATAATAATCTTGAGTTCATTGCTGATACACACCGTTCTCCAATATCCGCTAATGTTCTGATGCGACAAAACCACAAACTTACAATAAGTTAGTTATTTTTCATTTCCCTACGAAAATATTCACTAGAAATAATTTATATGGCAAAACAACGTTTGCCGGGTCAGCTAGTACAATATATATTAAACAAGTTTAAGTAGATACCTATACTAATCGACAGTCAATGTCGCACAAGTTTCCAATGGCAGAGCATTGTCGTTACCTGTTGTTGCTAGCCGCCCTAAGTGGGAGAGTTCCCAAGTTCGCGTGAACTTAGGGTTAGCATTTTATAAATTTGAAACTGATGCTCTCTTTCGATGTGGGTTAAGCCATTTTGGCTTTGTTTGTTTTGACTCACATCAAATCTTGCGTTGCAATTATGTTTTACGGCAACTTACATGCGAGTACATATCCAGCGACAAATTATTCTACAACCAAACCATCTCCTTTAAATTTATTTCCATAGTCTATTTGGAAATTCCTCTTCTAAATGATTAGTGGACTCTCGATTTGAGGTCCATTACGATGCTGATGGCATATTAATAGGCGTTATTAGAAATACCACGAACGGATCAATCAGGTTGTTACTAATATCTAAAAGCAATTACATCCTGTCAGTCTCTGTGTAGGTTCAGTCTACCCTAGTAGCGTATTGTTAAGTCCCAGAATTCCATCATCATACTTTGTTGATGGTTTAAGGTATTCAACGAATTTATACCCCTTTCCGAGTTCAACGCCACAAGCTACAAAATAATTGATTACGTAATCTGTTTGTAAATAATTTTATCCTTAAACTATCATTAAGGCCCGTTTGCTGATACGAATCTTAAATATTTAACTATCGCTTAAGCGCCTAAGTAATACTTAACGAGTTGCACGAAAAACAAAGTTAATCTTAAATTTCCGCATGTGACCCTTAAATTAAGCCCCAAAAATAGTTCGTCATAAGGAGCCTAAGTAATGCTTAAATACTTTTAAAGGTTATGTTGGCAGTTTTATTCATTTTGTGACAAAAAAGATTGCAGTCAGCAGCAATGGATTTTGAGCTCCTGGATTTATTGGAAGACGATGTCGAGGTACTTGAAATTATCGAAGTAGGTGTTCCCCGACAGATATACGAAAGAAAGGAATATTTTCATTTCTTCGATGAGCTTTCTTACTACAAGCGATTCCGTCTGGCTAAAGAAATGACTCTGATTGTTTTAGAACAGATCGAGACACGTTTGGAGTGCCCCTTTAATAGGTACAAATTCATTTTTGGCTCTTTAATTAGGATCATTTTATTTTAAGAATTGTTAAAAATAATTCTATAGCGCCAATCAACCAACTTTGGTTGGACTGGGAGTCATCTTTTAAGCATTGCTGATTTCGGAGGAATGCATATTTCAACAGTTTCAAGGATCGTTTTAAGAGTTTCGACGTCAATTTCTGCTCTCTATAAACAATACATAAAACTTCCCACCACATCAACCGAAATCGCAAGGGTAAAAAGAGAATTCTATAATATAGCTTCTTTTCCGTCTGTAATTGGCGCAGTGGATTGGAACTCATATCAAACAAAATTCAGTCACCTGGTATGACAACCCAGCGAATTTAGTATTTTTTACTTGATTTATTTTAAATTGTATTAATTAGGTGGTTCAGATCCAGAAGTCTTCAGGAATAGGGAAGGGTGCTTCTCAATTAACGTTCAGGCGACTACTGATATTGTTGCAAGATGGCCTGGGTCTACTCATGACGCAGCTATTTTTCTGATTTTTCTATTATTCTGATTGTGTTATTTTGGGTACCTATTATTTTGTTATTTTTCTGAAATTTTGTAATCGTTGGAAGATTTTAGGTGATTCAGCTTACCCCCAAAAAGTGTATTTGATGACCCTTTTACTTAGTCCACAAACAACATCAGAGCACCTTTACAATGAATCGCAAATACGTTCCAGGGGTCCCATTGAAAAGGCTTTCGGCATTTTGAAAAGACGATTTCGAGTTTTAGCATATGGATGTCGCTTAAAATTAAATACTGTGCTAACAATAATAGTTGCAACAATAATAGTTGGAGCCACCAGAAAGTTTAGATTTTGATAGAGATGAACTTCAGCGAGCCTTCGACCTAGGGCAAATTGAGAATCGTTTTGAGTCAAACGAAAGGAGTTCAACGTCGCTTAATATGGGGATGTAAATCGTGCGAACTTAATAAATATTTATTTTGGAAGATTGTAAGGTTTAAAAATGGACGCTGTACAACTTAAATTTTTCAGTTTTTATTAGATAAATGAAATAAAAAATTTAAATTAAATGTTGAATAAATTTTACATGTCTTTTAAAATTTTACAGGCTTTGCCTATGCTAGAGGAACTATTTTTAATTTTTTTGTAAATCTCCGCCTTTATTTCAATTGATTTTTCCGGCGACTTCTTACGTAGTTCATGCTCAATTGAGTCGGTAATGTTTTTTTGGTTGGCTTCTTCTTTTAGGGTTTCGTATTGGATCTTTGCTAGCTCAATTTTAATTTTTGATAGTTCAGAGTATTGCTCAGTTATTTTACTACCGTGCAGAGTCGAAGCCACTGGTCTACGCCTATCAGACCATTTCTTTGTACGCTCGGTGTTCTCGTATGTGTCCTCGTTTTGTTTTCTTAAGCCTTTAGACACAATGATGGGTGCTTCTGTTGATTCCTGTACAGGTGAACAAGGTTTTGATACATTCTCACTGATTGGCATAATTTGAAGCTTTGAATGAACTGGCATCTTAAGCTGACTAGGTTTATAGCTCCCCCAAACTGCTGTTGGGTCATCCGGTGAATACTGAAACAAGTTGTTTATGTCAAAATTTTAAAATTGCTGCTATTTAACAGTCTTTTTTATGTTGATATCATTGCGAACATGATCTTAGGATTAGGTGTGAAATGGAAACTTACATTAACAATATTCGCGTCTTCATTAATTTCAATTGAATCACTATCAAAGACGTTGCTCAATCCATGCACAGTCTTTGGATTCATTATGGAAATGGCGAGTTCAAAATTTGGGTCCTTCACTTTATGTGGCTTACCGCTGCCAGTTTGAATCGAAAAACACTTTTCAGCGGCAGCTTCTTTACTCACTTCTTTTTTGTAGTTCACATAACACTTTTTTAGTGAATCGGTAATATGGCTACATGTGTCTCCTGATGCCTGAGAATTAAAACTGCTGGTAGTTCACCTCCAAGCTTCTTCCTTTTCTTGCCACGTTGCTGAAAAGTTTTGGCTCCTCGTTCGCTTTTTTTGAGACATTTTTCAACAAAACAAATTCTATTAAAAATTAAACTACAACTTATTTTCAATGAAATAAGAAAATTGGACAGTTTGTTCAATGCTGTGAAGTGGAAAGCGATTCAAAAGTTTCTCTTTGCTAAGCTGAACTTAAATATTTCTCAGCAGCTGGAAATACGCTATGATGAACTTAAGCGTTAAGTTCCACATAACGCTAACTATTACTTAGCTAAGACACAATTTTATGACTAGTATCAGCAAACGGGCCTAAAAGGCTCATCATGTAAACATATTTGTTAATTTTAATTTTGTAGATTTAAATAAACTTTATTGCGGTTAAGGAACCGTTCGCCCGTACAGCCAAAATGCAAATCACTTAATTGCTAACAAAAAAAAATGGCCCGTGGCCTATGGTTTCGCGGACAAAAAATATTGAACTAGATGGCCACTTGAAAGTGGGATGCTCGAGGTGCCGGCTTTGGCCGCCGCCTTTAATGACAGTAAAATGCAATTATCCCAATCATGCCAGCCAGCAGAAAATAGCCCAGCCCACATTGATGATAATCATGCCAGCTTATTTCTTCTGGGGTCACTTCAGCTTGATGCATTACCGTATCGATTTTGTTCTTTAACCTTTCGAATTCTTGCTGCCTAGTGTATTATTGACTTCTAGTTCACCTTTAATAACCATAGTTGGCATTTTTAGAATGCAGGGTTCTACAAATTCCAATAGACCCTTTCCAACTATCGATAAGCTTTCTATAGACTCTCTGCAGATAAGATGACCTGTGGCCTTGATGCCTGTTGAAAATATCCATCGATTAGGGGTTTTCAATGGCTTCCAATATTCTTCGGTCGGCATTTTCTTTAACTTGCATTCATGCAAGGCATTGTTTTTATGATTCAGTAGAGCTACTTCACAACTGCTAAGCGCCGGCCGCTTGCCTTGTATATGTGGGATGCGATTTTTCACAAAGAAAGTGCCGAGCAGATACCAGCTTGCATAACTCCAGTTCGGACATTGGGAAGAAGGCATCCCTTGTTGCGGATATAGCCAAGAATGGTGAAGCGACTTCAATCATATAGCAATCCGATGTCTGCAAGATTGGAATTGGCAGTAAATTAAACAATTGGAACTCCACGGTGTCGGCAAGTGGAATCCTCATTTCAAACACAACCGAATCCTCCAAAATTCTGCCCTTCACTGACACCATTTTGTACAAGTCCATGGCTGATCCCTTTACCAACGTCAATGTGGTGGGTAAGTGAGCTTTGGCCAGCATAATTTGTTCAGTAAGTTGGGGTGGAGTTATCAATTGAGGATTTATCCTGGCACGGTTTAAATCCAAAAGCACATCCAGCAGTATTTCTTGAATCCTTTCAAAATTTGAAATCACCAAAAGCAAGTATTAAGAAAGCGAAGCGATATTTTGCTTGACCTCCTGCAGTCCTCATTTTTCATTAATGGAGTTTGCGGTCTTTCCTAAATACGCATTAAGAGCTTCAAATTGTTGACTTATTTGAAGTGCACTTCGCTTAAGGAGATTGGTCGTAGAATCGGCAATGGAATTTTGTTTTCGGATTAATTCCGCGAAGTGCCTTTCGTTATTTTTAACACCTTGTATTTGAGCCTCAATCTGCCGAGCGTCATCCTGATCGAGAATCCCAAAGAGGCTGTTTGCCACCTTTCCCACGATGTCGAGCGGCGATCTACGAGCTCGATTGTGTCCGTGGCTTCCCATGTTGTAATCCCAGATTTGTGATACCCTGCACGCCTTCCTTTGTGGTGTAATGCAACCTTCTCGAAGCAGTTGCAACCGCCGAGGGTTGAGATAGAATGCTTGTTAATTGGACCGAGAGCAATAATCTTCGATTGTCGAAACGATCGACAAGAGTTTTCCAAGCCACTTCATAGTTGTTGTCAGTGGGTTGAAAATGCTGTATAAGATTATGCGCCTCTCCAGTAATATTTGCACGCAAAAAATACAGCTTTTGCGATGGTGGTATAGGTTGCTCGTGTATCAACTGCTTGAAAAGGTCATAGAACTGCCGCCAGTGCATATAATTTTCATCAATTTTGGGCAGCTCTATTTTTGGAAGTTTCATGGCCACGGCTACGGGAATCCCTGTTGTGAGAGGAGCCTCTAGTTTTTCCCATAATTCCATAAGAACCAATTCCACCTGATCCTGCATGTGTAAATGCCGCTGTATCTCGTCAATTGTTGCGTGATCCTCGGTTTTCCTATACAAAGTCCTTATTGCCTCCCAATTTTGCTCTTGTTTTTATTCGGCAGAATGCGTCGCTTCGGCCTTGCGCCACCTCCAAAGAGCACTTTTCTAAAGACTTTCGCAGGATTTCCATTAGAAGCGCCAGCCTTTGTTTCTGTTGTATTTCCGATGCAATTTTGATGCGGGTTTGAAAAGTCTCTTCTGGCTGCTTCGTCCTCGGTCCCGACTGTGGCCCAATCTTACCCTTTGGAATTGCCCCTGTATGTGGGCCAATTTTTGCATAAATTCCATCTTCCTCAATCTCGTCTCGTTCCATGCCCTTTCCTTGCTCGGTGCCAGTTCTTGCCTCTGCTTGAAGAACCTCAATTCGCCGGTTGATATCGCTCCGCAATCGCTCGGCCACTTCGCGCACTGATTTAAAATAATCCTCCTTAAAGTAAGGATGATCCAACTGGTCGGAGAAGCCTTCGAGGATTATATTGTCCGCTTCGTCGAACTTTTCCCAGTATCGATCCAAACTATCACGACGCTCAACCAGGTAGAGAAGAGTCTTTCTTTTATCAGCATACTTTGAATAATTGCGGCTCATTCGACAGATCTCTTCTCCTAATACTTCCTGTTGAGTCGCGTAGTGCTCTAAGGTTTTTTCCGCGGAGCTTGCCATATTATTGCGCGCGAATGGCGTTTAAATCACAGAAAATAAAGCAACAAACAAAAAGAAAAAGGAAAACAATCAAACAAAATTCACTCAGGCCTAACTACACTTTAGTTAAGGTCCTGTCATGGTCGCCAATGTCAATTTTAATTTTGTAGATTTAATAAACTTTATTGCGGTTAAGGAACCGTTCGCCCGTACAGCCAAAATGCAAATCACTTAATTGCTAACAAACAAAAAATGGCCCGTTGCCTATGGTTTCGCTAAGCGTGGGAATCCAATTCATATCTTTCGCGATTATTAGGCAAAAGTGCCTTATTGCACATCCCCTGTTCGTGGGAATGAAATCCTTTTCGTAGGCTCACGCAACTCATGTTTCGGAACGAAACATGGACTAGAAATTTGGATTCCCACACTCGTCGCAACTTAAGATATGATATCAAAAATAATAACAAAAATGCAATTGCGCATTAGTGAATATGATTGGCATTGAACAACATTTTAATTAAATCCTCCTTCACAATAAATAACAATTAAATTTCATGTGCCGTATTGTTACAGTTGGCGACATAAATTAAAGAACATTTTATTTTAAGAATCGAATTTTGAAATGTGCTTAACCCGCCAATGGTGACGCAAATTTGACTTTGATCAATGGTGACGCCGGTCTCACGCACCGGGGTTTTCAACTGAAGATTTTTCGAAACGTGTTACTAATAGTTCATTTTTTTTTTAATTTATGCTCTTTGACAATAAAACAACGATATTTAATCAATTTAAGCTATTTTTTTTTAATAATTAAATTAACAATTTTTTTTTATTAGAGCATTAAAAATAACAAAGTTTTTAGTAATACATTCTTAAAATTAAGAGGAAAATAAAATACCACATATCAATTAAGGAAAATAGCGTCTTTTGACATTAGGAACTTTTACAAAAAAAAAACAAAAATTATTATCCTTCCAAACAAAAAATAACAAAAAAAAACATGTCAAAAACTAAATTTCTACTGGTAAATAGCTGCTGCAATACGCCACTACGTGTTCAAGACACAAATATTTTTGACATTTTTGGCAAGAGTACTTGGTTTTTCTGTTTTTATTCCATCCACACTCATAGCACCGACCAATTCTTGAAGGACCCGATGTCACAGGTACATCATCTATATGTAAAATACGCGAATAATAAAAAAATATTTTACTTACATATACGGTGACACACGGTCTCACGGACCGGATAGTAAAAAAAAAATACACAACGTGTGCTCACTAAGCAGGTTCGACGTGAACTGATGGTGGGGGACGTGCAATGCGGCAGCTACTCGAAATTGCAACAAAAAACATTAACGGAGATTAAAGTTATTCGATTTTTTTAACACACCCGGTCTCACAGACCAATTGGGTACCATTGGCGGGTTAATGTCACAACAATGATCATAAGTTACGTTGGTCGCAAATTTATTGCAGATCCTTTTTTTGTATTAATATGGTTAAATGGCCTACATTTACGATAACTAAATGAGACGCTTATATGCTTTTAAGTGACCATTGTTTTTCTTATACTTCAGCACGGCATGCATTCTTAAGTTGTTGTTGCGAGTGAAATTTATATAATAATAACAAACAAATCAATTAGTTAAGGTCCTGTCATGGTCGCCAATGTCAATTTTAATTTTGTAGATTTAATAAACTTTATTGCGGTTAAGGAACCGTTCGCCCGTACAGCCAAAATGCAAATCACTTAATTGCTAACAAACAAAAAATGGCCCGTGGCCTATGGTTTCGCTAAGCGTGGGAATCGAATTCATATCTTTCGCGATTATTAGCATTGTATATAAACTCTATAGTAAAATCATCAACACGATTTCAAAAAGCTCAACCTCCACGAATTTGGAGACCAAAAGGATGGAGTGATTGCTTCTCATTTAAGCATAAAATATTTGTATGAGCTTTGAATTAAGAAAAGAGAATCAAATAAACTGTTGGTTAGGAAACAGAGCGAAGAGTTTATTTGATCCTCTTTTCTTCGATAAGGTATTTCGTAAGGATTTCTGACAAAAATAAGAATTCTATCATTGTATGGAATTTTGTTATCTTGTACCTATATGGATATCTCGCATTTTCAACTGTCTGCCTCTGGTCGCGCCATATGATAAGTATTATTTTTCTGTGTAACAGCGTAACAGCCGAATACTTTTTGATAAATGGAATGTATGATGAGAGGCAGATGGTGAAAGGGGAAAGGAAACATTTTTCTACAGGATATTGAATAAAAGCTGATTTCGGTATTTTGGTATTTTCCATCAAACAAGGAATTATGAGTTTATGATTTTCTAGGGTTTTGCTATTTTCGCTGTATCTCGTCCAAAAATGCACCGATTTCTATCATTTCTTCAGTATTTGATTCGGAAATATTCAATTTGTTTGTATCAGCGGTTATTCAAAGAAATAGTTGTTGGATAAGTATATTTATCTATTAGGGAATCGATCACCTACAATAATGTTGAGGCAGGTCACTTGTAATTTAACAGTTTTTTTTGTAAAATATTCGTGATCAGCATCGATAGTAACGTGTATCTACTATCTCAAACTCAAGCTAGGAAGCTGACATTTTAACCATATACTCTCTACGTGCCCGAAATAATAAATGTTAAGCATTTTTAAAATCTGCCCACCACTGCCGTAGCCAGGACCTAATGTATGGGTGAGTTCCATTTTTTTTTGGGTGAGCTGACATTTTTTTTAAAAGAAAGTTAAAATGTATAGTCTAGAAAAATTTATCCAAGGAAGGCGCTCTGTTAAGACTAACAACAGAGATAAAAAACGCTTACCGTTGCAAATAGATTGCACTTTGCGCCTTTCTTGACATAGAGGGTGCTTTTGGCAACACTGGATATGAATCCATATCGAATGCTTTGTAACATAGAAACATAGACAAACCAACTATTAAATGGACCAAAGCGATGCTTGTAAAGTAAAGCCGTCATCGTTCCTTTCACTAAAAGGAGGAAATAAGACCTAGATCTGATCACAATAAACGACACGGTCGTAGAGTATTCCGACGAAGTCAAGTATCTTGGAGTAATCCTAGACAAGAGGCTCAACTGGAACTCTCACATTAACAACAAAGTCACTAAAGCTACTATAACTTTTTAGGCCTGTCGCAGCACATATGGCAGAACCTGGGGAATCTCTCCAAAGATCGTCCATTGGATCTACACAGTGATGATAAGACCCATTATAACATACGCCTCCATAGTATGGTGGACAAAATCCACACAAAAGGGACACAATAGAGAAGCTCAAAAAGATACAACGGCTTGCGTGCCTTGGTATCTAAGGAGCCATGCGAACCTGATACAGAGGTTCCTCAAGGATCAGTCCTTGGACCATTACTATTTGTTTTTTTTATATAAATTCTATTTTTAAACTGTCACTAAATGACGATCTGGTTCTGTCGTATGCTGCTTCCTCTCTAGAAACGGTAAAAATTCAAATGAATACTGACCTAGCTATTTTGAGAAGGTGGTTTAGGCATCACCAAATGGTCCTTAGCAGCAAGTCTAAGTTATGTGTTTTTCTCTTTCAAATGAGTTATCAATCCAAGGAGTTGGCCTGCATAACGCAAATTGCGATCATCATAACTGCAATGATTCCTGCGTGCAGCTAGAATCTGTTTCCGAATTTAAATATCTAGGAGTTACTCTTGATTCAAAACTTAATTGGAAAGCACATATTAAAAGCTTAAAAAATATATGTATTTTGCTCTAAGTAAAATATTTCACTTGCGTAAACTGTTGCCACCAAATCTACTTACATCAGTTTACTACGCGTTAGTTAATTCTCGTTTGGAATATGGTATTTATTGCTGGGGTAGTGCTTACACTAGTACTCTGAAGCCTGTCATTACAGCCCAGAAAAAGATAAGCACAGTAATGTTGTTCAAGCCAAGGTGGGAGTCATCATTTCCCCTGTTTGAGTCAATCAAGGTATTGCCGCTTAGGCATTTATTCGTATATAAAGTATTGCGACTGTTCTACCTGCCAGGTGGCTATAACAATTTAATTGGAAATAATGTAACCTATTCACTAAGTTCAACAAATAATGTTGTAGTCCCAAGAGCTAGAACAGAATACTTTAGACGTTCCATTACTGTCATAGCGCCACATATATAACAAACTTCCTGACGATTTATGCAGTAATGTTGGATTTAATAAGTTCCTTAAAAATCTTAGAATTTATCTATTATCCAGATCAGGTGTAGAGGATTTGATTCTAATAGTAGCTTAGAGAGATATTTTTGCTTGCATTATCAATTTTGGATTGTGTCATACAAACACATAATTTAATTCTAAATTGCCTCCCAATATATATACATTACATATGTATATATATTTTTTGTTTCTCTTTTTTTTTTGTTTATTCCTCAACTTTCTTGCATTGCTCTTTCATATCGATAAAAAAGTAGTTTTTTTTATGAATAATACACTTGAAACTGCTAATATTACCACAAAGTGTATAGGATACACCATTTCAATTAATAATTCATAGTTAATTTTACCAAATTTCTATTTACAGTTTTTATCATTAATTAAAACCTTTGTATAAGAATTGCTGTTTAAAATTATAATATTGTAATATACAAAATTGCAAATAGTAAAATAGAAATAGAAATTGAAATGAAATAAAAATTCACAAATTCACAAAAATTCACTTGTCCAACAGCTGCCATAGAGGCAACAACAGAAATTACACCTCTCCACATATACATTCAAAATGTGGTGATCCGCAGTGCAATGAGCCTAATACAGTTAAACGAGATAAGACTTAACGATCATCCGGAGCTAAAGACCCTTCTCGATGAACTGCCAGAACTTAGCATGAACTGCGCGGTCACCGCATTTAAAAAAAACACTATGTTAAACGGAGATCTTCGAGAGATAAGCATGGGTTAGTAATAACCCACCAAACAACCACAACGGTATAAAGTGGTATACGGATGGTTATAAAATGGAAACGGGGGTAGGAGCGGGAGTATACGGACCAAACAAACGCTTTACTATACAAATGGGTAAAAGTCCCAGCGTATTTCAAGCAGAGCTCCAGGCCATTCAAGAATGCGCCAGCCAGATTTATTCATCTGACATAAAAGGCGCAATCATCCATATATTCACGGATAGTCAAGCAGCTATAAACGCCCTTAGCTCGCATACCATTGACTCCAAATCAGTCACAGTACTGCTTCAATACCCTTCAAACACTGGGATTAAGAAACAAGACCAAATTATGGTGGGTTCCGGGTCATGTCGGGGTAGAAGGTAACGAAAAGGCTGACGAACTGGCCAGAAAAGGTCCAGAACCACCATTCATAGGTCCTGAACCTTTCTGCTGCCCTCCTAGATCAGCAGCAACGGCAGCTATATAAAGCTCGGAACATAGAAAATGTATCTATCTTTGGGAAAGCATCCCAGGTCTAAGGCGAAATGAGCCATTCGGCCCTTCAATCAAAATGCCAGCAACTGCCTAAACCTAAGCAGGCATGATATCAAAAACTTAGTGGGTTACCTTACTGGTCACCACGGTTTAAGATATCATCTGCACAAAATGAGAATAGCAGACTTTCCTGAGTTCCGACTCTGTCTTGAAGAGGACTAGTCAGCTGAACGCATTTTATGTGAATGTCCATCCCTTAATGGAATTAGAAAGAAGATATTTTTCAGGGAACAAATGAGCCCCGAGGACATAAAGAATTCTTCTACTGGTAAAATTGTCCGCTTTACACGGAAAGTGGAAATTCTACTAGTTTAAAATTTTTCTGGCCCATACCGTACAAAAGATCTTTTTAGGTCGAAGTAGGTATAGGTAGATATATATATAAATATATTAAAATTTATAAAAACGTAACAAAATATATAAATATGAATATAATAAAATATATGAAAAAGAATGAAATAATAATATAATAATGATAAATAATTTGATACTTATCAGAATGAAAGTCTTGAAATCGGATAAAAACTCTTATTCACTTTGTTTTACTTTGTAAGTTAAAATTTGTGGCTTTGCAAAAGTACGAAGCTCAACCGGCGGAAATTTTTCTTTTTTTAAATACAGCTGCTTGCAATATGAGATAACCTACCCCACCCCTCTCACCAACACATCATATCATTGTATATGAACTTTATAGTATTCTCACTTCGTGTATACGACGATACGCCACCAAACGCCGTAAAAAAGAACCTTCAGAAAGCTTTTATGCATTTTTGTAGTTATTTCTGTTGTCTTTTCCCATTCTCGTTTATATTTGCAGTGCGTACTCTTTAGTACTCTTTCCTTTGATAATAAAGAAGATTTCCAAAAGTGTGTGTTTTGTCACTTTAATTTTTCTTTACTTCTCATGATGGGAATTGGTGAGAGGTGTGGGGTATACATATTTAATTATGCATTTTGGTAGTTATTTCTGTTGGCTTCCATTATCGTTAATATTTGCAATGCAAACTCTTTAAGTAGCTACTCTTTCCTTCGATAATAAAGAAGATTTCCATAAGTGTGTGTTTTGTCACTTTAATTTTTCTTTACTTCTCAGGATATGAATATGATGTGATCCTGAGAGGGGGTGGGGGATATGGTTGGTGTATTATGTGTTGGTTTTCAAGGAATTTTGGTGTAGGTTATCTCATATTGCAAGCAGCTGTATTTGAAAAAGACAAATTCCCGCCAGTTTAACTTCGTACTTCTGCAAAGCCACAAGTTTTAACTTTTAAGTGATAAAAAGTGAATAAGAGTTTTAATCCAACTTCAAGACTTTAAATTTGATAAGTATCAAATTATTTATCATCGCTTTAATATATTTTCATATATTTCATATATTTTATTTTAATATTTATATAGTTTTTATATTTTTATAAATTTTAATATATTTATATATATACATATATATATATCTAGCTATATACATTTATTTTATAGACTACATATATATTATTGTAGGTATTGTGTATATTATATTTTATTATATTAAAATTTTTTAAAATGGTTAAATGCGCATTCAACGGATGCAACTCGGTTAAAAGACCGGGTAATTGTTGCTCATTCTTCAAAATCCCGGATGATCGCAGAGAGGCTTATGAGACCACACAAACTCTGTCAGAGTTTGGGAAGCTCACGGTGCCAACTATAGGCTTCGAAAATGTCGTGAAGGAAATAAAGGAAATATTCGAACAAGTCTTTCCAGAGGACCGCAGACA